>JARGCV010000007.1:19595000-20195000 GCA_034064705.1 Bothrops alternatus | reverse complement strand
GGAATGAGCTGTCAGACAGCCTGGAATTGGCAAGGAACAGACCCAGTATGCCTCTGTAATGCAGGCCTTAATCCACTGGGAAATAGTAGAAGAAGAAACCTTCTGACCTTTGGACCCCGTACGAAAGGAGACAAAAAGAACCTCAGACTTACGAAAAGAAGCAGTCCTCTCAAGGTAATATCGCAGCGCCTTGCGCACATCCAGGGAATGCCACCGCCGCTCCAGGATTTGTGAGGGTTTTGGACAAAAGTCCGGCAACACGATCTCCTGTGCTTGGGGATGAACAAGGGGTCCAATCGGAGCACCACCCTGTCATGGTGAAAGGTACACAAGTCCTCCCTAACAGAAAGAGCTGCCAGTTCCGACACACTCCTTGCCGATGTGATTGCAACCAAGAAGGCCACCTTATGAGACAAGAAGCAAAGATCGCAAGAGCTGATGGGTTCAAAGGGGGATCCTGTAAGAGCCCGTAAAACCTGGGGTAACTCCCGGGTGGGATAACGATGGACCACAGGAGGCTTGCTATTTGCAACCCCCTTGATAAAGGATCGGACCCTAGGGTGATGAGACAATGGAACAGAATCAGCACAGTTGAACACTGTGGAGAGCGGCGCCACTTGCCTGCAGATAGTGCTGGGTGCTAAGTCCATATCCACGCCGTCCATAAGATACTCTAGTATCCTCGGAACAGTGACAGAAGAAATTGGCAAACTCTTTTGGTCACACCAGATGTTTCTCCAGGTGGCATCATAAATCCTATTTGTCGCCGACCGTCTCGAAGCCTGAATCATTGATATTACCCTGGGGGAGTAAGATCCCCGTGCCAGAAACTGGTGTTCAGACGCCAGGCAGCTAATTAGAGCCACTGCGGGTCTGGATGTCGTATGGCTCCTTGTGTCAAGATTATCTGCTCTGGAGGAATTATCCACGGAGGAGCTACGACGAGGTTCACGAGATCCGCGAACCATGGTCGCCTCAGCCAGTGAGGGGCCACAAATATCAGCTCTGCTTGCTCCTGCAACAGCTTTCTGATGACGGCCGGAATCAGCGGGAAAGGTGGGAAAGGTAGTCCCTCCGGCCAAGGATTGTGGAGGGCATCTGCCCCTTCCGCCCCTTGAGAGGGAAACCAAGAGAGAAACCATGGAAGTTGGGCGTTTGCTAGAGAAGCGAAGAGGTCGACCGTGGGTAGACCGAACCGATGCGTGATCTCCCAGAAGAGGCAGACGCCACTCTGAATGATTTACTGTGGAGCGACTCAGGTAATCCGCCTGCTGATTCGCCTCCCCTGAAATGTGCTCCGCCTTCAGGGACAGAAGGTTCCGCTCCACCCATGATCCCAGTAGCCGAGCCTCGGACATCAGGGCCCGAGATTGAGTTCCGCCCTGTCTGTTTACATGGGCCTTTGCTGCCACATTGTCCGTCGTTTTGTGGAAGGAGCGAAGTGCCAGGTGTATAGCCCTGAGTTCTAGCCAGTTGATGTTTTCTTTGATGTCCCGCTGGGACCACCGGCCCTGGGCGAATTGAAGTTGAAGGTGTGCCCCCCACCCGAATAGACTGGCATCCGTGGTCAAGGTCACCTGAAACGGTTCTCTGAAAAAGGATCCCTTGGACAAGGCCAGGGATAGTCACCAGAGAAGGGATGTGAGTGTCTGTGCTGGGACCCGTACACTCTGGGGAAAACAGGCTATGCCTCGCCTCCGGTAGGGGAGCAAAAACCACTGGAGCTGTCTTGTATGGAGTCTGGCCCAAGGCACTATGGCAATGCATGAAATCAGTTTCCCCAACAGCTGTGAGAGCAGGGCTAGGGTCACCCATTTTTCCCTGCGCACTTTGATGATCAGTGTGCGTATGCTGACTTGACGTTCCTGCGATAAGAAAACTTGGCACAGGTTGGTACCTATTATTGCGCCTAAGTGCAACAGGCGGTTTACTGGAGTCAAGTGACTCTTCTGGAAGTTGATCAAAAAAACGTGATCCTGAAACGTCTTGATCGTCAGTGCCATGTCCGACCAAGCGTCCAGTGCCAAGGTCGACTGTATTAGGATGTCGTCCAAGTAACACTGAATGCGGACCGGTACCAACCTGAGCTGTGCGGCAAGAACTGCCAGGACTTTGGTGAAGACCCTGGGGGCCGACAATAGGCCAAATGGCAGGGCCTTATATTGGTAATGATGGTTGGAATACCTGAATCTGAGGAACTGTCTGTGACCCGGATGTATGGGAATATGAAGGTATGCTTCTGTAAGATCTATTGACGTCAGGAAATCCCCCTGACAAATGCTGGCCAAGAAGGAATGAAGAATCTGCATCTTGAACTTGTGATACACTAGATATGAGTTTAGGACCTTGAGATTGAGCATCACTTTCCATCCCCCTGAGGCTTTGGGAACCACGAAGAGGATGGAGTAGAACCCCTGTCCCAATTGATCCAACGATACCTGCTCTATGGCATCTATGTTTAGTAAATGGCTTCCTTCATAAGACCCTGTTTTATGGGATTTTGCGATAGGGGGCAGGCGATTAGTCGCCAAGGGGGATATGTTAAGAATTCCAGGGACAGACCGTCACTGATGGTGGTGAGAACCCAAGTGTCCATGGTGGTTTCTTCCCATTTGTGGAAATAATAAGCCAGTCTGCCACCTATGGGGGAGTCCTTTCTAAGTCATTTTGACCTACGAAAGGGACGACCTCCCCTACCATGGAATGGTCGCTTGTTCTGAAATTAAGATTTTGGCCTGTCTCTATAGCCGGACCGGTCCGATGAATGGTCCGGCCCTGCTGGAAAGGGCCGAGGTACGCTCCCCGAAGCCTGGTCTGAGCCTGCCCGAAAGGAAAGACGGCGGTTATACAGATTAAAATGCCTGCCAGTCCTTTTGGAAAGATGAGAGAGTACTCTCATCTTTTCCCTGTTTTCTACCAGGTAAAGGGTGAGGGCCTCCCCAAAGAGACGACTGCTCTGATAGGGGCAGCTGCCACCCTCCATTTGTGTCTGGTGTCAGCACGCCAGTTCTTGAGCCAAAATAACCTACATGCTGCTACGTTAGAGGCTATGGCACGGGCTGAGAATCTAGCTGATTGCAAAGACACGTCCGCCATGTATTCTAGTGCTGCCCATAATTTTGTGACATCCTGGTATACTCTTACGTCGTCTGGGGAGATCCTGGACTGAAGTTCGCGAAGCCACATCAGTGAAATCCTGGCGAAAAAGGAGTTTGATGTGGAAGCTCTTATCGCCCAAGCCAAGGCCTGGTGCGTTCTGTGGAAGGAAACCTCGGATTTTTTGTCCTCAGTCTTCAAAGCCTCGGACATATCCCCCAGGATCTTAGAGTCCGATAAAATGGGAGAAAGAGACTTGTCTATTCCCGGGACCTCCAGTGCATCATTGAGGATAGAGACTGTATCTAAAAGTTTGCGGTCTATTCCCCCAAGGGCTGAGAAGGTGCCAGGAGAATCCCATTGATCCTGAATGGATTTCAAGAACATGGGAGGGCAAGGTATCTGCTGGCTCTTTGTGACTGATTCTGAAAACAACGGATCAGAATTCTGGCCAGAATCTTGATCGGGCACTTGGGGTTTTACTGGTTCGACCTTTCCAGTGACTCAGGCCTTTCGCAAGAGCGAAGGGAAAGAAGAAGGATTGAACACACCTACCAGGGGAGTGGCCTCCGAGGGAGTGTCTTCATTATCTGACCACAGTCCCTCTTCAAGGACCTGCTCAGAATATTCGGATACCTCACTGCCACCAGAATGCGATGGTGAGGCTGGATCCGGTAACTCACAATCCCTGGGCCGTGTAGTCCCCGTAGACGGAGGGAGGTTTGACGGTTCCGGGATCAGTATGGCCCTTGCAGAAGTGGTCATGGCTTGAGACACCGCCTGCGCAATCATGGCCTGGAGCTGAACCGTAAATGGAGGCTGCTCCGGGGATCGGAGCCCTGTCGCCGTAGGAGTGAAAGACGCTGACGGGATCTGAGGACCCGTAATAGAGAAAATCCTCGGAGCTCCACCAGCCACTGAAGGAGAAATTATTTCGGTGGCCAGACCGGATCTTGAACCTGCATCCTCAGATCCTGTTCAAAAAGAGAAAGGTGATCCTGGTTGAATCCAAGTAAGGGACCCTCTCCTAGAGCCTGCTCAGGGGACCAAGCCCGTGCCAAGGGTGAGGGCCATGGGCCCCCTGTCGTAGATGTAAGAGGGGGGAATAGAGGCAGGTTGAGCCTCCACTGCACGCTGTTGGGCTTTGGAAAATTGTATTTCACATGCCCTATGCCTGCTACGTGCCTGCTTTTCAGCCATCTTAGAGGCCCGTTTAGTCTTGGCCTTGACCTTTGCGGCCGCTTCTTGGTTGGGCGACTTGCGTTTCTTATTTCCACTGGAAGTGGAAGCCTGTGGAATGGTGTTATCCGCCATTTTGAATAAAAAACAGGAGTTTTCCAGAAGATCTCTGAAGCTGTCCTGGTCTGCAGGAGATGAGGCTACGGCCCACCTAGGTGGTACAGGCCTGCACGAGGGTTTGCGAAGTCCGGCCTGCCGTTAAGCGCGGAGTCACACAGCGTGATATAAGCCACGCTCCACCCAAGGGAGCGGCCCTCTCCTGTTTCAATTGTTCAGTGCCCTTGGTGATTTGTACTGTAAACAATTTATTTATTATTGTTATTTAATTTTATTATTATTATTTTATTTTTATTTATTTTTTAATGGGTGACCCTCGTGTCTCACTTAGTGGTGGCTAGGACAGCAATTGCCAGTCCACTAGATGCAGACAGCGGGAACAGGCAATGTAAGAAACAGCTCAAATGTTTGTAGTACACAGTTAGAGCAATCTGGCAGGCAGGATCTGGAAAGGTGTTTAACACTGTATGTGTGAAAACAGATAGCAATTGATCGATGCCAATGAACCCTCTATGCACAGATAAAGATGAAACAAGAGAAAGAGTGAAACCAGAGATTCCTCTATTTATTTATTTTATTTTATTTATTTAAACTTATATGCCGCCCTTCTCCTAGGACCCAGGGCGGCTTAAAATGGCGTCTGCGATCCTGGAAGGGCCTGGGACGCAATGGGAGATGGGAGCCCCTATACCCCCAACAAAGGTGAGGAAATCCTGTCCCTCACTGTTCAAATTTCTAGGGAAGGTGTTCCCCCCCCCCAGTGACCGAGGGAGTGAACAGCAAAATTTTAATAGAACTCTGCTGGGAAGCAACGAACGCGCGGTGAGCTTCAAAATGGCACCCGCGATGGCCCATAGGAAAAGAAAGCGAAAGCGAAAGAAACCAAGTCTGTGAGCAAGCAGCAGAAGAAGGACCAGCAGAATTAAGCAAAGCAAAGAGAGGCTGGCAGAATTTACAAGTCAAAGGGAACTAGGAGAGGCTATAAAAGAACAAAGCTGATTGCGCTAAACAGCTGAGCAGCAGGCGAATTTGCCGAAGGCAAGGAAAGCAAGCTGATAGCCAGTTAGTTCAGCGCTGAGCCCAGCGCTGACTATCAGGCCAAGGGAATGAAGAATCCACGCAAAAGTAAGGCAAATACTACAAGTTCTAAGTCTTTTTCTCAAACTGGGAGCCAAAGTGCACACGTCTCTTCTGGGCTGAGACCAAAAAGAAACTGGGGCATGGTCCAGCCCAGCAGGGGTGTGGCAACTTTGATTCTTTGGTCTGATTGGGCTAGAGGACTTCTAATACCCATGTGTGGATTCTACATTCCTTCCATGCTGGAGAATGCCCCTTTTTAAAGGCTTGAAAAAAGTTAGGCTACTTTAATAACTAACAGAAATTTGCTCTGCTTGTTTGAGCTCCAAAACTCTTCTTCCAAATCATTTCTGAAGGTTGCACACAGGGTTGTGTGAAAGCTCCTGTCTGCTTTCATCACTTGGATGAAACCTCTATTGCCCAGTCACCTCACAACCTCCATTCTTTTTGGACAGATGGCTAATGTCACAACGCAGATAAGAAAAGGGAAGAGCTTTCAGCACGACAGCACAGCACTCCTTTTGTACAACCGACCCATCTGATCCACAGCCCTTAAAACAAAAGATTTGTTTTTTCAATACAGCTCTTTAAAGCATCAGTCACTATAAAATGATAGTGTCCTTCAAGTCAAGTTTAACTGCTGGTGAAGTTTTGACACATCTGGGCTGGATTTTGGCAACCATATGAATTCAATGCCTCCTTCTTAGACTTCTCAGTCTAAGTAACTGACACCGCTATAACTGATATCCTTACAGCCAAAGCAATGTAAGGCTAACTCTTTTTAAAGCTTGGTTTGCAACTCACCCAAGAGTCTACCTTGGTCAAATGTCTTCTTGTCATCTTTCTAGATATCTTTTAAAAAAAAACGTGACTGGCTGAGGAATTCTGAGAGTTGAAGTCCACAAGTCATAAAAGGGCCAAGTTTGAAGACCCCTGCTTTAATGTGTTCCACACAAAAGAAATCCTGAAGAGGAACCTCGCAATCTGTTCTCTGACAGGCAGTCACAAGCTCAAGAGGGGCTTGGCATGCAATTGTATCTCATTTGCTCCAAATCCACACATTCTTCTTGATAAAACAATTGCAATTTCTTCAAAAATCCTGCAGCATCAGAATGACATCATCACAAAGATTGTTTGCATGGCCATGCAACGGAGCAAATCTGGAGGAAAAGTTGTTTCCTTGATTAACAAACCTGCTGACACTTTTATTACTATTATATTATGCTCCTCCTTTTTTTACAATTTTTTTTAACTGTTAGAAACTTTCCTGAAAGTATGCTTTTATCCTATCATTACAGTAATTTCATTCGAACGTTCTTTCCACACTTAATAGTCTTACATAATAGTCTTACATAAAATGACCATTTTAACATTTTGAATTAATTTTCCTATTCAGAAACACAATTTTAGAGACTTGTTAAGTGCTTAATAGAAATATTCTGTTGAAATATGGTCTCCTTTTTTTTAATCTGAAATTATATTTTATTGTTTAACCATTCTCTGATTGTATGATATCATTGCATGAACACATTTAAAAATACTATCAACAGTACAAACAATACAAGCATAATTACTGAATTCTTGCTTTCCCAGTTATTAATGGAATAAGTACACCAATAATTATTATAATATGGTGTAATCATGTAGTAGAGAAAAAGGTTCAGATCAGTGAAGTACCCAGGAGGAGTTCATGGGCATTATTCAGTAGAACTGTAAAAATTTCCAGAATAACTGAGAGCTTTGGACTGTCCTCAAGAAAATATAATGTCATCAGTTTGGAATCCCTGCGCGCCTACAAGAGATCTAAGCCCAGCCATCCTTGAATTCCGCTGATTCTGATCTAGTGCCAATTTGCCTTGACCGTTAGTAGTTTAGATTCTTGTAGAGAGCTAGAATGGAATGAACTTTTACTCATTTGAACAATGACTAAAATGTTCTTGTGTTTTTGCGCCTGACAGTACAGTTTATTTGAAGTAGTTTTTAGTTTTACTGAAACTGCAGTATCAATTTTCATCAGGAAACTAACATAATCAGTGATGTGGGGTAAAAATGTCATATTGCACATCATTACCTTCAGTCCCCAATGTTGATTACCCTACTCTAGCATAAATAAAGGCCAGCTACCACCTTTCACAAAAATTAAACCACATAAGCAAAACTTTGGCTGATTAAACATAAAATCCTGAGATACCATCACATAAAAGTTCTTATTTGCTTGAGGCAGGAAAACCAAAATCAACAACCAGAACATTTTGATTGCTCAATAATTAGGCTGAAATCATTTCCAGAAACATGTCATAAATCAAGGAGAACAAACCCTCCTTTTCAACATGGATGATAGCCTACAGCCAATCTTCCTAGTCCTGTATTTCCTAACTACCACCTTGAATTCAAGTATAGTGACAGTGGCTAAAGCAAGGTGGGGGGGAAAGGTAGAAAGTTCTGAAAAAGATGGCTGGGCTGGCTGTATATATGGTGGCAGTAAACTGACTTCCTTCCCTTAATTTCCCCAGTACCCACTTTTCTATCATTCCCTTTAGTCACAACTGCCCTGGAATTCAAATGCAAATTGCCCTGCCCATCCACTCTCCAAATATTCTCAGTGCCTTTCCTTCCCAGTCTCCTCTTAACAACTGCTGCGATTTTTCCTGCTCTTTCCCCTCCAATATACTTCTGCATGGATCAAACACATACCGGTATTTGGGCTCCATGCCTAGACACAGCATGCACTTTGAGCCCATACCCAAGCAAGACATGCATGTTTTGATGGAGACATAGACCATCTAATATTGATTGTTCCATACAGACAGCAGTTCACGCATGGAGGTCTGCACTTCTCTAGTTAAAATAACCCACCCAAAGTTATCTTGTAGGAGAGATGGGCGGCATAAAAAATAAATGAATAAGTAAATAATAAACCCTTGTTGTGCAAATCTTCCTTCCTGTAATATTGAAAAAACTCAAGTTCGTCAAAAATCCCAGTGAAAAATCTAATAAGGACACAGTTTTTCACACCTGCACTGGAAGAGTCTTCAGGTAGCCTTACTTAGAAAAGGAATCTGAGCAATGTATCCATATAGCAAGTTGTTGAACACCACCATTGTACTACTGGATTGGTCAGCCTGTACTAAAAAGCTCTTTTTAGAAAACTAGGAATTCATGGTCCTCCTATGCGGCACGAGAAATGTAAGCTTAATTTAGAACTATTTAGAAAATATGACTTCTTAATTGCATCAGGAATTGCAGGCCAGACAACAATGTAGAGCTATTATGCAGAGTATATTTCTGAGTTATTACATATCACAGCTGAAATATTACAACTGAAAGACAAATCAAATGGACTACTTAGAAAAACTGCTACAGTATCAGCATGAGACATTTCCCCCTCTCCCATTCTCTGCAAGGCAAAGGACACACATCACAAGGAGAAAAATAAACCTGCATTCTTTAGGAACAGCTGCTGGCGGTTTTGCATATACATCACCATCTCACTGCAGGCACAAATTCTTCATTCATCAGCATGCAAATCAAGTGAAGGCAAGACAAGAGAAGTTGTCAAACCCCATCGGGAACAATTCTGGATTCTGAGATGTAAAGGAAAGGGTTTTTTTTAACAAGAGAGAAGGTAAAAACAAACGAAGTCCTTTATTGCAACTAAATATTGAAAGGTTTTGTTCCTCCACAAAACAAGCAGCAGACGACAGGAGCTTTCCATAGGCTTCACAGGAAAGGGTGTTATGTCACCTGTATTTGCTTTAAACCCAATCAATAAACTCTCAATAATAGTTGTTCTTTGAGTTGTACAGAGGAAGGCATTATTTCTGGGATATTTGGGGCAATGTTTGGGTCTCAAGACCAAAAGATCACTTCCAGGAAATGTTCACTGCAAAGTAAGGGAAAAGAAAGGTATTCTTAAGAGAACTACATGTGCTTCTAGAAACTGAAAGGCCGGATCCAGAAACTAAGGCTGTCAGTAGAAACTGGAAAATGCACTCAAACCACATTCCCACAGTGAAATCTTCTGGCAAGCCCCTGATGTAAGAATGCTGATATACTCCATTTTCCAAAGGCAGCTAAAAGTCACTTCCATACACATATTTCTGGCCTTGATTGGCCTCATTTCCAAGGCACATAAGAGCAATTCCAGACAAGTCAGAGGAAGATTACTCAAACCACAATTGTTAAAGCAAATTGTGAATTGGCACTTCGTGCAAAGGGGTCTATTACACAATATGTTTCCATAGCACTATCCCCTGTGCCTGCCTATTTTATTTATTAAATTAACATTCACCAAGTGACTCTGGAACGGCTATGGTATAAACGTTTAAAAAGTGTGATAAAAAAAGAGGAGAAAAAAAAACTCAAGTGGGTGGGATTATAACTTACAAGTACATTAAAGCAGAGAACACCTAGCATTTCCAATCAAACTTTTCTTGCAGCAAGGCTGACAAAGATATTTAGCCTGTGGAAACACAGAGAAATATAATCCTCCAGATGTAGAAAGTTACAATTCCTGGCATGGCCATGTTGGCTGACATGATGCAAGTTGCAGTTGAACACATGCAGTGTGCAGTATGGTGGAGTAAGTCAGCACTGAGCTTTTCCAGAAGAGGCAATATTAAGAAAGTTTAGGATGGTTGGTACACGATATATTCAAAACACGCAAAGACTATTGTTATAGAATTCAGTTTGATATTGTTTTGCAAACCCAACAAATACATGTTAACATCTTTCATTTCAAGATCAGCCCACCTTCTTGGTCAGTGTGTCATCTGGGTGAAATAAGTGAGGGGAAATCTTTTTCAAAATTATCCCAAGGTTTTTGAAGATCAACATAAAGACTGTAATGCACATATTTTTCGCAGGTATCAGGAGAAACAAACCACATACTACCACTTTCTGTTGAATGCAGTTTTGTAAACAAATGTATAATTCACTCTGCTAAGGTTGAGGGTACTAAGTCACACAAAAGAACAAAACACAACAGTTAGAAATACAAGAGCAGGACTGGAAAAGGAATCTGTTATGTGGAAAGACTGGTCTGTGCACATGCATTGAGAGATGAAATCTGATAAAACCCTGAAGGTATTTCAAGAAGTTATCCTTGCAATCACAGAAAGAATGAAAGCCGTGCTTTCTTCACACCACACAAGACAAGACACCTCATTAAAGGAAGGTGGCAGGAAAAGAGAAACTTTCATTCACCACATTCAAGAATCTACTTCACCTCGCAGGCAAAACAGTATCTTCCTGGGTAGCTTTTGCCACAAGCTTTCCAAATAGTGCATCACCATGAAGGATACGGAAGTACATTGATGGTGCATTTCTTTTTATTTATCTATTTGAAACATCCACACAGCCTCCCCATTTCCAACCAACTCTGGATGGCTTCTAATTAAAAGTTTTTTAAAAATCATATAAAATCATATTAAAACTATAAAATTAAACAGATTAAAACATTGTACAGGTACAATGTACAGCGTATAGGCAGACCTCAACTTACAACCACAAATGGGAACAGAATTTCTGTTGCTAAGCAAGACAGTTGTTAACCCAATCATGACTGATTTTATGACTTTTTCTACCATGGCTGTTAAGCATATCACCGCAGGTGTTAAGTGAATTATGTGGTCGTTGAGTGAATCTGGCTTTCCCCCATTGGCTTTGCTTGTTGGAAGCCTGCTGGGAAAGTTGCAGATGATCCCAGAATGTTGCAACCACTGTAAATACAGGCCAATTTCCAAGCACTCCCATTGTGATCACCGTGGGGATGTTGCAAGGGCTGATTGGAAGTTATAACTTCGAACAGTAGCTAAATGAAACAGTTATGAGGACTACCTGTATTCCCTCAGCTGACAATAACAAAGCACATAAAATTAATTAAGTGATGATTACTATCTGAAATATTTTTGAAGACATTTCATACCGAAACAGATGGCAAAACGATAATAAAACAACCTTCAGAATTCTGACTAACGCAATGAAGAGGATAAGCCGTCAGAGATGCTCATCCAGACAAGCATCAAAATCTGTCCAATAATGGGGGGGGGGAGAGAGAAACACGCATACACACTAGTGTTTTCAAGAGTCCTAAAGAATGGATCATTTCAGTGTTTATTGAAGTGCAAGGCACATACTTAGGAAACAAAAGCTGACATTATGTACCGAGCCACAAAACTATGACAAAATGAAGACAGCATGGCTCCACTCAGTGAGTTTTGAAGCCTTAGGCAAAAAGGACGAGAAAAGAGCCCTACCATGGGCTGTCTGCAGTAAAAAAACAAAAGGTACCCAAAAAAGAAAGACATTGTTTGAGTGGGTACTTTTAAAATGCAATGTGAATTTTAACTGTAACTCACGCTTTCCTGGGAAAGAAAATTAGTGTAACTGGGATAATGAGACACAAGAGCCTTGTGCAAAATAAGTAGACTGGATTATATGGTTAATAAATGCCCTCTGTCCCCCACACTGTCAGTAAGTCTGTGTTCAATTAAAGTACAGTAATGAAATTGCTTTGCAAGGCGTACTGGGACCATGAGACTGCAAGATGCAAACGCCAACTGCAGCTCAACAAGCTGATAGGGAAAAAAAAACAAACCCAAAAGCATTACCATGCTCCTTGCAAATTCCAACAAAAGCAAAACCAGAAGGAATATCTAACCAATTTTTATACTGATTGACTCATCAAGAGTGAGCAAGAAAAAACCCCCACATTGACTCAGATCCCTGTAATCCACTGATATTCATCCAATATACATCATTCATCAATAGAAGAGAGTATCTGTAGGGTTGAACTGTGGCGTCCTTGGTGCTCTCTGAGCTTGTTTCTTTTTCTTGCAAACATTTCAGTACCCAAGTACATCATCAATGCTACAAGGAAGTGAGATTTGCTTTCTTGTTTACATACAATGAGTTGTCCTGTCATCTTGGTGGGAGTATATGTTTTTTCTTGATAGGCTGTTGCTGCTTACTAGTTTAATTGTTTGTCTGGTGTTAGTCCTGTTGCTAATCCTTACTTATCTGGTTGTTGATTGTGGGCAAATGGGATTTCTTATCTTTGTTTATTTATGGCTTTTTTCTGTTTTGAATAGACAAAGTGTATATACAAAGTACAATGTGTGCAAATATGGTTTATCTCTATCTGCCTGTTGATACCGGTAGTTGATCTGTGCCAAGCTTCTAGGAATTCCCTAGTGTTTTTGGATTTAGCTTGGTCTAGGATGCTCAGTTTCCCATTTAAAACTATGGTTTAGTCCTTCCATGTGTTGTACAATTAGCAAGTTTTCCTTTTGTCTTCTAAAAACTAGTTGCTATTCATGGATGTGTTCTGTTAGTCTTCTCCCTCAGTCTATTTTACATAGTGATTGTCACAGTGTGTTGTAGAAAATTCCCCCGGCTACTACGGTAGGTCTTTTGGTTTACTTAAGATGTTTAGGGAAGGTTTAGTTGGTTTGTGTATTACAGTGATGGCATATGGTTGCAATAGCCTGTTGATTGTTTCTGAGATGTTTTTGATGTATGGTAGTTTTCATAACTTGATTTGGTTGTGCTATAGTGGGATTTAATGGTCAGATACTTATTAATAAATTTTTGTTGGAAGATACTATATAGGCTCTTTCCTTTTTCTGGTGTTCTGGATTGCTGCAGTGCATTTATGCTCATCTAATACAACTCCTCCCATGGAGGTTGAGATATTGGTAATGGAACACTTGGTTAGTATGTGGGCTTTTCAATAAGATTTATGTTTCTAATTTGCTGCCATTTCCTTTGCTCATTAGGATGTTCTTATAAGGATGCCCAGGAAAGGTTGTATGTTGTTTCCTTCTTCCCTTGTGAATTTTATTCTTTTAAAGATGTTTTTTGATTGTTTCACATGTCTTCTCTAGTTGTTCCTTTGTATTATGACAAAGATGATGTCTACATACTGGATTCCTACTTTTAGATGTAGGCATGGGAGTGCTATATTTTTTTTTAGACGCTGCATTACAATCTCTGCTATGAATCTTGGGCATGGTGATCCTCTAACTTGTTGGTATGTTTGTTCATCAAACTGATGGTGAGACAGAGGTTGATGAGGTCTATGATTCTGGATATTTCAATGACTTTTTTGCTTTTGTGAGGAAATTCAACAAATAAAACACATAACTTTTTACTATTGTATATTGTACATTTTGTATATTTCTAGTCTTGACATACATTTTGTCTACTTCCTATGTTATATATGATAGCAATATCATCAGATTATTTACTTGAGGTTTCATAAGTTTCCCCCCATCAATTTGGGTAAAATTGTCAAAATTCAGAAACAGTTATTGCCACTATTTCATACCTTCCCAAAATAAAATGTATTCATTCGTGTGCCACCAAAAATGAATTTATAGACCTGTTAAATTCAATTTTGTCTGGGTGTATGTGAGACTACTTTTAAATTCAAAAATAAAAATCTTAAACACAAATGTATGTTTTGCATTATAACTCCCATCTAAATGCACATTATATAAAAAGACAAACAAAAATTCAGACTGAATCTGTATCCAAAATAAAAGTTCACAGCAGGAATGTTGCCAAAACATATAAAACAAACTCCACAAAAATAAGTTAAATCATTAGCTGCCACATTTCCAACAGTTTATATAATCATACATCCAACAGATTTTAAAATGACACGTTCTTCCATTTGTGTGTCACAAGGATGGATGCTTTTAAAATGATTAGTTTTCGTATTATATTCAAAGAGAATGTTTAATATAGTTCACTTCAAGGTCATATTAAATTAGCTAAGCTTACTCATCCAGAGTTTAATTGCCTTCACTCTGTAGCAGATGTTGGGGGTGGGGACTCCCCACATATATAAAACAGAGCTGATTTAACAGAATTTGGATTAGAAAATCACTTCACAGAAGTTTTGTTCTAAAATGTCGGGTTTTATAACTGCCAATGCAGTTGCATATCCCCAAATGTAATCATCAACTTAAATATTATAAACTCTCAACCCTGATTTAGGGCTGAGCAGAAGTCTAGCTTCATACCCCAGTACTGCACCAATAGACATCAAAAGCCACATTCTACAATTTACATAATTACAAATATAATAAGCTGTTTTTGCAGACATTGAAATATGTATATTCAAATATAATATAAAGAGCTTTGTTTGACCATATAGAAAATAAGAATCTGGTCCTCTGTGGTCAGTACTCAGGCCACATGTTTTTCTTCACTTAAAAGTCCACTTGCTAGTACAATTATCTTAAAGAAGGCACAATTTGGTGACACGATTTTGCCTAAATGTGTTCTGGAATAAAGAATACTCACCCATGCCCAGTTAAGATTATAATTCAGTTTTAGCCATTGGTAAGAGTTGAATACAGTGGTTGAGAACGTGAGATCTGAAATAGGCAGGTAACCATTGACATTTAATTCCAGCTAGTAACATAACACACAGCAACATTCTTACAATATATGGCTGTTTGAATATATAATTACATGATACAAATCCAAGAGTAACCATGGTAAGCTGCTATGATATTTTTTTTCTTTTTCATATTATTGAATTGGAAGAGATGTTAAAAATCATCTAGTCCAACTATGTAATCTCTTACAAATGACCATCCAACTTTTGTGAGAAGCAAAAGGAAAAGTCATCTAGTCGTGTGGCAATTTATTCCACTGCATACCCAATCAGGAAGTTTCTCCTGACATATAGCTTGAACCAGCTTCCTCATAGTTTTACCTATTAAGACTGTGCTCTCTGTGTGACAGTCCTTTGGATATATGAAGGCAGTTATCATATTGTCTTTTATGTCAATCAACTTTTTAATAGGTTAAATGTATAAAGATTCCTTGTAGGGCTTGTTATCCAGTCTCCCCGCCATCTTGGTGCCCTCTTCTGAATTTTCTCCAATATGTCACTGTCACTTTTGAACAGTGTTTTCCAGAACCATTCAAAATCTACTCTCTGCTTAAGCCTGTCTCTCTCTTTTTCAAGCCTCTCTAAATATTAGCCATCTTGCCCAGATTTGTATCATCAGCAAAATTTTAAAGTTTCCCTCTACTCCCTCATCCAAGTCATTTATAAAAAAAATTGAACAAGTCAGGGCCTAGAATAAATCTTAAAACAATTCCTCTTCAGAACATTAAGAAACACATTTTTAATGCTGTCATTCAGCCAACAATGAACCCATAAAGCAATAATATCATCAGTCCTATATTTTACCATTTTAAGGAGAGGCACTCAGGCTCACAGGCTTGCTAATATGAGTAAAATACCCCATTTTCAGTATCCCAAGAAGAAAAGACCTTCAAGATCTCACTTAGATTCCACAACAGATACCATCAGGGAGGCAGTAGATTCATTTTCGTTGAAGCTGGACAATTAAGTCCAAAGTTTCCATTGCTCAGCAAGGCAGTTGTTAGACGAGTTTTGTCCCATTTACAATGTTTCTGCCAGGTTGTTAAGCAAATCATGAATCATTCAGTCATTAAGTGAATCTGGTTTTCCCTATTAACTTTGCTTGTCAGAAGCTGGTTGGGAAGTTTACAAATGGCAATGATATGATCCAAGAATCGTGCAACTATCATAAATACATGCCAGTTACCAAGTGCCTAAATTGTGATCATGTGACTGTAGTGATGCTACAACAATCATAAGTGTGAAAATCAGTCATAAGTCACTTTTTTCAGGGCCGTTGTAACTTTAAATGGTCACTAAATGAATGGTTGTAAGTCAAGGACTATCTGTACCTGTTCAGGGAGCTGTTGTAGTGGAACACTCTACACTTCTTTCTCTAAATTTGCAATTTGGAGTTGCAAATAAAAACAAAAACCCTATCTTCAGAACTTTTTAAAAAAGATATCCATATCTGCATTTTACCTGAACTTTTGCCTAAATAAGTAAATGAAGCACTGAGAAAAAATCCTGCGAATTTTACTTTGACATATTACCTTCTACCAACTTCTTAGGTTCAAAGGCAGTGCCCTAGTTTTTCTGTGTCTATAACTGTTGAATCATTCCCTTAATTTTTTTTCCACTAGTACCTCTTAAAATAGCGATAGCAAATGATCCAATAATAATTTTTAAATGTCTGCATCTCCTAGAAACAAGCTCCTCATGGACATTTAGCAGGAGAAAAACATAAGAAAATGTACTTCTCTAGCTTTCCCAAATCTATATCTTGGAGTGAACTTATATTGTTATATTTTCTCAAGAGTCCAATTCTACTGAAAAGGACTTTGGGCTAAATCTTTGGTGTAGAGTTATAATACATACAGTGTGGTTTCACCTCCTGCCGAATTCAAACTGCCTTTGATTCTTAGGCTTTTCTAAAAAGAATAAAAAAGCATTGTGCTCCAATTACGCACAAAATTAGAAACTTAATGGGAGACCAAGTCTGAAACCTAATGACTTGGAAGGCAGAAGGATCCATTTATCTTAAATTTTGGCAAACAGCACTGATTCCCCCTTACCATTCTCACCCCCCCACACAGCAGTATGTTGAAACACATCTCTGTATGCAAAAGACAAGATGAAAAGGTCTTTGTGCATAGGTTGTTCTCAGCAAATCACTATTTTTAAAATTTAGACTTGGTCTGTTTTTAAAGTTGTTTTGGCCATTTTTTCTCTTTCCTTTTCAAATAATTTAGCAATATTTTATGGCCCCAAAACAGGACCTTCTGGTCCATACTCACAACTGGTTTAAATACATTTCCCATCCAGATTATACCTACAATATTTTGTCCTGCAGAAAATCATTGCACATTTCCACTGCATCACTTACCGTATTTAAAACCGAGATCTTTGCAATAGGTGAAATAGGGCGTTGTCTTACCTGAACATCTTTTCTCAGCACAGAGATGGAGAATCCACCAATGGGACATACTAATGGGTTTACATTGTGTTCCTGCCCAATCAGATCAAGTCAGCTGAAGTTGCCACGCCCATCTGGGACCATAGAGATCCCATTCTTGACATGAGCTTAGTCATTGACTGACCGCAAGACGTGTTGGCTCATCAATCTAGCCCTAGGCCTAAGTAACCTGCAAGGGTGGGAGTGGATTATCCATCTCCGTGCTGAGAAAAAGCGTTCAGGTAAGACAACGCCCCTTCTCCAGCACTGGAGATGGATAATCCACCAATTGGACATACCAAAGCCTACTGTCCCTGAGGGAGGGGAGCAGGCCGTTCCAGCATGGCACTTTGAGGTACGACCTGTTGGAGAACCCTCCTACCAAAGGAGGCCTCCGCTGAGGCAAACCTATCAATCTTATAGTGCCGTATAAAAGGAGATGGTGAAGACCATGTGGCTGCCCTGCAGACGTCTTCAATGGACACCTGAGTGGCCCAGGCCGCGGAAGTAGTGGCACTCCGAGTAGAGTGGGCCGTAATCGTGGAACTGGCAATGAAGTGGCTTGATACGCCCCCGCAATACACGCCCTAATCTACCTGCCAATCGTGGAGGAGGAGACCTTCCAATCCCTGGAGGAAGTGCGGAAGGAGACAAAGATGGCCTCTGAGTTGCGGAACACCGCTGTCTGTGAGATATAGTACCGGAGCGCCCTGCGGACGTCCAATAGATGCCATTGCCATTTCCGATCATGCGATGGGTTAGGACAGAAATCCGGGAGCACAATTGCATGGGCCCTGTGGAAAAGGGAGTTGACCTTTGGAAGGAAGGTAGGATCGAGTCGGATGACCACTCGATCCTGGTGGAAAATGCACAGGTCATCCTGGGTAGAAAGCGCTGCCAATTCGGAAATGCATCGCGCCAACGTGATCATCACCAAGAATGCCACCTTGTGGGACAGATAGCGCATGTCGCATGTTTTTAGAGGCTCAAAGGATGACTTGGTCAGGGCCCGAACAACACATGGAAGCTCCGAAGACGGATACCTGTGCACTACAGGGGGTCTGGTGTTAGCGGCTCCCTTGAGGAATGAGCGGAGATGGGGGTGATCTCCCAAGGAAACCACAGAGTCACAGGTAAGTACTGTGGAAAGCGCAGCGATCTGTCTGCGCAATGTGTTCGGGGCCAAGCCCCTCTCCAAGCCCTCTAACAGATAGTCCAGAATATGGGAAATCGTGAGGTCTGAGGATGATGAGTGTCGAACCGAGCACCACGAGAGAAAGTTCTTCCACGTGGCCTCGTAAATACGGTTTGTAGATGGGCGACAGGAAGCCTGGATTACCATAATGACCCCTGGAGAGCAGAGCTCCCGTGACAAGATTGAGCGCTCAAGTGTTAGATGGCTAATTGGAGCCATTGGGGATCCGGATGGAGAATGGTCCCCTGGCTGAGCGAAACCCGGTACGGAGGAATCATCCATGGATCCGCAAGGGAGAGACTCACCAGATTGGTGAACCAAGGTCTCAGTGGCCAGTACGGAGCCACTAGGAGGATCTCCGCCCGCTTCCAAAGAAGCTTGCGGATGACCGCCGGGAGGAGAGGGAGAGGAAGGAAGGCGTAAAGCAAACCGTCCGGCCATGGGCTCTGAAGAGCAGCCGTTCGTTCTGCCCCTGGAGATGGGAACTGGGAAAAGAAATGAGGCAGCTGGGCGTTGATTGGGGACGCAAATAGGTCCAGCAACAGTAAGCCGAACTGGTGACAGATTTCTCTAAAAATCCTAGGGTAGAGTCACCATTCCGAGTGATCTACCATTGTCCTGCTCAGGAGATCAGCCTGAGTGTTCGCCTCCCCCAAAATGTGATCGGCCTTGATGGAGGCCAGATTGGATTCTGCCCAGGAGCCCAGTAGAAGAGTTTCGGTCAATAGGGTCTGAGATCTGGTGCCCCCTTGCCGGTTTATATGAGCCTTGGCAGCCACGTTGTCTGTGAGGACCAATACGTGACACCTTTCTGTGAAAGTGGCGAAGGGCCAGATGTATGGCCCGGAGCTCCAGCCAACTGATGTTGTGCCGAAGGTCTGAGCGAGACCAACAGCCCTGTGCCCACTGTGAGTGAAGGTGCACTCCCCAACCGAACAGGCTGGCATCAGTCGTTAGCACAAGCCGATCTGGCTCCTTGAAGGAGGAGCCCTTGAGCATGGCGGGTAAGAGCCACCACGTGAGAGAGCGTGATACTTGTAGAGGGAGTCTCACCCTTTGCTGGGAGGTGCTGAGTTCTGTCTCTGGAAGGGGAGCAGGAACTACTGAAGTTCCCTGGAGTGGAGCCTGGACCAAGAGACAATTGCTATGGCTGAGATCATCTTCCCTAACAACTGGGAGAGACTGGCCAATGTTACAATTCGACTCCTGCATAATTTGAGGACTAACCCTTATGCTGTCCCGGCGTTCCTGTGATAAGTAGACTCGGCACTCTGCCATGTCTATGATAGCCCCTAGGTATAAAAGCCTTGTTGTGGGAACCATATGGCTCTTGGGAAAGTTTACCGAGAACCCATGATCCTGGAGCAGCTTTACCACCAGTTCAAGGTCCGCCAGGGTGGACTGGGTGGACGATGACTGGATTAATATGTCGTCCAGGTAGCATTGGACTCTGACTGGCATCATCCTTAGGTGAGCTGCTAGAACCGCCAGGATCTTGGTAAATACCCGACGCTGGTATTAAGCCACCGGAGCTGCAGCCGCAAGCTCCAGTAGGAATGAGGCCAAATTAATGTTAGCTGGGGACTAACGGCCGTTAGTCCACCGGCTGAATCCAGCAAGCTGAGGCTGGGGGAAAAAAGGGGGGACAGGGGTTAAGGAAGGAGCCCCTTCCTTATAAAAGACCCAGTTTTTATTCCCCCCCCGAATTAGGAATCAAGAGGAAAGCAGGATGCTCTTTGAATGGGAAAAGGAGGAATAATTACTATTAGAAGGCCAAATTCTGTGCTGAATACAGCACTGTTCAGCAATTTGGAAATGGAAAATCCACCAATAGAGACTGTTCCTGTCTAACAGCCAAACTTGCACAACTGTCCTGGGCGACATTAAGTCAAGAATGGGATCTCTATGGTCCAGGACGGGCATGGCAACTTTGGCTGACTTGATCTGATTGGGCAGGAACACAGTCTAAACCCATTGGTATGTCCCATTGGTGGATTATCCATCTCCAGTGCTGGAGAAAACCCTGCTTTCAATTCTTCAAAAATTGTGGTTGTTTCCAAATTCAAAACAAAGGATTAAAGGGTTAAAATGTATAATGTAAAAGAGATTTGGAGAACATATGGAATATGTGTTTTTGAATGATTTCCAGCCTCTTAATAATCCTTCTGCCTGGAGTGGCCAGGAGGGAAGGGGTTTAGAATGGAGTAGTTGCAGCCTGGGCAGCAGGGTTTTTTTTTTCTAGATTTCTGTCCCAAGCACTAAGCCACATTTGGCTGTCTGGCACATTTTCAACTTTGATCTTTCTGGCTCCTCCCTAACATTAAATTTGGTCTTCTTCCATTCTGTTTTCAGAGAGGTTTTGTTCTCATGGACAAAATCTCAACCCCTTTAATCTGGAAATAAAAAGCAGTCCTTCAATAAAACCAAAGGCGGGGCGGAGGGGTGATTAAAAGGTAGAAAATAATAGGGAGGATTTTATTAAGCACAGTCTTGAGAGAATACTGAGAAACCTAAGGCGCTGGTGAATTCTGATCTGTGTATTCAACTATTTTGAAAATGTTAATTGTATTATGGAACGAGATCTAAGAAACAAAAGCAACTATAGTGCCAGGTACAAAGAAATTTGCTCTATATGGTCTAACAGTGGAGAATCATCAGATTGCATTACTAATTGAAAATATTCATTATCCCTACAGCTATTACCATAATTTCATTTATTTACTTCATTGTTACACCATCACATTTCTAATGGAGTCTGGGTGGTGCTCAGCATTGAAATATATAATAAGACATAAGAAAAAAATACTACACAGCACTATCTGAAGTTATGGAATTATTACAATACAAGTAGACCACAATCTACTACTTGATAAGATAGAAAACTGTGGGTTAAACAGTATCACCACCAGATGGATTCATAGCTGGCTAACTGGCCCTATTCAGCATGTGGTCCTCAATGGAACTGCATCTACATGGATGGAAGTTTGAGTGGGGTGTCCCAGGGCTCTGTTCTGGGCTCTTCAACATCTTCATCAATGATTTGGATGAGGGGATAGATGGGGAACTCATCAAACTTGCAGATGACACCAAGCTGGCAGGAATAGCCAACACTCCAGAAGATAGGCTTAAGATCTAGAAGGATCTTGACAGACTTGAACATTGGGCGCTATCTAACAAAATGAAATTCAATGATGAAAAAAGGCAAGGAAAACCAAATGCACACATATAGTGTAGGTGGTACTTTGCTCAATAATAGTAACTGTGAGAATCACTTAAATATGAGCCAGCAATGTGCTGCAGTTGACAAAAAAGACAACATAGTGCTAGGCTGCATTAATAGAGAGATAGAACCAAGATCACGTGAAGTGTTAATACCAGTTTACAATCCCTTGGTTAAGGCCACACTTGGAATACTGCATCCAGTTTTGGTCACCATGATGTAAAAAAGATGAGACTCTACAAAGAGTACAGAGAAGAGCAATAAAGATGATTAGGGGACTGGAGGCTAAAACATATAAGGAATCGTTGCTGGAATTGGGAATGTCTAGTTTAATGAAGAGAAGGACTAGGGGTGACATGACAGCAGTGTTCCAATATCTCAGGGGCTGCCACAAAGAAGAGGGAGTCAAACTATTCTCCAAAACACCTGAGGGCAGGAGAAGCAATGGATGGAAACTAGGCAAAGAGAGAAGCAACCTAGAACTAAGGAGAAATTTTCTGACAGTTAGAACAATTAATCCGTGGAACAACCTACCGGTACCTCCAGAAGTTGTGAATGCTCCAACACTGGAAGTTTTTAAGAAAAGACTGGACAGCCATTTGTCTGAAATGGCATAGGGTTTCCTGCCTGAGTAGGGGGGTTGGACTAGATGACCTCCAAGGTCCCTTCCAACATTATTATTATTGTTACTGTTATGTATCATCAGATTAGATCTTATCTCCCAATGATAAGAACTTACCATTAAAAAACTGTTGAAATTCCATTTTCAACATCTTCAAAAATATCAGGAGGGAGGGGATGTAAGTTCCAGAAAGTAGGAGCTACCACACACAAGCATTGACTTCTGGTCCCTCTTCCAAAATATCTCATCACCTTTGACACTCAATATGGAATGAGCACATTGGGTGGTCTGGTCCTAAAGGTAATTTCATCTTAGATTTCTTCAAAAACAGACACATATAGAGAATGTAACAATAATCTACATAGGAGGTGATGAAGGCACAAAGCACTATTTTTTTTTATTATAAAAATTCTTTTATTAAAACAATTAACATTGAACATAAAAACATATTATGCAGCAATCATCATGACACCTGGTATACAATACTAAGTATTAGTCTTTGAAAACGTCTGAGTTAGTAAGCCTTTTTCCCCACTCCTCGTGTCTAGCCTCAACTATACTCCTGTTACATTTTATTTTGATTGGTGTTTCCCCTATCCGTTTCAATATTAATGTGATCAACATTAAACATAAGATCCTATTGCTAAGCAATCATCCTAGAACATAGCATACAACATTAGGTATTAATCTTTGTAAACATCTGTTTTAGTAAACGTTCTTCCCTCCTCCCTTACATCTTCAAGTATACTCCGAATACATTTTGTTTGATTGGTGTTTCTCCTATATATGGTCTATCTACTGTATCTAATCTATCATCTGCCTGCTTAGTAGTTGCTGGGAATCTAGTTGGATCCCTAAGGTGCACACCTGCTCCTTCGGACAAGTGATACCTCACCCAGAGTTATCACTGTAACAAATAACCTGATGGTTTCTGGACACTTACTGTGTTAGACGTCAACTGCTACTTGTCTCTTCCCATCCAGATCCTGACAGTCTTCAGGCATTGGGTCAAACTTCCAGTCAGTCATATACAAATGGATAGTCTATTTCCTCCCTAATTATATTAACGTGGTTTTTAAAAAGCCCACCTTTCATAAAACTGAACCAGACTGATATGCACATCAACCAGAAGAATATGTATTTGATACGTTTTCATATCCAGTTTCCATTGTTGAACAGTATACAGAACTAGGAATTTTTTTCTGATCTACAACAAATTCCTGCTTCCACCCAGAATACACCACCAAATCTGTCAGGCTTTCCCCCACAACCAGATCAGTTCCCAGAAAGGATCTATTCAAAGACAAACAACAGAAGTAACCGAACACCACTGGTGGTCACCTGTGATGCTTGACAATGCACTTTCTCTGGCACTGGGTGGAAGGGCTATACTTCCATTCAGACAACTACCCAATCTGAAGCAAATTTTCATAAGCAACAAAAAAGACCAGAATAACTTTTGCTAACTTATGATTAATAAGCCCACTGAGGAATTTTGGGCACCCTGCAATTTAGTTGATTTAATTTTCCAATGGATGCCCAAGTATTTAAGGGTCTTGCACTGTTATTACATCTCACCCTGTTGATGTTCTGTAAGCCTCTTACTTTTCTACATCCCAAGTCTATAATCTTATTTACCCATCATGCCAAGCTATGGTTTACTGAATAAATTACAGCTGGATGGGTTCACACTGAGCCCAACCAAACTAATTTATTTTAGATTAATGCTCTAGTGTCTAATACTGGAAGCAATAATATTAATGACATTCGGTAGATAGACAGGCAGACAGACAGATAATATACAGTAATTCTAGAAAGTTATTCATCATTCATTATTTGTCAACGGCCATTTCTTGTTTGTTTAATGTACAGTGCTTTTAACCTAGTCCAAATCCAAAGGACTCCAGGGATCAAAAAACAGCAACAAAAAAGAAAGCAAAATCCATAATAATAAGTAAACCAGAACCATGACAAAAACTAAGAAAAAGTGATCTTGCATCTCACAAGATCAATTTTATTACAGCCTTTTGCTAGCAAATAAAAAAAAATCTGCTAATCATTCATTTGAAACCCAATTATGGAACCCCTGACAGAGCCTTGGTGCTGGATAACAAATTTTGCAACACTATAGGTTGTATCAAAACCTTATTAGTGAACTGAAAAAGTTAAAAAGTGGTAGAAGGAAAAAATCCGCAAATTTAGAAATGTCACAAAGTACTGTAAAATTCTTTTTACATACTAAATATTAAGAATTATATGTATTACTATTTTGTGTCAAGGTTTCCATAAATTATATTTCAGAACCAATTATATTTGTCTATAGCTATTTGCCAACACTGAAGAAATCCATCTGTAGATTCCACCAAAACTAGAGAGAGAAAGCAGAGATGAATACTTGGAGAATGACTCATTCCTTGCAAGTAGCCTTCTGCCCCCTCAGTGTCATGGATTAGTCATTGCTTCACATATGGTAGAATGGAAAAGAAGAAGAATTGAGGCCACCCACTTTATTTTTCCTTACCCTATTGTTAGAAGACTATTTTCAAATCACTAAATAAATGTGATTCTTTAAAGACAATGTATCAAAATGTGGCAAAATTATGTTATCATGATTCAGAACTCCATCATAAAGCCTTAAGCATATTGTATTTTTCTGCTCTCCATTTTTAGCTCACTTTGGGCCATGTAAAAAATAGCAACGATGAGAACAAGTTATATAAATATTACTAGGAAGATGTAAGTACAGGTAGTCCTTGATTTTGTTTAATGACAATTTGTTTAATGACCTATTACATTTGTGTGTGGTTTGCTTGCTGTAGGAAAGGGCTCCAGAGGGTTTGCTTGCTGATAGGAAAGGGCTCCAGAGGGTCATTACCATCCTCCAGAGCAGTGGTTCTCAACCTTTCTGAGGTTGAGACCCCACTTGCTCCGCACATGCGTGCCGCGACCCTGACCCGGGGGCGCGCGCGTGTGCGCGCGCAAAAAAAAAATTGTAATTTTTTTTTTAAAAAACAAAAAAAACAAAATGGCGGCCGCGACGGGCGGATCTGTGCATGCGCGGATCGGCCCGTCACACGCGCCATGCATGCACACATCCGCCCGTTGCGGGCCGCCATTTTGTTTTTTTTAATTTTTTATTTAAAATTTTTTTTAAAAAAACAAAAAAAAACAAAATGGCGGTCGCGACGGGCGGATCTGCGCCTGCACGGATCGGCCCGTCGCATGCACCGCGCATGCGCGGATCCGCCCGCTGCGGTCCGCCATTTTGTTTTTATTTTATTTTTTTTATTTTTTTTTTAATTTTTTTAAATTTTTTTTAAAAAATTTTTTCGGCGCGATGGGCGGATCTGAGTATGCACGGCGCGCGCGTGCCAAAAAAAATAAAAAAAAAATAAATTTTTTTTTAAAAATTTAAAAAAATAAAAATAAAAAAACAAAATGGCGGCCGGCGGTGCCCGGCGACCCCCGCGAAATGGTCTCGCGACCCCAACTGGGGTCACGACCCCAAGGTTGAGAACCACTGCTCCAGAGGATTATTGGCTGCCCTCTCCTCCCGCCCACACCCCGGATGAACTGTACAGTTCCCTTTGTCTTAGGAAAGCTCAAAATATTCTTAAAGACTCATCTCATCCAGGACATTTTTTTTTTAACTATTACCACCTGGCAGATGGTACAGGATAATAAAAACAAAGACAAATAGGCTGAAAAATAGTTTTTATCCCAGAGCTGTAACCATATTAAATACTACTGTATAGTGCAACATTGAAGTGCAATATTAGGGGCAACGCAATGGTGAATAGAATGTGAAGGATGTGTGTATATAATGTATGCGCTTATTTGTAGTTTTTACTTGTGTGTAGTGTGCACTGTTGACAGCACTTAATTTCGTTGTAAATTACACAATGATAATAAAGATATTCTATTCTATTCTATTCAAATTAAAACAGTGACTTATGACCATTTTTCACACTTAGGCCTGTTGCAGCATCCCCGCAATCATGTGATCAAAATGCAGATCCTTGGCAACCGATTTATATTTATGACGGTTGCAGTGTCCTGGGATCATGTAATCACTTTTTGTGACTTCTGACAAGCAAAGTCAATGGGGAAGCCAGATTCACTTAACAACTGTTAAGTTAACAAATACTAACTTAAAATTTGCAGTGATTCGCTTAACAACTGTGACAGCAAGGTTGTAAAATGGGGCAAAATTCACTTAACAAATGTCTCACTTAGCAACAGAAATTTTGGGCTCAATTATGGTGGTAAGTCGAGGACTACCTATATTCAGGGATGGCTAAGGTGTTTTAAAATGAAAGAAGCTTCAGTGTTAAGCCTCAGTGAAAGTTATCCATGCATAAACAAAATAATGATTTTATAATATATGTAGCAAAAACTATTTCAATTTTCATTTACCAATAATCTATCAATAATGAGGACACTACAGTTTCATATTAATTATTGATTTGTTTGATAAAGTGTATTGTATTTCAAGTTCTTTCAATTTGGTTTACAATTAACACTAGACAGCAATCAACAGAATTACAATATATAATTTAAACTAAAATCCCAGGAAATAAAATGCTTTTTTAAAAAACCTCAGTCAGCAGCTACACTGTATAAGGAGTGCTGTCTTACCTGAACGCCTTTTCTCAGCACGGAGATGTAGAATCCACCAATGGGTTAACTCTGCCTTCCTGCCCATTAGACCAAGTCAGCCAAATTTGTCACGCCCTTCCTTGGGTGACCATTCCCCATTCTTTGACAAGGGTGAAGCTGACTGTAGTTTGATGTGTTGGCTCCCGGTTTCCTAATATGAAATAGTTATTCTTAAGGGTGGGAGTGGATTCTACATCACCGTGCTGAGAAAAGGCATTCAGGTAAGACAATGCTCCTTCTCCAGCACAGGAGATGTAGAATCCACCAATGGGACATACCAAAGCCTTACTGTCCCAATGGGAGGGGAACCGGAGAGGCCGCTGTCACGTCCCCCGTGATTACTTATTGGAGAACCCTCCTTCCAAAGGAAGCATCTGTGGATGCGAAACGGTCTATCTTGTAGTGTCGGATGAATGGAGAGGGCAAGGACCATGTTGCCGCCCTGCAGACCTCCTCGATAGAGGCCTGTGTGGCCCACACCGCGGAGGTCACAGCACTGTGAGTGGAGTGTGTTGTGATCTGCCCTGGTGTTGGTAGAGACAGGGATTGATATGCTTCCGCAATGCAAGTCCTGAGCCACCTGCCTATAGTAGAAGCAGATACCTTCTGCCCCTTAGAGGTATGATGGAATGAGACGAATAGGGCCTCCGACTTGCGGAAGGGCGCCGTTCACTTGATATAGTATCGCAGTCCCCTGCGAACACCCAGTGTGTGGCATTGTCGTTCCAGGGCATGGGCCAGGTTGGGGCAGAAATCTGGTAGGACGATTTCTTGGGCCCTATGGAACGTGGTGTTGACCTTGGGAATGAAGGTTGGGTCGAGGCAAAGGACGACACGGTTTTGCTGGAAGGAGCAGAGGTCCCCCCTGACTGACAGTGCTGCGAGTTCCGATATGCGCCTGGCCAAGGTGACCGTGACCAGGAAAACAACCTTGAGAGACAAGTCCCTCAGGGTACATGACTTGATGGGTTCGAACAGTGCCTTGGTGAGGACCCAGAGGACTCATGGCAATTCCCAGGTGGGATACCTGTGGACTACGGATGGCTTTCTGTTGGTGGTTCCCTTAAGGAAAGCACGGATTCTGGGGTGTTGTGCCAAGGGAACTGAGTTTGCACATGTAAGTAAGATGGATAGTGCCACGACCTGTCTGCAGATGGTATTGGGGGCAAGGCCCTTGTCTAGGCCATTGAGCAAATATTCTAGGATGTTTGGGATTGTCAGGTTCAAGACCTCAAGTAGTCGCCTTTCGCACCAACTGCAGAAGTTCCTCCATGTGGAGTCGTAAATGCGGTTAGTCGCCAGTCGGCGGGATGCCTGAATCAATGAAATTACTCTTGGCGGGTATAATTCCCGCTCAAGATCCAGCGTTCAAGTGCCAGGCGGCTAATTGAAGCCATTGGGGTTCTGGGTGTTGTAGAGTTCCCTGGCTGAGTGATATTTGGTCCGGGGGAATCCTCCATGGGTGGGGAGCTGGAGAGACTCACCAGGTCCGTGAACCATGGTCTTCGTGGCCAATGTGGTGCCACGAGTATGACCTCCGCCCATTCCTGTAGTACCTTGCGGATGGTTGCTGGAATCAACGGCAGGGGAGGGAACGCGTAAAGTAGACCCCCCTGGCCATGGAGCATGCAGGAAGTCAGCTCCCTCTGCTGGGAATCTTGAGAAGAACCTCGGTAGTTGGGTGTTCATCGGGGACGCGAACAGATCTACCTCTGCTTGTCCGAACTTCTTCCCTATTTCCACGAATAGGTCTGGACTCAGGTGCCATTCGGCATGGTCCACGGTTGATCTGCTTAGGAAGTCTACCTGCCTATTCGCTGCCCCCGAGATGTGTTCGGCTCTGATGGAGGCAAAGTTTGCTTCTACCCAGGATCCCAAGTCTTGGGCCTCCCTCATAAGGGCTTTGGACTGAGTTCCCCCCTGCCGGTTCACGTGTGCTTTTGCTGACACGTTGTCTGTGAGAACTAGGACATGTTGTCCCGCTACCCTGTAGTGGAAGTGATGAAGAGCCATGGCCCTTAATTCCAACCAATTGAAGTTGTGTTCCAGATCTGCCTGGGACCATTGTCCCTGTGCCCTCTGAGACTGCAGATGCACTCCCCGACCAAACAGACTGGCGTCCGTCATTGAGTGTGAGACGGTCGGGTTCCTTGAAATGTAACCCTTTGGCTACTGCTGGTGATGCCCACCATTTGAGAGACCGCAAGGTTTCATGTGGGACCCTTAGTTTTCCCATTGGCGGATGAAGAGAGTCAGTCTTCCGCCAATGGGGGATCTCCCTCTGAGTCACTTACCGCAACAGAAGGGGTGACCCCCTCTGCCACGAAAGGAAGACTTATTTTGGGGCTGGTACCTGGACTTATCCCTATAGTTTGGTCTATCAAAGGAGCACTCCGTCTTGGGAGTTGTGGACCGGTAGGACCACAGAGGCTCCAGTCCGAAAGGACTGATGGCGACTATAAGGAAGAAAACGCCTGTTTGCTTTCTTGGTAACATGAGAAATCACCTTATGCTTTTGTTTGTTCTCAATTAGAAATGGCGTTAATGCCTCACCAAATAGTCTGCCGCCAGTAAAAGGGATAGTGGCAGCGCACCACTTATGTTTGCTCTCAGCCCTCCAGTTTTTGAGCCAGAGCAGCCTCCGAGCAACTACATTGGAGGCTATTGCCGGGGTGGAGTGTTTGGCCGAGTAAAGGGAAAAATCTGCCATGTATTCTGATGTGGCTATGAGTTTGGGCAGATCCTGATGGATCCTTACCTCCTCCAAGGGAACCCTATCTTGTAATTGCCTAAGCCAGGTAATGGAAATCCTGGCAAAAAAGGAGGTGGCCGTTGCCACCGTCGCAGCCCATGCAGATACCAGGTGAACCTTGCGCAAGGAAAGGTCACATTTTTGTCCTCCGCCTTAAGGGCATCTGAAACATCTGCCGGGAGACTCGCTGTAGAGAAAAGTGGGGCTAAGGATTCGTCTACTTTAGGCACCTCCAACAGGTCCGACAAGCTTTTTGCCATGTCCACAATCTTACGTTCAGAGGCAGCCTGAGAAGGCTGTGCTGCCGGGGACTCCCGTTGTCCCTGAACGTTTTTAAGGAATAAGGGGGGACATGGGATTTGGAGGTGCTTGACTACCGGTTCAGCGAACAAGGAACTAGTGTCCTGATCTGAGGAAGGCTGTGGGACTGGGGCCGCATCGGATTTGATCTTAACCGCTGAGCAGGCCCTATATAATAAGGAGGGAAAGAGCGATGAATTGAAAAGCTCTGCCATGGGTTGAGAGTCATGTGTAGGTGCCTCACAATCAGACCAGCGGTTCTACCCTCATCATAGTCCGAGACATTGGAAGACTCGGAATCTGGGGAATGATTTGTATCTACAAATATCTACAAGATATATCTTGTACAACTACACATGCATATATGACCTAGTATGTAGGTCTTTGGTTCTTCGGGTTTTCTCCCACGTAGAATTTGAAGTGTCTTGGCAACGTTAAAGCTAAGGTGGCTAAGCCGCCTCCTCTGATGAGGAGGATGAGTTCGTTTGGGGGGCTCACTTCCAGACACATCTAGCCCAGGGCAGGTGGTCACAACAGGACTTGGCCCACAACATCAATTGGCTCGAACTCAGAGCCATTTATCTAGCTCTTTTTCGCTTGTCTGGCGCTCAACACCATTCGCAAGCAGGTGGCAGCCTTACAAACTGTTCTTTCCTGCGATAATCTTGCTCCTTTGTCGCAACATCCGGCTGTATGTGCTTTTTTGAAGGGGGCTGTCGCGGTACGGCCACCTGTAGTCCATCGTTTCCCATCCTGGGACCTGCCCAAGGTCCTGCAGGCTCTGACTTCCTCGCCTTTTGAACCCCTGGGGACTTGTTCGCTACGCTATCTTTCGCTGAAGGTAGCCTTTCTCGTGGCTATTACTTCAGCTAGGAGGATTTCAGAGTTGGCGGCTCTTTCGGTTCGCAAGGACTTGTGCACCTTTTCCGATGACAGGGTCACCTTACGTTTGGATCCCTCCTTTGTGCCAGAGGTTAATTCCTGGTTTCACAGGTCACAGGACCTCGTACTCCCTAATTTTTGTCCGCATCCTTCCCATCGTCTGGAGAGACGATGGCATACTTTGGACGTTCGCAGGGCCCTGCTCCATTATGTCAAGAGGACTTTGGCTTTCCGTAAATTGGAGGCATTGTTTGTCTCGTTTCAGCCATCGTCCATGGGTCAGAAGGTTTCTTCCTTGACCATTGGCAGGTGGATCAGGGCCTGTATAGCTAAGGCTTATGTCTCCTTGTCACTCCCGTTTCCGTCGAACATTACGGCTCACTCCACGCGGAGTGCAGCCACTTCGGCGGCCTGGCTCACTCAGGCCTCTGTGGAGGAAATTTGTAGGGCAGCGACCTGGTCTTCCCCCTCTTCCTTTGTTAAGCATTATAAAATTGACAGGTTCGCAGCTGCAGATGCCTCGTTTGGCAGGAGAGTGCTGCAGCAGGTTGTTTCTTCTAGAGAGACACTAGCCTAGACTCCCACCCGTAGGGACATGTAGGGCTTTGGTATGTCCCACCGGTGGATTCTACATCCTCTCATGCTGGAGAAGGGGCGTTGTCTTACCTGAACGCCTTTTCTCAGCATGAGGATGTAGAATTCACATCCTCCTCTAACCAATCTAGGCAGGTGTATTGTTGTTTGTTTTTTTGTTTGGAGCCATCGGGTCAGACTTTCGCCATAGAAGCTTTGCCTTGTCAAAACTGGAAGTAGAAGGCACTCCCTGAAGGAGGCGTGGCTAAAGTTCTGACCTAGTCTAAGCTGAGCAGGAAGGCTATGATTACCCACCGGTGGATTCTACATCCTCTCATGCTGGAGAATGTTTCAAATACAGTATCTGGGAGATTTTTTAGGTACTTGGATAGATTAAAAAGAAAAAAAACAAGTCTAATAGCCCAATCAAAATTTTTGGTAAGTTCATTGGCTTCTAGTACGACAGAATTAAAGATGACAGCTACTTGGGGGGAAGTAGGGGAGAAGAAGAGAAATACAATACTCTAGAGACAAGAGTACTGCAGCAATCATGCAATCAATATGGTAAGATTCTTGTAAATAAGTTAGCAACAATAAAGAAGCTATCTAAATTAGATAGCACCTCAAATATTGAGTCATGCTTCATGGTCCTTCCTAAAATGTGGAAGGACAGACATGGATAGACTAAAACAGACCCCAAGGAAAGCAATCAATAATACCGTGTTTTCCGAAAGTAAGGCCTACCCTGAAAATAAGCCCTAGTTTGACTTTGGGGGGCCTAATATAAGCTCTGCTCCAAAAACAAGCCCTAGTTTTGGGGCGAGGCACACACTTAAAAATCAAGCTAGGGTAGGGTGGGGGTGGAGCTGTCCCACGTGCCCCGCACCCACTTACCTTGCAGCCAGGCCTCTCCTCACTGGCCTACTTCTTCTGCAACATCTTCTACAGCCAGGCCTGCATTTCTCAGTCACATGCCTTTCTGGAAAGCCACTGCAGCCGAGAACCAAGCTATGGATTGAATCCATTGCTCGGTACTCAGCTGCATAGGCCTTCCGGAAAGGCCTGACTGCAAAATTGCAAACCAGAATGCAGCTGCAGAATGAAGCTGCTCCTTCGGCCTCAGAAGAAGTGGACCTGCTAGGTGGTCCTGTCGGTGCTGGAGGTAAGACATCCCCCCAAAATAAGACCTGGTGCCTCTTTTGGAAGCAAAAAAAAAAAAAGACCCGGTCTTATTTTCAAGGAAACACGGTAGTAAGAATGCTTCTTTTCCAGTCATATTTATACAATAGCCTTTCTGCTAGTATCTTCCACTTCTTCTGAGCGCAATTCTATCAACAGCATCAAAAACAGAGTCAGAGATCAGGGGCAAAAGGAGATGCTGACCAAAATATATAAAGAATACAATGCCATCAGGGTTGCAGAAAATTTGCTACATAAAATTTTAGAAAGAGCCCTATCCCCAATGCAGAACAGAAAAGTATAGTAAATGTTACAAAAGAATTATTTTATCCTTTCAGGAAACACATCTGTCACTTCCTTATCAGAAACCAAGATACATAAGAACATAAGAACATAAGAAGAGCCATGCTGAATCAGGCCAAAGCCCATCGAGTCCAGCATTCTGTGTCACACAGTGGCCCACCAATTGTACATGGGGATCTTGAGCAGAAAGAGAAGGCAAAACCCTCCCTTTCCCTTGACCCCCAACAAATGGTACCCAAGGGAATCCTGCCTGCCTCAACCAACATAGAGGCGGCACATGGACATCCGTTTTAATAACCATTGATACACTTTGCATCCATGAATCTATCTAGCCCTGCCTTGAAGCTGTCAAGGCTGACAGCTGTCACGACCCCTTCAGGAAGTGAATTCCATAAATCAACGACCCTCTGGGTGAAGAAATATTTCCCTTTATTTGTCTTCACTTTCTTACCTATGAGCTTTAGGGAGTGCCCCCTTGTCCTGGTATTGTGTGATAGAGAAAAGAATTTTTCTCTATCCACCTTTTCTATCCCATGCATGATTTTATACACTTCGATCAAGTCACCCCTTAAACGCTGTCTTTCAAGGCTGAAGAGACCAAGGCGTTGCAATCTGGTTTCATAAGGGAGGCGCTCCATTTCCTTGATCATTCTTGTTGCCCTTTTTTGCACCTTTTCCAGTTCCATTATATCCTTCTTGAGGTGCGGTGACCAGAACTGTACACAGTACTCCAAGTGTGGTCTCACCATCGATTTGTACAGAGGCAATACAACACTTGCTGACTTATTTTCGATTCCCTTCCTAATCATGCCAAGCATGGAATTTGCTTTTTTTACTGCTGCTGCGCATTGGGTTGACATCTTCATCGAGCTGTCCACCAAAACACCAAGATCCCTTTCTTGGGTTGTCTCAGAAAGTTTGGTCCCCATCAGTTGGTAAGTATAATTGGGGTTCTTTGCCCCGATGTGCATAACTTTGCACTTGTTTAGGTTAAAATGCATTTGCCACTTTGTTGCCCACTCACACAATTTCGAGAGATCCTTCTGGAGCTCCCGACAATCAGTTTCACTTTTCACAACCTGGAACAATTTAGTGTCATCAGCAATCTTGGCTACCTCACTATTAACTTCTACATCCAGATCATTGATGAATAAATTAAAAAGCTGCTATTCTGTAATAGGCATGTACTGAAAGATTTTGTTACAGATCTTCAGTAGACATAACATTTCACAACCTATCCAAACACAAGGCATGGCACAGAAGTTGATAATAAATCAGCTAGCTTTTAAGAGATCACACATTTGTCCATAGACACAAATTTATCATTTCCAAGTCTGTGGTAAAACACATTCTACATCATCAAAATTTTTCATTTTCAATAATGACTGATTAGGATAGGCAAAGGATTCCCGAAACTATGGAGGACAGCTTTGAAGCTATCTAAATCAGATAGCACCTCAAATATTGAGTCATGCTTCATGGTCCTTCCTAAAATGTGGAAGGACAGACAATAGACCCCAAGGAAAGCAATCAAGATAATAAAAGACCTAAAAGGAAAAATTCAGGACAAACACTGAAGATTCATAATGTGTTCAGCCTGGAGAAAAAAATACTGCAGGAAAACTTAACAGTTATCTCCTAGTATCTTAAAGACTCTATAATTAAGAAGATGGGTTTAAATTGTTAGAGTTGTTTCAATCAGTTTAAATTACAAGGAAGTATGTTTTGGTTAGACATCAAAATACACTTCTGAATAGTAAGACCTATTCAACAATAACATAGATTTCCTTGGAACTCTTATTTCCTAAAGATGTTTAAAGACAGCCTGAATTGCCAACTCTCAGGAATTGTCAGGCAAAAAAAACCAGAATGGCACCTTAGGATGAACAGAGTTAATTCTTTATTGCTGCTAATCTATTTACAAGAATCTCACCAGACTGACTGTATTCTCTTGGGAACAGCCAGATAAAGGCTTTAGGAATTTTGGAGGTCAGGTCCTCATTGCTTCCTGCCCACCAAGGACTCTAAGCTTGTCAGCCTCCTCCAACTATAGAAATTCCACAACAGGAATGCTATAGTAGATTCCTACTTGGGCAAGGAATTGAACTAGATCTCCAAGGGACCTTTGAACTCTTACAAAGAAGAAAATGGCATACTGTACTACGTAAGACACAGTGCACTTTGCACACATGGGAAAGATCCTTAATTTTTTTTCTAATGAAAACACTAAAGCTTCCTGAAATTGCAGAGAACTATAAAATGCCAACCAACTCTCAGATACCTTCAGAAGAATCATCTTTAAAAGTTCTCTACCAAAGTAATTATCTGAATCCTCTGATTTTCATAACCATGCAAGCTACAGCTATACTGTTATTAGAGGAAATAAATTACACACTTTCTCAATGTTGCCTAATAAGCCATTGAAAAAAATTGGGTTTCACAGATTTAGCTTCCACTACAAACTGAGAAAATAATCCCAAAATTAACGCAAAGAGAAAGCAGAAGGAAAATCAAGATAGAGCCATAAGTGTTACTAATTTCAAAATCTACTAATGCAAAGATTACAAATGTATCAGTAGAAAAACTGATAAGAACTATTATTTTGCTTTTAATCTGCTTGCCTAGGCTAGAGTAATAGAGCATGCTTACAAAATCAAGACACTACTCTCCTTTGTGAATCCAGCCTCCCAGCACCTCATGCTCTCCAGTCAGACTGGACTTCAATTCCAACTCTCCCCAGCCATGGGCAACCAGCTGGGGAAGTCTGCTCTAAACAGAACTGCTGAGATATAGTAGCATGTAATAGCTGGCTTCCTATACTTCTTTCTAATTAATTCTGTTGAAATCAATCTTTCACTGACTGAAATAAGGAAAAACCTATTTAAGAAAATAGCATAATGACATCAGTTATTAAGTGAGCTGGAACAGGAAGGTCAGTAGCAAGCCACATTATTTGCTTTACTCCTGCACTGGAGTACCTTTGATATGGGGGAATACAGTAATCACTTTCAGGAAGAGAGAATGATGACGTTCCTCTTCAATTTGAGCTATGTTTCAAATGTGTATCTAACCAGGTAGTGTGGCCTTTGACTATGTCAGGTGGGAACTATGAAATTTATGCATCAAAAGCCTGTGGCCTTGGTGGCCTGATTTATCATTCATTTCCTGATCAGCATGACTAAGTTCATTTGCTTCTCTCAACTTTGGCCTCTTTTTAAACTATATGCACCCAATCTTCTGGTGACCATGTTACAAGTCAAATTGCAATTCTGTGAGGATGCTTGGAATATGGTTCTCAGTCCAACTTAATATCTACTGTCTATGTTAGCAGCCACAGTTCCCCTTTTTATGCATTTTCTTCTCTGCCTTTTATTTATGGATTTACTTATGGAGATACATTGCACCTACAGTATTTCACTGGGTTATAGGTTCTTGTGGTCAATGCTTACATCCAGAGATGCTCTGGTCGGGCTAGGGGCCAATTTTGACATGTCACTTTTTTCCAAACTCACTCCAATCTCTGATTGTCTTCGGTTTCAAATTTTAATTCCGCTTGAGTTTTATTAAATATAACCATGAGGCTATATTCTATGCTTCAAAGGATAATTGTATATTTTTAATAGCACTTTTTATTCTTTGTTAATTAATTCTGCTAACATTTAGAATTAAACTTTGTAATTCTTTTAAAATACTCTTGTGCTTCCCTTTTTTTCTTCTTCCAGTAAAAAACAGAATGATCCAGGTGGGAAGCATAAGCTTCTATTAACCACTTTGGTCCACAACTCTGGTTCATTTGAAACAAGTATCACTTTTCTTGTGAATGTACAACGCTAAGCATATCTATTATCACATCTAAAATTGATCATAGCCACTGCCATAGTGAGGTGTTGGATTAAGAGTGGAAACCCAGGAGTGTAGAGTCCACCTACAGCACGGAAGCTCACACTGGGCCAGTCAGTCTCTCTTAGCCCAGGCTATCACACATTTTGGATAGGCTAATGTTAGCGTCCCAGTTAGGGTTCATCTCGCCCAATTAAGGGACCCTGACTGGATGAGTCATGCCAATTTATGGTTATTTTTGTCTGTATTTATAATAGGGAAACATAAATATAATCCTGTGGAGAGCATAAAACCTTGACATAACTTTTGCTATAGTTTTTAACCAGTATAATATTAATAACATGACATGTTCATTTGTGTTTATATATATCTTATTGGGTGCATTAATGTTCAACATGCATATGCAACATTTAACATATGATACTTAATTCCTGAAATTTCTGGCCAAAATCATCTGATGAACAACTGGGAAAACTTACTTAGATTAGTTCATATCAGGGACTTCCGGTGGCTCCGCCGGCGCCGCTAGAGTCTCCTCTGTGAGGCTCCGTTCTCTGGGTATGTAAAGCCGCAAAAAACAGCGAACACCAGCTGTTTTTTGCGGTGAAAAATCCCCTCTTCGGGTGAAGAAGAGGTGTAGAGCATTGGGAGCAACAAGGGTTGAGCTCCTCTGAAATCCCTGAAGTTTTCAGGGATAAAGAGTGAGAGCTCCCCATAGCTCCTGAAGACGCTCCTGCCCAGAGACGCTTCTGTCATCGGACAGAAAAAGACGCCGCGACCGCTTCTGCTTTTTAAAAATAGAACACAAGAGAGACTGCTTGCAGACTGAGTGAATACAGGAGTTCTTATTGGATTGCAAGTATTTTTTATTGTTTTTCTGGCTATATATTTCTAACTGCTACATTCAACATAATGCATTCAAAATGGCGTATAGCTTTCACTACTTTTACTACTTTCACTGCTAAAGGAAAGTGTTTGAAAGTGAAAGTGAATTCTCCATTTTTTTCCCCTCTTTGTTCTCGTAACCGAAGCTAGAGAGACGGCTGTAAAAATTGGATTAAAGCCAGAGTGACTGTTTTAAAATTTAAAATGGATTGGAATTTACGTTTTAATGTCAAACCTATTTTGGACCGCATTGATAAATTTAAAGAAGAAACGATTGCAATATTGAAAGAGACTAATGCAGAAATATTAAAACTCTTTTTTCCAAATGAAACTGATTTGCAACCGTCTGTTGAACATTTTATACAACAATCCAAACAAGAAGAAGACAGTATTGAGAATAAAGAGAATAATTGGGAATGGATCTTGCTTGATAAACAGTTTATTTACGGAGTGGAGGAAGAGGATTTGTTCCAAGACAGGAGGGGATGGTTATTCCTCTCAGACAAGCAGCAAGAAGAAGAAGATTTAATTGAGAAAAAAGAGAAAGTGATCCAGTTTAAGAAGCAATTTATCTATGGTACCGAGGACCAGGAAAAGCAAAGACAGAGATCTGAAATGTTACTTCAACGAAAGTCTATGGTTAAGAGAAATAGAGGACTAATGCAAAGGTTAAGATGGTTTATATGGACTCAAATGATATTGCAGGTAAAAAAGAGAGACTTATTACTTGGAAGGGAGGCCTCGTTATGGAGATCTACCTGGCAAAAGAAAAAACCCAGAGTACGATTGAAGGAGTTAAACTTAAAATTTTACATAAGGAATTATGGGTAATTTAAAACTATGGACTGACTCAAGGACTAAGATTATGAGTAAGATATAAGAGAAGATGACTAACGGAAGATATAATATTAAGATTATGAGTAAGACGTAAAAGAATATAATTAAATTGAAGAAGAATGTACTTGCTTTGAAATGATCTAGGTTTGACATTAGATTGACTGATTGATGGGATAGATATGCATTATGGGATTTGATAAGGTTGAAGGAGTCTAAGTTAGAAATGGATTAAATAGATTGTATTTGTTATTTAGGTTTATTTGACATATGAGAAAGCCCAGAAGTCGATTGAAGAAGTGAAATTTAAAATTAAGTGTAAGGAATTAAGGCCAATCTAAGATTATGGGCTGAATTTATGAGTAAGATGTAAGAGAGGATGTTTAATGGAAGATATACTAAATTGACTAAGAATATATACCGGTATATATTTTTTTTTAACTGAGGGGTTTACTGATATTATTTGTTTATTTTTTTTTTCAAAAAGATGATTTATTTATTTGATGTTTAAAGGTTTGAAATGACTGTCTAGAATGTTAAAAGAGATGTATTATTGAAAGATATATACTAAACTTGATTGTTTGGGTGATTCTATATAACCTCTCAATGAATTGAAGTGATGGACTGATTCTTAGATTGATGGTTTAGATATGTAAATGAATATTAATATTCTTAACAAGATGATATGTTTGTTTTGTTTAGTGGATTGAAATGATTTAAGGTTTGACATTAGATGGAATGATTGAGGGATTAGATATATATTAGAACTGATAAGGTTGAATAAATGTTAGATAGAGATTGTATTTAGTATATAGTTTAAAATTCTTGTTAGGATTATATAATAATTTTGTTTGAAGTAGTGGGTTTTTTTTTGTTTTACCCTGTACTCACTGTGGGAAGTCAGGGGGGGGGGCTAGGGAGGGTTTATAATTTTATATACTATGTTTTTTCAACTGCAATTAGGGTTGATGCAAGAATGTGCAATTATTGTTATTAAAGGGTTGTTCGGGTGGCCTCTGGGCACCACATCTGATGGAAAGAGGAAGGAGGAGTGAAGGCTGATGTAAGTAGAAAGTTGATAAGAAGGGGGAAGAGAAGGGATACTTGGGTGGAGTAGAAGGAGGAAGATAGAGAAGGAGGGAGGAGAGTAGGTAGTTAGATGGTAAGTGAGGGGGGAAGGTTAGGGTTAGGGGGATGTGGTGGTGGGGGTACCGAGCAGCAATGTTAATTGTTTGGAAAATATGGTTTATGATTATTCTCAGTTGAGTTATTACTAGTAGATGTATTGAAATAAGTACATATGTTATGTTTATGGATGATTTTGAAATATGTATTTATGTTCTGATTATGTTTATTGTTTACTTTAATATTATGATCTGATTTGAGTATTTTTCTTTTGTTAAAAATTAAAAAACCAATAAAAAATTAAAAAAAAAAGATTAGTTCATATCAGCGGTTCTCAACCTGTGGGTTGCGACCCCTTTGGGGGTCGAACGACCATTTCACGGGGGTCGCCAAACAACGCAGTCCGCCATTTTTCCCCTTCTCCTTAGCTGTGCTACTCCCTCTTATTCTATTGGCTTTTGAAAGCCAATAGAATTAGACTCTCTTGAATAGAGTCTAATTCTATTGGCTTTTAAAAGCCAATAGGAATTGTCCAGGCTGTCTCTGCCCTGCTGAGCCCGCCAAAAGTCTCAGTCTGCAAACGGTGCTGCAAGTTGTCTGCAGTGAAGGCGAGCTGTCTGGAAGTTTCCACCCCTCCCTGCTGAGCAACTACTAAAAATGTAAGTAAAAGAGGGCCAGGGGTGGGAGGTGGGAGGCCGGCGGACGCAGGGAGGGTTGCTGCCATGCGTGGGGCCTGGCGGGTACCTTACCTCCCTTGGGCTGGGCCAGCTGGTGGCCCAGCCGGTGGTCGCCCTGCGCTATAGCTGCCTGCTGCCGCCCCGAACGGGCAGTGGCCAAGGTAAGGCTAGCGGGGCAGCGGCAGGCGCAGGGAGGGTTGCTGGTGCATGTGGGGCCCGGTGGGTGCCTTACCTCCCTTGGGCTGGGCCAGCTGGTGGTCCAGCCGGTGGTCACCCTGCGCTGTTGCTGCCCCTTGCCAGCTACGCCTTGGCCAGCGCAGGGGGTGGCACCACGCATGCGCGGCGCTCCCAGGCAGGGAAATAGTCCTCGACTTACGACTGGTTGGGTAGTCCTCGACTTACGGCCGGTTGGGGGTCGCGGCATTAAAAAGGTTGAGAACCACTCGTTCATATAGAAGTCCATACGTCCAAACTATATTATAGAATAGGATAAGGATAAAACAAATTGGAACTGTTGTTCCTTTCTGTTTTTCATTGTAATGTTCTGAGCTATCAAGAAAATGTTGTCAGTTATGACCAAGTTTGAAGAATTTGTTTTAATTCCCTCATTTCAATTTGTTCAAATAAGTTGAAATCTTTATTTCTTCAAGATTAGCTATGTCTGCTGAAGACACAAATTTGTTATTCTACAGTCCTGTTCCAATTTAAATTTCAATGTGGACACATCCCACAAAAACATCCAATTCCATAGGTACCCATTTCATTTCAATTCATTATTGTACATAGAGGGCTCAACTCTTACTCTATAACCTCATGAGACCATTGAATTATTCTCTGCTCTTGTATTATGTAACAGTATATGCCATGTGCTGAAGAATCTAAACACCATTCCAAGACATCTCAAACAATAATACTGTAAATAAAACATTTTACACACTACAACTCCAGTTGTAGAATATCAGCTTATAATGCTCACATTCTTCTAGTATAAACTGAAAATATAGCACAAAGCTACAAGATGCAGCTCACATGATTTCAAGATGTCTTTTACATTACCGTATAAGCATACACCATATAAATAAAATCAGATGAACTACTTCTAACTAAACATGCACAGAGGACTGAAAATGTTCCCAGCAAGCTTACAAAACAAAGTCTGGTTTTTTTAATTAAAAAAAAAAGCTACCACATCATAAATCTAATTTTTTCTGTTGATTGCTCAACATACATCTGTTAAAGATTAGGCAAAGACTCCACAACTTCATAAACGTACCAGAACTATAATTTTCCATACCCTTGCCTTTATCCAATCTTTCAATGAATATCAGGTTAAAATTCTACACAAACAGAATTTTGTTACTTGTACAAACTGAGAAAAAAGTGCAGATTTTATTCAGGCTTTACCCCACCTAGAGATTTATAAGAGGACAACACAATAAAAACGATCTTAAATCACCTCACAATAAAAAAAAACAGCAATACATACTGCACATTGCACACAAAATTTAAAATGTTTATTTAAAAAAAGAATAGAAAAGCAAAATAACTGGCAATCTAAAATACAAGTTGACCCTATTATCATACAAATTGCTGGTGAACAACCATATCCTTCACAACTGTTTGTTGTCTTCAAGAAGCAAGCAAGGGGATCAGCCAAGCACACTTTAGAAGAGAATTTTGTAACTGGGAAGTTGCCACTAAGATGCTTTGCCTATGAGTTGAATCTTCCAGCTGATCTTAAAGAACAGGTAGATGGTATTGAGAGAAACACCATTTTAAGCAAAGAATGTATTCTAAGCTGCTTAGGGCTCTATAAACTAAATACCTTAAACTGGTTCTGGCCGCTCACAAGCAAACCGTGCTACATGGTTCTTTTTAGTCACCTTACTTAAAGATCAAAAAGCTGGTTGCAGCTTCTGTAGTCTTCAAGGTAACCCCATATAAAGAATGCAGCCAAGAGATTATTAGGATCCATTCAGCTGAAATCCTACTTGTCAATTAGCCAAAGCTTCTTGCTACTGGAATAACCTATGCTTCTGGTAACTAATTAGAACACCAAACTACTGTACACAGCTGTTATTTCAGAGGAAGTGCTCCTTATCCAACATAAGCCAGTTTCCTAAATCTCAGCCTTGAGAAACATTCATCCAAATATTGCACCAACTTTTAGGTAGTTCATTTCAATTTCTTGGTCTTCAGTCTATCATTACTTTCCAGAAAGTATCGGACAGTGTCAATATACATATCAGTCCTGCGGGTATAAATGAAACAATTTTATTGAGCTTCCAATACTCAACTTAATAAACTATTCTAGCAACACGCTATGATCAGTAGTGTCAATGCTTGACGATAAATTCCAGAAAAACTAAACACCTGAGATCTCAGTGGGGGCAAGTAAAGCTGATTCTATGCCAGTGGTGGTGAATCTATGGCACGCATGCCAGAGGCGGCACTCGGAGCCCTCTCTGTGGGCACACATGCCGTTGCCCCAGCCTTGCCTCCTCCCATGACCCCCTCCTCACCAGCAGCCCCCCTGGAGGAGAGTCGCCCCCGAGCATGGCCTGCGCGGAGCAGCGCAGCCAAGGACATGGCAGCCAGGCAACATAGACAAGACTCTGCCCTCACACCCCATCGCGCACAGCTGATGCTGCGGGGCGCAGGCAGAGGGGCATGGCCGCAATGGTGCTGCTGGGCTGCCTGGGCTATCTGCAGTGGGCCCTGGAGGTGGTGAGTGGCCCTGCGGGAAGGCGAGGTGGGGGCGGGGCAGGCGGTGGAGCAGGGGCGGGACCAGTTTTTGGGCACTCGGGTCTCTAAAAGGTTCACCATCACTGTTCTATGCTATATTCAGGCATGACATCACAGTGAAATGAATCTAGGTAACTGATTTCTTCCAAACTTGCTTGTAACTGGATCATCCTCTCTAAAACCTAATTTGAGAAAAAAACATTTACCAATGGAAAGTAATTGTCCAGAATCTCAGGGTCTAAGAAAGGGTTATTCAAAGTAGGCAAAACAGTCACCTTCTTTAAGGCAATGGGCATCTAAAGATTTATTAACTATCGTCTAGATCCAATTAATAAGACATTCCTTACTAAATCCAACAGTTGCAATGGACAAACATCTAGAAACCCAGCTAGGGAGATCACTGAGAAAACCAGGTAGTGAAGTTGCCCTCTTTCAAAGTCATGTGTTCCTTTGTTACTCCCTTTATAAGAATTTATTCTTGAATAACCTTTACCTTTCCCACCCTGAAGAGGCAAAGAGCACAACTTCTATTTATTGCTCCTCTTGTCTGATAAAAACCCAATTAATTCTCTCAGACTGCCTACCTTGGTCCCTTTATTTGGTCTAGTCACCTTACTAATAGCTAAAGACTTAAACATCTTATCTATTTACTTGTATTTTATGTTATTATGGCACACTTTCTCTTGTATATTATTTTTATTCTTTGCTATTTGTTTCACATTTACATTTACTACTTGTATATATAGTTGCATTTTGTGGGTGTTATCTTGATATTCTCTAGTCTTGTGCCTGTAATAAATGATTAGATCTGATGCTCCATTGATAACCTGCAATATACGAGGGACAACTGGACCCTCTAACCTATGCTTAGTCATATGAGTAATGAGATTTGCACTACTTGCACTTTAGCAGTTTACATTTTGGCTTCCTTGCTTAGAGCAGCTCAGAAAACCAAGGGCCCTGTCATAAATGGAGATGGGTCCCTACAGGAATAGCAGCAGCAATATTTATTAATTCCCTGACCCATCGTGATATTAAAGCCTCAAAGAAATTATCAGCAATTATAGCTTGAGGCCCCTCACCAAGCATTTAAGAATCTATCAGAGTTTGTTCTCTGAGGAAGGTCTCTCCGTTTTACCTCCCGGGCAGACATGCTCCCTCACACCCAGCTCAAATCTTACTGCATGTCTGCTTACACTGTTTGTTTGTTTTTCAAGAACATATTTCAATTCTGACAGATGTTACAGGAAGGGGCCACAAGTTCTGGGAGGGATATTAAATCCTCACCCTCTCCACTGATGGTGATAATCCTACCTCCTTCTCTATGTCTCAGAAAGGGCACACATTTGCACTTCTGCTGACAGTGCAGATGTTAATGTTAAAACATGGCGTAGACATGTGGGGAAAGAAGAGAAAGCCATTAGTGATACTGTACTGGCAACCATATGCCCTCCAGGAATTTTTCCCATGACTTCACAACAGTATTTCTGGACACGCCAATGCACACATACATTTAATAAGGGCTAGGAAAAAAAAACCTTTGCTTTAGTTAACGGTGCCCTGTTTAAAAACTGTTTAAAAGTGAGTATTAAATATATTCTAAAAAAAGAAATCATTATTAAACTGTGCCAGCACAGAGGCTTTTGCTATTTAATTACATTAAGTCAACTTTTACTATTCCCTTTTAAGTTGGGCCTATGCTAATGCCCCAGTTGCTGGCAAATTATTAGTTGTTCTGCAACAATAGAGGTACTATTACTCTTCACCTCCCTCCAATGTTCCCTCTAAGCATTTGTGATAATTACCATTTTTCAAGCCATAACAAAGCTCTCATTTCTAATCCATAATTCACCACAACTGATATAGAAAGGAAGGAGCCAGCATTTTATGCAACCTGCTAGGTTACACACTCACTACCTTCTGCTACAGATGTTTTCCTTCTACCTACCTGGAGGCTGGACAAGGCAGAACAACACAAAGGAATTTTTATTCTTTTCCTTCATTTAACTATACTAATTTTTTATTCTTTTTCCCCATTTAACTATGCTGGTGTGGGGAAAAAACTAGCACTGATGATGTTACCTAGTTTGGGTAATGAAACATCTGCAAAAAAACAAGCAAGCTCAGAGAGCACCAAGGACACTTCAAACACTACATGTCAGGCCTCCAAAGTAAAAACTGATGCTCTAGAACAGACATGTCAAACTCGCGACGTCACATGACGTCGCGCAATAGTTTTGCCATTGCCGGCAATGGGGTGGGTGCGGCTTCACCGTGACACCCCTGCTCTAGAATAGAAAATCCAGAAAACCAGAATTGAATCAAATATATAGAAAATTACCTAATCAAAGAACAAGAAGTATAAGTATCATTTCTGAAGGGATATGAACATTAGAAGAGTTCAGCAAGACTGAAAAAGGATTTTCACCATTCAACAAATAGTGAAACAAAAGGATATTTTTGCACAAGCAAAAATGTGAATTTAAACCTTTAAGGTTTCAACAAAAAACTAATTATTTGGAAATAGCCTTGCACAATGCTAAATATTCTAACTGTAAGTATTAAAGTCAAGGTTTGAACCATCAAGATATTAAAATTTCTAAAAGGTGAGTAATTTTCAGATCAATGAGTTTTGTTCTTTCACTATCCAAATAATCATCAACTCTGAACAGAGAACGTTTTTCAAATGAACCCTCAAATATGATCTCTTGTTCCAAAATTGAGAAAACAATTTTGTGTGCATTTGATGCAGAAAATACAGGCCAGAAAAATCTAAGTTCCCAAAATTGTCCACTGAAGAACATGTCAAACCTCAAAACAAACAGAATGCATAAACCTCTGGCAATTTTAGAGAGCCAGATTGAGAACGGAATCCTGTAGGGTTTGTGTTCCTAAAATAGCAACGGAAATGCCAACAGGCCTGAGCACTGTACAGCGCGGGACGGGAGAGAAGGACCTTTGCTGGTGGGCAGATGGTCACTGAAGCTCAAGCTTCAAGGATCCTTTAGCAGCCCATTTCCCAGTTCTGCAAGGCGATTCAGCAGATGTCACGGGAAGGGGACATTAAGGGGACGTTCAGCTGCCCCTTTAAGGGGACTACACGGCATGACGCCAGAGCAAAGGAGCTGGAGGAGGATCAAGAATCCAGCTTCTATCTAGTGGCTCCTGCGACACTGCGGGGGGGGGATATATGCCTGGGGTCTGCCGGATATACCAAAGGACAAGGAAGCCAGCGGCTGCTTTCCGGTGAGGGCTATCTACGAGACATAAGCAGGGGTAGGGTTTGCAAACCTCCCTGTGTATCCACCCCGCTATCCACACGCCCAACTCATCTGTCCAGTACCCCTCTTCACGGCTTCCCCTGCAAAGGGTCAACTTCAAGAAATCCATGCGTGAAACCAAAGTCTGATCGCCCAAACTTGGCTGGCGAAATTCTCCCTGCCTGCTTCCCCCGCCCCGCCCCGCTCCCCATCAGCGGGCAATCGGCCTTCATGCCTGCCGTCCCTACTGCAGAAGGAGCCGCTTCTGCCGCCCCCGCGCTCCGCAGACAGAGCCCAGCTGCTGGCGCAGTCCATGCCCGAGGGGCGCCCTCACCTCCTTCAGCTGCTCCATCTCGGTGCGGATGGTCTCGTACTCCAGCTCCAGCTCCTCGTATTGCTGCTTGAGCTGCTGCTTCTCCTCCAACACGACCAGCCCATACTCCGCCGCCTGGATCTTCTCCCGGGTGGTTTCGCCCAGCTCCTGGAAGAGCCGCTTGATCTCGGCGCGCAGCCACTCGGGCTCCGATTCCATCACCAGCTTGGCGTATTCTTCCTCTTCCATGGCTAGAGACATCTTTGCAGCAGGCAGAGGCGGTCAGAGGGGGGTTTCCAGACCGGCAAAAGGAAGGAAATGCGGCAGGGAAAGCAAGCAGAAGGATGGACCCCGCAGCACCCTCCGCCCCCTCAGCACCTTCAGAACCCCGCCAGTCCCCCGGCCACCATGGCTCTCTCCTCTCCAGCGCCACTTGCTCGGCGTGCCATTAACCGGGAAGGCTCCTTGGCTCCTCGATCGCCCGGCGCTTAGACCATGATTCCTGCCCCCGTCTCTTACTGCGGCTGCGAAACTCCCTGGGAATGTAAACCGCAGTGAAATCATTCAAAAGGAACGGCCAACCCGATTGCCCCGCGGCATTATAGGACTTGTAGTCTTGGCTCCTTGCAGTCAAGCTCAGCTGGCGCCTTTGAAGACTACGATTCCCATAATGCACAGGGAGGCAGCACAGAGGATTGCAAGCTCCGGCCTCTTTAAGGAATATTTTTGTACAGGAAGAATCAATCTGGCAGCCGGCGCTCTTGTTATCCTCAGTGCAAGTACGGTTTGTGTCAAAGCGCCTTCCGTTTGAATACTGACCCCTAGAGGCCATTCCTAGTAGAGTCCGCGTATAGAGACGTGGGGACGAGGAATCGGGTTCACTGCAGGAGACTTATCAATTGTCCATTCTTGCACTGGTACCTGGCACAGCCTGTGATAAGATTTAAGCTAAAATTCTGCAGATGCTTAAATAGCTGCACGTTTGTTTGTAGGGAGAGGAACTCTAAAAATCAATAAAGTGTTAGTTTATATCTAGTTGGAAAGAAGTTGTTAGTAGAACCAATATTAGGTTGGGTATGAATATTCAGATGCAATACAATATGCTTGCAGCACTGAACTCTCCACCTAGAAGTAAAGCACCAGGGAGATTGCAACTGCCGATCTCAAAAGGCTTCAGAAACTATCAATGGCTTTGCTTAACCAAATCATTATTTAATGAGTCCAATTTTCTAGGTTCACATGACATACTGAATCATAATCACACTGTCTAGTTTCACACAACATACTAAGTATGAACAAGCCATATCAGCCATATGTCAGCCAGGCTGAAACAAACATTTGATGGTTTGGTGATGGTGCAGCCCTTGTGAAAAATAAGCATCTGGCATTTTTAAGTTAGAACAAAGAAATACAACAGAAGTACGTTGAATTACGCATAGCATGGAAAAAATTAAGTAGTTTTTTGTCTTATGTCATAAAAGCAGTAAAATCTAGAGACACGCAACCAAAGTAAACAGTGGGAGATGTCAAGACAAAGTACAAAGTTCAGCAAAGAGCTTGCTTCAGAGAAGTTAGTAAATCGGAAGTTTTATAAATACTTTGCCAGAGATAATACTATAAATTTGACCTGTTGATTGATTGCTTAAAGTAGCATATCAACTGCATTTTCTATGGGGGAAAAAAAGAAGACTAAGTGTAATATTGTATTGATGTCCTGCTTGTGGACCTCCCAGGAAATGTACATTTCCTCAGGGGTATTCTTAGGAAGGCACTGACTTTTGAATATTGCCTTATGTACATTTCCTGGTAAAACACTGTAGATGGAAAAATCCCATTGGGAGGAAATTCTGCTTAGGGTTAGGATTAGTTCTTCATGAATTCATGGAGCAAAATGGACATCGCCAATGGATTCATAGGTCAGAGGAATGTTTAGGAGGGTAATGACCTTATGAGCCTGCCTTATCTATGTTTCCTTGTAAAATACATGGGAAAATCCCATTGGGGAAAAAAACCACTTAGGATTAGCTCTCCATGGATTCAGAGAGCAAAATGGACATTGCCATTGGGTTCGTAGTGCATCGGTATACTGAGGAGGAGGAGGATCTTTCGAGCCTGCCTTATTTTTGATTCTTGATAAAATATATTGGAAAATCCCACTGGGGGAAAAACCACTTAGTATTAGGGTTAGGTCTCCATGAATTCAGGGGGCAAAATGGACATCCCCAATGGATTCATAGCTAGGGGGAATACTTAGGAGGGTGATGATCTTTCAAGCCTGCCTTATCTACTTTTACTGATAAAATACATGGGAAAATCCCATTGGGGGAAGAGACATTTAGGGTTAGGGTTAGATCTCCATGAATTTGGAGTGCAAAATGGACATCGCCAATGGATTCATACCTCAGTGGAATGCTTAGAGGAATGATGACCTTCTGAACCTGCTTTATCTCTGTTTCCTGGTAAAATACATGGGAAAATCTCATTGGGGGAAAAATTCACTTAAGGTTAGGGTTAAGTCTCCGTGAATTTGGGGAGCAAAATGAACATCGTGAACAGATTCATAGGATGTTGGAGGAATCTTAAGACCTATCTTTGCCGGTAGGCCTGGGGTTGACTGTGGAATGTTGAGTGAATGATGAATGCGTCTGGGGTTGTATTTTTTTAATGATTTTTACATTTGGACTTAGTTTTGAAGTACTGTTTTGTTTATGTTGTAAGCCGCTCCGAGTCTTCGGAGAGGAGCGGCATATAAATCCGAAAAATTAAATTAAAGTAAATTAAATGTAGGAGCACAATGACCTTTCAAGCCTGCTTTATCTACATTTAAAATACATGGAAAAATTCCATTGTAGGGGAAAACCTACTTAGTGGTAGAACTGGGTCTCCATTTATTTGGAGAGCAAAATGAGTATTGTCATCAGATTCATAGCCAGGCAGTATGTTTAAGAGGACTCTGATTTTTGAGACTGTCTTAGCTACCTTTCCTAATAAAATACATGGGACAATCTCATTGTGGGGAAATCCACTTAGGGTTAGTGTTAGGTAAGGTGACCAACTTTTTTACAATGAAAAGGAGGACACAAATAAATTGAAGAAAAAATATTGTAAATAAAATTGCGTTCAGCAGCAATTCCTATTGGCTTTCGAAAGCCAATAGGGGGAGTAGCACAGCTCATGCAAAGTTGAAAAAAAACCATTAAAAAAAGGTGCGGGAACGCCGTTCTGAGCGTTCTATGAGGAAAAAAAAAACCCTGCAGATTAGTCTTCAAATATCGAAAAGGAGGACATGTAGGAGGACACTTTTCGAGGGAGGACAGAACTTACAAAAGGAGGGCTGTCCTCCCTAAAGGAGGACGGTTGGTCACTTTAAATTGTTAGGTCTCCATAAATTTGTAAAGCAAATTAGACATTGCCAATTGATTTATAGGAGTGTGGTGAGTTTTTGAGCCTGCTTAAACATTTCCTGGTAAAATATAAGGTAAAATCCCATAAAATATAAGGTAAAATCCCATAGGGGAAAAATCCATTTAGGATTAGAATTAGGTCTTCATGAATTCAGTAAGTAAAATGGACATTAACAATGGATTCATAAGCATCGGTATGCTTAGCAGGGTGCTGACTTTTTGATCCTGCCTTTATCTTCATTTTGTTGTAAAATACATGGGACAATCCAATTAGGGGTCAAATCTGCTGAAGGTTTAGCCTTTGGTCTTGATGAATTCTGAGGGCAAAATGGATATCAACATAAAGAGGCAGAATGTGGACCTGGAATCAGTCTTTTTATCTGATTCAGCATAATCCTTCTTTTATATTCAGAAGTGGCAGGAAACTAAGACGATGGATGCCTACTAAATCAAAACAAGCACACCTGAAGATTACATCAGGGGACTTTTGTTGTCCCTGCCCCTGCCCAAGGCCTTTGGAAAATACTTTAATCTTCTTCCTCTCAATCATTTTGATCCAAACTGATCTAAATATTTGAAGCATTCCTTTTAATAATGTGGTCTGCAAGTTGTAGCTTCAGACCCAGGGGCTGTTCTAGCTTACTAATTCCTGGATTTTCTTAGCCTATGATGAGATTTATTATGTGAATGTATAACACTCTCATTTTTTATTTGTTATTAAATTCACCTGAAACGAAAATATAACAGAATAACAGAGTTGGAAGGAATCTTGGAGATCTTCTAGTCCAACCCCCTGCTCAAGCAAAAAACCCTATATACCATTTCAAAAAATGGTTGTTCAATGTCTTCTTAAAAACTTCCAGTGTTGGATTCACAACTTCTGGACGCAGGTTGTTCCACTGATTAATTGTTCTAACTGTCAGGAAATTTTTCCTTAGTTCTAGGTTGCTTCTCTCCTTGATTAGTTTCCATCCCTTGCTTCTTGTCCTGCCTTCAGGTGCTTTGAAGACTAGCTTGACTCCCTCTTCTTTGTGGGAACCCCTGAGATATTGGAACACTGCTATCATGTCACCCTTAGTCCTTCTTTTTATTAAACTAGACATACCCAATTCCAGCAACCATTCTTTATATGTTTTAGCCTCTAGTCCCCTAATTATCTGTATTGCTCTTCTCTGCATTCTTAGAGTCTCAATATCTTTTTTACATTATGGCAACCGAAACTGGATGCAGTATTCCAAGTGTGGTCTTACCAAGGCATTATAAAGTGGTATTAACACTTCACGTGATCTTGATTCTATCCCTCTGTTAATGCTGCCTAGAACTGTGTTGGCTTTTTTCGCAGCTGCAGCACACTGCTGGCTCATATTTAAGTGATTGTCCACTAGGACTCCACAATCCCTCTCACAGTTACTACCATTGAGCAAGGTACCACCTATTCCTGTGCATTTGGTTTTTCGTGCCTAAATATAGATCCTTACTTTTTCCACCATTTAATTTCATTTTGCTAGATAGCGCCCAATGTTCAAGTCTGTCAAGATCCTTCTGTATCTTAAGCCTATCTTCTGGAGTGTTGGCTATCCCTGCCAGCTTGGTGTCATCTGCAAATTTGATGAGTTCCCCATCTATCTCCTTATCCAAATAATTAATGAAGATGTTGAAGAGTACTGGGCCTAAAACAAAGCCTTGGGGTACCCCACTGCATACTTCCCTCCATTGAGGACCACACACTGAGTGTGGTTGGTCAGCCAGTTACGAATCCATCTGGTAATTATGCTGTCTAACCCACATTTTTCTATCTTATCAAGTAGTAGGTGTCTTACTGAATTCCATGTAAATTATATCCACAGCATTCCTCTGGTCTACTGATTTTGTCACTTTGACAAAGAATGCAATAAGATTTGTCTGGCATGATCTGTTTTTGACAAAAACATGTTGGCTTTTGGTTATGACTTTGTTTGCCTCTAGGTGTTCACTCATTTGTTGCTTGATTATCTTTTCCACAATCTTCCCAGGTATTGACGTCAGGCTGATAGGTCTGTAGTTTCCTGGATCCATTTTTTTCTTTTTTTGAAGATGGGAACTATATCTTTTCCAGGCCTCTGGTAATTTCCCAGTTGCCCAGGATCTTTGAAAGATATAGTTCAGTGGTTCTGATATCATGTCTGCCAGTTCCTTCAGAACCTTGGGGTATAATCCATCTGGTTCTGGTGTTCTGAACTCATCTACGGTGGACAGATGCTTGCTTACCATTATCTTGCCTATGTTAACTTGTGTTCCTAATCTGTTTTTTATGGTACTGTTTTTGATAGGTTGGATTGTTTTTTTCCTTTTGTGTAAAGACAGATGTAAAAAACAAGTTAAGCAATCTGCTTTCTTTCTGTTGCTTGTCATCTTCTTGCCATTTTCTCCCATTAATGGACTAATCATTTCCTTGGCTTTTTTCTTGTGTTTTTTTTTATATGTTAAAAGAAGCTTTTTGTGTTGTTTTTTACTTTTGTCATTTTGAGCCTTAGCTTGCCTCAGTTCATCTTTGCAGGCTCAGGCTATTTGCTGATATTCTGCCCTAGTTATGTGCCCGTTTTCCCACTTTTTATATTTGTCTCCCAGTTGATGTCAGGGTAGTTAAAGTCCCCCATTACTATTGTGATGTGCTTTCTACATACCTTAGTTAACTGACTAGTATATTAAGAAGTTTGATTTACTCCAGCCTTCTGTATTTAATTAGCATTGTTTTGTGATCTTTTCTGAGTGTACCTGTGGTGTTGGTTCAGATGACCTTTAATATCTTAATAGGTATTCAGTTAATTTCTCCTTTGTGTGTATCAGGCCCACCTGTCTTGATTTAATTCAATATTTAAGGATCTTCCAATATCTTATATAAAGTTTCTATGAGACCTCCATTAATGGGAATTGAAAATAAGTAGGTTGAAGGTAAACCTTGTAGAGAAAAATTGAGAGCCCAATAAAAGCCATTCAGAAATCTCCTAAGGTAAATTTCAGCAGCTACTTTTGTGTCCAGATTTCAACTATTTCTTTTTTAAATATATATTTATTTTGTTTTATCAACAAAAATGAAATATAAAACAGAAAAAAAACATACACCCCCCCCTCAAAAAATGACCCGTATCAAATAAATTTAACATTAAACATATAGAATCCATGCCAGCTGGATGTTGAAAAAAAAACAAAACCCAATGAATTTTCCTCTCCTTTACATAACAGGTCTATAAATAGACCTGTTCCCATCCCTATTTAACAAGAATCCTATATTAAATGAACAAATATTTTATATATTATGATTGGATCTTGGGTCAGTGTGATTATCAGATAGAAATCTCCTCACCAGGAATATTTGTTTATTTAATTTAATATTCAACCAACTATTTCTACCCTTTCCAAATAAGAGTCCAGAAATGTATGAACAAGCAGATGTTTCCATTTCAACAGAAAGGCTGCATTTGCAATTTTGCATCTTGCTTTCCATGTCCTAAACTTGAATTCACATGGTGTACTGAATCCCCACATAGCCAAAGTGTGACCTGCAAATTCAGGAAATTCTAGAGTTCAAGGGCAAGTGTATTGTGCAAACAGAGCTTCTTCTTGTTGATATTCTTTGAAGAAAGAATAATTAATTTGAACTGGGCAGGGACTGGAAAAGATTGTCTTGCCAACAACATGTTCCTTTTGTTATAGTCTGTCTAGTTAACAGTCTACACCAGTTTAGTCCTGGTTACTACAGGGACAAGGCACTATCATTTTCTTGGCAACATTTTTAGAAGTGGCTTGCTAGTATCTTCTTCCTCAGTGAAGGAACCTTTTAGTATACTGTAGTTTATTACTTTTAAGTATATTATATGATTGACTACTGAGTCTCGCCCAGCATTTTACAGGAATATGGCTTCAGTTAAGGGCTGATCTTTGTTGGTCCAGTATTACCCTTACGCAGAATGCAAACAAGACACCTCAGATTTCATTGTTCTATTTTAAATTCCATGGAGAGAAGTGAAGGTTAACATTTTTTTGGTCAGACCCTAAAATAACATGACTTTCTTTGTTTTCTGCACTCCTTGTGTGGTGGGAGGAGATGGCAGAGTTGCTGCTTTACCTCCAGTAGCAAAATTCCTTTGGCTCTACTGAAAAGCAACATGTCAGTATAAAAAGCTTTAGCCAGGTATTTTTTGGGACAATTGCTCCAGAACAGTCAGGGGCTACCACAAAGAAGAGGGAGTCAAGCTATTCTCCAAGGCGCCTGAAGGCAGGACAAGAAGCAACGGATGGAAATTAATCAAGGAGAGAAGCAACCTAGAACTAAGGAGAAACTTCCTGACAGTTAGAACAATTAACCAGTGGAACAACCTGCCTCCAGAAGTGGTGAATGCTCCAACACTGGAAGTTTTTAAGAAGAGACTGGACAGCCATTTGTCCGAAATGGTATAGGGTTTCCTGCCTGAGCAAGGGATTGGACCAGATGACTTCAAAGGTCCCTTCCAACTTTATTATTATTATTATTATTATTATTATTATTATTATTATTATTATTATTATTATTATTATTATTATTATTATAACAACTTTAGATTACTTTTTAAAATCTGAATATTGTTTTAATGTTAGTCATTTTATTGTCTTTGAGCACTGGTTATTTGTTGATGGTTTTTATTCTTCTGTACACTGGCACCCATTGGGGGGGAAATAGCATAAAAATCCAATTATTTTTTACAGGCCGCCTTTGCAATCATGTTTGCCAAGCAGAAGCAATATCAGGCACTTGGGGGAAGGGGTATACTGACCAGAAGGCAACTAGATTGACATGTCTTGTTAAATCACAACATTGTTTTGTTTTGGTGTAGCACAATATCTGAGATGAACCTATCTTGCTACTTAGGGAAACATCCTAACTGAAGTCTTGGTAAGGGAGCTGCGATGCCACAGCCACAGGATTGGAAGAAATTTTAAGTTTTGATCATGCTCTAATTTTTGTAGGCAAGTCCAGGTTGTCCTTGACTTACAACAGTTCATTTTGTAACTATTCAAAGTTACAATGACACTGAAAAAAGTTACATATGACCATTTTCCCCCTTACGACCATTGCAGTGTCCCTGTGGTCACATGATCAAAATGATTGGCAATTGGTTCATATTTATGACGGTTGCAGTGTCCCAGGATCATGTGATCAGTTTTTGCAATCTTCTGACAAGCTAAGTCAATGGGGAAGTCAGATTCACTTAACAAACGTGTTACTAACTTAACAACTGTAATGGTTCACTTAACAATTGTTGCAAGAAAGGTCGTAAAATGGGGCAAAACTCACTTAACAAATGTTTCATTTAGCAACATAAACTTTGGTCTCAATTGTAGTCATAATTCTAGGATTACCTGTACTTGATCTTTTCCTTTTGTGACTCATTTAATTTTTATTCCATTACTTGTTCCCTCAACTCACAATGCAGTAAACAGGACAAGCTAAGTAACTTGAGGAGGGAAGACATGAAACAAACCCTGTAGGCAACTCTGCCGGCTGGATTGTTTTTTCTCCAGGCAAAAAGCAAACTGCACCTCAAGCCATCAGGGAAATAAATTAGAGAGGAAAGACACAGGCTTAGTATTCAGCAGGCACAATGTCTTTAGAACTATGGAAAAATACAGTAAACTTGCTCATTCCTGCCAAGGGTGATTTATAACTCAGAAACAAAGGCTCTGTGAGTAACCCCTGCAGTTGATTATAAATCTGCATTCTCACAACACGTATCTCTATGTTTACTTGTATTTTATTCAACTGATCTGAACTACAGTTTAAGCTCAATACACACTATGTTAAGAAGTTTCCTTTACCTTATTCCTTATCTTTGCATCTTCAGCATCCAGCTTCCCTATAGAGCAGTTCAATGACTTCTCAGAGTTTCACCCTTATCAGCTACTGTACATGAAACCTAGCAGGTGCATGAATTTATAAGCCCTCCCCATAAAGGTAGCCAGGACTGTGCTGTCATAGTGCAAATCCTGCCCGCTTTTCTGTGAATATGATGTCACAATATATGCCCAAAGAGCTGGAGCTTTGCTGCTTTTATCATTGCCAAGTTTCATCATCCCCACTCTCCAGACACTGAAACTTCCCCATAAGGTGCAAGATATTTCATACTGTCCAGTGAAACGGTATGATAATTGTACCTTTATTTTGCCTTAGTGACCAGCCATCTCATTAAGCAGTGTGGGAAAACAGCCTCTAGCAGCTAAGCTTGTAGAACAGATAGCAAGTTACTTAATTTATTAGAGGTTTGATTTTCAAGAAGAGACTGTCTTGGGTTTGTTTTTATTTTTCTTGATCAAGCACCAAAATCATTGGCATGCTATGCACCATAAAGGCTGGTTCTGCCTTAGGCACAGCCACATTGGGCTAATCCTGTGTGGTGAAGAGAAAAGCTCCTTCTATCATTCCCCATCTACATAGTGGCTAAAAAGGTAGAACTGGAGGGATAACTTCCTAAGGTCCCTTCTTCATATGCTGGTGTTTGAAATATAGCCAAATTATGTATTTCCAAGCAGGGCAATCATATCAAAAGCTCTTCATCAATTCATTCCTGCTTTGTTCTCTTGCATGATCAGAAAGGGGTCCTTTTGGCCTATTATGAGGCCCATATATATATGGGAAACACATCTAAGGCAGAGTTTAAAAGATTGACATTTTTGCATTCCTCAGATAATCATGTTCTAAGCTACTTTGGATCTTAAAGGTTAGGAAAGCAATTGATAGATTTTGTGATTTTTCAGTGGAGGCATTGTACCATCCCCTTTCCCTTGTTCTGGTTAGTAATTTTGCCAGTGTGTTTTGTGTCAGCTTGTTTTCTGAACCTGTTTTAAGTTTAGCTCCTGGGTGACAGAATCAAAGACCTGCTTTGTTACCCTTATATATGTATCTTGGCACTCAAAGTATAGTAGTTCCAATAAAACACAAAATAGAGCGTGATGGTATTAAAATATTTGTGGTAGCTGTTCTTGCAAGACTTGCTATACACAATTGTTTCCATGTTGCATTGGCACAATAGCACATATGCCATTCTGAATTCTTACCTATCTATTCATGAAGCAGCATCTTGCATCACAAGTCTCTTCTTGGGCTTTATCCAAACAAGCATTATGTAAGAGTTATCACCATTGGAGGCTGAACTTCCAGCAAAGACCTAAATGTTAATAGTTCTAGATGCAATGGGTTGTATCAAATTTGTGCATTTGTTTCCTGCTCCCATCTCTCTATTTTAGTTGAGACTAATTTATCCAATTAAAACTGAGAAACTGCTTAACCTGAAAAGATCAAAGAGAAAATGTTGTGTACCCAACATTCCATATTTGCACACAAGTAATCTAAAATGTTATCGGAAATTGAAAACCAGATAATTAAGAAGCTTTTCAGTGCTACAGATGATTTGTGTGCTTTATTGCCAAACAAGCAGATATCATTATTCTGTAAATGTTATTCTAAAGAAAGCTCTTTAAAAGGGTTTTAGCAATGGGTTGGGAAGAATCACTCAATTCTTGTTCTATTTGTTACAAAAATAGAAGATCAAAATCCTCCAGGAAAGATACAGCTTTTTGTGTATATACAGTACACAAAATTAAATTAAATTAGATTTAATGAGCCAGAATATAACTCAGCATTAATCCTGTGCCTACAATCATGCAGATACTTGCCCTTCCATCAAAGAGCACTTATTCCAATCTATAAAGCAATTTCACGATTATAGCTTCATTCCTATTCACTATATTCCACATTATGTAAACTATCTCATTAAGCAAGATTCAGTTGATCTCCTGCACATGAAGATGTACCTCAGAACACAAAATGTTCAGTTATTTCACACGTTGCTCTGTGCAAGGTGAGCTGAATGCTAAGATCATTATTTAGCTACTCTTAAACTTAGGAACTTACAATGCATAATATTATCTACAGTTTTTATATTTCAAGAAGCAAAACTATTTAAAAAAAAATAGAAGTGCTGTAAATTCGGGCTTTAAAATTCTCCAGGCAACAGTCTGAAAACTAAATGCCCATCGTAGATGTATATCAGCATGCACATTAAAAAATGATAGAAGAATCTGAAGTGATCAAGAAACAAAGAAACTGTACTTACATAGCTGAGCAAACTGAAGTTTGGCCTGAATTGTTATGAATCTGCATTTTCAGATGTGCCTTCATCTTCCTAAATGTGTTTTCATAGCACATTTGCCAAAAATACGAAGGCCAGTCATCAGCAGACAACAACTGCTATTTTACAGGAACATCTGGTGAGATTTTTTAAAAATTGGCAAATTGCCAATGACAGAATTCATGTGAGAGGAAGAGACTGATTAGCATAATAAAAGCTGGTAATTACTTATGTCCAGCCTGGCAGGAGTCCAAAATTATCACACCTGCATCAAGCCATAATTATCCAAAATTTCTCTTGGGATTTCTATCTCAGCAAGGCAGGAAGTGGTGAGTCTGTTCAATCCTCCCACTTTTGCCTTTTAACCTGCTGTTAGCACCATGTTAATGATAACATGAGCCATCATAATGCTGAGCATTTATAGCACGCATTTCGAATACTCAGAGGCGGCACACATTATTTCAGCAGTTCTTACAAGCTTTTATACTGGCATTTTTAACACCATTAATGCTTGTTTTTAATTCAAATATTTATGTTTGCCATTGTACTTTACAGTTTTAGGTTCATCATCCTGAGATTACCTTTGATGAATGAGTGGAATTTAAAAAGTTAAAAGGAAATAAATAGGACTATTTTTGATTCACAGAGCGAGTGTAATGAGCAATTGAAAACAAATAAATGTGAGTTGAATAATTGTACTCAGTTGATCACTAAGTTATAATTAGAGTAATACAGACACTCTCAGCTCAGGTTGACTCCTGATGGACACATTAATGGACTTTTTGAAGTGATTGGCCATTGCAGTCTTCTAGAAATCACTTGTAGGATCTCATCCATGTTTTCTAAGAGGTCCAATGTTGCTTAGCTTCTAAGGCCAGACAAGATTAAGAACATAAGAAGAGCCATGCTGAATCAGGCCAAAGCCCATCGAGTCCAGCATTCTGTGTCACACAGTGGCCCACCAATTGTACATGGGGATCTTCAGCAGAAAGAGAAGGCAAAACCCTCCCTTTCCCTTGACCCCCAACAAATGGTACTCAAGGGAATCCTGCCTGCCTCAACCAACATAGAGGCGGCACATGGACATCCGTTTTAATAACCACAGATACACTTGGCATCCATGAATCTATCTAACCCTGCCTTGAAGCTGTCAAGGCTGACAGCTGTCACGACCCCTTCTGGAAGTGAATTCCATAAATCAACGACCCTCTGGGTGAAGAAATATTTCCCTTTATTTGTCCTCACTTTCTTAGCTATGAGCTTTAGGGAGTGCCCCCTTGTCCTGGTATTGTGTGATAGAGAAAATAATTTTTCTCTATCCACCTTTTCTATCCCATGCATGATTTTATACACTTCGATCAAGTCACCCCTTAAACGCCGTCTTTCAAGGCTGAAGAGACCAAGGTGTTGCAATCTGGTTTCATAAGGGAGGCGCTCCATATCATTGATCATTCTTGTTGCCCTTTTTTGCACCTTTTCCAGTTCCATTATATCCTTCTTGAGGTGCGGTGACCAGAACTGTACACAGTTCAGAACTGTACACAGTTCATTAGCCAAGTGCTAACAAATCTCAACTATTGATCAAAGTCTGCTTGTGTTTTTATAGTTATTGTTAAATTAATTCAAATTTTTTATTGTTTTAAGAATTGTTGTTAGCCATCTTAGAACATAGAATAATAGAGATGGAAGGGACATCGGAGGTCTTCTAGTCCAATTCCTGCTCGAGCAGGAGACCATCTATCATTTCAGTCAAATGGTTGTCCACTCTCTTTTTGAAAACCTTAAGTGATGGAGCACCCACAACTTCTAAAGGCAAGTTATTCCATTAGTTAATTATTCACAGTGTTAGGAAATTTCTCTTTAGTTCAAGGTTGCTTCTCTCCTTGGTTAATTTCCAACCATTGTTACTTGTCTTGCGTATTGGTGCTTTGGAAAATAATTTGACCCTATTGCCTTTGTAGGAGCCCCTCAAATATTGCAACAGTATTAACATGTCCCCCATAGTCCTTCTATTCATTAGACTAGACATACCCAATTTCTGTAAGCACGCTTCATTTGATTTAGCCTCCAGCTCCCTAATCATTTTTGTTGCTCTTCTCTGCACTCTTTCCAGTGTCTCAACATTTTTTTGTATTGTGGTAACCAGAACAGGATGCAGCATTCCAAATGTGGTCTTATTAAGGTATTGTAAAGCGGCACTAGAGCTTCTATCCCTCTGTTAATGCAGCCCAAGATTGCATTGACTTTTTTGGCTACTGCCATACACTGTTGGCTCATATTTAAATGATTGTCCACTAGGACACCACGATCCCTCTCACAGTTACTGGCATTAAGCCAAGTTTCACCTAGTCTATAGCTGTATGGTTGTTTTTTCTTACTAAGCATAGAACCTTACTTTTTTTCTACACTGAATTTTATTTTGTTAGATAGGGCCCAGTGTTCAAGTCTATCAGGATATTTTGGGATCTTGAACTTGTCTTCTAGAGTGTTGGCTATTCCTGCCAACACTGATTCCTGTTGTAAGCCGCTCCGAGTCTTCGGAGAGGAGCGGCATATAAGTCCGAAAAATTAAATTAAATTAAATTAGTGTTGTCTGCAAATTTGATGAGTTCCTCTTCAATTCCCTCGCTGAAATCATTTATGAAGCTATTGAAGAGTACTGGGCCTAAAACAGAACCTGGGGTACCCCAGTGCTTACGTCCTTCCGTGTGAATGTAGTTCCATTGAGGACTACATGTTGAGTATGATTTATCTTTATTTTTATTAATTAGCTGCTTAAAATAATAATTTTACTAGCTAAAGCATAGAAAATGCGTAAGGTTACAGTTGAAGACTCCGTCTTACTTTTTTCTCATTGTCCTTCCTTTGCTCCGATTCATGCCTGCATAGTCATCTATTTTTACCTCTTGGATTCAGCTTGCTATTGTCCAGCATTTCTTCACCCATTAATCATTCTAACTCTTTTCATTAAATGTTGTAATTCATTGTAACCTACAGCACAGCTGGATCTGATAATAGCATTAAGATAGCCAGGCAGAGAATAAAGGAGAAGTTACTCCTGTGTTCAGACCTGTTAATTACACGGATAGTGTCATTAAATGGCTTAGTCATTAGATGGCTCTGCCCTTAGTTAATTTAACCAAGTGATGAGTTTCTTGTTACTGTTCTGCCTTTATTTAATAGAGGCAGTGATGCAGTCCAGTTTCCATTAGGTTTTCTGCACCATGAGCCACTGCTATTTAGGCATAGCAAAGAGAGAAGCTAGACTTGTTTTTGCAGGTGTGATTGTCTGAATTACCAAGACAATAATCATAGCTTTTTAGAAATGCAAGGAAGCATTTCTATCCTTTACTTGTTCAGATCTGGAGCTGCATTTGGAAAACAAACTATGCACTCACAATGCACAGCTGACCACTATTCAATCTCACCTATTAATTCTGGCATTCTTTTTTGTGTTTCTGGCATTCACAAAACATCAAAGTGAAAACAAGATCTAGCTCAGAATGAAGTCTGCTCCATTCTATATATTCTAATAATGAGGTGTGTTTGTAACCAGAAACTGAGAGAGCATCATGTCCCAAACTGTTATTTTAGCCCCAAATCTGGACAGGCTGGTTTTGTTGAATTTCAGGAAAGTAGAACGAAACAGGGAGTAGAAAAGGGCCTGTCTCTCTCTTCTGTCACAGCAGGATCTTGGCTCACTGCCTAGAGGGAATGATCAGGGAGCCCATATTCCAGTATGTCTGGCATGCCATCTGTTAGTGCATATTGCAAAGTGGATTTGGTGTACACTCAACACGAAATGCAAGGCCTGCCAGGGCTAGGGTGGAATGATTGTATAGAGGAGATAGGAAAGAAAATTAATCGTCAGCTGTTCACCTTGTGCTGAAAACAGCCTTTCTGCATAAGCCAGCTAAATAAGGCACTGCTCAAGAATTGGTAACTATATCCCCTTTCAACTCCCATTCTGAATCTCTGAGCATATATTTGCTTGCTGTGTATTTATTCTCATTATCTTTGAGCATGCTGAGATGATAAACTAGATGACGATACTTTTTGGGCAAGTTCTAGCTCCTTAAGAAGAATCCAGATTCAAATGGTGTGAATATTCCTTCCACATCATAAACAACTCTGGGCAGCTAGTAGGTGAAATTCTGATGGTTCTTCTGGGTATCAAGGATTTCTCAGAATCTGTAACATCCCTGGTGGAATTTTTGTTGGTGAAGATGAAATTCCCACAGCTGTTCTAGCAAATATGTATTTCATCATCTGGTTACTTTTTGAAATTACTCAGAAACCTGGCATAGATTAAATATCTATCAATAGTTTAGCCAAGCTCTTGTAACAAGCATTTGTTCTAAGGCAGAAACTTTGAGCCATAAATTAACTCCCTGTTAAATGTTCCCCAGCCTCTATGAACCTGTTAGCTGCTTTGAAGAGTTGTGAAATGGATCCCACTTGCAATTTCTACGTTGCTGTTTAAAAGCAAATATTTTCTTTCAGCTAGCTTTTCTTGATCGCGTTAAGACAAAATATTAGGAAGTGAAGGACATGTTACAGAATATAAAATCTTTTATTAATTAAGCAAGCAATCCTCCATACACGGGATTATATAAGATCATCTAGTGAACAAAGAGCTGGGAAGCCTGAGTTCTAGTTCTGGTTTAGACCCAAATCAAGCTGTGTGACTTTGCATCAATTGCTTTCTCTTAGCCTTTGAAAGAAGACAATTGTAAACCATTTACAAAGAAAGGGGAGGTCCTTTGATCACCTAGTTGGGGCCACCATTCTGATTTGACCCCTTTCCTGTGGAAATCCCTGATAAAATCAGTTTTCTGTCCAGAGATTCACAATAGAATATTGTTTAAAATGAGAGAGCACAGAAGAAGAAGGAAAGGCCCAGTAAGAGGGTAAAGCAAAATGTTTTTTTAAATAAATAATACATAAAGTTTTTCTTAGAAGCTCTGATCTGGAAGAAGAATTTGCCGGTAAAATCTCACAGCTTTGACAATTGACAGGAGAAGTTAACAAAAGAAGGATGCATTTTGATTGGAAAATTATACTCCTTCTGACAGTTGACTGACACCTTTTCCATAGTAATTTCTATGGCATTGATAGCTCAAAGCACAACAGTCTGCAGTTCATTTTGTAGCTTTCAGGACTTCCATTTTAGTCAAAAATATGCTATTGAAAACACTTTGATTGGCAGTACATAAAATTAGAGAAGAGGAATGAAAGGGGAGAGAATGTTAACAGTGGAGTTAAAACTAATTTTTCACCTTCTTATCTCAGTGTGCATATACAATGAACACAATGTAAGCTTTCATCTTTCTTGATGACTTCTTTTGCCCTCAGTATCACTCTCTTTCTAGTGGTAAACTTTAAAATGGCCGTTTCAAGGTTTTCTGTGGATATTCACAGAAAGACTCTTCTCCAGTCTGAGTGAAAAAGATATCATATGGACAAGGACCCTCTCAATTCTAGTGGGTAGAGTACATGAATAGGAAGAACTATAATAATCATATCCTGCTGTGGTTATCTTGGAGGCATCTGGTAGCCCAGTGTGGAAAAAGGATGGTGAGCCATATGGCTTTAGGACTGATGAAGCAGAAGGGTGATTCTTATTTTTAGTCATAAGAATTGACTCCCTTTAGTCAAATGTGAGAATTGCCTTCCTCTCACTTGATGTAGGCAGCTTTGCTATCTTCCTTGTGAGCTCATGGCATCCCTGAAACAGATGGGTCTAGGCTTCTGGCCAGGGGTTGGGGTAAGTTTAGCCATTCAACCCTATTTTGCTGTGCCTTTTTGCTAATGGATTAACATGGCTATCATCCTAAGGCAAGACATGAAGTGAGTGGAGTTCACAACAATAGATGCCTTTTTGGTAAAATGTATTAGTTGGAAAGGTGCTACTAGACTAATTTTTTTGCTTACTTTTTAAACAATTGTATTGCTTTCATAAGAGGGAGAGAGGGGGGGAGGGAGGGAGGGAGGGAAGGCAAAATAGAAAAGAAAAAGAAGAGAGATAAATTGTTCCTCTTTTTACGATTACCAGATTTGGATTGCAAAAATAGTTTGCCGTTTTTGGTAATCCAGATTTTTACCATTGCAATCCAGTTTTCCAGTGGAGACAACGAGAACTCTCTATCTTTGATGTCATCTTTGTTGTGACCATCTGGATTTGGCAGCCCTGATCACCTCCCCCTTCCTCCCCTCCTCCTGCCCCCCCCAAGCATGCTGCTTCCTCAATAAACCTTACTTGCCCTTTCAGACCTTAAGCATCTGTCTCTAGATACTCTTAATGAATTTGATCCACTCCCAAATATGCACTGCTGAATTTGAACCCTGATGTTTGAAAGATTCCAACCAAGTTGTCTCATTTTTGCCCCTCCCCCCCAATGCAAAATAATGCAGATTTTGTTTGTATGGGCACCAGGCAAGGCAAGATTTCTGACAAAGGAAGCATTTCACTGGAAGAACTATGATTGGAGCCCAACATTTTAAGAAAGAAAATGAATTTGGTTAGTTGCAAATCTATTGTGGAATATAATGCACGCATATATATACAAAAGCAAACAGCAAATGTTTATAGATAGGTCTCATACCCAATACAAGTGATAGTTTTCCCCACAGAAGGTAAGTAGAACTCATCACAAGCATCAAGAATAGAGTTAAGAGACATGTTAAAACAAAGTCATAAATAAATAAAATTATTCTGCAGCTTGTTCAATCTGTGACATCACCAGAATGTTCTTTAAATATATGACATCCCAGGAAAGAAATATTAAAAGCTCTTTTGACTGAAGGGGCTCAAGTTCATTTGCGCTATTGACTGAAAACTAAATGGAAATTTTAGCCCATTATTATCATAGAAAAGAAGCTTGTAATTGAAGTGATACCAAGTAAAAGTACAAATACTGAATTGATGGAAACAGCATAGTGATACTTTATTTGCTTTGAGACACAAAAGCATCTTTGTGTATCTGAATTTATTCTTGGAGCAGGACAGTTTTAAGATATATTTTTACAATTGAAACCCAAGTTTATGTATGCAATGTAGTCACACAGAGTTATGGATGGACTGAACACTGCTTCTATTGATTTATTATTGTAGTACAATTATGCTACTAGAACTGTCTCAAGAATCATCCCTGGGCAATCTAAACAAAAGACAGCTATTTAAGGCACTGGGCTGTCACAAAAAAATCTCTAGAAACATAAATGCCTTCTGTGATATTTTTATGAAAAGAGAAGAGATGTGCTTGTGGGATCTACAACCACTGGTGCCAAAATAATTTAGTTAATCCAGTGAATAGTTCCATTTCAGCTAATTTTCATAAGGATCTTCCAATTTCAAAGTGATTGGAAAACTTTTCTTAATGTTAATGTTGGAATATTCATGAGCAGGAAGAGTCATGAGGTAACTCAGTCAGCCAATATGAAGAAAGTGCTACTGAGTCTGTGCAAAAGGTATTGAGTTAGAAGCTGAATTTTCACTCTTGGGTTTGTCTCTGTATCTCTCTGTAAGAAGTCTTCATTGAGCTATGTTGCTGTAAAAAAGAATGTATGGTATTGTAAATATTTTGATATGAATATAAAAAGGTTATTTGAATCAGCTAAATGCAGTCAACTGTGAGAGCTTCTGATTTATTTTTCACCAACAGAGAAATTAAAATTCTTTAACAGGTTATGGGCCTTAAGGACTGCATTGTAATTTAAAGCTGGAAGAAATTGCCTGTGTTTAGAAAGTATAAGAACAAGGCAGAATTAGCAGAATGGCTGCAATGGAATTTAAGGAAAGATCTGTGCCTCGTTTGGGCCAAAAGAATTACATTGTGTGGGCTGCTAAAATGGAATGTTTGCTCAAAGCAAAAGAGCTGTGGTATATCGTAGAAAATCCACCACAAACATTTGCAGCTGCTGATCAGAAAAGTCATGATCAAGCAATGGCTTATCTCATCTTGAATTTAGATGATGTTGCAAATTTAAAGACTGCAAAGGAGATTTGGTTGAAATTGAGAGCTGTGCACGTTAATGTTTCTGCATGCAATATAGTGCAATTGTCAAGAAAACTTTATAGGGCCTGTTTGCAACCAGACGAATCTGTGGAACAGCATTTAAATAAAATGCAAAGTTTATTTTTGGACTTAGAACAACGTGGGATTAAATTCCCTGAGTCCCAGAAGGTTTTATTGGTGTTGAACAGTTTAGATAAAACCTGGGACACAGTTTCTGCGATATTTGAGTGTAAAGAAGAGCAAGACTTAAATTTTGAGGCTTTAAAGGCATGTTTGCTTAATGAAGAAGAAAAGCAACATTTTAGGAACAGCCACGAGGAGGTGAAATTCCTGAGGAGGGGGTCCAGACTGCAAGTCTCCAGAGAAGAAATAAGCAGATGGGACTAAGTTGCATCAAAAGAGAGATTTTGCAAGCAGAGAGCTCAGCAAGAAAAGAATTGCTACATTTGTGGAGCAAACACACATCTGAAAAGGAACTGTTTGCAGAGGAACAATTTACAGCGAAGGACATTTGTGCAAGCAAAAAAGACTGATTTGCAAAAGGAACATTTTGGTGTTGCAAAAGTTTGCTATAGCAACAACAGAGACAAGTGGCTAATAGATAGTGGGGCAAGTCAAACAATTGTTAATGACTCTGAATTATTTTGCAGGTTTGTTTCAGTAGCACAAGATGCTGTGGCTTTGGCAAATGGCCAGAAAGCAAAGGTCATTGGAAGAGGCGATATAAAAATTCCATATTTGGAATCAAAGTTTACCAATGTGCTTTGTGTACCTGCGATGGAACATAATTTGTTAAGTGTATCTAATTTAGACAAACAAGGTTTTGAGATCATTTTTGTAAATGGGAAGTGTCTCATCAAAAGGAATGGGAATATTTGTGCAGAAGACATAAAGGAAGTTAATCTATATGTATTGCAGGGACAAAAGGTTCAATGTTCCCATATATTTAAGAATGTTGCAGAGCATGATTTGTGTGTTCATCTTCTACATAGAAGACTTGGCCATGCAAGCTTTAAAGTTTTGCAGCAAATGCAAGAGTTTGCAGAAGGGTTAAATTTGAAGGGATGCAAAACATATTGGACTGTGCAGTATGCAAAGCATCGAAGTCAAAGGTATTCCCAGTTAGTAAATATAGCACAAGACAAACAAAAAGAGCTCTAGAGCTGGTCCATGCAGATCTGGTGGGACCTATGCAAGCCAGTTTGGGAGGAGCAAAATATGCACTGGTAATTGTTGATGATTATAGCAGGTATTTGTTTTGTTACTTGCTTAGAGGTAAGACAGAGGTGCTACAACAATTCAAACAGTGGGTAAGTTTTGTAGAGAGAAGGTACAGACAACAAGTGTGTCAGTTGCAAACTGACAGAGGTACTGAATTTATGTCAACTAAATTCCAACAATGGTTGGGGCAGTTGGGGATAAGACACAGATATACAAATCCTTATACAGCAGCAAAGAATGGTGTAGTTGAAAGAAGGAATGGTGTTTTGCAAACAATGAAAGATTCATTATTAGAGGATTCTGGTATGAGTAGGTCATGTTGGGGAGAAGCCATATTGACTGCCAATTATATAGTTAACAGGCTGTGGAGTTCCTCCATTAATAATACTCCATATGCCATTCTATATGGGAGAAAGCCATCACTGGCACATTTGAGAATTTTTGGAAGTACTGCATGGGTACATATTCCGAAGGCAATCAGAAGAAAGGGACAGCAAAAGGCAAGAAAGCTCAGGTTTGTGGGCTATGAGCCAGGGTCAAAAGTATATCGCTTTAGCGATGGAAGTAAAAGAATTGTAATTACAAGGTCTGCTAATTTTGCAGAACAAAATTGGGACAGAATTAATGCAAATTCTGGGTATGTCTCACTTAATGACAGTGATCTAACAACAATAACTCATCTAATGATAAAAATGATTATTGAAGATGTCAATGTTCAGGGACGAGAGGCTGAACAAGACATGAAACCAGAAAGACTTGAGACACAGGAGCAGTTAATACCACTAGGTCGGAGAGATGTAATAAAGGAATTCTGCCTGACAAGTATTCTGCTAGCAAGGTAAAGGTTTGCAATGTGTGGTATGAGCCAAGAAGTTATAAAGAGGTGTTGGCATTACCAAAAGCTGAACAAGAAAGATGGAGGCCATGGATAAAGAGATGAAATCCATGGGAGACCATGAAGTATTTAAATCAGTGACCTTGCCACAGGGAACCAAAGCTGTGGGTTGTAAGTGGGTGTATAAGAAAAAAAATTGCCAAATAATGATGTACAGTATAAGGCCAGGTTAGTGGCACAAGGTTTTTCACAATTAAAGAATGTGCACTACGATGAAGTATTTGCACCATGAAAAGTGAGAGTATAAGATTAGCACTGGCATTGGCAGCGGCATCTAAGCATAAAATCTGGCACTTTGATATCACAACTGCATTCCTCAATGCTGAGTTAGAGGAAGAAATTTATATGATCCAAGCACCAGGATATGAAATTGCAAAACCTAACATGGTGTATAAATTAAACAAGGCTATTTATGGGCTGAAGCAGTTAGCCAGAAACTGGAATATCTGTTTAGATACTGCTTTAAAGGTTCTTGGATTTAAGAGTTACAAAGCTGATAATTGTATATATACTGGACAGTTACAAGGAGGGAATTGTCTACTGTTATCATTTGTGGATGATCTTTGCTTCATCGCAAAGGATGCATCACAAGTCAAGGAATTTGCTGATAAATTAGGAAAGAAATTTGAATTAAAGAATTTGGGAGAAATAAAAAATTATCTCGGTGTAGAGATACAGAAAAATGAAAAAGGTGGTTATATTCTCAGTCAAAGGAGAAAAATTGAGCAGTTATTGGAAAAATATAATATGAAAGATTGCAATACTGCTCCCACACCCATGAGTACGGATTTTTATAATAGTTTAAGTGCGGACAAAGGTGAAACCTGTGATCAAGAGATATATTACTCAGCAATAGGGAGTTTGTTACATATATCACAGTGGTCCAGACCAGACATAGCTTGCGCAGTAAGCATTTTGAGTTGTTTTACTGCTGCACCTACAAAGTTACATTGGATGGGTGTAAAAAAGGGTTCTCAGATATTTAAAGGGAACTATAAACTTGGGTCTTCAAATACATATTACTGAGGAATTGAAATTAAAGTGTTATGTCGATAGTGACTATGCAAATGACATAAACACAAGGAAATCAAATTCTGGGATTATAATAATGTTTGGAGGGACTCTGATTGGATGGAAGTCCAGAAAACAAACAACTGTTGCTATTTCAACAGCGGAAGCAGAGTTTATTGCTCTATCTGAATTGTGTTCTGAAGTAACATGGTATGTACAGTTGTTGCAAGATTTAAATACTAATGTAAAATAATCTGTAAAGGTATTTGAAGACAATGCTGCCTGTATAAAAATGGCAACTGGTGACAGGGTGAAGAACAGAAGTAAACATGTAGACATTAAGTATTGTAATGTCAGGGAAGCTGTAAAAGGAAAATTGATTAGTTTACATCATTGTTCTTCTGAGGATAATTTGGCAGACATGATGACTAAACCATTGGGTGATGTTCACTATGGAGAATGTATTAAGTCAATAGGTCTGATGTCTCTTCTTGTCATGAAGGGAGGAGTGTTGGAATATTCATGAGCAGGAAGAGTCATGTGGTAATTCAGTCAGCCAATGTGAAGAAAGTGCTACTGAGTCTGTGCAAAAGATATTGAGTTAGAAGCTGAATTTTCACTCTTGGGTTTGTCTCTGTATCTCTCTGTAAGAAGTCTTCATTGAGCTATGTTGCTGTAAAGAAGAATGTATGGTATTGTAAATATTTTGAGATGAATATAAAAAGGTTATTTGAATCATCTAGATGCAATCAACTGTGAGAGCTTCTGATTTATTTTTCACCAACAGAGAAATTAAAATTCTCTAACAGTTAACATTAACAGAAGTTCAGCATATATTATGATAGAATGGTTTCTAAAAACAACCTGACTTTCAACTCCTTTTGTGGAATTAAATATTAGCAGCACTATCATGCTTGAAGTCGATAAGCAATATGGATGGGCTGCATAGAACTAAGGTCTTTTCTTGTATTGCCTGAATACCTGAAATATACCTTTATACATCATGGCTGTAAATATAGAGATACACAGAGTATATTTGAAGCCAAGGAGAAACCTTATATGAAGTTAAATCATTGACCCATCTGATTCATACTAATAGTAGAAATTAATCTCCAAAGTCTCTATGGGACACATCGTTCCCAATTAAAAAAAAGAGGGTGTTGCTTCGTAATGCAGGTGGCATTTCCACATGGCACCATTTCTACTGCTCAATCTCTTCATTTCTTCTTCTTGGGTTACTGAGAGCATGCAGAGATTATGAGCTAATCAGGATTTCCTCCAGCTGCCAAATGACAGAGTATAAAAGTGACCATTAAGTGCCTGGAGGCTGTTGCGGTCTGGATGGGTGCCAACAGGCTCAGACTCAATCCCGACAAGACGGAGTGGCTATGGGCCCTGCCTCCCAAGGACAATTCTATCTGTCCATCCATTACCCTGGGGGGAGAAGTTTTGTCCCCCTCGGAGAAGGTTCGCAACTTGGGTGTTCTCCTCGATCCACAGCTAAGTTTGGAACATCATTTTTCGGCTGTGGCAAGGGGAGCATTCACCCAGGTTCGCCTGGTGCACCAGTTGTGGCCCTATTTGGATCGGGAGTCACTCCTCACAGTCACCCATGCCCTTGTCACCTCGAGATTTGACTACTGTAATGCTCTCTACATGGGGCTACCTTTGAAGAATGTCTGGAGACTGCAGGTAGTCCAGAATGCGGCCGCGCGAGCTGTCTTGGGTCTCCCAAGACATGCTCATATCACTCCAGCTCTCCGTGAGCTGCACTGGCTACCAATTGGTCTCCGAACATAATTCAAAGTGTTGGTTATGACCTATAAAGCCCTTTATGGCAACGGACCAAAATACTTGCGGGACCGTCTCCTGCCTCATGAATCCCAGCGACCAGTTAGGGCGCACAGGGTTGGCCTCCTATGAGTCCCGTCCGTTAAACAATGCTGTCTGGCGGGACCTAGGGCAAGGGCCTTCTCCGTTGCTGCCCCAGCCCTCTGGAACCAGCTTCCCTCGGAGGTTCGTACTGCTTCCTCCCTCCTAGCCTTCCGGAAAGGATTGAAGACACATCTATGCCGACAGGCTTGGGGCATGTGAGCTGCACTCTGCCCCTCGGCCCTAAGAGTGTCCCGCCATCAGTGCATGTGAATTGATTGAGTTTGTGTGTGGTATGAATATGTTAATTTTAAAATTATTGTAGTATTTTTTTGTTGTGAGCCGCCCTGGGTCTTTGGAGAGGGGCAGCATGTAAATGTGATTTAAATAAATAAAATAAATAAATAAAATATTAAACTAGAGCAAGTCCTTCCCCAATTTAAAAAATGCTATTCTTCCCCTCTCCCTGCATCCACAGCACTGCGATAGAAGGGTATACATTGGATAGTGTTTAGTAAAATGGAAATACTCAAACACCTTTCCTTTGTCATATTTGAAGTTGAGAGCAGAGCTAATTCACTTCAGAGCTGAGTACTTAGCCAAATACCTCTATCTACCTTATGTCTGCAGGTAGTTGAAATGAGAGAGAGGAATGCATACTATGGGGGCAAGGCAGACATTTCTGCCAATGAGAACACAAATTGCCCACAAGCCCTTTTTATCAAAGGAGAGCAGGAAAGATTCCCTTTCAGCTCTGTTTTCAAATAAGCAGGCATAGCGCCAAAGTCAATTTACTTCTCCAAACAAGCCAAAGTAGTGCAGGTAGGTAGTGATACAGAGCAGTCTCAAAATGTCCCAAAGGCATTTAGTGGGAATGATCAGATAAAGACAGAGAAGACACATCTACCAAGAAAAGTACAAGTAGAATTTTAAACAATAAATATGTTGCTTTAGAAGGCTTCATATGTCACACAACAATTCAAAATATTGAGGGCACCGGTGAGTTACCCTACACACCATTAATTAATGGGAGCAGGGGGCTTTTGGTATGTTTATTATGTTGCAGGAAGCTCTAGTGGGTACACAGAAAGTAAAAAAAAAATACTTGCACATATTTTACCAGTAATGTGTAGCCATTAGTGGACAGAACCAACTGGTGTGCATATTTTAAAAAGGAGATCTCTGTGGCACAGTTGTTGCTAATTGTGAAGTCATGTCTGACCCATCACAACCCCTTGTACAACATTCCTCCATGCCTTCCTGTCCTCTACCATCTTCTGGAGTCCATTTAAGCTCGCACCTACTGCTTCAGTGACTCCATCCAGCCACCTCATTCTCTGTCGTCCCCTTCTTCTATTGCCCTCAATCTTTCCCAGCATTAGGCCCTTCTCCAGTGAGTCCTTCCTTCTCATTAGGTGGCCAAAGTATTTGAGTTTTAACTTCAGGATCTGGCCTTCTGAAGAGCAATCAGGGTTAATCTCCTCTAGGACTGACCGGCTTGATCGCCTTGCAGTCCAGGGGACTCGTGGCACGGTATAGGAGTCCAATTGGACAACCACTTAAATGTGAGCCAGCAGTGTGCTACACCTGCAAAAAAAAAAGCCAAGGGGCATCAACAGAAGGATAGAATCAAGGTCACATGCAGTGTTAGTACCTCTTTGTAATGCTTTGGTAAGACCACATTTGAAATATTGATCCAGTTGATCAACCTGATACAAAAAAGATGCTGAGACTCTAGAAAAAGTGCAGAGAATAGCAACAAAGATGATAAGGGTTCTGGAGGCTAAACCACACAACAAACAGTTGCAGGAACTAGGTATATCTAATCTAACAAAGAGAAGGACTAGGGGTGATATGATATTAATCTTCCAATATCTAAGGGGCTGCCACAAAGAAGAGGGGGTCAACCTGTTGTCTAAAGTACTTGAAGACAGGAAAAGAAGTAATGGATGGAAACTAACCAAAGAGAGAAGCAATCTAGAACCAAGGAGAAATTTTCTGAGAATGAGAAAATTAATCAGCAGAATGGTTTGCCTCCAGAAGTTTATGGGGGCTCCAACACTATGGAATCATATATGATCTCCTGCTTGAGGCGGGGATTGAGCTAGAAGATTTTCAACTTTCAACTCTCTTATTCTGTTACTAACTACCATACAATTAAGTCTAAAATTCTGCCAGAGCTTTGAAGCAAGGGTTTTCTTCAAAGTAATCACTTTTTTATTCATGATTCTTTAAAAAGTTCAATGTAAAATGAGTAACCTCTTCAGTCTCTTAATTCTACTATAAACATTATTTTTATTTTATGTAATCCAAATAATATGCCTTAAATAATATGTGTACATAGTAATATGATGAGCTTTGATTTCACTGACATACTGTATAGTTCATTAATGATAATGATGGAATTTAACAAAAGCAGGTAAGGACATGCTAACCATGTGAAATAATCTTGGCAATATTACTGAAGTATAAAAACACGATTATAATATGGAATTCTACCATCCTCCACATCAAGATTTTCAGCAGCCAATTTTCTATTACTATTACTAGATCTTTGCTTCTTGATTAGGGATTCTGGGATTTTAAAAAAAACAAAACTAGTAGGGTCTGTGGCCTGATCTACATGATAGGAGTAAATCATTCACAAAAATAAATGAAATGTTTAGCAAAGGGTTTATCACTGAGAAAAGAATAAAAATGGGTTATATGATGTGTCCTGGATTGTTTAATGTATTCTGGATAAATATATCAGGAATGCTCATAGTAGCATTAGAAGGGATGTAAACATATGTGAACTATTATATACAGGTGCTGTAGTGTTATTGGCTAAGAACGGAATGATTGAGCAGGGAGTTGGACAGCGTCCCTTCCAACCCAATTATTCTATGTTCTACATAGTGAATACTATTATTTATTTATAAATAAAATAAATAATAATAAATAAAATACTAGCTAGATGGTGTGACAGAACAAGAAATATGGATCTAAAAAGGAAGACTAAATGTCTTACAAAAAGAATGGAGTAAGCAAAAATAACCAAATGGATAAAATATTCATTAAATATGGTGGAGAAATTTTAAGGCAAGCAAATATAGCAAGGTAGTCTACTATGTGGTCTATTTATTGGAAGAAAAATAGATGTACATAAGAATGTGCTTTGCCCTCTTTGTTAACAGGTCAGTGAAAATTGGCTTTTTCGGGAGGAACTTCAAAGGAAATTGGGACAGCATTAAGAATGAATGGGTGCTGCATGAATGAACACCACAGCGCCAACCCTCATCAGAGCAAAGCTAGCATATTCCTTGAAATGTTGCAGTTCTGTGGAACCGGTGGCCATCTGGTTCCATCACCAGGAAGAATTCATGCCTCCTGGCGCTCAGGCTGTCCTGTTTGTGGTGGCTTTCTGCATTTTGGGGATATATTTTCTCCTTTTGCCCATTCTTCTGATTGCAAAACTATGATTATGCTAGTGAGAAAGGGAGAAAGGTAAGTTAGCTTGGATATTTCTTTTTTTATTTATTTTTTAATAAACATCCACAACAACATAGCTGAAGGATGGGCAGTAGCTAGAGCAACATATGCACTTCCTTTTTTCCATGGAGTGGGAGTAAGACTTCATCAACTGCAGAATCCAAGAATAAGGCGAAAGGCTGAGCATCATTCACGCTCCTCCTGTTTAGCTGGCAGGAGAGTGATCGACTCATGTTATTCTTTGTTGTCTTCAATGTTTTAAGAATAAAGGCAATCATAAGTGGGCTCCAGATGGTTTTGTGAAGGATGACGGTAAAACAATGCAACAGGGAAGAGCAAAATTTTCTGTGGCAGCCAGGCTCCAATATTTCCACCAGAATGAACTGGAACAAAATGGTTCCAGTTCACCTGTACGTCACTCCAAATGCTAGATGGTCTTTTGCAGCCATCTTTAGTGGTGTTGCACTCAGCCATCAGGAGAAGCAGCACCCTGATTCCGGAGACAATGCTTCTGAACGCCCCAGGCAAACATTCCCTGTTGTTTACTCAAAAAATTATTACACATGTTACTGTGCTTTTTTCTAAAGCTTCCCTTTTCTTCCAGTTCTCTCTGCTTGAAATCAGCCCACTGCATTCATCCCTTCCATTTAATTCTGGAAATTATACTGTTGAGTGCAATTTTCTTCCTTGGAGGGAAAAACAGTCTCAAAAGCACAAGGAACATTTGCAGCTGAGTGAATAAAGAGCTTTTATTTTTCAGTCTCTGACCCAAATTGCAGCACAATGGAAGAAGCAAAAGGCAGCTTTCTCCTCCCTACCTAGCAACCTGCTAAACAGAATCTCTTCCTGATGCAGAAGGCCAGCAGGAACTTAGTCTGTCCTATTTTTGTTGAATTTAAAGCTCATGCTCCAAAACATATTCTTCTTGATAAATAAACTTGACTCAGAAATCTACAGAATAAGAGACTGCAGGATAATGGCTTTGACTGGAAGATCTGGTGTTTTCCTGAGGGTGCAGAGGTGACAGGAACAAGGCCTGTAGGAGAATGGAAATTGAAGATCTTGTGGCCTGGTGGGTTAACGCTGAATCAACAATTCCCAGGAGATTGGCTTGACCTGCAGGAGCTGTCATGCATAGAACATGGGTCATTGTTCTTATATTAAGGTTTGTATGCTGTCTAAACAAACTACAGAAATTCAGCCATTGCTTAGGCTAAGATGATTAGCACAAATTGAATGGTTTCGTGTGAGTGATGCATGGGGAGGATTAAACTGAATAAACATATGTGTTTTCTTTCTATCCCTAACTATCTGGGATGTGTCTGTAAAGTCACTAAATAACAGAAAAAGGAACCTATTTGGCCAAGAGAATTTTTCTTTCTACCCACCAAAAAAGGAGATTTTTCTATAGTAAATAAGTTTTAACTTTTATTATCTTATTATCCCTGACCTTCTCTCAAAAATCCCAGAGATTGTCTCCTAAATAATTTTTGCTAATAGATAATCCAGGTGTTTGGCATCAGCCCATATAAATACTCATTCTGTTCTTGTTTCAATCCTTGCTCTCTTAAGCCTTTATAGGACTTGTAGATATATTTTATGTGTGTTGACTATTCTTGTGTATAAAGAGTGCAAGATGATGCCAGCTTCTTATTTTGACTCAGGACCTTTTCTCATTATTTTCATAAATCTTGTTTAAGCTCAATTTCTCCATAATATTCAAAAAATTGTTATCAATCACAATTTTCTCAGTAATTAACATCTAAATATCCAAATTTTCCATTTAAATATATCATCCCACTATTTTCATATTTCATATATTATAAAAAATACTATACTACTTATCTATTATAACATCTACCTATCACATCTTTTCTAATCAATTTATATTTCACTTCTATTTATAAAAATTGATTTGTTAAATCACTATATATCCTTTTGTCAAAGTTCTTATTAAGCCTAATTTCCTCTCAATATTTCAATCATTCTTTAATCTTAAATCTTTTCAAACTTAATTTGTCTTTAAAATTCATTGTATGAGGTTTCTTGTTGTGGTACTGTCAGGTGCAATAAATCAGGAAGCAAGGCAGTTCAAATGACTAGAGGTTTATTGCATGCTAATATTTTCTACAAGAATCTGAACTACTAACAGTCAAAGCAAATTGGCAGTAGATAAGAGTAAAAGGAATTCAAAGATGACTGGACTTAGACCTCTTGTGAGCATGAAAGGACTCTAGACCGATGATGCACTTCACCCCCTCCTTCTGGTTCAGCCTGGTTATCTACAGATACTTTTTTGTGTGGGAAGAAGAGAATATTCATTGACTAATTTTAATAATATCTTTATTATGAAACCCAGAGATATTTCATAAACATCTGTGCCACTGTATGTAACTGGAATCCTTCTATGATCAGCATCAGGTAAACATGCAAAGAATCAGAGTCCTTTGAGAACTGCAACCTAAAAACTAAAGCCTACATCAAACAAATATCTTTGAAAATCATAGGGATTGAAGTTTCTGTCATTTATGATCTTGGATTGTATGAGTTTCTACAAAATAGGCGTTTTTTATGAAAGTTACGGTGCTCTATTTTTCCTATAACTCTCCCAGTTGCACAATCTTCATACAAATGCCCCAACTTATCATATTTGTCTCAGACCTGACCTTTTGCTCACATGATTACAGGAAATAAGACTTTTGTTGTTGCTTGCTACTTCTTTATTGTTAATAAGCAATTTTGTTCCTCTGCTCTCATTTCTAAAGTCATTTCATCTTATGGTACCTGACCTCCCCACCCTTGGCTTTTTCCCCTATTCCCCTCCACAATTGATTTTGTAGAAAGAGGTCTTCTGTCAGAAATCTGATAAAATACACCAGGGGTGTCAAACTTGTGATGTCATGGGATGTGTTGTGATGTATCATGATGGCTGGCAGTTTGACACCCCTGAAGTAGACTATCATCCATGGAAACTTCTGAGACATTAAGATGCTGTACAACTCCTGATTTTCTACATTCCCTTGTATTTAAAAATGATTTAAAAAGAGAACAATGCAGGAATCAAGTATAGGTTGATATAAATCAGGTATAACCAGAAGTGAGAACTTCTCTCACCCTTCCAACCTTCCAAAAGAGTATCAAAACCTACTTTTACCAATTGGCTTGGATCCCTGAAGGGGATACTTATCATGGGAAGTGGTTAAAGGGCTAAGAAGATCTTATCCCCATGCCTTCTATCTCCTCGTTTCTAGTTTTTATATAATGTTGTAATTGTAATTGTTTCTACATTTATCTTTTTCTAAGCTGCCTAAAGTTTCCTTATCAGTGAGAGGGGTAGCATATTAATTAATTAATTAAATATTCAACTCGAGAACTGATGACTCACAGAAAGGTTTTAAAAGACCTTTTTTCCACCTGTCTGATCTTTCTGTCCCACTGAGACCATGAGAAAGAGGGGGGGGTTCTCTCTCCCTTTGAGTCTACTATACAAGCAAGAAACATCTTTGTAATGGAACAAGATCCAGGAAAGACTTCTAGATACGATCAATTGAATAAGTGAGTCATGGAGCGAGAAGCAGAAGCAGCCAACAGTAGGCAACAGCAAGACACGTTTTCTGGTTCTGGTTTCCCTTTACATCTTTTTTGTCCCTCTGAAAAACAATTATAATATCTTAATTCTCTTCCATTACAGAAAGTACATGAAGCTATTACATGGTGGTACTTTTTTTAAAGTTAGGATTCAAGTCTCATTTGAGATAAGATTCTGTTCTGGTAACTTCATGGAACTGTCATACAAAGGGCATAAAAGTAGCTCACCACTTTCTCCTTGTGCGTGGTTTTTTTGTTATTATTATTTTAAAGTCTGTCCTACATCCCTGTTTCTTTCCTGGCATTTCCATCCAAATCCTCTTCTGGCCCAACAGCAGCATAGTTTCTAAACTCACACAAGGTCAGTCTGATGCTGCCCCCTGCTGAAACTCTGGTTAGTTCTTGTAGAAGAAAGAAATGCAGCATGAGTTTCTTAGTGTGACTTCACAAGGATGAGCTGCCGGCCTGCTTCCCAACGTTTTCCAATCTTGCATTAGTCTTCCTTGCTCCTTGCCTTGTAATACTTGGGTTACCTAGTGGCAATGAGATATTATTGAACAATATTGTTGAATGACAGCAAGGTGACTAAGGTTGAGGTGACATTGCACTGATGAAAAAAAAAGTTTGAATACTACCTGGGAAAGCATTTGTCTGAAATGGTATAGGGCAGTGTTTCTCAACCTTGACAATTTTAAGGCATGTGGACTTCAACTCCCAGAATTCCACAGCCAGCAATGCTGGTATAGGGTTTCCTGCCTGAGCAGGGGGTTGGACTAGAAGACCTCCAAGGTCCCTTCCAACTGTGTTATTCTATTCTATTCTATTCTATTCTATTCTATTCTATTCTATTCTATTCTATTCTATTCTATTCTATTCTATTCTATTCTATTCTATTCTATTCTATTCTATTCTATTCTATTCTATTCCATTCCATTCCATTCCATTCCATTCCATTCCATTTTCTGCTTTTGGAAGGCAAGATTGCACTTAACTTGTCAATCAAAATCTTAGTAAAAGATTGTTGTCTTTTTTGTAAGCCTATTATAGGAGCATTAAAAACACCTGAAATTATATACTGTATATGTCTGTGGCAAAATAAGGAAATGAATATACAGTACTCCACAAAGACAGTTTCCTTATGGTTTTTTTTTACATATATCTTTTGTGGATCATCATATTCAATGCTGTATTTTCAGTATAGAATTCAGCAAAATTCTACATGGCTTTAACAAAATTATGTGACCTTCTATACATTGAGGTTTTCAAAACATTAAAAAAGAAAGTTAAGATATAGTATCCCCGGTTTAGATTTATCTTCTTATGATGTTTTGAACATGATTTTCTTTAAACTATAACATTTGGCTCTGTTTATCAAAATAGGCTCAAAAAAAAAATCTTGCTCCCTGAAGCAATGAGGCAAATGTGCCCTCCTTTGCATGCCAAGGGAAGCTATATTATTTAATATTCAAGGCTGAAACTCAACCAGTCTGTTATTTCCCCAACCTACAAGAAAAATAATATAAGACTATATGACCATAAGAACACTTTTGAGAAGGTTCACATACAGCACTAAACCTAAAAGTAGTTATTTTTGGTTCTGCCTCTAGTTTGAACCAGTGGTGGGATTCAAATATGTGAACAACTGGTTCTCTGTGTGGATGATCGTCTGAAGTTACAACAACACTGAAGAAAGTGAGTTACAAGCAATCCTTACACTTACAACCAGTGGTGGGATTCAAATATATGAACAACTGGTTCTCTGTGTGGATGCCACTTCTGGAAGTCCATTCTGGGCCTGGGCAACAAAAAATTAGCTACCGGTTCTGCCGAAATGGTGCAAACCAGCTGAATCCCACCACTGGTCTGAACTATATCTACTGTTACTCTGTGATCATGATTCTACTGCATTAGCTGAGGAGCAGGAGTCTAGAACTGTCCTTTTGATCCAGAGAGTGAAATGGCTAATATTTTGTGAACTGTGAAGTCTAAGGAATGTTGAAAGTAGATTGCAGTTTTAACATCGCATAATGGGAATGAGCTTCTGTTTGGCAGAATAATATTAGTTGATGTTGTTTTCCCCCCCAATACATTGCAAGCTAGACTTTTTATTCCTCTCTCTCTCTCTCTCTCTCTCTCTCTCTCTCTCTCTCTCTCTCTCTCTCTCTCTCTCTCTCTCTCTCTCTCTCTCTCTCTCTCTCTCTCTCTCTCTCTCTCTCTCTCTCTCTCTCTCTCTCTCTCTCTCTCTCTCTCTCTCTCTCTCTCTCTCTTTGAAAGAAACATGGAGAACTACCCGGTACTAAAGCTCAGGGCCTCAAAAGCTAAATTTAAGAAAACACCTTCAAATTTAGTCAGAGTTGCATGTTCCTTGAACATAGTCTGTTTAGATGGCTGCTATATAAGGGCAGGATTCACATGTCACATTATTAACTCACTATATGGTTTGTTTGGGTTTTGCCTTCCTCCCTCCCTCCCTCCCTCCCTCCTTTCTTCCCTCCCTCCCTCCCTTCTTCCCTCCCTCCCTCCCTCCCTCCCTTCCTTCTCTCCCTCCCTCCATCCCATTTAAAAAAAATATTTATTTACTTACTTCACTGCATTTTGCTTTGGGTATCTGCAGATTGGTCTAAAAAGTCAAGAGAGCAGACATAAAAGTTCAGTTAAAGTCTTACTCTTTTCTTATGGGTGGGGCTTTAATCAAATGTTTGTGACACAATTTATTCTTATTATTTATAACATTTATATACTGCTGGATCCCCAGTGTCTTTGTGCCTGAATCTCTCCAACCCTTTTTTGGATTTTTTTCATCAAAAAGCAACATAGAAAGCTCTGAATGAGTGAATGAAGAGCTGTTCCCCAACTGTGTCTAAATAATAAAGATATCTTAAAAATATTGTTAAAATATGAGCAATAATTTACAAATTATTATTTTTTAAAATTTTTTTTAATAATTTTTATTAATTATATATTTGTCAATGTAAACAGAGGAAACAAAGAAGAAATCAGGTTGAGCGCAACTCAACTTAATACAATCATTTTCTACTTGTAAACATTTTTCAATCAGCATTTAAAACATTTAACTATAGGCTAGATACAGTTTCTCAGATTGATATTTCCCTTGTATGTAATCTATCCATTTTTTCCAGTCCAACATATATTTTTCATTTGAATGATCCTTCAGATATGCAGATATTTTGGCCATTTCTGCCAAATTTATGACTTTCAAGGTCCATTCTTCAATAGATGGTAATTCTGGTTTCTTCCAGTATTGTCCCACTAACAGTCTTGCTGCTGTGATCAAATTCAAAATTAAGTTCGTCTCCAAGGTGGTACAGTCTTTTGTAATACCTAACAAAAACAACTGAGGTAGAAATTCAATACACTTTTTCAAAATGTTCTGAAGAGCCCACCATATTTTTCTCCAAAAAGCTTTAATTTTTCTACAGGTCCACCATACATGAAAATAAGTAGCATCCATACTTTCATATCTCCAACATTTAGATTGGAGGTCAGGGTAATAATTTACAAATTATTGTAAATTATCCCCCCCCAGTGTGTAGACCAGTGATGGCGAACCTTTTAGAGACCAAGTGCCCAAACTGCAACCCAAAACCAACTTACGCATTGTCGGGTGCCGGGTGGGTGTGGTCCATTGGCTGGGTGTGGCCAATTGGGTGGACGTGGCTGCGGTGATAACTGTTGTGTCCTGAGCTGCCAACGAATGGAAAACATAACAGTAACGGCAGACTGGGTGGGACTAAAAAGTTCAATCAATCAATTCCAACTTTGCAAGATCTTTTTTTTCCCCGCGAGAAGTTGAAATTGACTGATTGATTGAACCTTTTTTTTTTTTGCACACAGCGGTGGAGGCCTAAAGCGAAAAGGTTTTATAAAACCCAGCTGAAGGCCTAGGACTGGGGTGACGGCGCGCGTGCCCACAGAGAGGGCTCTGAGTGCCACCTCTGGCACCCGTGCCATAGGTTGGCCACCATTGGTGTAGACTATTCCAGTAGAGGCCTATTCCAGCTTAGAGCTACACACTATATTGTTCGTACATGTACGAGTATTTTAACAACTGACTATACATGCTAGCTAGGCTGTGCGGTGAGTAATGACTGAGTAAGATTTTCTGCTCCCAGCAGAATAATCTTGTGGGTATGTATTTTGAGCCTTACCATGTGTCCCAATTTGTTTCCTTGGTATGCGATAATTAAGATGTATAATTGAAATGATAATTAACATTATAATCACATGTTTTTTTGGAAATCGTCAACTGAATACCTTTGAAACCTAGAACCCAAGCAAATGTTGAAGCATCACTGATATTGAGAAAACAGGATGTGAGACAAGCAGTTATATTCATTAAGCCTCGGGACAAAGTGTGCATTTTCATGATATCCCTACGTCCTTCTGAATATGTCACATAGGTATCACCAGTGGCTTATTTATCTCATGTTTAAAATTAGATCTGCAGGCAAATTAAATTAGCCCCATAAATTACCATGTTAGAGTCAGAAATGGAAAGGATCCATGGTTGAAGAAACTTAGACTGAGCCAGTCTCTGCCAATTACTACCAACACAGTATAAGAAGGCACTTGGGTCTATATCAGGGGTAGGCAACCTTGGCTCTTTTATGACTCGTGGACTTCAACTCCCAGGAATTCTGGGAGTTGAAGTCCATGAGTCATAAAAGAGCCAAGGTTGCCTACCCCTGGTCTAGATCAAGCTATGTTGTTTGTTTTATTCAAGGGTAGTCCCATATAAAATGCATTAAATAATCCCAAAAGGAAGCAATTCAGATAAGAATGACTGTGAACAGGCCTTCCCAAGGCAATGATGGTGCATTTAATGCACAAGCTGTAACTGTGTGAATGTCCTCCTGGAAATAGCTGCCTCCTACTCATCAAGCAAGGGGTGTGAGTTCAGGAGAAACACCAGATTGTGAACCACTTCTAAATGGGGAGAAACAACTCCAATCAGGCTCACAAATGGTATTTCTTTGGAATTAATGCCACAAATCCAAAGTCACTCCATCTTAGAAGGATTAGGACTGAATCTATTCCGCCACATCTAGTACCTGACATGGTCCACACATTGGCCATTTTTCTATCCGTTTGACCTGGAATTGAAATATATAGCTAAGTATCCACACCATCTGCTCATGATACAGGACCTTGAGCCAATGGATGACTCCTCTCCAGAGCCTTTTTAATTAAAAGAAAAATGGGAAAAGGAAAGAGTAGAAGTCTCTGGAGGGAACCACAACTTCCCCCAACTGACATTGCCACCTCAGAAAAAAGAAAAAAATTATTGCAGAGCGATGCCACTATCTCTAATCCAGAAGATTAGAGAAGGACACCACAATTGATTGTACTGAAAATTGTTGAGAGATCACAAAGCACCAAGAGGATTGCATTGTCTTAATTCTGCTGTTGCTATAGGTCAGTGGTTCTCAACCTTTTTAATGCCGCGACCCCCAACCGGTCGTAAGTCAAGGACTACCCAACCGGTCGTAAGTCGAGGACTACCCAACCGGTCATAAGTCGAGGACTTTCCCTGCCCGGGAGCGCCGCGCATGCGTGGTGCCGCCCCCTGCGCCAGCCGAGGCGTAGCTGGCAAGGGGCAGCGATGGCGCAGGGTGACCACCGGCTGGGCCACTAGCTGGCCCAGCCCAAGGGAGGTAAGTCACTCGCTGGGCCCTACACACGCCAGCAACCCTCCCTGCACCCGTCAGCCTCCCACCTCCCACCCCTGGCCCTCTTTTACTTACATTTTTAGTAGTTGCTCAGCAGGGAGGGGTGGAAACTTCCAGACAGCTCGCTTTCGCCTCGCTTTCGCTGCAGACAACTTGCAGCACCGTTTGCAGACTGGGACTTTTGGCGGGCTCAGCAGGGCAGAGACAGCCTGGACAATTCCTATTGGCTTTTGAAAGCCAATAGAATTAGACTTTATTCAAGAGAGTCTATTCTATTGGCTTTCAAAAGCCAATAGAATAAGAGGGAGTAGCATAGCTAAGGAAAAGGGGGAAAAATGGCGGACTGTGTTGTTTGGCGACCCCCATGAAATGGTCGTTCGATCCCAAATGGGGTCGCGACCCACAGGTTGAGAACCGCTGCTATAGGTGATCCACAAGTGTAACCAATGCAGTTTCCATAGTACATATGGCCTGAAACCTGCCATGGGTTCAAATAATCCAATTTCTTTAGGGCTATTTTGAGTTGTAGGGCACCACTCTCTCTAAAACAGCTGTTCTCAACCTGTGCTACTCCCTGTTATTCTATTGGCTTTTGAAAGCCAATAGAATAGACTCTCTTGAATAGAGTCTAATTCTATTAGCTTTCAAAAGCCAATAGGAATTGTCCAGGCTGCCTCTGCCCTGCTGAGCCCGCCAAAAGTCCCAGTCTGCAAATGGTGCTGCAAGTTGTCTGCAGCAAAGGTGAGCTGTCTGGAAGTTTCCACCCCTCCGTGCTGAGCAACTACTAAAAATGTAAGTAAAAGAGGGCCAGGGGTGGGGGGTGGGAGATGGGAGGCCGGCAGGCGCAGGGAGGGTTGCTGGCACGCGTGGGGCCTGGCATGTGCCTTACCTCCCTTGGGCTGGGCAGCTGGTGGCCCAGCTGGTGGTCGCCTTGTGCCGTCGCTGCCCCTTGCCAGCTATGCCTTGGCCAGTGCAGGGGGCGGCACCACACATGTGCGGTGCTCCCGGGCAGGGAAAGTCCTCGACTTATGACCGGTTGGGAAGTCCTCGACTTACGACCGGTTGGGAAGACCTCGACTTACAACCAGTTGGGGGTAGCGGCATTAAAAAGGTTGAGAACCACTCTCTCTAAAACCTTTCAAAGAAAGTTAGATCTAAAATGATCCTTTGCCTAGGTAGCAATTCATGCATATGTTTGTCAAGCTCACCTTCATTACTCTCTACTCTCTGCCCTTTTTTTTCAGATGAATATACTGTTCTGAAGAAAATTAAACATTGCATATCATGCTAAGCCTTAGTTTGTTTATACGTACTATACTTGGTAAATGAATGATTTACTGAATAAGCCACCACAATATTCACTCAAGTCATCATAAAACATGGTTTACAGCACACAATGGTAGATTTCTCATCCCATACTATGGCTTTCTTTGCAGAGTGTACAAACCCAAGCATTAAGTAAAATAGCCATCTAATAGCTAAAATAGACATGGACATCTTGTAGAATAGTAGGCTTGTTCTGTAATAGCACAGAAATGCTCTTCCAGCCTCTTTAATAATTGGAGGCTCAGCAAGTGATGAGTGGCTCCCTGATGTGAAAGAGTGAACCCTCTCTACTGAAATAGATTGACTGGGATCACATCATCAAAGACCACAGGCAACAATATGATGGGTTTGGTCTGAGTGACTGCCTGTAGTGAGCTCTATGCAATATTTAATAGGCTGGCTATCCCACCTCTGCTTAAAAACCTTCAGCAAAGGAGAATCCATCACCTCCAGAGGCAGTCCGTTTCTTTGTTGAACAGCTCTTACAGCAAGGAAAATTTTCCAACTAAAATCTAATACTGCTTTGTCATTTATATCCATTGTTTCTTGTACAGTTGTCTTCTGGAACAACCCTACACAATTCTGCCCCCTCTTCTGCAGGACAGTCCTTCAGATAACTGAAGAAAGCCATCATATCTAGCTGTAGTTTTCTTCTTCCCCAGACTGAATTTTGCCAAATATCTCCAAATATCCCTTATAAGTTTTTCTTTTAGGGCCTTTATCATTGTGTTTGCTTTCCTTTGGCCATGTTCTGGCCTATCAAGATGCTTCTTCAAATGTATTGTCCACAACTGGATGCAACATTTTACCCAAGTGTGATATGAACTAGATAGACTAGAGAGAATATTTTCTCTTGATCTTGATACTGCATTTCAGTTAATACATCCTAGAATTGCATTTGCTCTTTTTCTGGTAACAATATCACATTGTTGGTTCATAATTCAGCTTGTTATCCACCAGGTTTACTGGATCTTTTTATGTCTACCGCTGCCAGTAATCTTTCAGTATTTTTTACCATATAATGCTTCTGCCCAGCTCAATACAGAGCTGAGGGTGTAATTGTTCAACAAGTATTGTGTCCATCTAATGAAGAATACAGTCCAGCCCATATTTTGTCATCTTCTCTATAGGATCCAAGAGATTAATTAAATTGTCCTTAGAGATAATTACAAGTTATAATTAAGGTCAAAGAAAACTGACAGCCTGGGTTCAAGACCCGAGCACACGATGGGGCAAGATCCCGATACTTGCCCCAACTCCTGCCCAACTAACAGTTTCAAAGCATTCAAATGCAAGTAGATAAATAGATACTTCGTGCACTTCAGCATAATCATGCTGGCCGCATGACCAAGGAAAGGGTCTTTGGACAATGCTGGCTCCCCCAGATAAGAAATGGAGAAGAACACCACCCCCTACAGTCAGAAACACCTGGCCAGGGGAAACCTTTACCCTTTCAAAGATGGCAAGAATTGCTAGGATCAAGAATCCGTAGAGTCAGCAGGAGTTCGTTATATAACTAGCTTGGTTCTTGAATTGTGATGCTACAAACACTCTAGTGCAGGGGTCTTCAAACTTGGTCCTTTTATGACTTGTGGACTTCAACTCCCAGAATTCCTTAGCCAGGAATTAGAGTCTGGACTGCCAAATTGTATGGAATACTTAGCACCTCTTGCAATCATAGTAAAATTATTATTTGCGACAAATCTGTGAACAGACAGAAATTTCACACAACTCTTGAGACTTGGACCACATGGCTGCTATCTGGAATGATGTCCTCTTGCCTTCTGCCTGGTTGGCTCTGCTGACATTGTCAGAGTAGCATTGCACCTCCCAAGAATCTTCTCCTATTGAAATGTTAGATAAGGAAACTCAGATTACTTATTTGCAAGTAGAGTATAAATCAAACTATCATATGAGTTTTTAGAAACAAGCCACTTCCTTATAACCAGCATAGAGAAAAGATAGGAAGATGCCTTAAAATGTGAATGTCTGCAATCTATCATCCTTTCTGCTCTGTTGAAAGGCTGCTGTGCCCAAGGCAATATCTAACACAGACATATACTTAGATGCAGGTACGGCTCCTTGTTTTAAAGTTGCAAAGAACTGCATTCTGTGAATGCCAAAGCATTAGAAGTAATTATATATGTCACACCTGATGAAGACATTTATGGGGCAATGACTTGACTAGAGTAGAATGCACTCTTTATTTTATAGCACTAAATGTTCATGAGAATGTTGGTTATGAAATATGAACTCCCAAGTATTGTTATACAGGAAGTTTAACGCTCTAAATTTGGAATGGTCATCTTCCATCTGTTCACAAACACAGTATCTGTACTCTCAAATAAATACATTTTTAAATGTTCTATAGCAGAGGTGGAGAGCTGTGGCCTCTTTATGATTTGTGGACTTCAACTCCCAGAATTCCTGAGCCAGCATGGCTGGCTCAGGAATTCTGGGAGTTGAAGCCCACAAGTCATAAAAGGGCCATAGCTCCCCACCCCTGCTCTATAGTCATTTGGTCTAAGGATAATTTTAAGCAGATGACAAATATATTTGGTATCTGAAATTTTGGACATTAGAAGAGTTAGAAAGATTTAGGTTATCAATCAGAAGATGGTTTAAACATTTTTCAGAATTTCAGCTGCTAGGTAACACTTTGAAGGGAGGTCATTATTCCCTTCTGTAGCAATATTTAACATAAGCAGGAACGAATTACATTGTATGACTGTAACACCACATTATTATGCAACAGTTTAAATTTAAATAAAATTAACATAAGCTCATTAGCATACAGGTTTTGCAATTCGCAACAAAACCTATGAGTAATAACTAAATCCGGTCAAATAGACTGTAGCAGGAAGAGGAGTATAACTAATCAGACCAGAAAGATTTGTTTAGGGGCTGTTCCTTCTGGGAGTTTATTAGCCTTCTGTGTTACTACTTCGACCAAACTTTTATTTGGCTGTGGATATTTAAATGACACTCTGATGGAAGCCCAGGTTTTCTATTGGTAAGTGAATTCTTTTGATATCTGTCTAACCTGATGAAAGTTTTTGGTTCTCCTTATTAAATACTATGGTTCTACCTTTATCTTCAGCATGGTTAGTGTCTTCTTCTCTTATATGATTCCTGTTAAATTAACAAAAGTTTCAAATTCATCTGTTTTGATCTCAGGGAAGGAAACTAAGGTATAATGGAAATATGTTGTGCTGATTTTTCACAGTCTGTATAAGGGGCAACAGCATATCTGGCAAGTCTCCATGTTAAATGTTTTATCAGAATTTAAAGCTATTTAAAGTTAATTGTTTCGAATCAGTAGGACTTGTACTTCTGGAAGGAAATAAATTATGCTTTTTAACATCTCATTTTGACTCCCCACACAAAGATAAATTTTCAAGGATTCCAGCAATAATCAAAGGTGGTGCTCAGGTTCACCTGCCATATTTATTTGCTTTTGGTTTAATATGTTGTGTGAACCCAGCCACTGTAACATATAAATCATGGCTAATGGTATAGCATATTTACTGTGTATAAATTCAGCTAACTGAATATTATTCAGTGTACCATATTTAAGTAAAGACTGTCTTACTGTGACCCCTGATTAAGCAAACTGTGGTTTATTAAATTGCAAACACAGCCAATCAAACCAAAGTGTTATAAAGGTAAATTAACCCCAAATCTTTAGGGGGTTGTAACCATTTCAAAGCAACAGTGAAGGCGGCATTCTAGAACTCCTCACATCAGACATCAGTTAGTTTGATCCCTGTTCTGACACACCTCTCAGCATCTCCCATAAAACCTATGGTTTATCTCACTTCTATTTCATTATTATATATTTTCTGGTCAGCCTCAGTTACAGTGTTTAGAACTTCCCTCTGCCATCCTTTTGTCTTGTTATGTGTGTCTTCTACCCAAGCCTCCTGGAATCTAGTGCCTACGTGCAGGGCTTGGCTATTGTCTAATCTTTCTATTGTTAATCAATTGTGACCGTTTCATTTTTAAACTTCTTCCTTTCTCACAAGCCAAACTGGGTTATAGCCAAAAATTAAAGTCAAATCAATTAAATTAAACTGACAAGAGAGAGAGAGAAAAGTAGGAAAAATAATTTATTGGGGAGTTTTTTGGTATGTGTGTGCATGCCTTTGAGTCACTGTAGACAAGTCTTTGCTGTTTTCTTGGCAAGATTGTATGGAAGCGGTTTGCCCTTGCTTCCTTCCCAGGGTTGAGGTAGACTGTCTGGTCCAAAGTCACCCAGACAGCTTTGTCTAAGACAGGACTGGAATTCATGGTCTCCTGGTGAAAAAAACCCCTGCCCTGCAAATAAATAGATCACTAGCCGATAAAGCATTTTGTAGCCTTGGGATCCTGGTATGTAAGTAATCAGATTAAGCAACTTGTTACCTGTAGGAGGCTGGCAGCAGCACTCAGCTTTCTCAATTAGCTGCCAGGAAGTGAACAATGGAATGGGCTCAGCAGGAAGTCCCTTACTAAACATGAATTTCTAACCACGAATGTTTGTTTGCTTGCAGACATTTTGTTACCAGATTTGCTAATATCTTTGAAGGGTTCTGGGATCTTACATAAGGTGACCAACTTTTTTACAATGAAAAGGAGGACACAAATAAATTGAAGAAAAAAATATCATAAATAAAAGAAACATTTTATTCATTGCAACAATAATACAGACAACTTGCATGTGCAAAGTTTGCCAGCCGGGTGTTTTGGCGTGCTCAGCAGCAATTCCTATTGGCTTTCGAAAGCCAATAGTGGGAGTAGCACAGCTCATGCAAAAGTTGAAAAAAAAAACATCAAAAAAAGGTGCCGGAACGCTGTTCTGAGCGTTCTATGAAGGGAAAAAAAGCCCTGCAGATTAGTCTTCAAATATCGAAAAGGAGGACATGAAGGAGGACACTTTTTGATGGAGGACAGAACTTACAAAAGGAGGACTGTCCTCCCTAAAGGACGACAGTTGGTCACCTTATAATACATCTTCATTGCTAACTAATCTGGTAGCAAAATGTCCGCAAGCAAACCACCAAGTTCAGAGAGCACCAAGGACTTCACAATTCAACTCTTGAGCTATTTATATGTAGTCTTCTACAGATACCTTTATAACCTGAAAGGAGTACTTAGTTGCCATTGTTCTATGGTCTTCTGGAATGAAGAGGTCCTTATCTTCTTGGTCATGGTGCTTGTCCTCTGGAATAAAATCTCTTCAGAGATCCATTTGTTCGTATCATGATGATATTCCAGAAGTCTTAGAAAACTTGGCTGTTCAACCTACATCTTAGGGTGCTTATGGATGCCTTATCAGTTATGATTCTGTCATGGTGGTGTGTTTGTCCAGATGCATGGAAATTTCTTTTTATTGTTTTTTAGTTTTTTCAGGATTATCCCGCCCCCCCCCAGTCATCTGGAATAGGGATGCCTCTACTTCTCATAAATAAATACAGAACTGTTACCACTAGGTTTAAAACAGTGACATATTTAGCATTAGTTTGAACATAACTCATCACAGAATAAATGGAACCACGGTGCTTTTCATATAATATCAACCTTAGATGCATATTAAATCTGCATATGCTCTATGGATGATGAGGATGTGTTTCTTTCATTATAAACATGATACCATTATTTGATTCTACATGGAGTGTCAGTCTTTCGTTTTTGCAACAAAATAATTGTTTTTTTTTAAAAAAGAATTTGATATATATCAGCCCAGGTTCGAATCCCGGAAGGGTGAGTTCTGACTGAAGAGAGTTAAGAAACTCGAAATAGCTATATCAGAAATCCCTTATTTCTTTGTCAACAATTTTAAAACAACATATATATATATATATATATATATATATATATATATATATATATATATATATATATATATATATATATATATATATATATATATATATATATATATATATATATATATATATATATATATATATATATATATATATATATATATATATATATATATATATATATATATATATATATATATATATATATATATATATATATATAACTATATATATATACTGGACAAGGAACATAAAGAGAAACAACCCAAAATTTAGAAGGATTGTATATATTCCTTCTCTCAAGGAGAACTACAAAAATTAAAAATCTTTATTCAGTGTTTTTATCTGGAAATGTATTTGATCAGTTGTAATACATTATAAAAAGTGTGTTAATATTTCATACAATTAGTGACCCACTTTGAATAAAACTATTCTTAGTTTTTTAAAGCTTTTTGTATTAATTTTTCAGACAAAGTTTTCCCACATTTTTAAATATCATGGGCCCAAACACGTAATGTATGTACCTCTGTTTCCTGGTGGTTTGCAATAACAAATTCAGTAGTTATCAACAAATTTAAGTCAATTTATTATGTTGCAGGAATGTCTTAGGAAAAGAGTCAATAAATCAACAACAGGATTTATTATCTGTTAGCAATCCTGAGGTTAGATTAATCATTTTAAAAAGCGTTATCATTTTTAAAAGATAGTCAGATTTATTATTTAAAAGATTATCAGATTTATCATTTTTGAAAAAGTTATCACTTTTAAAATGTGGACAGATTAATTATTTTTTAAAGGTGATTCCTGATTTCCCATATGATAGTTGTGCTAGACCTCTGTTTAGATGCAAGGCAATATTTAGCCTCAGCCAGACATAATGAACAATATTATATGAAACAGAATGAATGTGTTGATCTGGGTATTCAGGCTTGCTCACAAAACCCAGCACTATCTCTGTTCTTCCTCTAAAACACATGAGATCAAATGCAAGGTCTGGATTCATGGGTTCAATCAAGACTAATTGAGTAAAATTCAGAGAAGCCCTAGATGATGTTGCTGATTTCTTTCTTTTTCTTTCTTTCTTTCTTTCTTTCTTTCTTTCTTTCTTTCTTTCTTTCTTTCTTTCTTTCTTTCTTTCTTTCTTTCTTTCCTTCCTTCCTTCCTTCCTTCCTTCCTTCTTTCCTTCTTTCCTTCCTTCCTTCCTTCCTCCCACTTTTATTATTTTTTATAAATCATACCAATATAAATGTGAAGAGAAAGTGGCTTGTGTGTTTAATTGTGTGCTTGTCCTCAGATCTGAATTGTAACTGGTGAACAATGGCAGGGAACTTCAGCCTTAGCTGTCTTTCCTGCAATTGGTCTGTTAAGGTCTGTCCTTCCAGCCCAATCCCATTATAGAAGACTTGAATTCCAGCACATCTGGAGAATGCCAAGTTCACAACAGCTGTTCCAACTTATTTCTGATACTTTATGATAATTCCTCACACATGAGTACTGGTAGAGAGAAAGCTACTAAAGAATTAACTCAAATGTGCTATGAATGTTTAAAAAGATAAAAATGGTCCCAGCATGTTACAAATTTGGTTCTGGTTCCTTCCGTAGGAATTAGCATCTTCCTGCATCCTGGAAAAGTGACTAAGGTCCAAAAATCCTCTGGGCAAAGGTGAGCATTGACACTATTAAGTAAGACCTGTTTCTGAAATTTTATTTTTCTTAATCAGAAATAACTGCCTGCAAAGATCAGAAAAGAAGTGAATAGATCCAAGCTAACTATCACTGAAAACTATATTTTAAAAGGCCACCATTTGTTTTGACAGGAAAGTGAAAGTGTAACTATTGTTTTCCTTTCAATCTCAATCCACATTCATTTCCATGTGGCCTGCATCATAGGTCGAGTTTTGGGACTGCTCTTCATGGTAGGAGTCAGGTGGCCTGGAACAACATTTCAAACAACATTCATAACTTGGTTGTGACTTGCTGCACCCCACCCACCCCACCCCATATTTGCTTTATGATTGATACTCTGACACAGAAAGATACACACCCACTTCTTATAGCTCCAACAAGGATTATTCACTAGCTCTCTATACATCTTTCATACAGAGTTTAAGAGTTCAGAGTTTTAAAGAGTTTGCCTTTAAACAGCAAGGCCAACAGGTTATTCCCATAACATACGAGAATTTACACAATACCGGTAGCATTGCTAGTTAATTTGCTTATTCAGCTGTTGCAGATTTTCTTTCGGAAGTTTTTGCTTCACGCTCACAGGTTCTCACTTGAAAATACTGCCCCTCTATAATTAAATAGATTCATACACAATTTATTTTGCACAATGAATATTTTCTATCACGTAGAATGAAAATAGATCATTTGAAAAAAATCTAATGCATTAGTTATGGTCAATCTCATGAACGAGATTCCTTCATCGGGCTGTCCGAAGAATGTCTAAAAGCATTTTCAGTTCATACACGCTCAAACAATTCTAATAAATTTGCACTCAATATGAACTTTACTGATTTAATTGGATCTTGTTCCCAGATAAGTAGGAATGTAGTCTTCATTGATAGCCTATTGACTTTTTACATGCAAAAGCAATTATACAGACAGTCCTCAATTTATGACTACAATTGAGCCCCAAATTTCTGTTGCTAAGTGAAACATATGTTAAGTGAATTTTGCCCCATTTTATGACTTTTCTTGCCACAGTTGTTAAGTGAATCACTGCAGTTGTTAAATTAGTAACACGGTTGTTAAGTGAGTCTGGCTCCCTCATTGACTTTGCTTGTCAGACCCCAGGACACTGCAACTGTCATAAATATGAGTCAATTGCTAAGTGTCTGAATTTTGGTCACGTGACTATGGCGATATTGCAATGGTGGTAAGTGTGGAAAATGATCATAAGTCACCTTTTTCAGTGTCATTGTAACTTTGAATGGTCACTAAATGAACTGTTGTAAGTTGAGGACTACCTGTATAAGGAAAAAGAAGTCAGAATAGTCTAAATTCTTAACATAAGAGCACATGTAACCCAAATCCCTAATCAGTGCTTCAGTGTAGCTTCATGTGGCACTAGTACAGCCTAGGTTATTTAATTCTGTTTTAAATATTTATTATTGTTACGTTTTAAATTTGGCTGTAAACCGCCCCGAGTCCTATGGGAGAGGGGCGGTATAAAAGTCTACAAAATAAATAAATAAATAAATAAATAAAGAACACAACAGAATTCTTGTCCTTAAAAAAATCAAATGCAAGACTATTGTGCTGTATTGCTGTTAGGGGGAATGAAAAAGAACTAAGGAGTTAAGCTGCTTTGTACAATCTCTGTCTTTATACCACAACAATGAATATATTTCAGATTCTGCGGCTTCACCTCAAAAAGCAGCACAGCAAGGTAACACAAACCAAGTTATTGGCAACTGGTTTGGGAACAAATAGAACTGTTTATTTTTTTTTAATTAACCATCCGCCAGTGCAATTACACACATTCCTTAAATATTCGTACAAAGGTAGGCAGACCAGATAGTAGGCAGACTTTATATACTGAGTGCCTGGTTTTGCTAAAATGAACACACCCATTTTGTTTCAGCATTTTCTTCCACAAGCATTTGGAGGGAAAAGCTATTTTAAACCATAGTTTGAGTTAGGTTGCTATGATAATAGCTTTACACCCCATTGGAATTCTAAATTTAGACATTCCTGAATTGGATATAAATATTTGGATGTAAATCACTCTCTGGACAGATCAACATTTAAATGAATGAAACAGTCACATGAAACATTACTTTTGTATTCTGGGATGCCAGCAGTATTACAAATCTGCAGGTCCAATCTAAGTTTAAGTGAGTTCCGTAATCTGTAGATTCTGCAGTAAACAGTAAATGAGTGAAACCAACGGCTGTGTTTCCTGTGGTTTTATTGCACTGATGTCCATTTTTGTAGACTCTAAAAATTACAGAGTGGTGTTTGATTTTTGTAGTCAGCTTCAGGGGAAAAAAAAGTACAACATAAGGCCCAAAGCCTTAAGTCCAATACCCAGAACCCTTCCAAAAATGTAATTTTAATGTAACAAAGGAAGAAAAAGATAAAGAATATTCATATGAATTGAATTTCCTTATTAAAATTTAAAATGGCCTTCTTTGTCTGCGGTCTGAGGAAGGTTGTGCACCCACTGCTTAGTGATCTCCTAAATCAGTGATAGCGAACCTTTTAGAGACCGAGTGCCCAAATTGCAACCCAAACCCACTTATGCATCGTCAGGTGCCGGGTGAGTGTTGCCCATTGGCTGGGTGTGGCCCATTGGCTGGGCGTGGCTGTGGTGGTAATGGCAGACTGGGTGGGACTAAAAAATTCAATCAATCAATTCCAACTTTGCAAGATTTTTTTTTCCCGCAAGAAGTTGAAATTGACTGCTTGATTGAACTTTTTTTTTTTTTGCACACAGCGGCAGAGGCCTAAAGCAAAAAGGTTTTATAAAACCCAGCTGAAGGCCTAGGCAACGGCGCGCATGCCCACAGAGAGGGCTCTGAGTGCCGCTTCTGGCACTCGTGCCATAGGTTCGCCACCACTGTCCTAAGTTATTCAAGATGCAAAGCCCTGAAAAAATAGCCAACCTCAGCAAGAAACCAGAGGAATGTTATTAATATTTGGTCAAGCCCATTGGTGGCAGCTATTGCAGGTATGTAAAACTGCACATCTTCCATCTTGCTTCATGATAAATAAATTCTTAAAGGTATTTTTTTCTTTTCATCATTTCAAAGGCGGGAAACAAAAACGGAATAAAAAAGCAGAAATGCAAGAAGAAAGTGAAGATAAAAGTTCTTTAGGGGAGTTAACAGAGAGTCCACAACAAGGTAAAATATGGAATAACAGAGTTGAAAGGGACCTTGGAGATCTTCTAGCCCAACCCCCTGCTCAGGCAGGAGACCCTATAGTATTCTGGACAAATAGCTGTCCTTTTAAAAACCTCCAGTGATAAAAATAAACTGGTTCTTATGTTTATATTACCAGGATTGAGGCCTCAGAGGCCTAGTGGGCATTCTTAGCTCATAGATTGTGGAGAAGATTTCAGGTGTGTGTGGGGGGAGATACAAGGAAATAGACTCATTCAAACTCATGCTCATCTCTTTTTCTGCTTTTCCCAGAGGACAGAACCAGGGGAAAGAAAAGTGACACAAACTTCCTTCCTCATGATATCAAATCAGTAAATGGCTCCCTGCAGATGGAACACAGCAATTTTTCAGTAGTGTCATTTAGAGTCTAAGTTTAAGTCTAAGTTAAAATCTAAGTCTGAGCCTCCTCCATCTCAACATCAAAGGGTGTGAACAGCAAGACTGAAAAGATGGAAAAAGCAACAGTGGGTTCTTCCCTTTTGAGCAATATATTGTGGATTGCTGGTTTCCTGCTGTGACTAAACACAGAAAAAACATTCTGGACCTTTTCAGGCAGTTTACTGTGTAGAAAAGTGGGTGCCCATCATTTCAGCGCAGGGAATGTGTGTGTGCGTGTGTATTGTGCAGATACAGGAAGTCCTCCACTTATGTTCCAAATCGAGCCCAGCATTTCTGTTGCTAAGCAAGGCAGTCGTTAACTGAGTTGTGCCTCGTTTTATGATCTTTTTGCCACAGTTGTTAAATGAATCATTGGAGTTGTTAAGAGAATCCGGCTTCCCTCATTAACTTTACTTATTGGAAGCCACTGGGAAGGTTACAAATGGTGATCATATGACCCCGGGACTGTCATAAATACATGTCAGTTGCCAAGTGAAGTGCTTGAATTTTGATCATGTGACAAGGGGGATGCTGCAGCAGTTGTAAGTGTGAAAAACGCCATAGGTCACTTTTTTCAGTGCTGTTGTAACTTTGAACAGTCACCAAACGAAGGGCTGTAAGTCAAGGACTACCTGTGCAACATGCATATTCACACACACGTACATATACCATTTCTGAAATGGGCAGAAAGGTCTAATACCCGCATAAGCTCATCACTATATGGGAACCGTCTCAAATATGCTTGCAAGCAGTCATTGAAAAAGAGTGCTAGAATTACCATCTCTTTCTGCATGACCCAGGCCCCTATTCCCTCTTTCCCATCCCAGAATCTGGTCCTCGGTAGCTCTTCAGAAGGATAAATCTTTTTTTTTGCAAGTCCAGATGGCTGCTGCCCTCATAAAATCATTTTTCTTTGTTTTCAAATCAGCTTTTTTCCTAGAAAGCAATTCCACAAATAGGCTGCAGTCCTCTGAAAACAGGCCAGATTTTTTTTCCCCCTTGTCATCACGTTTTGAAGATTCATGAAAACTGAAGAGTAAAATAACAACAGTGAAGGATGACTGGAATAATACAGCTTCCTTCCTTCCTATGAAAATCTTTCTGTTACTTCTCAAATTCTTGTTTGAAAAATCTCCATGTTTTAATCCCAGCATGAGCTGGAGCAATTTTGAACAAACATGCATTAATTTGTCAATTTTGTATATTTTTGTCATTTTAGATCTGTCCAGTGAAATTATTCCATACTCTGAAACAGGTATGAGGCTCACAGCAAAAGCTCTGCTTTTTGTTATAGAATCTGAGGGCTTCTAAGTAAGCCCAAAGAGTCGGTGGTGTAGTGGTTAAGACATCAGGCTACGAGTTCTAGTCCTGACTTGGGCATGGAGATCTTGGGCCAGTCACTTTCTCTCAGCCCTAAGAAGGAGGCAATGACAAACTACTTCTGAAAAACTTTGCCAAGAAAATTGCAGTAACCCTGAAAAGCAGACATGATTGAATGGAAGAAAAAAACACAGCCCAATCCTTTCTCCTCCTCTCTGCCACTTTGGCCTTGCCCATTTTCATGCATCTCCCATCTCCTCCTGACCTATTTGGCATGTTGAGAGACCAAGAGAACAAATGAAGTCATTTGGAAGTAAATTCTCTTGGCTTCCCCAATTTCCTTGCTCCCTCTGCCCTGTGCAATAAGCAAGTAGCAAAAAAAGCTGGAAGAGCAGTACAACCAGAAAACTCAAAGGTTCAGCAGTGGGTCTCCTGCAGGGGTGCAGCTCTGGAAAGATGCTCAGTGCAACTTTGCCCCAACCTTCTAGAAGTACTGGACTACAATTATTCATTAAATTAAGGTCATTAATTTTGTTTCAGTTAAGCTTTTTAATATATATTTTTCAAATCTGTCATTGCTCCCTGTAGTGCAATTCTTAGAGTATTGTGAGGTTAGTTGTTTGGTTGCAGACGTTTCATTATCAGACTAGATAACATCATCAGTGTTAATGAGGGTGGGGTTTGCTGTCTATTTATATACAGTAGATTGCCCTGCCAGTGTTGGTTGGTGTGTGATTGTCTCCTTGGCAGTTCCCTGATTAGTTTTTGTTTTCTGCTTTATTATTGGTCTGATGTTAATCCGCCAGTGGCAACTGCAACAAAGGTTTTGTTTTGTTTTTTGCATCTTTCAAAAGATAATATAATTGTTTGAGTCAATGAATTAGAATCACAACAGAGTGATAAACAAGAAAAGTGATGTAAAAGTGAAAAGTGATATAAGTGATAATTTCACAACTATCAAATCTTTGTAGTTGAAAAAAAACTTTCTGCTATATATAATCCACACATTCTTGGCACACGCACACACATGCATTCTAAACAAATCCGGCTTGTGAGTTCTAAACAGTTTGTTTTTTAATAAAAAGCCTAGATTATTGAACTAGTCATACATTTAAAACTAAAGGTTCTGAGCTTAAGAAAGTTTGTGTTTCAGAGCTAAAGAAAATTTATGACAATCCACCACAAGAATTCTGGCTAGCCTAAGGTTTTTGTTTAATGTTATAATAATATTTAGAATTATTTCATTACAGTGAATATTAAATAATATGTTTTATTTAACAAAAACAAATAAATAGAACACCACTGAATATCACAAGTCCAATATGATCTCTAACAATAATAGGCATCCGTGTTGATCTGTTGCAGACCATAGTAATTTCTCCAGATCTTTCTTTATTACTTACCGTATTTATATATAAAAAAATTCATATGGCCTTACTTCAAATAGCTCAAGGCAGCTGGGAGAACTACCGTTTTGTGCTCCTCAGCTCTATTGTAACAAACATGATATGCATAAATGAGTCCTTTTTTGAACAAAGAAATGCCTTTTTAAAATGCAATCTTGTTATTTATCAGAAAATACAAGGACAGAAGGAACACCTGCAGTTGGTAAATATAACTGTTTAAAATTCTATATGTTTTCTTCTGCACGATAGGTACATTTCATTTGTATCATATGTTAGTTGTTTGTCTAAGACAGTGGTTCTCAACCTTTCTCAGGTTGAGACCCCACTTGCCACGCCCATGCGCGCTGTGACCCTGACCGCGCATGTGCGGATCCGCCCGTTGCGGTCCGCCATTTTGTTTTTTTTATTTTATTTTTTTAAATTTTTTTTAAATTTTTTTAAATTTTTTTAAATTTTTTAAAAAAAAATTTTCCGGTGCGACGGGCGGATCTGAGCGTGCGCTGTGCGCACGTGCCCAAAAAAATAAAAATTTTTTTAAAAAAATAAAAAAAAATAAAAATAAAAAAAATTAAAAAAACAAAATGGCTGCCGGCGGTGCCCAGCGACCCCCGCGAAATGGTCGCGCGACCCCAAATGGGGTCGCGACCCCAAGGTTGAGAACCACTGGTCTAAGATATGAAAAACCTAAGCCCCCTTGGCTGGTGGTTTCTCATCAGAAGGGACATCATTTTTCAAAAAACAAAAATATTGTATGTATCTCAAATACTGGCTCTTTTGAAGGAACCGTTGATGGGACAAATTCTCTGATTTATCTTCTTCTCTGTGCAGGGATCGGAAGTTTGTTCTTAATGCTGTTCATCCAGTCAGTTAGGGGAGCGCTATGCATCCTCCTGATGTATAGGAAGAGAAAGAGCCTGTACAGTAATTGATAGATGCCACTAGAAAGGTTCAGTTGCTGCCTTCACTTCACTGGCATCTGAAATTCCTGACAATAGTTCTCCTTGTATTAGAAAGTCCAGGGAACTTTATCGAGCCTACTTGATAAAGACAGCATCTTTAATATAATGCTTGAGGGTAAACAGATTTTTGTCAGCTTCAGTGCCTTAACTGAGGGTTTTTGGGGGGTTCCAAACCATCCATTTTAATTCAAATTTCATTTCCCACAGTATGTGAAGATGGTATTTGTCACACAATCCAACACCCAAGATGGTGGATTCCAAGGATTCGGAAAGATGGTAAGAATATAATTGATCTTAAATCACAAATTCTTCTCTCTGTGTGGCAAGGTATAAACCCTGATGTTTAGATTTCTATCCTAGACTGGCATAACTAAATAAAAAAATAACATCAGTATCTTGTATTTTCCCTATACACAACATTAACAAAGATAAGGTGCAAATCATATCCATGCAAAGCTTTCAGCAGTTCTATTTGTTTTATTAATAAAATTTTATACAGCTGCCCTAAAAACAACTCTGGGCAGCACATAGGAATGAGATAAAAAGAACAATGTTAAAAATCACAAATGTAAAAATCCATATCAATAAATATCACAGAAAACCAAAGATACAAATTCTAGGCAACCAAAGGAATAAAAATGGCTACCTCAACAATAGAAACAAAATCCGATGAAATGATAATAATGAAAATAATAATGAAAACAATAATAATTATCATAATTATCATAATGATAATAATAATAATAATAATAATAATAATAATAATAATAATAATAATAATAATAATAATAATAATAATAATAATAATTAATGTTGGAAGGGACATTGGAGGTCTTTTAGTCCAATCTCCTGCTCAGGCGGGAAACCCTGTACCAGTGATGGCGAATCTTTTAGAGACCGAGTGCCCAAACTGCAACCCAAAACCCACTTACGCATCGTCAGGTGCCGGGTGGGTGTGGCCCATTGGCTGGGCATGGCCCATTGGCTGGGTGTGGCTGCGATGGTAATGGCAGACTGGGTGGGACTAAAAACTTCAATCAATCAATTCCAACTTTGCAAGATTTTTTTCCCGTGAGAAGTTGAAATTGATTGATTGATTGAACCTTTTTTTTTTGCACACGGCAGTGGAGGCCTAAAGCGAAAAGGTTTTATAACACCCACTGGAATGCCTAAGACTGGGGCAATGGCGCACGTGCCTATAGAGAGGGCTTTGAGTGCTGCCTCTGGCACCCGTGCCATAGGTTCGCCATCACTGCCCTATACCATTTCAGACAAATGACTGTCCAGTCTCTTCTTAAAAACTTCCAGTATTGGAGCATTCACAACTTCTGGACGCAGGTTGTTCCAATGGTTAATTGTTCTAACTGTAAGGAAATTTCTTCTTAGTTCTATGTTGTTTCTCTCTGAGTAGTTTCCATCCATTGCTTCTTATCCTGCCTTCAGGTGTTTGGGGAATAGTTTGACTCCCTCTTCTTTGTGGCAACCCCTGAGATATTGGAACACTGCTATTATGTCACCCCTCGTCCTTCTCTTCATTAAACTAGACATACCCAATTCCAGCAACCGTTCTTTATGTCTTTTAGCCTCCAGTCCCCTAATCATCTTTGTTGCTTTTCTCTGCACTCTTTCCAGAGTCTCAACATCTTTTTTACATCATGGTGAACATAAACAAGTCTTCAAGAATGTTCAGAATATCAAAAGGGATGGGGTCAGTGGTGGGATTCAGCCGGTTCGCACCAGTTCAGCAGAATCAGTAGCTAATTTTTTGTTGCCCAAGCTCAGAATGGACTTCTGGAAACGGCATCCACACAAAGAACCGGTTGTTCACATATTTGAATTCCATCACTGGATGGGGCCAATCTAATTGGGAGGGGGGAATGGAAAGGATGTTCCAGAAGACAGACACCACATCAGAGAAGACACATTCCTGGTGACCTATCAAATATTGGTCTTTCGCCAGTGGAACCCACAACTTGCCCGCTCTGCCAGATTTAATGGAGCAGTCTGATATAACCAGGCAGTCCCTCAAACTGATCAGCAAGTATCATATTTTTAATATGTTTACAGCTCAGGCTACCTACTAGTGTGTAAATAGAATATACTCCCTTCTCCCACAATGTGTAATCTTGAGAACTTCACTCAAGTTCTCTGCTTAATGTACATGGGGAAGTATTTTCCTTATTGACTCTGGGTGAAGTTAGTTAACCTACTTAACTGCTGTTTAAGTTATAAAAATATTCATGTTATGCGTATATATGTACGTGTGTGTATGAGTGTGTGTGTATATGTATGTATGTGTATGCATATGTATACACACGCAAACGCACACACTGTATGTTCACATACAACTTCCAATATTAGACTTTTATTTTCATGGAAATATATGAAATTACAGCCATTAAATTAGAGCCTTGAATATTTTCTTATTTTTTTCAGATGAATTCTTCCATTTTATCATTATTTGTTTTGCTGTTGGAATGTTATTAGTCTGCTATTATAAATATAATGGTAAGTGAATATTACAATATATTGATTTCACATGGAGAAAAAGAGAACAAAATATAATCTCATTCTTTCTTTCTGTAGACTGGACAGTTTCCACTGGAATTGGCTTGATGACCTTCGCAGCCCTAGAAACAACAGGAATATATTTTGGCCTTGGTGAGTGTTTCATCTGAATTGATTTATGCAGTAGTAAATCAAGCTGCCTTATATTCTTAATTTAACATATCACTATGACAGAAACAGCAATTCTTCAATATCTCAAACTGTAATGGTCTGATAAGTTAATTACCTACTTGGTCGCTTTTCTGACAGCGGATTCTTGTTTCTTTTCTACTAGTGCACCGCATTCGAAGTGTCCTGGAATCTTTTATCCCCCTTATTCAAAGAGCCAGAATGCCTGGTAATTCTATTCTTTTATTGTTCCTTTTTGAAACCCTATGCAACTTTCAAGGTCATACTGAGAAAAAGGTTTCCACTGACAGGGATTCCCATTTTGTATAAACCAAATATGACTTGTTTGGATTGGATATATCTCATTTGTAAAGTTTATAACTCAGTTTATAACTGCTTTATAAACCATGCTTTATGCTTAGCTGCTTGTGCAAATCATAGAACATAGATTAATAGGGTTGGAAGGGATCTTGGTGGTCTTCTAATCCAGGGGTCCCTAACTCCAGGTCCACGGACCAGGACCGGTCCACAGACTGTTGGAAACCGGGTTGTGTAAGCGGTGGATGAGCAGTGAAGCTTTATTTGCACATGCGTGGGATTAGGTTGTATGCATGAAACCATCCCCTCCCCCTTGCCCGCCGCCACTGCCTCCACTACTGCCAGTCTGTGGAGCCAGAAAGCAGAGGGACCTCTGTTCCTAGTCCATCCCCCTGCTCAAACCCTATATATCATTCCAGACAAATGGTTGTCCAGTCTCTTCTTGAAAGCCTCCAGTGATGGAGCACCCACAATTTCTGAAGACCAGCCATTCCATTGATTCATTGTTCGCCCTGTCAAGAAATTTCTCCTAAGTTGGATCTCTCCTTAATGACCTTCCACCCATTACTTCTTGCCCTGCCCTCTATGCTTTGGAAAATAGATCCACCCCTTATCGTCTGTGACAATCCCTCAAGAAGTGGGAGACTGTTATCATGTTCCTCATAATCCTCTTCGATATACTAGAGACATACCTAACTCCCTCAACTTTTGTCATAGGATTTAGTTTCCAGACCCTTTACTAGCTTTGATGCTCTTCTCTGCACTCTTTTCAAGGACTCAGCTCTTTTTATATCATTGTGACCAGAACTGGATCCAACAAGGTTTATTCCATAATCTCTGGCTACACAAATCTCAGTTTAGAGCATTACAAACCCCATCTAAATGAAATGATTATTAAATGTATATTTAAATGTTCATCTTGGCTGCATTTCTGCAAAGATATATTAATAAGTAATTAAAAACTAATCTTTGTGATATCTTTTTCTTTGTTTTTGTTTCATAGGGGTCAAAAAGCTTAACTAAGCCAGAAATCTCAAAAGCACTGAAATTATCCTGTTTGGTTTCATGACTGCAGGAACAAATGTAACAATGTGAAAACAATATAAATGTCTGGACTAAAGAATTGAGGTCCTAGGAGTGGAGCTGGTAAGATGGGATGAAGAGCTTGGGCCATCCAAACACAGCACAGATACCATCAACAGCTCCACAACAGCCCGAAGGGAAATGGCTTTCAAGCTGTCCTTTGCAAGGAAAGGGCTGGAAAAATCAACTCAGGATTTAAACCTTGGGACATACATATAATATAGCTAGACTTTCAGGCTCTTTAGAAGCTGTTTTTATCATTATTAGAGATGCTGGTATTGCAATAAAGTTACTTATCTATCCAAGACTTCTCCTTGAATTTTAGGACTTTGTGTCTGTGTTACCAGAGAGGGATTTATTGTGGCACAGCTCTTTCAGAGTTCCAATGTCTATTCTCTTCCCTTGATGAGGCTTGGAACAATGCGATACTGCCAAAGAGTGGTAACATTTATGTAATAACAATGACAATTCTTTATTAGCATTAGCCTTAGTATAGGTCAGGGGTCTGCAACCTTGACAACTTTAAGACTTGGCCCCTGATATAGATAGTCCTTTCTTAAGAACTCCCCTGTTTAGCAACCATTCAAATTATGTCAGTGTTGAAAAAATATCAAATGAAAGTAACAGGAAGTCAGAAGTTGTGAACATGTGAGAACCTATCTGGTTCTCATTTGATGACAATAACCGAGGATTGTTAAGTGAATCGTGCAGATGTTAGGCAAATCTGGCTTTCCCCCATTGATTTTGTTTGTTGGAAGCCAGCTGGGAAGATCGCAAAGAGCAATCAGATGACCCCAGGATGCTGCAACTGTCGGTTGCCAAGCGCCTGATGTTTGATTGTGGGACTGGGAGGATGCTGCAGTGGTTGAAAAGTGGCCAGTGGTGGGATTCAAATACCTGAACAAACAGTTCTGTTATGTGATGTAGGCCTGGGCCTCCGGTGCCTAGAACGGACTTCCAGAAGTAGTATCATGCACTTCCGGTTGGCCGTTCTAGGCCTGGGAGGCCTCCTTCAGGCCTCCAATGCCTAGAACAGACTTCCGGAAGTGGCATCAATGCACTTCCAGTGGGCTGTTCTAAGCCTGGGAGGCCTCCTCCAGACCTCCGATGCCTAGAATGGACTTCCGGAAGTGGTATCCATGCACCTTCGGTGCACTTCTGGACTTCCAGAAGCAAGCCGGTTTTCTGAATTCAGATAAATTTAGCTACCCGTTCTCCCGAACTGGTGTGAACCGGCTGAATCCCATCACTGGGATTGGCAATAAATCACTTTTTTTTCAATGTGCCATTGTAATTTCTAATGGTTGCTAAACCAAATCATTGTAAGTCAACAACTATCTGCACCTTTCTTTTACTGCACTTGTCTCCAACATGAAAAGCACTTGAAGGAGAAACTAAGGATGAAATTATTGAGCTTATTATTCCTTTTGTGGCAATCCATATTTTTAATCAAACTTTGCCTAATATTAAGTCCTTTTAAGTTTTTATCTTTCTTTGTGTTTCCATACCCATAAGAATCTATGAAGTAGATTGGCTGTGAACCAGCCCCCTCCAAAATTGCCATTCTACTATTAGGGGATTTCACCCACTCCGTTATCTGTGATAAACATCTTGTTTTATGGTACAGTTTTAAATTTGGAATTTATATATGAGCTCTCTCTTTGGTTTCATGTAGAATTTTAATTCTAAACCTTTTTCCAATTCCATATGGATTTATTGATGTTTCTCGCCATCCTTGTGAGATTCTCTCTGAACTTCTGATTGGGGTCATTTGAAAAAAATAAGTAATTGATATTGAATAATACATTCATTTTAATAATTGCAATTGATTCTTACCAAGATAACTCCATTTTTCTAAGTCTTTTTTATTGCTTGCCTCTCTTTAATTTTGGTTTCTACATCTGCTTTTTTATTTTTAATTTTTTTTATCCTGTCTTTATAATTTTTATATTCAATGTAGCAAACATACCTTATACTCCCCCCGCCTTCTATTTTCTCCACCACAACAACAACCCTGAGAGGTGGATTGGGCTGAGAGACAGTGACTAGCCCAAAGTCACACAGCTGGCTTTCAGGTCTAGGGCAGGATTAGAACTCACAGTCTCTTTGTTCCTAGCCTGGTGCCTTAACCAATAGACCAAACAACTTTTAGTTCTTAAATTTAATTCCCTTTGCTGAGAGTCTGACATTTCCAAAACAACTTTTATCTCATGATTTTTAAATTGTTGAGTTTCCTGGTCTCTTTGCAGACTCTGATATGTTTCTTTCAATTTTGATATGTCTTGAGTGTTGCTTGACACTTTTTAAATGTAGTTCCTCTTATTTCAGTTTTCAGCTGTTCAGCTGATTCCTCTAATATGTAGAACACTTTATCTTGTAAACGGTGAAACTGACTGCTCATTTGCATGGACTTTTTAAACATCAGAATGATTCTGTCCAATTCTGATTCTTTAAATACTCTAGATTGTCCAGATCCTTTTGAGTCTCCATCTTTCTTCCTATATTCAGGAAACATTTTATTTTTTTATCTTTAAAAGATGAGAAAATGGTCTCCATATAAGTTATAATCTTCTATGTATACATTTACTGAGAAATCACAGACTCCCCCCCCCACACACACTTTTTTAAACAAAAAAGAACAATTTTTCAAATGCTAATCTTGTAAATATAATATTGTCTTTGGCTCCCTCTTGTGGCTTCTGTAACTCCTGCAGCCGTTATAGAGTGATCTGAAATATTTCAATAGAATGACAATCTCACAAATAAAGGTGAATATACATGTCCCAGGATAATGTTGCAGGATCCAATCTGGGTTGGCTAGAGAGAAGTTCCCTGAAGATGGGCTCCAGGCATGAGTCCGAAAGCTCAGAAGAAAACCCCTTTGTTTGCGGTGACCTACTGAGATTGGATCCTCCACTATGACAATCTGCTCACTCTTCATAAGCATCAATATAATCAGTGCAGATTCCTTTAACCGCCGTTCGTTTTATGAAAATGCTTTACAATTTGTATCTAGCTTCTAATTCTTGTTGTTATTTAACCCATGTAAAAGATATACATTGTGCATAAATTAGAATTCAATCACAGGAAAGAAAAGTTTACTTATCACCACAATTTTCTCTTATGGATGTTTATAGAAGTTTTAAAGTTCTCTTGAAGTCCCCTTCTGTTTATCTAGCTTCCCCCACAATCTGAGGACAAGAAAACAGATTGGATAAAATGGACTGCAGAGATGTCAGGAACATCAGAGAGAAAGAAAATGATAAGAGAAGCAGAGAGAAAGAAAAAGATTGTCAACAAACGTGGAAAGGCAGAAGCCCTGTACAAAGACACTTCACCTGATTTACTTTTTATATCTATAGCAACATTTACAAACATACAGAAAACCTTTTTGATTCAGCAAAATACATTGATTAAGAAAGATACTGGGCAAAGGAAAAAGACTAAAGTGGAAACCCAAAAAATAGATGATGGGACTTACCAGAGACAATACTTAAAAAAGAAACATTTGTTTGAATATGGTTAAAGAAATAGAAAAGTTTTGGAATATATATGTCATTCTAAGAGGGAGTATGCTTTTTTCCCCCTAGTATGCTTTTTTCCCTTTTTTGTTCTCTTTCTTGATATGAGTAATATAAAAAAGTTGAAATGACTTAGATAAAGGAAATGTTTTAGATACTTAAATTTGATTGAATTTAAGAAAATTATAATGGATAAAATGTTTTAAATAAGAGTTAAAGGACTAGATGACTAGATGTATTAAATGGAATGTTTAAAGATTAAACATATTTTAATTATGGTTAAAAAGAATAAGAAATTTAGGAAATAAATACCTATTAGCTTAGGAGGGATATATATTTCAAGTAATATGTTATTTTTTATGTTTCTTTATCTTGCTCTCCTTTTTTTCATTGTTTTATCTATTCCTTAAGACAGCGGTTCTCAACCTGTGGGTCACGACCCCATTTGAGGTCGAACAACCATTTCATGGGGGTCGCCAAACAATGCAGTTCGCCATTTTCCCCCCTTTTCCTTAGCTGTGCTACTCCCTCTTATTCTATTGGCTTTTGAAAGCCAATAGAATAGACTCTCTTGAATAGAGTCTAATTCTATTGGCTTTCAAAAGCCAATAGGAATTGTCCAGGCTGTCTCTGCCCTGCTGAGCCCGCCAAAAGTCCCAGTCTGCAAATGGTGCTGCAAGTTGTCTGCAGCAAAGGCGAGCGGTCCGGAACTTTCCACCCCTCCCTGCTGAGCGACTACTAAAAATGTAAGTAAAAGAGGGCCAGGGGTGGGAGGTCGGCGGGCGCAGGGAGGGCAGCTGGCGTGCGTGGGGCCCGGTGGGTGGCTTACCTCCCTTGGGCTGGGCCAGCTGGTGGCCCAGCCCGTGGTCGCCCTGCGCCATCACTGCCGCGGCCTCCCAGGAGCGCCTGGGCCTGCCTGCCGCTGCCCCAAACGGGCGGCAGTGAAGGCAAGGCTAGCGGGGCAGCGGTGGGCGCAGGGAGAGTTTTTGGCGCATGTGGGGCCCAGCGGGTGGCTTACCTCATTTGGGGTGGGCCAGCTGGTGGCCCAGCCCGTGGTCGCCCTGCGCCGTTGCTGCCACGGTTGCCCATGAGCGCCTGGACCTGCTTGCTGCCACCCCAAACAGGCGGCGGCCTACGCCTCGGCCGGTACAGGGGGCAGCACCGTGCATGCGTGGCGCAAGAGGTAGCACCGCGCATGCGCGGTGCTTGACAGATCGGGGGTCGCAACCTAAAAAAGGTTGAGAACCGCTGCCTTAAGAAATGTAAAAGTGTGAGATGATTCATATAGAAAAATAGGCACCCAAACACTTTTTGCCCAGAGCAGTGTTTCTCAACCTTGCCAATTTTAAGGCATGTGGACTTCAACTCCCAGAATTCCACAGCTAGCAGTGCTGGCTGTGGAATTCTGGGAGTTGAAGTTCACATGCCTTAAAATTGGCAAGGTTGAGAAACACTGGCCCAGAGGGAGACTAGAAGCTTCGTCTGCTTGCAAATGGGGAGCTTAGAAACCAAGCATCTTATTTGCAAGCAGGCGAAGCTTCCAGTCTCCGTCATTTCTCCCTCCGGGTGAAAAGTGTTTGGGCACCTATGGGGTGCTTGGAAACCAAGCAATTTTCTCGGTTTCCAAGCAGGCACCCAAACACTTTTTGCCCAAACACCTTTTGCTAATTTCTCCATTCCCAAGTGCCCCATTTGCAAGCAGATGAAGCTTCCAGTCTCTGCCATTTCTCTGTCTGGGTGAAGTGTTTGGGCACCTATGGGGCGCTTGGAGCAAATTGCTCGGTTTCTAAGTGCTCCATTCACAAGCAGACAAAGCTTCCAGTCTCCCTCATGGCTCGTCTGGATTGCTTGCCTTTCAGTCTCTGCCTCCACGCTCAGACTTACCTGTGCTGTGCCAAGGGGCCGGCGGGCTGCAACTGCTGCCAGACACTGTCGGCCCCTGCAGGCACGCTGCCGCTTGTGCTGGCCATGCCTACCCCTGGGGTTATTTTTGGGTAGGGCTTATATTAGGCCTACCCCAAAAAAATCAGGCTAGGGCTTATTTTTGGGCTGGGTATTATTTTTGGGAAAACACAGTTTACATCCATTGTTTCTTGTCCTACCTTCAGGTGCTTTGAAGAATAGATGTTGACCACCTCTTCTCTGTGGCTGCCCCTTAGATATTGGAACACTGCTATCATGTCACCCCTCATCCTTCTCTTCATTAATCCTTCTTTTGATTGCTTACATTTACTTAAGGCAGCAATGGGTATCCTGTGGACTTCAATATGTTGCTGTATTAAACTTTTCTGCATTATTGACCATTGGCAATGCTGCCCGAGGCTGCTGCAGCATAGTTCAACAAACTCAGTGGTGATGGATGGGTGGGGCACAGGGTCGCATGCTCTGTGAGAAGCATTGATGAATAAGCCAATTTATTGACCGTTTGATTAAAAGATGGTAATGTGATTCCCTACCCAAGTTGTTTTTATAAGGGTTTAAATCTAGACTGCCTATTTTTCCTGTTGTTCTGTTATGGTCCATTCAATCAATAAATTCTTACTGAGGCCAACTGCAGTACAGAGTTGGGAATTCTCTATTCTTCAGATTCCTCCTATCGTGACATATTAGCTCATGCCACTCCCTCCCAGGAAGCCATCCAGCCACCTGTAGCCACTGATGGCCACTGCCCATTGCTAGACTACTTCAGTTGTGACTGTTGCTATGGTGTTTTTTATGCCCCTTCCACAATCCTACAGTTGCCTCCCCAGGTACCTTTTGTTGAGCATAGCAGCAAAAGCACAATCTCTTGGTTTGTATAGAGGACTCTGAGAATGAGATGGAAATCAGCGGAGCACAAAGCAAGATGTTACATAATCTATCTCTCATCTATCTATCTACCGTATCTATCTACCGTATCTATCTATCTATCTATCTATCTATCTATCTATCTATCTATCTAATCTATCTCTATCATCCCTCTTTCTATTTTTTTCATTTCATATTGCATAACTGGATAATTATTGATTGGGTAATTTATCTGCTAGCTGTAAACTATTCATCACATATGTTTGGCTGTAAGATAGCGTGCCTACACTACCAAATTTTTGAGCAGAACTTAAAATAGTTGATCAACTTGAAAACACTATCTGTATTTCCTTCTTATCAAATTGCAGCCTGAACTGACTTGGTGCTCCAAGCTATTTTCTTTTCCATGGTCACTCATAAAAATGCTTCTAGCACAGTGGTTCTCAACCTTTTTTAGGTCGCGACCCCTGATCTGTCAAGCACCGCGCATGCGCGGTGCTACCCCTGCGCCGGCCATTTGGGGCGGCGGCAGGCAGGCAGGCCCAGGCGCTCCTGGGAGGCTGCGGCAGCGACGGCGCAGGGCGACAACGGGCTGGGCCACCAGATGGCTCAGCCCAAATGAGGTAAGCCACCCGCCGGGCCCCACGCACGCCAAAAACTCTCCCTGCGCCCACCGCTGCCCCGCTAGCCTTAACTTCGCCATGGCGGTGGCAGGCAGGCCCAGGCGCTCCTGGGCGGCCGCGGCGACGGCGCAGGGCGACCACGGGCTGGCCCAGCCCAAGGGAGGTAAGCCAGCCGCTGGGCCCCACGCGCGCCAGCTGCCCTCCCTGCACCTGCCGGCCTCCCACCTCCCACCCCTGGCCCTCTTTTATTTACATTTTTAGTAGTCGCTCAGCAGGGAGGGGTGGAAAGTTCCGGACCGCTCGCCTTCGCTGTAGACAACTTGCAGCACCGTTTGCGGACTGGGACTTTTGGCGGGCTCAGCAGGGCAGAGACAGCCTGGATAATTCCTATTGGCTTTTGAAAGCCAATAGAATTAGACTCTATTCAAGAGAGTCTATTCTATTGGCTTTCAAAAGCCAATAGAATAAGAGGGAGTAGCACAGCTAAGGAAAAGGGGAAAAAAATGGCGTAGCACAGCTAAGGAAAAGGGGGGGGAAATGGCGGACTGCGTTGTTTGGCGACCCCCGTGAAATGGTCGTTCGACCCCAAATGGGGTCGCGACCCACAGGTTGAGAACCGCTGTTCTAGCAGAACATTTCAGAGTGAAATAAAGTTAAGTAAGAATTAAAGTTAGGTAAGTAATGGTATCTTGATATGCAACGTTTGAGCTCTGCCCTGAGTTGACTTTCTGGATAATGTTGAAAATATCCAATGCTTTAAACCATAATATTTTTTAACTATGGTGCTATACAGCTTTGTCTGATAAGTATTTTAAGTAATTTCATCTTGTAGAGAATAACATGTGAGTTCTTTTTGCTCTCTGAGCTAGGTTATTTCCTTGCAGAATGCTTCATTACCCAACTAGGTAACATCAGCGCAAGTCCGTGTGAGATTTGGTGCCTGAGCACACAAAGCTTTGTTCTTTTGGTTCTTTTGTTTGTCAAAAACCAAATTATTGGTGAATGAAACTGTTAAAAAAGAAAGTGAATAGTAATAGCCTATGCATGTTCAACAAGCTTACTTGTGGGCAAGATTCCACAAAATTGCAGCTGAAGTTACACTTGAAAGATCCTGTAATATTGAGAGTTCTAAAAATTTTGCAGTAATTTGAAACAGACACACTGGGTATATTAGTGGCATCTGTAAAGGAGGTAAATGACAACACATTCATTATAGTACACAAATGACATAATTTAGGTATTTGCCTCAGAAACAAGACACAGATCATTTACAACTGTATAACCAACTTTTCCACTACCAATGTTTCAGATTCAATCAAAACTATCCCAAAAACATTCTGTAAAGAAAAATGACTTACATTTTTGTAAATTTGTGCCACTCCTTGCTCCACTATAGGCTGATGTGAATGGTGTATGTATAGTATATTCAATCAATGTATGAAAATGTAAAGTTACTGCTGCAAACCATGTATGCTTTGCAATTTGATATTCTGGGAGAATGAATCTAGAAGATAATATTTCACATTTGATACTACACATGCAGGTTTCCAAACAATTCCAGTATTCTAACACAAAGTATTTTTTGACAAGACAGACAACCTTTTCCAGAAACGTTTACTTTTATTAGAACTCTTTGCATATAGTTTTAAACATGTGGTCAAATGTTACAGTACTCTATTAAAAAAAGATTCTGCCAAATAAAGATCCAATCACGATACAGCATGTTACAGGTTGAAATTACTCAGCGTTCTTTGATTTGGACACTACTGCCTTCACTGCCTGGATGATGGCATCCTTATCGATGGCAAACATCTTGAGCAGTTCATTTGGCTTCCCGCTTCTTGGCATATGAGTGACAGCCAAGCGACGGATCACAATCCCTGGTTCGCCAATCAGAGCAGCAGATACAGCCTCTCCAATGCCACCTAAGGAGGTATGGTATACAGAAGACGGTAAGTGAAGCGCTTATTTTTAGTAAGCAACTGATTATTAGAAATTGAAGAAAAAAACCTGTGTCATTTAGGAGTCAGGCGTTTATAAAGTTACTGTTTTCATAAGAGCTGTGGTGGTGCAGTGGTTAGAATGCAGTACTGCAGGCTAAATTCTGCCCATTGCCCGCAGTTCGGCCGTTTGATTCTCACGGGCTCAAGCTTGACTCAGCTTTCCATCCATCCGAGATCGGTAAAATGAGGACCCAGATTGTTGGGGGCAATGTGCTAACTCGGTAAACTGCTTAGAGAGGGCTATAAAGCACTGCGAAGAGGTATGTAAGTCTAAGTGCTCCTGCTATAGTGCTGTAAGAGGCCTTTCCTTAAAAGGTTTTTAAAAACAAGACGATGGTTTCAATCTCAAGAGAACAGTTGGGCAGTAGAACTAAGCTTGTGTTCAAGTACAGGCGGTCCTCAACGTACAACAGTTTGTTTAGTGACCGTTCAAAGTTACAAGGGCATGAAAAAAAGTGACTTTTCACTCTTGCAACAATTGCAGCACTTGGCAACTGAGCTGGTTATGACGGTTGCAATGTTCTGGAGGGTCACGTGATCCCCTTTGCCGACCTTCTGACAAACGAAGTCAGTGGGGAAGCCAGATTTACTTAACAACCAGGTTACTAACTTATCATCAAGTGCAGTGATTCACTTACTAACCGTGGCAAATAGGTTGCAAAATGGGGCAAAACACACTTAACAAATGTTTCAGTTAGCCACAGAAAATTTGGGTTCACCTGTTGCTGTAAGTTGAGGACCCCTGACCACCTGTATTCTTTCCTTCAAGGAAAGCAACACCTTCTGTCTCAGGCAAATTAAAAAAAAAAAAACAAAAAAAAACCCAGCCTTGATGCAGAGTGGTAAAAGAGGGACTGGACACTGATTATGCAATGCATTTGAATAGTGAAGACGCTCCTTTGTCATATTCCAGCCTACCTTCAGGGTAATGGTCCTCCACTGTGATAATTCTGCCTTTTGTTTCTCTTGCACTTTTAAGTATAGTTTCTGAATCCAGAGGTTTTACAGTGAATAGGTCGATCACTCTGACAGTAATTTTTTCTGTGAACGAGGAATAAAAATACAGTTATGTAATACAATACGCGCCTCACAACCTGCAAATCAAGAAACTTACTGTTTTTTCCCTCAAAAATGCAAATGTTCAACCACAACTGGTTGTAGCGCATTAATTATGAGATCTTAGGGACGTACTGAATACCCAGAATAATCTTTAAATGAATTTATATTTCTATATCTTTCAAATATATAAATCAGATCTGTGTTTCTCCAACCTTTTGAAAGACAGCATTCATATCTCCCAATTCTCACATCTCTCCAACTTTCATGTTACCACTTTGCCCAGGGATTATATGACATAAAATCAGAGATGAGAAAGTCCCAATTTAATTGGCCATTTCGAGCACTGTGCCTGACAAGAGAGTTGCAGACAATGTTTTTCTATTGGATCCTCCATGTGATAGAACAACTTTTTCCTGAAGTCAGATCAGTACCAATCCTAATGATCTTCCGCAGGTAACAAAAACAAAGCTTTTCAGACAGCATTTGAGAGATGACAACACACCCACTTTATTAATGTCACATATTGTGGATTCCTGTATTGACTTGTGTTTTTTTTAAAAAAATGCTTTCCTAATACTATAGTTTGTAAACTCATTTAATTTGGATAGTGACATAGATTTTTCAATGTTGGCAAATGTCAAAATATTTAAATTTTGGCACCCTTCTTCTACCGTGAGCCCAATGTCCTATTCTTAAACAAGTCGTCTGCAAGAAAGGTATAATGGTACCTGGTCTATGTTTCAAATGTTTTGTTACGTGTAGATTGAGAGTATTGTCCTTATATATAAATGGAATAATGAGGAGAGACTCATTCAAACTTCCCAGTATGATATCATACATGTTCAACAATTCTGATCTAACTGTGACTGCAGACCATGTGTTTTTACAGGTTTGCATACTCCAGTACATTGTTTCACGTTTTAGTCACAAATGAGTGGTGCATGAAGCATTAATACAGTCTGCCACCTTGCTAGCACGATGGCCTAAATTTGAAACAAAATGTTAAAAGGAAATATACATTAATATTAGTTCAATCATAGAATGGTGTAAAACAAACTTTCAAAAAATAGAAGGGAAAGAATGACATCACACAAATCTATTCTGCTAATAGTTAAGACTTGGGGACTTTTAATGCCACACAAGGTCTACAAATAGCTAAGGAGGAACCTGGATCTGAAGTCATTATCCAGATTCTAAGATAAACACTAATAATTGTATTACACTAGGTCTAGGACAACTTCCTATTTCCCTTTTTGCTTTAGAGATATCATATTTGGCTACAAAAATGGGGATAACCACTAGATAGGAGCAAAGTCATTCAGAAATTTTTTTAACTCCTTGCTATCCTCTTGCATTGGTCCATATAGCAGTCATATTTTATAACTCTTTGTTTTCTATATGATGCCTGAAATTCAAAATTTTCCAAGATAGTTCACTATAGTCACCTTTTTTAAGTTGTTCTGCTGCAGCAATTGCTTCATGCAGAGTCACTCCTGCCCCAATGACAGTAACCTGGTCCTCCTTACTCTTGAACACCACCTGACAAGAAGAACATTTAAACTAAAATCAGATATATTGTATGTTTAGGTAATTGTTGCAGAGATTGTTAGCACTGCAATGAAAGACACAATAATGACATTCTTGTAAATTCATTTATTTCAGTGACTTTTGAAATCACTCACCTTGGCTTGTCCAACTTGGAAGTCTTCACCACTGTCATAAATTACAGCATTTTCTGGGCGACTAGTTCTTATGAAGCATATGCCCTGTTTTTAAAATGAACACAGTGTGAACTTTAAAGCCAATTGCAAACTACAAATTTAAACCTCAAAATTAAAAATATAAGCTAATTAAAATGGGGATACGATCATGATTTTTCATAAAGTCTATTTCTTAGTTTATTTTATTTTATTTATTTATTTTATTTGGGTTTGTATGCCGCTCCTCTCCAGGGGACTCGGAGCGGCTAACAACATATACATAGTTGTAATGCTCTTATCTGAATCCACAGAAAAATTCACTTTCAGAAAAGACTCACATAGTTTTTTCAAATACAGATAGAGAATTTAAATTCAGAGAATCTTCAGGGTTATCATACTGAACTCAAACATAAAATCTCAGTACCCAGAGAATATTCTTCAAGGAAATCTGTGCAGCCACTTAAAAAGAGCTCTTGTATAATTTACAAAAAAAAAAAAAAATCAATATGGGGTTAACTGTTGCTATGGCATAAAAACTGTTGCAAATGTTTAAAGAGTTGCCCCAAAATGAGATATAAATGAAAAATGTGAAACCTTATGTTTTTATGCTACCCTTTTTAAAACACCTTGTTTACTTTGTTAATGGTATGAACACAATGGACCACAGCTTTATCCACACAAGAGTTACATTCAGGGGATCACATCTCAGCGTAAGCAAATAGGATAGAACAAGCTTTTTGCCTGCCTCCTTCATCCTTTCACCCACTTCTCTTCTTGAAACACTAAAACAAGTAGGACTTTTTCAATTAATCAGTCGCCCTTGATGCCAAAACATGGAACTACCCAGGTTCTTGAACAAACTTCAAATTGTGTTGTACTAAGTGTGACATATCATAAACTAATTTCTCTGTTTAATTGAAAACTTCCAGATTAATTACAATGAATCAAGAAGAGGAAATGGATTGCTTCTAAATGAATAGAAGGATGCATTATAAAGAGGAGGAGGAAAGATCAAGTTAAGCTTATACAGAGATACTGCATATACATGTCAAACACAAGGCCCGGGGGCCGGATGCGGCCTGCAAAGTGGTTTCATGTGGCCCGCGAAGCCATCCTGGAAACAGTGAGGGAACAGCCCCCGCTGCTTTGGCCCTGGCCGGCCAGGAGCCAATGTACAATTTTGTGGTGGCCAACTATGCTGAAATGCATTCAGTCTTAGCTCCACAAGATCGTCTGGAAACAGCGGGGAACCAGCCCGTCGTGTCGGCCCCGCCCCATGGGTGCATGCTGGGGAGGTGCCACCCTTTGTGAGGAATGAAAAAATGGACCATGCCTTGGCGCTTGCCCCTTCTGCCAGAGACCCTCAGATCTGTCCCCCACAGGCATCCTTGACGCGAACGATGTAGAGCTGGCCATGCCCACCCAGTAGGCCGCACCCACTCTGGCCACACCCACCCGGCTCCCTGAGAGCAACTGCAATGCTGATGCGGCCCTCAATGAAATTGAGTTTGACACCCCTGTATTAGACAGATTGTTCTTGCATGATCAGAGTGATCTAAAGGCTCTCTGTAGTTAATGCACACAGGCTCAAATTTGTGAACAGGGTTGCTTCCAGGAAATGAAAACAATAGTAGCAAACGTTTCCCAAATACATTTTGACTGATTCCCAGTAATTGGCACCTAGAAGGCTTAACTCTTTTAACCTTCAAGATGTTCAACTGATATTCTGGCAGAGTTAGCTTTCTTTTCAATCCATTAAAACATAAACTCAATAACCTTTCCTTACTGCTTAAAGAATTTTAAACAAGAGTTTGAAATGGGTAGGAAAACCAGGGCCCTCCAAAAGTTGCTGACTACAACTCCCAGCTTTCCCAGTTTTGGCAACACTGGTTGAGAGTGAGATTCAACAAAAGGTTGTTCATACTTTCCTTAAATAAAAGAAAGTAAGAGTTCCTGACCTTTCTATTTGCAGCCAATTCTACTGCCTTTTCAGTGGCTACAGCATCACTAGGATAAAATACAGTTGAATTAGGAATGGTTCGGAACAGGGATAGATCCTCCAGTCCCATCTGTGAAGGTCCATCTTCACCTAGAAAGAGAAAGTTCGAAGCAGATGTAACCTTAAAATTGAATGAATACCTTTTCTGTGTACTTCTTAAAACAAAAAAAAAATATCCAAAATAAATATAACACACTCACAGACCACCTTCCATCTTGTCCTTAAACTTGGAACCCTCTAAATAGCAAAGAAAGAAGATAGAGGTAAACTAAAAAGAAAGAAAACCTGGTTTAAAAAGAAAAATCAAGGATAAGGTAGAAGTAATAAAGCAAACACTAAAGCAAGCACAGTGGTGAAAAAAAGGAAATAAGAAGTAGTGTGTATGTGAACATCATGCACACAAGCATAGAATAAAATAAACATAACTGGAGTGAAGAATTAAGAAATCCATCCGAGCATCCCACTGAGATAATTTATAGGAAACATCAAAATCAAAGCAAAATTGACATATCCCATATGTTAGACAGAACTGGCTCTCAAATCAACAACAATTAAAATCTTGCTATGTATATAAATAGCAAGAAATGACCCAGTCTCTTCATATACCATTTCCCTCCAGGGAGATCATTTTGAAAAGTTACTCTGTGATTTGGTTGCTGTTGAAGAAATTAAGAATAAATCTTGGCAAGGTTTTTCCCCCCCATTTTCCACTTGATTAAATTACTTAATAACACTGCTTGTTTCTTTAGGTGCCATAGGAGATTAAAATAAGCAAGTACCACCTTCTATATTCAGTAAAAAATTATATCAAAAATGAATAGTTATTCAGTGAATGGAAAGTCAGTGTTGTCTATTGAGAAAACTCCACAATTGTTCTGCATCTGCAGGGTTTAAAAATCACAAAGACAGAGGTTTTTCAGCTTTGAAGTTTGAGATTATATTTCTGAAATAAATATGGTTTCCTACATGGAAAATTTAACTAGTTGGAAATGTTAAACCATTACAGGAATAAATATTTTGCATAAGCTACAGAGGATCTGTGCTATTCAAAATTATTTTGAGATGAGGCTGAAACTGATTGGCTGACTGGCTTTGTCAGATACAACAAAATGATATTATCTAAACAACATAAAATGAAAAGGATGTTTTTAAAATCTCACTTTGCTGTTTCACTTTTGTTGGATACAGTCAATCTTTCCCACATATTAAAACAATGGTAAAACTGTCAGAAACTAAACACCACTACCAGCACCAGCTGGAACATTTTTCAATACAATTACAAACTCCAGCACACAGTTCGTAATTCATGCATGGATGGCTGATGGGGAAACAAGTCTAAAAGATGTCATTTTAAAAGGGGGACTTCAGGCAAAGTGTTACACAAGCCATCAATTCTCCAAGTCTTTCTTCCAAAGAGCAGAAGCCCTTCAGATACATAAATAATCTTGAGATGCAGCAGTATGAGTGGAAACACTCAGTGTGCTGCTACTTTAAGGCACTGTACTTAAATTAAGGCAGACATGTCAAACTCGTGACATCACACGACATATTGGAACTTTTTCCCCATTGCCGGCAATGGGGTGGGCACGGTTTCCTCGTGATGTGTCCGGCCCGTGGGCTGGCAGTTTGACACCCCTGAATTAAGGCAAAAAAAGAAAAAAGAAAAAGCCAAGCATGCAGATGTACTCCATCTTGCTCCAGACCGTTTTTTATAATTACTGCTAATGTAAGAGCCAGAGCCAGATGTAGCTGTTCTGTAGAAGTAGATTCTACAGAACACATGCTCTGCTTGGGATCTTCCTAGAGGTTTGTCTGACCCATAAAGGGTAACAGTTATAATCACAAAACCTTCTATTTAGCAGAGTTGGTCTTTGGGCAATGGAGATGGATCTTTGTCTGGGGATTTAGCACGATATTGATTGGGGCATTTGCTTTTTCTATAAGGCAGCTTTTCCCAATTACCAAATGTGTGGATTTCAAATCCCAGAATTCCCAATTACTATTGGAAATTCAAGAAGACAAAGATCATACTTCCAGATTAGGAAAAGCTGCTTTAGTACTTCAGTGAAATTATATTGCTGGAACAAACATAATATGGCCCTTAATGATGTTATTGGAGGGAAATAGGGGCTGTGCGTAGTCGATTTGCTCTTTAAAGACACTCATTAATTATTTTTCAAAACTTGAAAAGTGATTAAAAAACGATAAATATTCTGTGGGTGTGGTTAAATGTGGCATTACGTTGCAGGAGGGAGGAGGTTTTTCCTAAGGAGGTCACAGGTAGATCAGCCTTAAGTCCTTACTATACAGTCTGCCAAGACTAATGTCAGGCACAAGGAACCAAGAACAACTCAATAAATTGCTCAGAATAATTTCTTTATTGCCATTCATCCATAGACAGGAATCTTTCCAGACTAAAGCACATTCTACATCAGCAGTCTCCAACCTTTCTGGCTCAGTGGACTGGCTGCTGCAGCGGCGGGAGAAAGAGGGGTTGGTTTTGTGTGTGTGTGCCACTTTCATTTTTTAATAGTATGTATGTAAGTGCAATAATTCTTAGTTTCTTGGAGGGATACAAACAGTCTGGTGAAAAAAAAATGTAAGATACTTACCAATGGATACACCACAGTGAGATCCACAAAGATTAATGTTGCTCTCAGAAATGGCTGCCATACGTATCTGATCATATGCTCTGGTGAAAAATGTGGCAAAGGTGCTAGCAAAGACAATGTTTCTGTCACGGCAGGCACAACCAACTGCAACACTCACCTGCAAAATGGGGAAGGAAAATAACTCAAGTCATCCTGGCACTTGACATATTTTGAGAAATGATCAGTCTTCAAATAGTTATGTTGATGTCCTGCTGTTCCCTTAAAAAAACATGGAGAAGTCTAGAGGGTGTTTCTCCTTATCTATTTCATTCTTAAGGCAAGCCCATTAGATAGATTAGGCTAAGACACAGGTTGATCAACATTATCACACCTTCCCCTCAGTGGGACTTACTATTCTATCCTGGGTTTTCACTTGTAATCAAGGGGGGGAGGACTTTGGAAAAAAATATTATAAAAAGACACTTGTTTATTATGATTCATTTCATCATACCTTTGAAGTACCTTATTGAAAGAACTACTATGCAAAATAAAAAGGGAAAAAAGAAAAATGAATGTAGTAGTGGAAACAACAACATAACATTTGGCTTAGATTTAATATTATGGTGGGATTTTCTGCCAATAAAAACATTTTCACTGAGGTATAAACAGAAGGTTTCAAACTTGAGTTCTGTGAGAGAACTTTCTCTTTATAAGCAGCAACCAAAAACTACAGTAGAAATAGCCTAATTAAAGAAGATAATCTCCACTTCTAAGAAGATCAATTGCTCCAAATAATGAACTTTTTTGATATCCCTGTCAGCCTAACTTTTTAAAAATAAGTATGGTAAATTTAATCGAAACAATTTAACTACAAACACTTTTGAATAATGAAATTGGTGTGCAACAGAGGAGCAGAAGGAAATGATGGATCCTTTGGCTTTGAGAAATTCATCAATCTTTAGCATAATATGTAGGGATCCATACAATGAATTAATAGAAAGTAACATTTCATTATTCTAGACTATGATAGAGGTGTTCCTGCTCTGATTGATATCTCAGAATTGTTGCTTTGAGGAAAAAAAATAAAGGAAAGAGTTCTCTATACATTGCATTGAGGTTCTGGAAGAAAAGTGGATTTAGATTAAATTAAATTAAACTGAAATATCTGCAGTTCCTATCTATTCCTATCCAGCAGCTGTAACTTACAGAACCCCAGCTTAGCTATGACCTTCTCCCTCCATGTTTAATTTCTTTCTCATCACTATCAGGCATTGTCAAAGTTTGGATGAAGGAAACTTCATGCCCATGTTCGTGTTTATTGTGTATACAACCAAAGCTGTTTTTCGTATTTTAATTTTGTTTACATAAGATGCTCTAACGTGGTTGAAATAAATGTGGCTGCTGAACAACAAACAACAGCTTAAGGTCCATGCAATCTGGGAACTGGTAAAAAAGTGATAGATTGCCCAAGGCTTGAGGGAAGGGAAACATGCTGTAAAAAAAGGATGGGAGGGAAGCAGAAGATAAGAAGGGGAGAATGTGAGAATTATAATATTAGGAAATATGTGACCCATCTATTAGGATTTTAAACCAGGTTCATCACTGTTTATTATACTACACTTCTCAATTCCAGATATTTCTGAAAGGAGGTCATTTTTATTTATTTATTTAAAGAATTTATATGACCGTCCACTCACTTTCAACGACTCTAGGTGGCTTATAAACAATAAAAAAACCAATATAAAAGGAGTTTAAAACAATACACCGCCCACCACATATCATGACAAAGATACAGTAATGATGGTGGTTAACACTAACAAATCAATTTATTTTGTACATGTCACAATCTATATGCAGCACAAGAACATACCATGTTTTGTTCAGCAATGTAACACTCAATGAAACGGCTGGGATGTTCCTTTTTGAACAGGTCAGAGAAAGTAGAATTCTTCGTGTCTCCATCCAAAGCAACCACACGGTTACAGGCATGGCCTAGTTTTGCAAGAGCCACACCATAAGCTTTGCGGGTTGCAAACTGTGAAATGAACAAAGATGAACCATTTTAAAATACTCCATAATTCTTGAAAATAAAATATTTTAGCGATAAAAAAATCCAAATGATCACTATTCCCCTGAGCAGTTTAGAAAAACCTCTTTAAGTATTTTTTTCATCTTACAGAATAGGAAGGTTTACTACAGGTTTCTATGGCACTAATTTTAGGAAACTTTTCAAATATTTAGCATTTGGTGACCCCAAATATATTCTAGCATGTCTAGGCAATATCTACAAAATTGTTTTGAAAATTTCATAGCCTTGTGATATGTATTCTTATAAAATTATTTCTATGCCTCTAATTAGATGCATGGCTCAATGAGGCATGTGATTCTGCTTATAGGCAGCACACTATTTCATAAAAGCATTGATAAAAAAAACTGAGGCAGGATTAATCTGCCTTAAGTGGCTGATCCATGTCACTGGTATAATGCACAAAGGAGACACACTCAATGATAAAGTACCAATTTATTCCAACGTTGCAGCTGGCCATCTAGTAAACTCTCTCCTGAAGAGATTCTCTATTATTTCTAACCTTTATTCTTTTGGGGACAGCTGGCACATTTCCAAAGCGATGGACTGCAGCAACCTTCATGCTGATTTTCAAAGAATGTCTATGAGCTCTATGAGAGGAGCCAGAGAGCTCTTGGGCACATCGTGCTGGGGACCTTAACTCAGCAATAACAAGTGAAGGAGACTATTGGGACACATATTATTTTATCAACCACAATAAGAATCCTGAGGTCCAAAAATGACAAACTAGTATTTGAATTTTATTCGGATATGGCCTTTCAAATCTTTATACATTTCCACTTTTATTAACACTTGGGATGGTAGTTAGGCAACCTCTTGCAGGAACTTCTCACTAAATTTATTCATGGATGATTAGGGCATTTTTCAGAAGTTTTTACAGAAATATTGACCAGAGAGGATCTCACTTAATTATCCTAAGAACACTCTACAACTCATTATTTGTGAAATCTATGAGGTTTCCATTTGGGTTATCTTGCAGGGGCCTTACTCTTGAATTCTGGACTGGCCATTTAACAAGAAAGGAGAATAATTGTCAGGAAAAAAAATATTTGTTTTAAAAAATTCTTGCTTGGCCCCATCAGAATAACTCTCATTGTTCTGGATAGGTAATTATGCTACTATAAAAAAAATCAATTATAACAGCATCTCCCGAGGAAAGGCTTCTGAAAGCACTCCAGAATATTTCACAAGATTATAAACTATTGAATGAACACCATTTATTCTCATAATCTATCCTCCATAAACCAAGCAGTCTTTGGAAAAGAAACCCCCTTTTGCTCTCTTGAATGTCTATTATTATTATTATTAATATTTGAAAATATCATAGTACCTTATTTCCTATCTTGTAGTTTGGTGGAGATGGCATCTTGACATTTTTAATATTAACAGCTGGTGCATTATCTTGCGGAAGCGTTGGAGAAAGCTTTTTCTTGTTCTGGATTTTGCCATTAATCTCCTCAATGATTTGCTCAGCCATGTCTTTTGGAAGAGGTTTGCCATGCCAGTTTTCCTTATCTTCAACCCCTGTAGAATTATTATACACATTTTGAGCCATTCTCTGCCATAGCTAGTTCACTGTTGTAATTGAAATGCTTTGCCGCTGGATAAACCATTCTCCAATCCCAAATACATTTTCTCATTCTCCTTATACCTCAAAGTATATTCTTTATGTAATGAGTTTCTGCAGCTCATCCCATGATTTTTATTTCCTGCAAGTCTTGACTCTATGAACAAGGGTGGGCTATAGTAATTAGTTTAGTCAACGTATCAGTAATCTTAACAGAATGAATGATATTCTAGATATTTTATAAGTAAGGAACTGAATAGGCAGGCAAGAATTCTTCAAATTCTTCAATTAAATTCATGTGGAAGCATGAAACGTTTCTGTCAATGTTGCTAACATCGGATGTTCTTGCTTTGACAACAGATGAAAATGCAGCCATTTTCTCTATGCTTTTAGAATTAGTTGGTGCTGGGAGGGGGGAATTGGGATGAGAGTTCAGTTAGTCGTAATAATAATAACTTTGCCATGGGAATCCAAGGACAAACTGGGTCCAAAGCTGATAACGTTTTGGCGGGCTGGAGAGCTGGGGAGAAAGCCCGCACTTTAAGCTAATTGGGGAATGTGCTTTATGACTATTCATTGGGGGTAGGAATTGTATTTTGTTACTTTGTATCCAGGGGAAGGGAATTTAGTTTTTGGGTTCAACTATGTAGTGCTGATACTTTGTTTCCCGAATAAAAGATTCTTTAAGGAAAACAATGCCTTGAAGTTCTTTTGAAGGGTTTTTATCTGTCGGAACCATGATACATTTCTTTGCTTCAAGAAACAGCATCAGGCAGACTGAATTCTCACTATAAAGGATCTAAATACTGGATTTGTTTCTCTTTTCAGAGGCCTCAAAAAGTGGCAACATTTATTCCTGAAAAATGACAAACATCTTAAGCTTTATTTGCCTATTTTTTGAGAGCACCTAAGACCTCAGGGCCTAGATGATTGAAGAACACCAAAAGACCAACCAGTTTCATCAAGGAAGTTCACAAGGAAGATATGAGGTGACTGCCTTCACCAACAATCATGTGTGTGTGTGTGTGTGTGTGTGTGTGTGTGTGTGTGTGTGTGTGTGTGTATCTAATTTCATTAAAAATTCAAATCCTGGGCAAAGCCATACAGTAAAAACAAATAAAAGCGAACACCAGGATAAAATTAAAATAAAAAAGGTTTAATAACATGCTGAGCTTTCGTCGGTCAGCACTACCGACATCATCAGAGCTTAAAAATAGGTCGATGGGAGTCTCTTTTTATAATACTGGCCGGTTTTGCGCACGGTTCCTGGACCTAGTCATCGGTCCATCTAGTAGTCCCAATTATTTAATTCCTAAAAGGTTGCCATTCCATTGTTCACTTCCCTTCCTCCTATCTCCCCCTTTGTACATACACCATTGTCCATTATCTCACCACTGGTTCTCAAAGTTACCATTTTCCTTCCCCCCCTTTTTTGGCCATTCACTTCCTTCGTATGTGTCCAGTTGTTTACTTCCACCCTATTGAATCTTGGGCTTGCTGTTCTTTCCTCCCCCTTCTTTTCAATCGTCCTTCTCATGCTTCCATATCCATCTGCTGTGTCCTCATTGCTTTTTGGAGTCACTGTTATCTCCTCCCCCACTTTTTTGGTGTTTCCTTCGTTCGTATCACTCCAACCCTCACATTACATCCCACGTTCTAGTTCATTCCCTCTCCTCACCCCGAATCACATCCGTTCTCTCTCTCTGGGGCTGTCAATGCGCCGTATGTTTAACTCCGCCCCCTGCTCTTGTTGTTTACCTCCACCCTATTGAGTCTTGGGCTTGCTGTTCTTTCCTCCTCTCTTGCATGCATAATTTAATTCACCCCATGGAGCTAGGAGAGGACGGGGTGAAAGTAACATCACAACCCATTGACAACAGACAGTGAGTATCTGTGAACGACCGGCAGAAAATCCTTCCCTGGGAGTTTGCACACGATCAAAAAAAGCACGAGAGTTGTTAAGTGGGGGAGCAGAGCCCAATGGACAATCTATGGATGGTTTGGTGATACGGAGGCAAGGATTACGAATAATGGATAAGAGGAAGAGAGATTGGATTGAACGGCAAGAAGGAGGTCCCCTGGATGTCCTGGAGCACCCCTGGAGTGGAGCAACACCCCCCAATAGAGGAGCGGATGCAAGAACACATTGGTCAGAAGCCCCCATGCCAGACACTTGAACACGCTTGGCAGATGGCACTGAAAAGGCCCGCACATGCGCAGAAACAGCGGGGCGAAAGAGCAGGAGGGTGGAATTAAACATACAGCACGTTGACAGCCCCACAAAGAGAGAACAGATGCGATCCGGAGTGAGGAGAGGGAACGAACCAGAACGTTGGATACAATGCGAGGGTTGGAGTGATACGAACAAAGTGAACGTCAAAAAAGGGAGGGAGGAGAGAACAGCTACTCCAGAAATCAATGAAGACATGGTGGATAGTCACGGAAGCATGAGAAGGACGGTTGAAAGAAAAAGAGGGGAGGAAAGAACAGCAAGCCCAAGACTCAATAGGGTGGAAGTAAACAACAAAGAGCAGGGGGGCGGAGTTAAACATACAGCGCATACTCCTGGTACATGGGAATATGGAAGTCAACATAATTAACTGTTCTCTTTTCCTCATCTTTGGATTGATTCTAAATTGTAATTTTATTCATCTTTTAAATAAACAATAGTAATAGTAAAATTCTTGTCATTTTTGTAACGTACTTTAGCATTTCTAGCAAAAATATTGTCCAAAACCACTTAAAATATTTATTCTATTTTAGCTTAAATGGGTGAGATATTCAAGCATTGTGGCAATTTCATGTTGACAGCGTAATAGCTACAGTAAAAGGTTTTGATGTACAGGTTCAACTACCGCTAAGGTTCAATGGAAAATAAAAATATTGAGTGTTCAGTTAAAATGTTCTGATACCAGCCCTCATGAGACCCGTAAGTTTTTACTGTACTTACAATATGCAGCCGCAATAAAGATTTGAATTAAAAAACTCCAAAACCAAAGCAAACAACTCTGGCACTTTAGCTTCATTAAAATAATCCTTCATTAAAATAACCCATTCCAAAGGATAATTCATACAAGTGTTATTATTTGGTTTAAAAAATTGTATAATAAGATCATCGATCAAATTTGACTACTAGAGTTAGTCCTGGGCTTATGATCACAATTGGGACCAGAACTTACATTCTAGGTTGTTGCAGTCATAAGACAAATCATCAGTGACTAGGTCTGATTTGATGAGCATTTTTACTATAGTCGTAAGTGAATTCAAGTTGAGTCACCCAATTCTAAATGCGATTTCAGCTTAATCAATGGCAGTTTTTATCACTTTTTTTCCAGAAACTGCAAAAAAGTAACAAATTGTGATCATGTGCCTGCAGGACACTACAACCAGTAGTAAATGCAAGCTGGCTGCCAAGCACCCAAATTGCAATCACATGACTATGGTGGGGTGATAGTCATAAGTTCAAATTTAAATCATAACTGACTTTTTGGGAGGCCACCATTAATTCAAAGCATTGTTAAGTGAATGCCTGTAAAGTGAGGGACTACCAGTATAGATATGCTAGAGGCAAAGCCTCACAATACACAGACTTCAGTGAAAAAGTGTTTTGTCCCCATTCCCTTGATGGCCATATGTATATAAAATTTCTACAAAATGTTCATCAAACAATTCAGGAATACTTGTAGGAATTACAGAAGGAAACTGCCTATTTCTTGTTTGGTTGATTGAACCCTTTTCATTGGAGGGAAACAAATCAGACTGATTTACAACAAACTATAATTAAAAAGTATAAATTCCTGATTTAAATCTCACATTTATTTTGAACTTAAATATATTGCTTAAGGCCCTTATCTGGCCTAGGGGGAAAATTGTAATCCACAAAAAATGTATTACAACATAAGATTTACAAAGTGCTCTAAACACGCAAGAATTTAAAGAATTACTTATTATAATTAACTTATTAAATCAAACAAAATTATAATCCTTAAACAGTGGTTGCAGCTGTTCTGAGGAGCCTGCGGCTTAGAATTACCTGCTATTCCTTTGCCTTTGAAAGTCTTGGCAATAATTGCAGTTGGCTGGTGTTTCGTCTGACCAAAAGCTTTGCACAGTTCCTCCACACTGTGCCCATCCACAATGATTGCGTGCCAGCTAGAAGGCAAACAAATCAATTAGCTTTCCAGAAATAATACCAGCTAGCCAAAGAAACACTTTGAAATACGATACTTATAGACATGGCTTGTTAAGTATAAAGATGTGAATGTGCATATTTATACATACAAAACACATATAAAGATTTCTCTTTGATGGGATTGTTATGAGATGTTCAAAATAATCAAATTCCAAAGCATCATTTTAGACATATCAAAGGCCTTAAACTACCTTGGCATTCATGGATGAAGAGTATTGATTTGTTGTTGCCTTGTTTCATAAAAATCAACAAATAAAACTAACAAAGTCATTGTACATGGGATAAGGAAAAGCCAATCTTTTTCTCAATTCCTTCGCTTACAAAATATTCAGAGGATAAAAAACAAAACAGGAGCACTGGACCTGCTCTGGGTGCACATGGCCCAGCTAACCACAATAAATTTTGTTTTCTAAATGTGCCAATACTGTAAAATGCAACAGGAAAACATGACTGTCAACAGTTAAGACAGTCAGATAAAATACCATCCTTACCATACCTTTCAGATTCAACAAACCACTAATAACCCCATGAAATATTTAAGAATTTTTATCAGCATTTATTTCATTTTATTTCCAAGGCCATTCTGGTATTCATTAATCTGTATCTATTATCAGCCCAAGTACAGATTTTTAAAAAGTACACTGCATTACAGTATTATAAGACCACGTACCCAAAGGATTCACAACGTTTCTGGTACATTTCTACATTATGCTGCAAAGGAGCAGGATCACTTTGTCCCAACCGGTTAATATCAAGAATAGCAGTCAAATTATCCAGTTTGTAGAATCCAGCAAAGGCCATTGCTTCCCAAACTGAGCCTTCAGATAACTCTCCATCTCCAAGCACACAATATACTCGATAGCTGTATGTAAAAGAAAAGACAGGGTGACGTTATTTAGCCTCCTAAATCACTGAAAGGTGGAATGGAAGAGCTCAGCCACCAGGGTAGAAGGCTAGAAGTCATAACCTATGGTTGAACTAAGGAGAAATTTCATGACAGTGAGAAAAATTAGTCAGTAGAACAGCTTGCCTCTAGAAGTTATGGGTTCTCCATCATTGGAGGTTTATAAGAAGAGATTGGACAGCTACTTGTCTGGAACAGTACAGGATCACCTGCTGGAGCAGGGTATTAGACTAGATGACCTTCAAGGTCCCTTCCAGCTCTATTATATTGTTGCTGTTATTTTTCTCCTGCTGTGGGGTAAGACCTGCATAGTTCTTGCTGCCACCACCTATCATCCAGGGATGACTCACTTCCAGTGGTGTGATTCAGCCAGTTCGCACCATTTCAGCAGAACCAGTAGCTAATTTTTTGTTGTCCAGGTCCAGAATGGACTTCCGGAAGCAGCATCCACACAGAGAACTGGTTGTTCACATATTTGAATCCCACCACTGCTCACCTCATATCCCTCCTCAACCCTGGTTTGTGTGAGAGTTACTTCTATAATGCAAGGTAGTTTAATGTTATGAAGCTGGAATACCTGTTCTTTCTTAGAAGGCTGATAAATACCAATTTACCAAAAAAGGAAAAATACAAAAAGTAAATGCAATAGTTTGGTTAAATCACAAAATTGTGCTTATCCACTACAAATAATAATAAAAAATCTTGCTCAGACTGCATGTAAACTTGCAATAAACTTGTTTAATTACTTAAAAACTATTCTGGGTCTCTGGTCTTATCAAGCAATGGCATTATGGAAATAACCCAGTTTGCAATTAGTTTTAGCTCTATAACATAAACCCATAGTTTATAGCCTTATACCAATTCAGTAAATTCCAGAAAATGTTTTTTTTTTAGTGCTTAATCCATCTTAGACAAACTATGTAAACTTTATTCCACTTTTCCTGTCTCCTTTTGGCAGGGCTACTAAATCTGGACTGCAATAATTAGATGGAAGCAAAGAAATGGAGAAAAACCTACAAAATTCTTCCTCTAATCTGATGGCCATCTGGAGTTCGACAGGCAGGAGCTAGTTAGCTCTCCCTCAGGGAAATATGCTCTTGTGACAAAATCAGCCTTGAGCAAGCTCATTTGAGCAGAAATTTATTCAAACATTCTTGCATATCATTTGTCTAAGTATGTAAAACTAACAGTTATATGATTGGTTCAGTCAAAAGAAGATTGTTTGGGAAGGGTCTTGTATCACAGAAGGAGAGAGGAAAGAAATGCCATTAATCAGAAGGTGTTCTCATACAAATACATACAGGCACATGCAAAGCTTAGAGCTAATTTGATGTAGTTGATAAAGTGCTGGCTTTAACAACCAGGAGACTGTGACTTCTAGCCCTGCCTTAGGTATGAAAACTAGCTGAGTGACTTTGAGCCAGTCACTCTTCTCAGCCCAATCCACCTCACAGGGTTGTTGTTGAGGGAAAAATAGGAGGAGGAAGGAGTATTAGGTATATTCCCTGCCCTGAGTTATTTATAATAATAATGCAAGTGGGATAAATATCTAATAAATAAATACACAACATTGGGAGTTACGACAGCATATTGGTGTTGAACCAGGAAAGGCGAGAACAGTAGTCTATTCTCAGCTGCAGATGCGCACTGGGTGACTTTCAGCCCAATCTACTTCACAGGGTGGTTGTTTGTAGGAGAAAATGGGAGGATCTTTTCTTCATGAATTCCAATATGAAAGGCAGGATGTAAATCAAATAAACGAAGTAAGGAAGCAAACAATACATTGCGTTTATATAGCAAATGCTCAGTTAGGTTAAGGATCCCTAATGATGAATGACTCAAACAAGTTGCCCTGTGAGGTCATTTATTTGAATTCAGTTCTGCCCATGGATTATTGAGAACTAAATTCAAGCCCTCGTAGAGTAGCTAACATTAATATTTTTCTTTCTTTTCTTTCTCCCCTTGCAGTGCTGCAGTGAAACAGTCCTGAGCACTTGTGAAGAAATCAAGTAAGGGCATCAAGAAATAATCAGAAATATGAATTATTTCTCACTTACAATCCCCATCTTAAAATATCCAGGGATGTTTAAAGAGAGGTTATGATATATTTTAATGTCAAATAGTGAAGAAAATCTTAGGAAATAAGGGATTCTAGCCATAATTCTAAAGCTTGGCTGCCTTTTAAAGCACCATCACTGTGACTCAGCAAAACTATTGATAAACTGTAGCTCTTCCTTGCAGAACAAGCACAGCTTATTTCCTCATTTCAATATGGCAAACTGTATTTGCACAGTATTTCCACATATCAAGGAAATGATATCTTTAATTTCATTCCCTCCAAAACAAATACAATGCTAATTGCTTGTAGTTGATTTTAACAAGTAACAGCTTCCCGTGAGCATTCTTTCCATTCAAAGAATGGTTTAATTTTTTCCTCCTTATTGTCATTCAAATGAAAATCCCTCTCAGCTATGGGAAGAAGCACCACCCTTCTTGGCTATCAGCTAAAACTTCCTCTCTTCTGGGACCACAATGCAAAAAAAAAAAAAAAAATCACAAGACTCCACTCAATTGATCATTAAAAAATCAGGAATGAAGAAAGATCACAACTTGGGTAAGAAGCAGGAAAGACAGTGGGCTTCCCTAGAGAGAATCCAGGGCAGGGAGTCCATCAGTCCAGCAGTCAGAAGAGCAGGTAGAGGGCATAACTAGTGAGAGGATGTCCACATAGCTTCTTACGTAGTAGATATCAGAGTGACCACTTGGGGAATGCTATTAAAAAGGATGTCAGGGATGAAAGTTGAGAGAAACTAGAGCAGGGGTTCTCAACCTTGGCAACTTTAAGATTTGTGGACTTCAACTCCCAGAATTCCTCAGCCAGCAAAGCAAATTCCTCAGCCAGCAAATTCTGGGAGTTGAAGTCCACAAGTCTTAAAGTTGCCAAGGTTGAGAACCCCTGAGCTAGAGGGATTGAGGCGGCTGGAGAGTGGGAGAAGGATAACAGCAGTGACAGCCCCAGGAAAAATTAGAAGTGAGGTGGGCATTACAATGGAAGAGTTATAGGAAATTTGGTTTCAACCATCGTTTCTGGCTTCCCAGACACAGCCCAGGTTCTAGATGCAGAATCACTGAAAGCTTTAGGTTGAAGTTAGAATTACTGTACATAGAGAAACCTGCATTCTATCTATTGTTGTGGATGGGGTTAAACATCCCCTGAATAAGTGGATGAACTATCTGGAGTTTCTACTCAGCTCCTGCTAAGGCAGCAAGTAGAGGCTGTGATCAGGAAAACCTTCAACCATCCTGTCAGGTTAGCCAGTTTCAACTTTTCCTGGACCAGGAAGTAGTCACAACAGTGATTCACGCGCTTGTCATCTGGAGGAATTAGGCCTCTGCAATTTGTTCTGCCAAGTATGTCCTTAAAGAGGACCTGGGAACTACAGCTGGCACAAAATGCTGTTGCCTGCCTACCTGCTCACTGCCCTTAATTGGTTTAGTAAAGTAACACCTATACTTTGGATACATTATTAGTTGCAAGTAGACTTTCAGGCCTAATTGGCATTTACAAAACCTATTGGTTGAAACTGCCTGCTCCAAAAACATTGCAGCAAGGAGAGGTAGCACAGTAGGACTCTTAGATAATCATCTAAGTGACACTCCTCTTACTTTGGAACAGCTTGCCTCCCCCAGTTCAGGATGGCCTCCACCCTGTTAAAAATTAGGACATTTGTAAGGGCATTGCTTTTTTGCTGGATCATTGGGTGGATTTTTATATAATTGCAAGCTGTTTAGAATCTGGAGAATAGAAGCCGTACAATTGATTACAATATATTATTGTGCTATTATAAATATAATATAGTACATATTTTATTATGATAATATAAAATATTAATTATTCTGTTGGCTAACATAAACAAGTAGTGGATAGGATGACTCTGAACTCCAACAATGTGTGCAAAATGTTGCATGGCTGCATTATTTGTTTAAGTCATTTGTTGTATTCATATTAATATTACTCATGTACAATAAAACAATTCTCAGCCTGACTTCAAAGAGAAAAGGGAATGCTTTTCAAAAGCTTTGAAGGTAATAGCCTGTAATAGCCTTTGGGTTGGGAAGAAATCCTTCCTCCAGGTTTGTCTTTTAATACAGCAAAGGGTTTTGTTTACTTAGCACGAATAGTCTGGAGATAGTGTTCAAACGGAAGTTAGTTTCTCTCCACCTTTATCACAAAATAATAAAGATTATTAGGCCTGTTTGTAGTGACTGAGCTTCACTTTCATGAAGAATGTTGTGCTGTGGACGTAACAGGATTCTCTTGATCAAAGCTGTTACAAGATTCAACTTGACAAGGCAATTCATTATCCTCAAATCACGTGGGTCAGTCCTTTGGAAGAAGACAGATTTTAGACTAGCCAAAGTATTTTCAGACTGAACAGCTTTGGTCAGCATGTGCCAAAGCTGCCCAGTGTGAAAGACCATTGAAGGAAGCATCAGGCTGGTGCCTTTGGTGGACCCTTCCCATAGCATCCCAATCCGAAAGCACTTTGGCCAATGGTGTGGAAAAGGGTTACTCCACAACCCCCTATATGACTATTTTCACTTTTAGAAGTAAGGAGACTATATTGCTTCATAAATAACTTAAAACTTGCTCAGTATGGTGGCAAAGCAAATACCTTCTGATGATCTGCATATTCCTACATATTGTGAGGACTACTGGTAGGTAGAGTAAAGATCTGACAGGTAATGTGAATTTGGCATTACTTAATATGGATATTGCCATTTCAAGTCTTGGTTGGAAGAATACTGAGATTTTTTTCTGGCAAAACTTCTATACTAAACTGGTTGAAATTCAAAAGTCCTGCCTTTCTTGTGGATAAGGCATCATCAATTTTAATCTACCAGACAACTGCTAAAGAGGCATATAAAGTAAAACAGCTGGAAACCTCAAATGATCTTCTCACAGTGTTAGTATTTTATGAACTAAAACAAATTACAAATTATAGTTTGGGTACATGCATATTTTTTTCAATTATTTTTATAAGGTTGTATTGCTTTTGCCAAGATTTGTCATTCTGCCCAACCATAAATACTGTACAAATTATATAAAGGTGTGGGTGTAACATGAATATACTAAAATGGCAGCAGAAATTTAAAAATATTTGCAACCTAAGCTCAGTTAAATTAAAGTCTTACTAAATGCTAGCTATTTTTTAGCACTGTTTAGAAATAGCAAACAAATAATGTTAAGCAGAAAAGCATAAGACTATCACTAGTGAGATTATATTAAGAGTAGTCAATCTTTGTTCAAAGAAATGCTTTCAAGTTAGTTAAATGTGCACTTTAAAATTACATCTTTTCCACTGTAAGATGTATTAATTTTCCAGTGCAGACATGCCTTTAGATATCCATTTTTAATGACATGTGAAGAACTTCATGCCAGCAATGATTTATTGCCAAACATTCCTTTCCTTGGGCAATCCAAGCATTGCATAATACAGTAACTCTATTATTTCTCTATATCCTCTTTTGTTCTACATTGTCATGTTTCCTTAACTTCTTTTGAACAAAAATCCCATCATGCAAATTAAAGATTATGAACTGTTTTTGCCTAAATAAAGCATATTTAGATGGAGACAAGAAAAACTATCATTGCAATCTGAAGACAGTATGATGACTTTAGCATTTCAATGTTCTGTAATCAAATTAAGAGCAAAGCCATTCCAGGATATAAGTTAAGAAGAACTGGTATATATTAATCAGAGTTTACAAATTCAAATAACAAGTAACAAGTGTTAATAGAAGACTATGATGTTTGTTCATTGAACTGAAAAAGACCTGCATAGAGAGCTAAAAGGCTCATTCACCTTTGTATTATATAGAATGTTACCATTATCTGCAATCTTAGAAATAACTCTAAAAGAGGAAGTGGATTGTGAAAGGAAATATCACTATCAATCATAAGTAGAACTTCAGTCATTCCATTTCATGCAATCTAGGCAAGAGGGAAATAAAATTACCTGGCTTTATCGAAGTATTTCCCAGTATAAGCCATACCGCAGGCAGCACCCAGTCCTTGGCCAAGTGATCCAGTAGCCACATCAGTGAAAGCTTGTCTCTAAAAAAAAAAAAAAAAAAAAAGCAAGAAAGCAACAATACAACAAACAGAATCCTCAATTTACAAATAGTAAGACTCTGATCCTTTGCCATGAATGCCCAAAGAATATTTATAATTTTATGCCAGCATTATATAATACATTAACAGAATATACTGTATGTATTGATAAATATAATAAAAACAACTCACTTGCACTGGTCATATTACTATATTTTCATGAGTTAAGATTGTATCAAGAATAAAAATTAGAGGTATTCAAGGGACAACCTAGTAATGATTTTGTCCAGCAACTTTTTTTTTTTTTTTTGCATGAGTTGGGGTGAGGGATAGGAGTAACCAGAGGAGTTAAGACTGATGAAAATAGCAGTGTTGGAATAGCAACACAAGCCTTATCTCTTTTCTGTATGTATTGCAGTTTTGCATGCATACCCAAAAGGGACAGAGCTTGTACTGCAATTTTGCAATGCTGTTTTGCAGATGATGCTGGGTAAAGCAGAACAAAGTTGGGGCACATCTCTTTCTGTTTGTTCTTCTACAGGAATGCAGGCAATCCTCAACTTACAACCATTTGTTCAGTGACTTTTCAAAGATATGATATCACTCAACAAATGGTGGTTTGGGCAGTCCATGGAGGTCCAACTGTCCCAGGAGCCCTTTGATCTTGTGATTGCGATCTGAGTGTTAAGAATCTTGTCCGCACTTATGATCGGTTGCAGTGTGATTGTATGATCATCATTTGCAACCATTCTTGCCAGCTTCCCCAGAAAGTCAATGGGGAAGCTGATAGGGAAAGCTGCACATCACTCACATAAGTCTCCTCCATATGCACACTCATGCCCTCTGCACTCCCACCACACTGGCCACTCACACACCTTTCCTGATCCTCAAAATACCTCATGCACATCTCTTTGCACCCTCCCTAGTCTTACCATACCTCCCTCACACCACCGTTTACCTGGCTGTCAGCCTGGTACTTTCAGCTTCCTGCCAGCTTCCCTGCTGACTTTGGTTTGGGCCAGAGTTGCCTTGCCTAATGACTATGGGATTCAATTATCAATGGCAACTGGGACTGTAGAGATTGCCATTGCTAAGTGATGTGGTTTCACTTTACAACTGAATCATTTAGCTATGGAAATTTCAGCCCCAATTGCCATTGTAAATCGTGGACTATCTGCATCCTAAAGATCAAATTAGAGTTTTGAATCCAACATACACAATCACAACATATGGAGGAAATAAAAGCATCAGGATTCATGAAATAGGACATCCACACCTGGACTGCAAAACCATGCAGTGGTAACAATGTAAAACCCTAACTCAGCCCAATCCTAAATAAGAATTTGACAATGGTTAAATTTGGCACTGTAGCAATTCACATAATTTGCCTACTGACTTTACAATGAAATTGATGTAAATGATGTCATTTGTTTCATGATGTCATTTATTATGTAACTTGCCACGAAATACTTTATTTAACATGTTTTTGTGAATAACAAGCACTTCCTTTCCTTAATTAATTAATGAAAAGGAGTTTTGCTTTAATTCATTGAAAATTCCTTAATTTTCCTTATTTATTCAATCCACTTTTGCATTTGTGAGTTAATTTTTATTTGCTAAAATCACTACACATGTTGCATAGAAGGTTCTGGAAACAAAATCACTGAAAGTTCAGTTTAAAAGGAGACTCTGTGTTTTTTAAAACACTTACGGGGACAGGATGTCCTTCCAAAATGGAATCAATTTTTCTCAGTTTCAGCAACTCTGCTTCCTGAATGAAGCCCGCCTCAGCCCAAACAGCATACAGGATTGGTGCTGCATGACCCTACAAGAAAAAAAAACAAAAATCTAGGATTTACAAAGAATCTTAGGAAGAACATAGAACCATGAAACAACTGTATCACAGTAACAATTAGAATAATCTGCAAAACAATATACAAAAAACAACAACCACATGACACAAACACAATTCCTGTGTAGTTTAGCTAGTTTAGAAGACAGAAAAATTGAGAAATGTAACGTAGAATAATAACAGAAGGGCAGTACTTTGATAGAAAATGATCACAGTAGTTCTAGAAATTATAGTGAAATACATCTCAGAAATGGGAAAGAAAAACAATGGAAAACTCACCTAGAGTTAATGAACAATAAAAGAAATTAACAGTGGAGGTAGCATCTACAACTACAAAGATGGCCAACTCAAAAGAAGCTAAGGAGAGGACAATGGCCATAACAATTATTTATTTTATTTATATACAGAATCCCAAATAACTCTTAATATGTAATCCATGAAACTTTCTGATTTGCTTATTCATTTCTCTCCAACAGGATTAAGACCGTTCCTAATTTTTTCAGCCACAATGAATTGCCAAAGAATGTAAAGATCACTCAGTTTACCTCATCTATCTAAACTGAATTAAATGATGACTAATTTTTCTGCATCAATGTCCTAACAGGTCAATAAAGATTTGTTGTCAGAAATCCAGAAGTCAGTACAGATTTTTTTTCATGTTTTTATAACATTATATAAAAATTCTGCTGGAAAAAAACGGAAAATACTGCCTAAAAAGTTCTAGCTTTTACCTTGGACAGAATAAATCGGTCATTGCTGGCATGTCTGGGGTCCTGCGGTTTGTACTTCATAGTGTGAAAAAACAGCACAGACATAATTTCCGCGGCACTGCAACATGATGTGGGGTGGCTGGAAGTCAAAATACATGAAATTTTGCAACAGCAGTTTCTTGTCAAGTAATATTCTGTAACTGAAATATCAGCATGCCCATTTTCTAGTCTTCTACTGGAAAATATGTCACATCATGTATGTAATAGTGCTATCTTAAGTGAATGCAGATTCTTGTCTTATTTTATCTAAAATGGATATTTAAATTATTACCTTCACCTTTCGTTTTGTTAGTACCATCAGAATCAGCAATTGCTGTGTTAATGAAGTCTACCTAATAAACAGTTGAACCTACTTTAGTTAAACAGGGTTGTTGTGGTGGGAAAATACGAGGAGGAAGGAATATTCTTTCTGTTCGCTACACTGAGTTACTTATAAGGTAATAAAGACAGGATAAAAATCAAATATATAAAGTAAATAAATAAGTGAATAAATAAATACATCCTGCTTTCTATAATATTTTTATAGAAAACATATTTAACAATAAACATATTTAAAATTAAACGTATTTTTTTATATATAAATTATGTTTTCTGTACTATTTTTAGCGACGGGAAATCCTCTTCTCCTAGCAAGAACACAACAAACCTTAACTATATATATATATTTTACAGTAATAGATACCTATGCATGCCCACTTTTTCATTTAAAAACTATGTAATTTTCCAGTTTATTTCCAAGATTGGTAAAAGAGGCATGCAAAAAATACCCTCAGTATGAATATGCTGTCTCACTTTCTAAACACTATCTTCATTTTAAACAATATTACCATTTGCATATTTATTGCTCTACATTTATAATTTTCTTTTAGGTGTACCCCATAAATATCTCCAGTCGTTGCATGCACTGGCCAAAACTAATGTCTTTCCTTATCATCTTTCACTTGGACTACCTCACTTCAATTTACACGGGGCAGCCCCTGAAGGTGTTTTGGAAACTGCAGCTGACCCAAAAATGCAGTGGCCCACATGCTGACTGGGAAAAAACAGAATAAATACAGCGAACAGCAATTTTGCAGAAGCTGCATTAGTTGCCAGTTGGCTTCTATGTTCAACTCATGAACTATTTTTTTTTTTAATATGAAGCCTTTTATGGCTTGGATCCTCATTACCTTCAGAACTGTCTGCTACATGTAAAATCTACCTCTCCAAAACCTTCTGCCTAGAAAGGCATGCTGCAGGTTACAGATTTGTTTCCTATATAATAAGCAATATATTTTTGTAATGATTCAGTGTAACTTCAGATAAGCTAGTGGACTTAACCATTACTCTGTACTACCTTAGTAAAATACCCTATTTATAGAATAACTAAATTGCATAATTTGATTTCTTTTACTTGTTAGCATTTTAACACTGCAATATTTTAACTCATGTTAAATAAGTCACAATATCAATATAACTCTATAAAATATGTTTGTAATAATTGTATTAATTTTATATTGTACCTTAAGTAATCATAAGCACCACACATGCTACTAATTTTTGAAACACATGCAAACACATTTAAAACACTTCAAGTAAATAAAGATTAGTGTCCATCCCTTGGTAAGTATTTGCACAATAGAAATTCAATTCAAGACAGAAATCATCACAAATTAGTATGTGTATTTATACATGGCAGTTAATAAATAATCCTAACATGCTTGCTTAATGCCCGTTTCTTAAATCTTATAAATATTATACTTAACCATCTCTCTAAAGAACTGCTGCTTTGGGGAAAAGATTTTAACAAACCTATTGGTGAACAAGTAGAAGGAAAAAACACAGATTAAAAGAGTTTACAAAAAAATCAGACAACAGACAATATCCAAGACCAGAATTGACTCTTAAAAACTAATATATTTATTATGGCACAGGCTTTTGCGTAGTAGACCTCATTTTTGCACTGTTGTAAGTAATGTAGTTCTGGTCATTTATATTTAGATTAATAATTTTTTTTAAATTTACATTGGTAGAACACCTATAATACTGTTGACACTTTAAATGAATTTAAAATTAATAAAAGTATTGAATACTAATTAATTTACTCATTAGGAAATGTTTGTTTATACTTCTGATCACTAGAAATGCAAATGCCAGTAAGTGCAATGGATTGAAATATCAGTTTAGAATTTGATTGCAGGAAAACTGAAGTTACAAAAAAAAAAAAGACTTGCAATTTCTATTATTTTGTACAAGGTTTTTCAAATGAATTGAAGTATTTCAAATCTGTCTCAGAATAAATGGATTTTATTTTGACTCCACCCATCATTGGAATCTAGTTTATAAACCAAAGTATTATCTAAGCTTTGAAATTCAATAAATCATAAATTCTTGTGAAAACTATGATTTATGTATTTATATATGAAACATATTTTTTTTTAAAAAATAGGGTTTTTTTTCAAATTATCTTATAAAAAAATTCCTTTAAAATACTTCTTCAATCAATTGTTCTTTTACTCTCTGAAATAACAAGTCATTCAAAGATCAAATTTTGTTTGCATTAACACAAAAGCACTTTCAACACACCCAAATCAAACAGAGCTGCATACTAAAATTCCTGTTTAACACGCACAGTTGATTAAGCAGAAATCCACGAGAGGCAGGAGAAATTAGGCTAAGAGAAAAATAGCCAAAGGAAATGAAAAATAACCTGAAAGCATACAGAATCTTTATATGAACTTCTATTAACAAGTATGCATCATAAACTTGATTAAAGATGCACACCTCCAATAAGCAACAAGTACGCATCATTTCAGACACTAACAAAGGAAGCAACAATTGAGACTGCCTATGATGCCATACCAGTAAGGGCCCCGGCAAAAACAGTGAGGCTCTGTTAAAGCCTTATCCATGCTTTTCCCCAGTTAAAGTAGGCGCTGCTAGCCACACTGGATTCCCTGAAACTCCCATATTTGTGTAGCTAGGGAGTTTTTTTTTAAACTCTTCTCCCTTCAGTCCAGCTATATCATACAAAAACTACAAGCCTGTCACATAGCCCATTAACAATTGTGGAAATCTAGCTGTAGAAAATAAAATGGATACTATTTTGATACACCTATTGCAACACATCAACAATATGAAATACAGTACAACTTCCTCCAAAAGAGCACCATAATCCTGCTTCACAATGAGGAAGCAATTTCCTGTTTCTACATTTCCACTAACTTCTCACAAGTTAAGTAATAACTTTCTATAAAAGAAATGGGCCAATATCCAATACTATATGTAATGCAGCATGCACATTTGTGACAGAAAGAATGAAGAGGTAACAATCCATCCCTTTGCAGCTATTTCTTATCAAACGTAAACAGATTAGAACTTAAATTGTTTATTTATTCTTATTTGTAAAATACATTTCCTACTTTTCCACATGAAAAATAAGCAGATAACAAAATACAAAAAATCTAAAGCAGAATAAGATTTTCATTTTAAAACAGTAATATTTATACAGAACTTGCTAACCATTGCTAGGAGTCACTAGGAGTTTATGAAAATACTTAAGACATCGTAACAGAATCCTCAAAGCCTGTCAAGCAGTTTGTTTCAACTTTTACCTAACCCCAATCAAGGTAAAGGGTTTTTTTGAGCTTCTTTCTCATGCCTTTTTGTTGTTGTAAGAGTTGTACACAAATAAAATAATTGATAAATGAGATGTTTTATCTGCAACTCTAGTTTATACCTAACTTTCTCATGTGCTTTTATGATCAAATAATGATCTATTGCAGCAAATGACAGTTGAAATTGACAGTATAATGTTCTCAAACAAAATTTCTTCATTGCAGGCATTACGAAACATAAGCATAAGTGTTGCTTATGTTTCAACACTATATTTCAAAATACAATTTTACCCCACAGGCAGCCTTGAAACTTTTGTGCAACCCAAGCTCTCCTAAATTATTATCTAATTTTGTCCACTTTCTTTTAAGAAATAGTGACAAGTGTAAAAACTAGTCACTGTAACTTGGTCATGCTGCAAGGTGATACATTTCTTGGGAGAAATATCCCATTTTAAAAAATGACAGTATTGTCAGATTATAATCCAGAGATATTCATTTTAAGGACAATAGCACACCTGAACCAACTGAGTAAGGTTTTTGCTTAATATTTAACCATTTCTGGGTTAGCTCTAAAGTTCCATTGTGGCAGATGAATTCCAACAATGGCAACATTTCTTTTACACATCAACACTCAGCACTCTAGAATATAAGGAGGAAAGGAAGGTTTTGCAAAAGTGTGAGACACAAATGTGCATAATGACACTTATTTGATCAGAGAAAAAACCTTAGTGGTTACTGTTTTCAGAAGTTGGATTTATTTGATCTGATGGCACAGAATTTTTGGCTAGTCAACGGTGCAGAGTGGTACTCCGGTGAGGACCTAGAGGATGATCGAAAGGCAAAATAGGCTTTCTTCACCACCATCTTTTCTCCCGCCCGCCTCTTCCTATAATTTGAACGGTGCTCCCAATTCTCACGCTCTCGTGCCAAGAGCTGGGCAAGCCTCCTCTCCACGGCACGTGGGAAGAGAGGGAGAGAGAGAGAGACACGGGAGTGCACCCGACGTCTGCATGGGTTTCCCGCTGTGCCAGATTCCCCGCATCCACGACGCCAGGCCTCCTTGAAAGCGTGTGCCTCGCGTCACTCCTGCGCTTTGCAGCCCGCCTTCTCCCTCCCAGCCCCCTTTGGCTCACCCGGAGCCGGCCGCCGAGGTGGCCTTGATGGAGTTGATGCGCAGGCGATTAGCCGTGTCCTTCAGGGCCAGCAGCTTCTGCTGATCGGGCTTATGGTAATCCTCCATGGAGAAACAGGAACGCGACGGGCAGCGAGCTCGCGTGGCAGACCGCAGCTGGAGAGGCAGACTGGCGGAGGGAAGGCGGAGCCGCTCAGCCAAGTCCTGCCAAGGCAGCAGGCGGGGCCAAAGAGAGCGGCTGCCTCTTAGATGGGCGGGGCCGGCCTGGCGGGAAAGCGTGGCGCGAGTGCGGCCTGGCTTCTGGGGAGGGTGCGTAGCGCGAGGGCTCGTGGCCGGGTCGCCCATGCCGACGGCGCGAGCACAGAGGGGCTCGGTCCCTGGGCGCCCTGCGGAGATTTCCACAGCCTCGCGGGAGAGAGAGAGAGAGAGAGAGAAAGAAATAGAGAGAAACTAGCCGCTGGCGTGCTTTTCTTTGCTTCCAATGCCTCTTGCTTTTTCTTCTGGTGGGGCGCTTTCTTTGGGAGGAGGGGGTGATTTTTAAACCCGCGAGGAGCCCAAGACACGCTTAGTTTTTTATTCTACGAATTAGGGAGCAGCAAGGTCTTGCTTCTCGCCCTTCTTGCAGGGGTTCTCAACCTTGGCAACTTTAAGACTTGTGGACTTCAACTCCCAGAATTCCTCAGCCAGCAAAGCTGGCTGAGGAATTCTGGGAGTTGAAGTCCACAAGTCTTAAAGTTGCCAAGGTTGAGAACCCCTGTTTTAGTGTTATCGCCGCAGACCGATGCAGCGCGCGTTTATTTGTAGCTTTCATTGTTTATGGTGATCTTAGCTTAGGCAGGCAGGTGCGTGGGTGTCCTTGTGGCTACAGCTTGGCGCTTGCTGTACTGCTTTGCCTAGATTTAAATACGTGTTTCAACAGGTAATTATGTAATCTACTATTTCCTTGTATAGCAGATGAAAGTTCCGCCTCTGACCCTTCGTACTGATTGCTCAGATTGTTGCCATTTTTCCCCCCCTCGAAGAATCTTGGGAAGTGTAGTTCTCGAAAAGTGCCCGGCTTGTGCAAACCTTTCAAAGACTGAGATGCTGTTGCTTGATTCTCGATTCACTTTCTCTAACCACGCAAACGATCATACTGATTAAAAAACTCCCATGCTCAGCTTTATGTAGCCACGTAAAAACAATCCACACGCCGTGGGCTTCCTTGCCCAATTTGATGCAGCAAGAATAAGCCACCAGTTTAGGCAGCTCCCGAGACTGAGCGGATGTAATATTTTAGATCTGTTTTGAGATTTGATGACATACCCAAACACCCTTATTTATAGACTTTTTTATTTTTGTGTGGAAAGGATATTCATTTTTAAAAAAATATTAATTCAGCATTTTTTTCATGTATAACTCAAGGTAGTGAATGCACCAATACTCCTATTTTCCCCACAACAAGGTGTGAGATGAGTTGCCTTGAGAGAGTGATTGACTGGTTTAAAGTCACCCAGCTGTTTTTTCTTGCATAAGGCTGACTAGAACTCAAGTCTCCTGGTTTGTAGGCCAGCACTTTAGTCATTTTATCCCTTAACCCCCCCTCCCAAATGCTTGGAGTTTAATCAACCCTGTAGCTTGCTGGCTCTTAAGGGAAAACACAAATCCAGTGTTTAATCAAAGAGCAGCTGTATTGCTGAGTCTGTAACAGGCCTTCATAAGTGCAAAAAAAGCTGTAACCATTTTTGTGGGAGAGAAGAATTTGCAAGTACTGTACGGTGTGAACAACAGTTAAAGAAAAAGAATAGCCTCCACCCATGTTTGCTCAAGCCCATTTTGGGAGTGTAGTTCTTGACTTGCCCTATGAAATATGGTACAACCCTTGACTTAACATGCAATGTCTTAAGCTAACGGTTGTGTGTCCTTACTTCAAAGACTAAGTATTTATTTTAACAAACTTGTGACACAAGGTTCAGTTTGGTAGACTTGTTAACCTCATGATCTGCTCCCCATACTATAATTTTGAAATATAGGAAATTAATAAGCTTAATGTTTGGAATTAGGATGCTTAAAAAATGGAATTAAAGAAATCCACCATGTTGTTTGGATCTGTCATTCCCTATGTTATATTAAGAAGCTGATTCATGTTCCTAAACAGAGAACTGAGAACTCTAGAGAACTTTGTAATCATATTTACTGAAAATAAAGTTTCTATTTCCATACTTCTACACATTTGCCTTTCTTAATTTTCTTTATTGTTTATTCTGTTATGTTCTCTAAAACTTTTAATCAAACATATAAAGAATTGAGAACTCTTCATAGGTATCAATGGATAAGCTGTAGTAATTAACATGGATTGACAAAATTCCTAGTTTGTCCTCAAAATGAAGCGCACCCCCCCTTTCTTCTTCTAACAGTAATTATACCTTCAATATTTGTTTCTGCCAGCTCTAAATAGGTTTTTACAGTTTTATCATTTTATCCAATGCAATTCATTATATAATCATGGTGGAAAGGTTGCCTTTCCAAAAGAGCACTGGGCTGATGCAAGGAGTGATCTTCCTACAGAGCCTACTTAATGGCATTTTGGAAGCAACTTGGGAAAAGGATCCTTCTGAGAGATCACAAGAATGGCAGCTCTTTGCAAAATGGTGAAGGGTGGCCTCTGCATTGGCTAGATCAGTGTTTCTCAACCTCGACAATTTTAAGGCATGTGGACTTCAACTCCCAGAATTCCACAGCCAGCAATGCTGGCTGTGGAATTCTGGGAGTTGAAGTCCACATGCCTTAAAATTGTCAAGGTTGAGAAACACTGGGCTAGATGCTCCTGTCAGCAGCTGCAGAAAAATAAAAAAAAAACCAAGTGGAGCAATTTATACCTCCCACATTTGTCTGAAGGGGGAGGAAGCCAAAGACCGCTGGGATTTGGCAGGGCAGGAAGCAGCAGAATGGGACAACTTGCTGCAGCCAACTCACTACAGGCAATTCACCATGGGACAACTCACCACAGCCCACTCGCCACAGGACAATTTATAACAATTCAATTATTTAAAATAAGTAAACTATTTTAATTTTTGTCAACACATTTCATTCTGTCCCTTTTTCATCTTTTAATGATTCTATTCCAACATTTCTTTGATATCAGTGTAACTTTTGCCCTGCAAAGAGTTGGCTGCAGCAAATTGTCATAGACCGGGAAGCAGGCCCAAGGGCCCTGGGACTGCAGCAACTTTGCTTGCATTGGTGGGCTGGGTGGGTGGCTGAGATGTGGGAAAGGCAGGTGAATGGGGCAGTAGCAGCATTTCTGCAGTCAGTTGCAAGGGCGGGCAAACTTTTGTGCAGATTTTTTTTATGCAGTGACATCTGTGTGTGTATATGCTGCAAGTTGCAACTTCAAGTACAGGCAACAGTCACTTCAATCAGCACTGTTGGAATTTCGAATGGTTGCTGAATGCCTGGTTGTTAAGTTCCAGGATTACCTGGAAATCTAGGAAATATAGGAAATTACAGAAGGCATTTTAATTAGCTTTCTGTTTTGAGGGCAGAAGAATGCAGTTGGATACAATCCATCATGAAATCACAATGGTTCATTTATTAGCATTTTATTGGCATTTCACTCACAAGACTATATCCTTTGTCAGTGTTGCTTTTGTCATTTTAATGCAGAAGGAAGGAAAATAACATGCTCACAGTTCAGGTCTTCTTAATTCTCATGAGGAGTAATTGTAGTGATATGGATAATGACCTATGAATAAAACCTAGCATAGCTCAGCACATTAAATATAATGAAGTTAAATTATATTTTTGACCGACACATTTTACCAGATAACTAAAATTAATATCCTTTTATGTCAAGTATGGAAATACTAAAAAAAGGAGGGGATAATAATAATAATAGTAAAGTTGGAAGGGATCTTGGAGGTCATCTAGTCCAACCCCCTGCTCAGGCAGGAAACCCTATACCATTTCAGACAAATGGCTGTCCAGTCTCTTCTTAAAAACCTCCAGTGTTGGAACATTCACTGCTTCTGGAGGCAGGTTGTTCCACTGGTTAATTGTTCTGTCAGGAAGTTTCTCCTTAGTTCTAGGTTGCTTCTCTCCTTGATTAGTTTCCATCCAGTTGCTTCTTGTCCTGCCTTCAGGCGCCTTGGAAAATAGGTTGACTCCCTCTTCTTTGTGGCAGCCCGAGATATTGGAACACTGCTATCATGTCCCCCCTCGTCCTTCTCTTCATTAAACTAGACATACCCAATTCCAGCAACCGTTCCTTACATGCTTTTAGCCTCCAGTCCCCTAATCATTTTTGTTGCTCTTCTCTGTACTCTTTCTAGAGTCTCAACATCTTTTTTACATCGTGGTGACCAAAACTGGATGCAGTATTCCAAGTGTGGCCTTACTAAGGCATTGTAGAGTAATATTAATACTTCGCATGATCTTGATTCTATCCCTCTGTTAATGCAGCCTAGCACTGTGTTGGCCTTTTTGGCAGCTGCATCACACTGCTGGCTCATATTTAGGTGATTGTCCACTAGGACTCCGAGGTCCCTCTCAGTTACTATTGAACAAGGTACCCCCTATACTATACCTGTACATTTGGTTTTTCTTGCCTAAATGTAGAACCTTGCTTTTTTCACCACTGAATTTCATTTTGTTAGATAGCACCCAGTGTTCAAGTCTGTCCAGATCCTTCTGTATCTTAAAAATGCTTTGTTCAGATTCCAGATTGTTCTGTTTATAAAGCCAATTGATAAATTTCAATATGTTGCCTGCCTAAGCTTTTTCTCACAAAGTTGAACTATGACCAAGAAAGTTTCAGACAGATTGAAACTTTTGTCTTTTTGAGTTTTTATTACAAAAATATATTTGAAAACATACAAAATTTCCACTGAAAATGTTCATTTTAAAACATTTATGCAATAACTTAATATTTGCCAACATAATATGATGGCACAAATTACATACCCATATACTGAACTGTTGATGCATTGTGATGACAATTTAAAAACTGCTTGAAAACCAGTAGGCACAATTCATTCTATCCTAGGAGCATCAACAGATCAAAGATTCCACATGTATTCCAACAAGCTGTCTCACCAATAACTGTGCACAGAGTCATAAACAAATTATATTACAGTCAAGGAGATTGGGAAGAGAATACTATATACACAAGTATTTCTTCCTTAATGGCCTTTAGTGTTTTATATTATGTCCACAGACCTAGGAAACTGAGGTCATATGTTTATTGCAATTCTTCAGTTATAGTGCTGCACCACTGGGATATTATGCCCAATAATCTCCAAAAGTTATTAAGATAATAAAGATTGAAGCTACTCAAACTCACAATAAGCATGGAGTGCAAACTAAAGCAGTAAACCCACATATTGAATATAGTATGGATTTTAAACAAAGACATACTATTGGTACAAAAGTAAACTACAGGGGGAAGATTATTGTAATTTTTCCCCACTGAAGGTGAAGATATTGCATCTTAACATTTTAGCAAATATGTCAAAAACTGAGGTGAAATATATATGTATATATATTGCACTTTCCTCTTTAAGATATGCTAAAACAGCAACTAAATAGCCAAGAAGAGATTGATAGGTTTTTTTTGTGGGGTTTTTTTTTTTGGTTTCTTGTTATTTGTGCCAAACACTTGACATTAAATACTTTTACTGAAAGTCCCCTAATAATTATACCCTTGCTAACACATAATATTAGAACATTCTGGGAATGCAATAGACCCAAGAAAACAAACATAGGAAAAATTAAAATTTAATCAGTTTGAAATATAAGTTCCATTTCAAGACTGAAAATACAAATTGCTTTTCTGTGTCACATTGTGCCTTAGGCCTTTGCAAAATATTTAGATGCTGTAAAGTGTGTCACAAATGTATAGTTATTAGGCACAATTCAAAGACAATATCTTTACCTACAAAACAACAATCAGATCTTCAATAAGCTGCATATTTGAAAGCCACTTTAGACAATTATTAAACTTTTTTAGAAGTTGCATATAGGCAGTGTAAAAATACATGCTTAGATAGTGTATATTCATTTTAGAATATAGTCTAAAATATGAGCTACTTTCAAGAGATATTTTGCCAGGAGAAAAATTAAAATTAATAGCCTAAATTGATTATTTAAGCATTTGTTACCGATGCATGCAGAGAACAATAAGAGAGATTATAAAGTGAAACTTTTACTAAAAATTTAGGTAATCAGGCTAAAGCTGTCCAGTGATTTCACATTTTGTAAACATCTGTGATTTTACTCTGCAGTTTAGTTTGTCAAAGCAGTTGTTAAAAAGCATTTCATCACATAACCACAAGCAATAAGAGCACTAGTGTGATAACAGTGAATGCTGCCCAACAGTGCTTTGTATTACATAATACACCCGTTCTAGCTTAAACTTGCTATGTATAACATAAATGTGCATAGGACTCAGCATCAATGAAAAATGTTAAAAATAAGTTTTCATACTACCTTCTAATAAAAGACATTCTCTGGAGAATAGAGAATTATTTTGTGATCCTTATATATGTCCTAAAGATTGAGAATTGCCATAAACTAACTTTTGCACTGCTTTTCAAAACAAAATAGCAAACGAGAATAAAAATGTTTTATTGGAGCAAATACCTAGATATATCTTTGCTGTTTAATGCAATATTCCTTTTCTTATTAATTCTTGGAGACCAAGGAACTTAAAGTACATTCAATGTCAAGGAAACCTTTTCTATATATCTTTAATATAATACTTGCATTCACTGTTATCATACTTCATATGCTTCATCACTGCAAATCTCACATTTATGGCTGAGGATTTTTTTTCTACAGTAAATTCATGACTGCGTATTTCTTTCTTGTCAATAAAAAAAACACGCTAACAAAATTCAGTTTTAATAGTCTGACAATAGCCTGTAATTATATATGGAAGAATGCTGTACTAAGCAAACTTGTTGGTATACGTATATGGGTGTGCTACAACAGATCCAGTGTACAAGCAGAGAGCGCTCTGGTTTTCTATAAAAAGTCTACGAAGCCTGAAAAGATACTTTTGAGTTTCACTATTAAAGCCTGTCAAATATGTGTCACTATACACATATTTCCCTGAATTTTGTACATATAACCAATATAAAATACTTTGTTATTAGAAACACTTTCAAAGGCTGAAGAGGTTCTTTCAGAAGGCAGAGTTTGCTAAACATAAAAACTTCTACCTAAAATCACTCAAAATCTAAGTATACATATTGATTGGTTAAAAAAAAATAATCAACACACTGTTTATATCAAAAACACTGATTTGTGATGAAGTCACAATAATCAAAACATCAATGATGAATTAGAAATGTCAACTGGATAATGATGCCATCTTCATTATCACACACTTTGAGAGTAACCAGTAAAATTTACTCCAGAACTTTGTTACAGATTCTCTTGAAACAACGGGGCTTATATAGTAGGGTATACTTTTTCCCCCCCAGCCCTACCTTTTTTAATGGCTTCACAGAAATGTACCATAATATACAGAGCGAAGACTATGCTCTTCCTCCCTTTCAACCATGCTTTGAAAAATAAGCAGTGCAACTTGAATGGCTAAACTGACTACAAAATTACGTTTCACAATATAAAACAAAGACATAATTTTAAAAATGCTATCCTTTACATTGCTATTGCTTGAGTAAATTGAGTATATGTTATCACTTAAGTATTGCTAGCTACTGTAACATGCTAGAACGAAATAAATAGAAATCACAAAAGACCAATAGCAGCATATAAAACAGATCAGATTCTGACTTATTTTGGGAAGAAGTTTGATCTTTACAGCAATATATAATGCAAGTTTAGGGAGAGTTCTTAATACTATTCTGAACAGTAACTGAATAACAGCTTATCTAGAAACACTTCAACCTTTTTACAGGAAAATCTATACCAAAATTGGCATTTGACCTGGATAGGAAAAAAATGATATTCCACTGAAATAATTTTCAAAAATGTTTTTTTTAAATATATATATATATATCTCTGACAAAGCATACTGAATGTATTGTTCAAAGGAAATCATATTTCATATATTCCTAGTAAAAGTAATGCGTATTCTGCATACAAACCAATTTATGGTTGATAGGACTCACGAGGTCATCCTGTTACTATGTTAAGGCTAAAAGCAGAAATGTTATACTGCATGTCCATTTCTTCATAAAGCCTTAGAAATATCCTCTTAAATTCTTCCATGGCTCCTTAAATTTGAAGCTGGTTTCACAACTGTTGATGTTCTTCATCTAGTTATCCTGAACATTCAGGGCGTATATGGTAAAGAATTATATCAACTATTATTTGACACTGCTTAAAACAATAAGAAAAATGTGCTGTTAAACATAAAGACCGTATTTCCCATACAGAAATAAAATCCTGCTGGTAACTGGTCACAGTGAAACCACACCATTTCTTAGAACATTATTTATACAATATTTCTAAGGAACAGTATTCCTTGGAGGCTTAAGTTTTTTAAATACAAGAGTTGTACAGAAGAGGCATGTGTCTGAAGCAGATAGGTGGTCGGTAGGATTCAATTCATTGCAGTTATAGGTTGATGCTGTCAGTATCCTTGGTCAAGACTTGTAAATAGACTCCGTGTAGAGTATTAAGAAAATTTGCATCATTCTAAGAGAGAAAAAAGAATATAATCAGGCCAATGAGATAAATACTTCATAATATAACTTGTAAATAAATACATATTTGCATTGTACAGTCTGGGAAACACATTTAGTGAACAAATTGAAGAATTCAGATGGTCAAAGAAGACAGAAACAAGAACAAAGCTTTTACCAGCAATGATACATAGCAATGCTAGATACATAGCAAGACTAGATTTTGAGACGGAGACACAAGACCCATCCTTCAGCCAAATGAGCAGGAAAGCTTGCAAATTCAGCACAAACAGATTGCATGTTTTGAAATCTTCCACAACACTTGAATTGTTATCAGTGTTACACTAGTAGCTAGTACAAGATATACCAGTGTTTGAATGGCACTCGGACAATAGTTTGAACAACAAATACACAAAATCTAATGAATGAAATGAGCATGAGTTATGTAAGCACGTGCAGAATATTAAATTCAATACATCTGCAGCAATAAAATATTTGTCCATCAGAATATATTTATCTGTTCAATATATCTTTTCTTTCCAATCACAGAATGATCAATTTAACATTATACAAAATGCAAAAATTTAAAAATAAAATATTTATGCCTGTGTATACTACAAAATATAATAGTGTGTTTATGTATATGTATATGTATATACTAATGGTAAACAGCTTTTACAAAGAACATTAGTGGGTAAGGTCTATGTAAGGGATGACAGTAAGTATGCAAGACATGGTGTGATTTTATTCTGATTAGTAAATTTTCTAAGATAATGGTGGAAAAAGAAGTATCAGAAAAAGAACAGTTAATTAGGATTCCTGAATCAATATTGCCTAATCAGTGATTCTCTAAAGCAGATGCATAATTGTTTTTAGTATCCTGCATACTTGATCAGAAGGCCATCTTAGATCACAATCAAGCTTTAGATCCATTTTTAGATCATAATAACTCATCATCCCAAATTGTATTCTTGGATTAATGATATTTTGCAAAATTTAAAGAAATCTGAATTTTGTTAATCCTTCCCAAAATGAAGAATTTTGGTTTTTTATATGTTCAGAAATTTTTCATTTAGATTATTTTCTGATGTTTAAAAATAAAAGAAACTAGAGGGTCGAAATAGCCTTGCTAAGAGGCTCTGCGACACGGGACCTGTAACGCCGCCAAAGCAGCGCAAACCAGCTGTTTTTCGTGGCGAAAAAACCCCTCCTCGGTAGGAGAAGGGGCGAAGAGCTGTGGGTGAGGGTTGAGATCTTCTGAAAGCCCCCTGAAAAAACGCTCGGGGGGGGGAGAAAGAAGACTCCCTGTAAGCTCACAATCGCTCCAGCCCAGCGCAGCATCAAGACGCTGAGACCAGCCACCACTCGAGGAACACATCTCAAAGAAGCACAGAGATTGACAGACTGAACCCAGGAGCTTAAAAAGCAAGTATTTCTTATATTTTACCTCGGATCAATTATGCTCACAATAAACAAAAGGCACCCAAGATGGCGACCGCTCTTAATTTAAAGGGATAGGCACCGGCAGAGAAAGGCCGAAGAGAAACTGTAATGCGAAAGAGACCTCTAGAGGGCAGCAGAGACACATAACTTAAAACCTGCGCAAAATAAACCTAAGGAAGAGAAACTGTAATGCGAAAGAGACCTCTAGAGGGCACCAGAGACACATAACTTAAAAACATTGCAGAATAAACCTAAGGATGGATGCCAGCTCCCCAGAGATGACGATGAAGGAATTAAAAGATGACATTTCAACAATTATTGAAAAAATGAAGAGAAAGATGGACATGATAATAGACATGCATGCAAAAACATGTGAGGGAAGAATGGAGGAACAAAACGGAGAAATGGAGAAAATGGTGGAAAATCACAGCAAAGCAGTTATTGAGGACTTGGACCAAACCGGAGGAACGTACAGTGGGGAAATGAGAGAAGATACTGGGAGAAATTCGAAGAGAGTCTGGGAAGGAGTTGAAGAAAAGATGGAAGAGGTGGAGAGACAAGAAGATTTGAAAAGAATTGTTATAAACGCATGGGGAAAATATCTAGGAGAGGAGGCTAAAAATTTCTCTTGGCAACCTGACAGAATCCATAGAGCAGCGGTTCTCAACCTATGGGTCGCGACCCCATTTGGGGTCGAACGACTGTTTCACGGGGGTCGCCGGACATAGCGGTCCGCCATTTTGTTTTTTTTGTCGCGTGCGCGCCACGCATGCGCGGTTCGGCCCGTCGTGCGTGCGCCGCGCATGCGTGGATCGGCCCGTCGCAGTCCGCCATTTTGTTTTTTTTTGTTTTTTTCACCGCGCGCTGCACGTGCGCGGTTTGGGCCGGTGCGTGTGCACCGCGCATGCACGGATCAGCCCGTCGCGGTCCGCCATTTTGTTTTTTGTTTTTCATCGCGTGCGCGCATGCGCGTGCGCCCGGGTCAGGGTCGCAGCGCGCATGGGCAGCGTAAGTGGGGTCTCAGCCTGAAAAAGGTTGAGAACCACTGCCATAGAGCATGGCTTATATGGAACCAAGGGACATTGCAAGCAATAAAGAGAGACTTATTACGTGGAAGGGAAGCTGGCTATGGAAAGCCACCTGGCAGAGGAAGAAACCTAGAATTCGTCTGAAATGAAGAGAAACTTAATATTTTATGCAAGGAATTAAAGGCAAAGAATTATGGACTGATTTAAGGACTAAGTGCAAGAGCAAAAGACATGAGAGGGTGATTAATGGAAGATGTATATTAACTAGACTAGGAATGTACGCGTTGAAGGGAGGGGTGCAAAGACATGATAATTATTAACTTTAGAAAGAAGACTTGTTTGTGTGATGTACAATGGATAGATTTGAAAAGAAGTGAAACTTAAAATTTATAAAATGTAGTTGGCTTATAGTTGGACTTTGATATACGGAGTGAAGAAGGTCTACAAATTTGAAATGATTGTATTAAGCTGAAGGGCTTTAACTTGAATTTTTTCTTTGTTAGCATGTACAAATGAATATCTAATAATAATAAATTTAAAAAAAAATAAAATAAAAGAAACTACAAACATGTTTTACATGTTATATCTCTGGAGATGGATCATTTTGCACATACCCAATTTATATATAGTTCTGTCAAATAAATTCTGTCATATAAATATTACTGAGCTAAGCCAGGATTGCACTACACATTCTAATAATTAAAACAATTTCCTTTATAAATATGGTTACTAAAATTTTAACAGATATTCTGGACCACAGATTACTGTTTGTACACTGATTATTGCGCAATCACACAAGCTGACTTTTTAAAGACTATCAATATTTTGATGGTATTCTTTTTAACCTAGTAATCTTTAGATGCTTTGTAATTAAAATTCAAAAAACACTGAATTCAGTTACATCCAGTGAAACATCTATTCACTATTTTTTCTGTACCCTGCCATTTTTGCTGCATTGTAATTAAGCTTCAACAATATTCTCTGAATTATTCATATTCATAATTAGCCTTGGAAAAGATAATCTTGCACATCCTAGACTGACAAGTTGTAAGCCAAAACAGAAAGTACACATTTTTTCTTCTTTTTTCCCCATGAACTTTGATTGTTAAAAGGAGTAGGGTTTTGATGAACAAAAAAGGTACACAACACATAAGGCAAGCAGTCTAAATCTCAATTAAAACAATGCAAAGTATATCCTCAAAACAATGGACAGGAATCTGAAAAAAAAAAACGACTTTACTTTTATTACAATATAAAATTGCTGACTGTTCACTCTGTATTCAGAAAATGTTTCTCCCTTCAAAGTCAGCAAGATTTTTGTTTTAACAGTGGTCGTGAAGAAAAAAAAGAAACAGCAGGCTGTGCACAAAACTGGCAGCAAAATTGATTATATGAGCTAACATGGAATAATTTCAATGTTACTACTAGGGTACTGTATTTCAGTGATTTGCTATTTTTACATCTGTATACAATGTTTACCAATATCGGTGTAAATAAGAAAATATACTAATGTAGCACTAAACATTGGTATTTTGGTTGATGACAAAGAAGAGAATACAATTTTGGATCTTTTGGTTCCCTTCCAGTTAGATCAGGGGTGTCAAACTCAATTTCACTGAGAGCCGCATCAGCATTGTGGTTGCCCTCGGGGAGTCGGGTGGGTGTGACCTACTGGGTGGGTGTGGATGGAGTGGGTGTAGCCAGTTCTACATTGTTCGCGTCAAGGGTGCCTGTGGGGGCCTGGGCAGCAGTGGGACAGATCTGAGGGTCTCTGGCAAAAGGGGGTGGGGCCAGGGCAAGTGCCAAGGCATGGTGCACTGGAGAAGCCTCACTGTTCCTCTCAGGCCATGCGGGGGGGCTGGATGGTAGCATGGGCTGCCCGGAGCCTTGGGCAGCAGAGGTCAAACGCCCAGCCTGGCCCTCGAGCACCCACGGCACCAAGCCCAGCCCCACTTCCCCAAGGGGGTGCCCAACTGCACTTACCTCCTCCTCAAGGCTACTGCTGCTGTGCTTGCTCTCCTTACCCAGGTTGCTGATGATGGGTACAAGGGCAAAGTCAGAGGGAGGCCCATTCCCTCTTCATGGGAGGAGACCCAGCTTTGTATCCAAAGCTTCCTTAGCAATAGGATGGGAGACCCCCAGGACAGGACAGGAGGAGAGGGCAAGAGAATGGTGAAAGGGCAGCAGGGCAGGACTTCCCTCAAACCCTCCCTCTCCTTCTTTCCTTTCTTCCTTCCTAAGTACAGAGTGGTGGGAAAATATTTGAGATGAGGGAGGGAGAAAAACAGGCAAGAAATGCAGCTGAGGTGTCACCCTTCGTGAGAATGAAGAAATGCACCATCACCTGGAAGTGGCCAGCACACACCTACTTCACATATCTGGCTTGGTGGGCTCTGGGGGAGGGGATGCCATGAGCAGCGTGAGAGTCAACATTACCTGCACAATGCTGCCCAGCCCCCAGCCTGCCTGATTTCGGCAGGCAGCGGGGCGCTCTCCTCACAGCGCCGAGGTTGAGCCGGACAGTGTGAATCTCACCAGCTTTGCACCTTGCTGCCTGCTGAAACTGGGCAGGCTGGGGGCTAGGCAGCATTGCACTTTTCATCAGATTTGCGCCACCTGGATCAGCTCTTGGCGCTGTGAGGAGAGCGCCCTGCTGCGTGCTGAAACCAGGCAGGCTGGGAGTGGGGCGGCCTCACGTTTCTTTTTGGATTTGCACCACCTGGCTCAGCGCACATCAAGCCGGATATGTGAAGTAGGCGAGGGCCATTTGCTGGCCACTTCCAGGCGATGGCGTATTTTTTCATTCCTCACAAAGACTGACACCTGCCCAGGATGCACCCGATGCGGCAGGCGCTGGTTCCTCGCTGTTTCCAGACGGTCTTGTGGAGCTAAGACTGAATGCGTTTCAGCATAGACGGCCACCACAAAATTGTACATTGGCTCCTGGCCAGCCTGGGCCAGAGACACGGCAGTAGGGGCCATTCCCTCACTGTTTCCAGGATGGCTTTGCAGGCCACATGAAACCACTTCGCGGGCCGCATCCTGCCCCCAGGCCTTGTGTTTGACATGTCTGAGTTAGATTCAAGCTGGGCATGGAACTGAAACAGCAGGGATTATATTTATAGATGAATTCTGGTGGGAACGGAATGGGCATAGTCCATACATTTTTGTTCTCTCCTTGATCTTTCAGTATTATTTATTTATTTGTTTGTTTGTTTCGATTTCTATGCCGCCCTATTCCAAAAACTCAGGGCGGCTCAGTAGCTTTCTGTACCATCAACCACGGTATCCTTCTACGTTAGCTGTAGTGCTCAGAAGTTGGAGCCAGAGTTATTATGGTTCTCCTCCTTCCTAGTCAGTGTTGATGGGAGGAAAAGTCTATCCCACCCTTCTTGTGTAGTGCCTCAGGACTTGATTTTCTCCTCACTCCTGTTTAGCATTTATAAGAAAGTTATCGGAATAGATCAATTTGCTAGGATAATTGGCAAGATAATTTTTAATAGTTCATGTTAAAATGAAATATGAGAAACATTCAAATGTCTTCATATATGTTGGTTAAATGCATATTCCATTGTCATGATAAAGATAAAATGTTTTAGGGACTTTTAGATACAAAATACAACAATTTGTCTCAAACCAGTTGGTCCTGAAATGGACAGGACAGATGTTTAATACTTAAATCATTAGGTCTCAAGTCTGAAAAGAAAGCAATGTTAAACTGATTGGGAAGCAGTGACCACATTGCCTTCAAATTTAATTTGTATGCAAACAAAAAATTGCCAAGAAATACAGTACATCAACATAAATGATTAAGGATATAACATTTTACATATATCAAAATGAGGGATATGACTGACTTGTACTAAAATTCTAAAAGGTAAAGATACAGTATGAACTAACTTTTTGCTGTCTCATAATCAGTGAAATCAGAATCGTAAAAGATGAAGAACAGATAATAACTTATTTCAATAGTGTACATTTAATTCAAAATTTGATTCAGTGGTTCTTGTCATTAAAAAAAAATAATAAAATATATTTATCAGAACTAAATTATCACTAGCTACCAGGCATGAAAACAATGTATCTCCATAACTGTAGGCACTGTGCATTTTATTACTGTTTATTAGAGATCAGAAATTTGAATGGTTAACTATTATGGGCAAAAATGCTACCTAGGTCTGATCTAGCAAGAATCATATAGTTGTACTAACACTTTTAGTAAAAGCAGTCCTCAAGTTATGACCATAATGGAACCTGTCCATCATGGTCACAATTCATGATTGTAAAGCAGGTTGCTCATGTTACGGACCTGATTTTGTGACCCTTTATGCAGGGATTATTAAGCAAATCCATGTTTGTTAAGCAAACCATAGGCTTGGTTTTGCTAAAAATTGATAGTGAATGCTGTTTTTGACAAAACCATTTTAAAATGTGTTCACATGACTGTATTATGAAACTGGCCATAAATCAGGAAATGAAGTCAAGGAAATGGTTGGTCCACTAACAGGAGAAGATGACAAGGATGTGACAGGCAGCAGGGAGGAAGCAAAATTGTTTAATCCATTCTTTGCATCTGCCTTTATAGAAAAGGAAAAATACTCTAACCTATCAAAAGCAGAATTGTAAAAGACAGATTATGAATACAAGTTAAAATGGGCAAGAAAATGCCTATCCACTCTACATGAGTTCAAATCACCAGAATCAGATGAATTACATCCCAGGCTTCTGAAGGAGCTGGCAGATGTAGTTTCAGAACCACTGAATCATTTTTGGAGCATCAAGGAACTACCAGAGGATTAGGAAAGAGCAGATGGGGTTCCAATCTTCAAAAAAGGAAAAAAAAATGGATCCAGATAACTACAGACCAATCAGCCTAACATCAATACCTGGGAAGATTCTGGAAAAGATAATCAAGCAATGGATCTGCAAACACCTAGAAACAAACAAAGCTATTACTAAAACCGAACATGGGTTTGTCAAAAACAGACCATACCAGACAAACCTTACTGCATTTTTTGGCAAAGTGACTAAAAGTAGTCCACAATGGAACTATAGCTACATGGAAGGAAGCATGTAGTGGGGTACCCCAAGGTTCTGTTTTAGGTCAATGTCATCAATAATTTAGATGAGGGGATAGAAACGTAACTCAGCAAATTTTCAGATGACATCAAGCGGGGGGGGGGGGGGGAGAGGCAGGCAAATAGCCAACACATTAGTACCTTTTGGGCAGCAGGGACCGGTTCTGTGGAGAGAGGTTTTTTGTGGACTGAAGGGGGCATGGTTTTGTGTGCTGCTTGCATCCTGCGGATGGGGGTGCGCTTGTTTGCACGGACCGGTTTCTGGCATGCCACAGAACGGTGCCAGTCCATGGACTGGGGGTTGGGGACACCTGCCTTAGAAGATAGTCTCAAATTCTGAAGGCTCTTGACAAGACTTGAACACTGGGCCTTATTGGACAGAATGCAGTTCAGTGGTGAGAAAAGTAAGGTCTAACACTTAGGCAAGAAAAACTAAATGCACAGGCATATAACAGGTGGTAGCTGACTCAACAGCAGTAACTGTGAGAGGGGTCTAGGAGTCCTAGTGGACAACCATGAAGTATGAGCCAGCAGTGTGCTGCAATTGCAAAAAAAGCCAATGCCATCCTAGGCTGCATCAACAGATAGTATCAAGATTATGTGAAGTACTAGTACTGCGTTAAAGACCACACTTGAAATACTGCATCCAGTTTTGGTCATCATGATACAAAAAAGATGTTGAGACTCTAGAAAGAGTGAAGAAAAGAGCAGCAAAGGTGATTAGGGGTCTGTAGGCTACAGCATGTAATGAACGGTTATGAAAACTGGATATGTCTAACATAATGAAGAGAAGGACTAGGGATGACATGATAGCAGTCTTCCAATATTTTAGGGACAGTCACGGAGAAGGTCAACCTATTCTCCAAAATACCTGAAGGACAACAAGTAACAGATGGAAGCTTATCAAAAGGAGATAAAACCTAGAATTAAGGAGAAATTCCCTGTCAGTGAGAACAATTAATCAGTGGAATGGCTTGCCTCCAGACGTTGTGGGTGATCCATCAATGCTGGTTTTTAAGAAGAGATTGGACAGCCATTTGTCTGGAATAGCATAGGGTCTCCTGCTTGAGAAGGGAGTTGGACTGGAAGATCTCCAAGGTCCCTTCCAAATCTGTTAAATGTGGCCCAGTAGCAGAGTGCCTGAAGTATAGTCATGTGACCATGGAGGTTACTGTCAGAATCTGGGTCACTTTGAATCTGGGTCATACTACCCTCCAGGTAGGTCTGTTGGAACTTGAAATGGTTGCTAAGTATTGGGACGTAAGTCAAGGACTGCCTGGACTGAAAATAATCTTATTCATTTTTCAGTTGAAGCTTATATTTTAAAATAATTTGCACGTGGTGCATTAATATTGCAATGATATCAAGATACCATGAGCATTATGCTTAAGCCTCCCAGAGTCACTCTGAAATGAGACGGGTGGCAAATAAATTTAATAATAAATAAAAAAATATGACTGCTTCCGAAAGCAAGTAATTTTCCCTGCTCTAATCCACATCTCTGGAAGTCAAGGAGAACCAGCTCCTCCTACTTTATTTATGGAAGCAGCTCCATCAACAATGGGTTCTACATACTGCTTGTTATCTTAAGATAGTAACTGTACCTTTATTAGATGTATCAAAGTTTGCTGAAGTTGAGATCTACTGAGTACCGTTGAAGGTAATGTCTGAACATCTGTACCAAGTGTCACAGCAGAAGGTGAACCAACTTTGTTTTCAATTTCAGAGGATTTCATAGTGGACTGTTCAAACACACTAGGTGAAAGGAGGACAGAAGGTGCAATTGTAGTTGCTGTGGTAGCAAACTGTGTAGAAGCAATCTAAAAAAACAAATGAGAATCCTTATTTATTGTTTCAAAGAACACTGTATAATTCCAGTTCCCATAACGTTAACTCCATTATTTCCATTATTGTCAGAAAAGAAAGAAGTTGCAGAGATTCCCAATTAAAACGAAAAATGTCAAGTGACTGGTCTGAAAGTACATAACAAAAATTAAATATATCAAGTTTGAAGAACCTCTTTGAGGACATAATTAAATGAATTCAAATTATGCAAATTGTATTGACGCTTCAGCTGAAAGTCTATTATGCTGCCATTTATAATATGGATGTGTTATATTTTCTCGAGTTTATTAAAAAAAAGTACACAATCTTACAAATAAAAGGTACTAGGATATACTCAGGCAACAATAGAAAGCATTAAGGAAGAAAAATATATGAATATAGTTAGCTGCAACAATCTTATCAGCTGCATACAAAGAGCATTTTTTGATTGTAGCAAGAAACTTGCTACTTCAGGTAAAGTATATTATTATTCCAACAGAGTATATTAAAGTTGTAACAACATTTACTCCATGTCTGATGGAATCAGATACTCTTTAGAACAGCAAAACCAAGCTGACAAATAAGTTTGTTTTGTATATTCAGCTTCAACTCATTAATTAATTAAAAGAGGCTGAAGAGGGAAGTTTTTCTATGAAGGCAATGTTACAATGCCTGGTTTTTAATATGTACCTGGTTTGCTTTTGACAACACTTTAGGATTTGGAAATGTTTCAGGCTCCTTATTTTGCTGTGTAACCTACAAATTTAAAATGAAAATAAAGTATTTTATGTACAATTTCTTTCTTGCAGATATAGTACTATTCTGAAATAGCCAATCTCACCAAACACACACACACACACAGACATTTATTTTATCCAAATCATCAACACTGATTTTGTTGTATTATCAATATTATACATACATTGTACATTCATTCATACTGCATACACACATAGTTTTTCTGACTGAATCGGAATCAAGTTTAATGAGAATTTCCAAAGCCCAACTCCAAAGATATGTAGCGCTGTGGCTCAAAACAGCATGTTAATTAACTGAACTTGTGGCTGATCTAGAAGATCAAGAGGCAGGAATACAGTCATAACCCATTGGTGGATTCTCCATCTCCCAGTGCTGGAGAAGGGCATCCGTCATTCAAAATGAAGAAATTATGATGGTATTTTCAGACACAAGAAAGACCATGGCACAACGACACGGGAGCCATGATCAGCAATGACTTACAAACAATTTCACAAGAGATGTGTTCAACTCCAAATAACCTACCTGATAGGGATGAATGACTTTACCAGTCAAAGCCTGTTGCTTGATGTGGGATTCCTTGAAACAATCTGGTGTGGCCAGTTGGCTAATGGCAGAAGCAGCATTTGGTGCTACTTGGGGTTTAATAAGAGATTGCTGCATTTGGTCATGCTGTGGTGTCAACCTGAGCTTTTGAAGAAGATCCACACTGGGAAGTGATGTGTTTGAAGCATCTCCTGCATTTGGCAAAGTCATTGATGTTAGGAATTGGTTTTGACCAGAACTTACATTTTGTGCATTGTGGTTCATATCGCACAATGGCTGATTCATAAGTGAAGGTATTTGCTTGGTAGTCTGCTGCATGACTTGCGTTACATTATTATTTGCATTGATATTCTGCAGCACTGGACCACAAGGTGCTTCTGTTGCCAAAGTCGAATTAAGGATAGGACTTAAATGTACATTATAGTTTGAAACTTTATTTACTTCAGGTTGTAAAACTGAAGGTGATGAAGTTAGTACAGATGGTACACATTCCTGTGGTAATAAAGTCACAGAGTTATTTTTGAGGCTTGGAGCGTCTAGCTTCCTCAGAGGCTGATGGATTACTGTTGATTGTTCAAATGAAAAGGGTAAAAGCAAATTGTGTTCTCTGCATGAGGTATCAGTTTTCTCTATCCTCTCTGGATTGGAAATGGGAGCTGTGGAGTTTTCCTTTGGTAGTGAAGTTCCAAATAATTCTTCCACTGTTAGATGTTTAGGGATGGACTGACATGACTAGGAAAAAAGGTTTAGAAGCTTAGTTTAATATAGAATGCACACGCTCACTTCCTTGCACAAAAATGAATGCCAAAGTGCTACTTTTTAAAACAGATTGCTACAAAGCCATCTATAGCAAAAGTATTATTGTATTCAAGTGAAGCCCATTTTCCCAATATCAACAATAATCATCAATTCTTGTCTGCCATTCAATCTATCTCACCCTAAATATATGTGCAACCCATTTAAGGGAAATAATTGTAAAAATGCATACTAATAGGGAAACCTATTTGTCAAAAACTCATCGCTACAAACAGAATGCAATATACAAATATACAGGCAGTCCTCGACTTATGTCCACTTGTTCAGTGACTGAAGTTACAACCACTGCAGCATGCCCAGTCACATGAACATGATTCAGACTATTTACAAATACAGAAATGCTTCAACTCATCCCCGCCTGTCTATCTCTCCCCCCCCCACACACCCCTCCAATCTATGCCCTTTTAGCTTTCCTGCACATGACGGAAGCAGTACTGGGTCTGAGGCAAAAGGAGTTTCAGCCAGGTATTATCACTCCAGGTCTCAACTTCAGCCCCAATGCTAACACTGCCATCAATGAAAAATGCTGCGTCAAGCCCTATACTGCAATCAGCAACCATCACTGCAGAAAGCCACAGTTCCCCCCTAATGCCAGCGCTTCATAGGACCTGCCACGCATGGATGACCTTCTTCATTTTCCTCCTGTTGCTGCCAAAGCACACACAGTCTGACCCGTCGCTTGCGTAGCCCAGTTCCTAGTGGGCTGCAGCCCGATGGTTGGGGACCCGATATAAGTAATATACACATTTAGAATGAGGACAAAAGTAACAAAGTAGTCCTCGTGTTACGACCACCATCGAGCCCAAAATTTCTGTTGCTAAGTGAAACATTTATTAAGTGAATTTTGCCCCATTTTACCTTTCTACAGTTGTACTACAGTTAAGTGAATCTGGCTTCGCCACTGACTTTGCCTGCAAGAAGGTTTGCAAAAGGATCAGATGACCCTATGAAACCGTCATAAATATGAGTCAGTTGCCAAGTGTCTGAATTTTGATCACATGAACACGGGGATGCTGCAACGGTCATTAAGTGTGAAAAATGATAATGAGTCATTTTTTTCAGTGCTCTTGTAACTTTGAACAGCCACTAAATGAACTGCTGTTATTCGAGGACTACCTGTATTTCCATTTAAAATAGCATTTCATAAGGATAAAAAGGCAGATCTCAGAGGATCTGATTTTAACATACATGATCTTGGACTTGTAACATCGGTGTTTCATATTCAGATGCTTCTGTACTTTCAGTCTTTGTGAGATTTCCACTTTCTTGGGTCCCTGAAATTAAGTCACTCTTCTGATTCTAAAAGAATAAAAAGGAAAGAAACATTATTTTTAAATTCCAGTTTGGACTGAATTATGATTTATGGGAATACAGTCAACAGATTTCAGCAAGCTTTCTTCCTTGGATTGTGATCATGTGACATGGGGAAACTGCAGTGGTCATTTAGGTGCGAGAACCATTTATAACTCTTTTTAGCACTGTTGTATTTTCAAATGGTTGCTAAACAAATGATCATAAGTCGAGGACTATCTTTGTACAGATAGCATTTCAAGAATTATCCATTTTTCCCTTCTTATCTTTTTTTTAATAACAATCTTGCCTGATGGCTAATGGTCCTGCCATTGTGAATTTTGGATGTTATTTGGCCAATTGTTAGCTGTTGTTAAGAGGCTTACAACTCTTTGACAGAATTCACATATCACATGGTTTGTTTTAACCAGGGTGCGATGAATAAATGTGCTATCTGGCTCCACACAACATGCTCATACAAAATACGAATTAACTATGTTGTTATATTATGATGAGGCGACAAACAAATCACTTTGCTTCCCAAGTGTTTAATGAAACCTTTTATGCAATTTTTCAAAAACTAAAACTAATAAAAAATTAATTCCATCTGCAGTACTCCTGTAAACTTAGGAAAGAAGAAAACTGTTTCCAAAAAAAGGCATGCCAACTGCAAAACCGTTATACAATTATCCCAGCATGTGCCCAATGTGTTTTCACACATAAGGCAAAGGTATTAATAATATTAAAATAAATAAATGATTTAGTTTTATGCCTCAAATGATCTGCAAAGTTAACACATTTATTTCAGAAGAACTGAACTGACAAAATTTGCAATCATAGAGAAAAACATCATTTTTTTAGATCACTCTATGAAGATAGCCCAAATATAAAAAGTGAATAACAAATGTAAGGAAGTAAAGCCAATTACAGTGGTTAAGTTTAACAGCTAATGGGTCTGTACTGTATCATTTCCATTTTTATAAACTACTCGTTTAACACACAGAGCACACCATTAAATGTGGATTGTGGACTGCATATTTCTTCTCTAGGGGTTTTTGGGCTGACATGTTGCCATGCATTTTTACAACTGAGGTAATTGTAGTTCTGTGCTACGTGTGCAGTGTTAGAAAAGGCTTACAGAAATGTAGATGTAAATGTAGAATTTTTTTTTTATTACTGTGATGAGCGAGATGTTACAAAAGGATTTAAATCAATTGCTGAATATGCATTTCACCATAAACGACATAATATACAGATCTGTAAACAAAACTGCCCAGATAGCATGAAATATTTATAGGAATTAGTAGGGACCAGGAACTTGCAATTGAGATCAGGACTGCCATTTGCTAGGGATGTGGTCAAAAAACATGACATCACAAGACACTGCTTAGTGATAACCCAGGCAGTTCCACTTGTCATCATAACCCAAGATGCATGGCTCATTAAGTGGGAAGCTGAGGAAGTTTTAGGTAAGGAGTAAAGCCCTGGGAGGACGGGCACAGGCCACACCCAAGTCAGGGAAGGAGGTGCTCAGTGCGGTGTTAGCTCAGAAAGGCCCAGGGTGCATGTGTGCAATTAAGGCCATGGGAGTGTGTGTGCACATGTATGCAATCATAGGGAGGCCTTGGGAAGAAGGCACAGGGTGTATACAGTGAGGGAAAAAAATATTTGATCCCCTGCTGATTTTATACGTTTTTGCCCACTGACAAAGAAATGATCGGTCTATAATTTTAATGGTAGGTTTATTTTAACAGGGAGAGACAGAACGACGAAAAAAATCCAGAAAAACGCACTTCAAAAAAGTTATAAATTGATTTGCATTTTAATGAGTGAAATAAATATTTGACCCCTTCGCAAAACATGACATAGTACTTGGTGGCAAAATCCTGGTTGGCAATCACCAAGGTCAGACGTTTCTTGTAGTTGGCCAGCAGGTTTACACATATCTCAGGAGGGATTTTGTCCCACTCCTCTATGCAGATCCTCTCCAAGTCATTAAGGTTTCGAGGCTGATGTTTGGTGGTTCGAACCTTCAGCTCCCTCCACAGATTTTTCTATAGGATTAAGATCTGGCGACTGGCTAAGCCTTCTTCTTGAGCCACTCCTTTGTTGCCTTGGCCATGTGTTTTGGGTCACTGGCATGCTGGAATACCCATCCACGACCCATTTTCAATGCCCTGGCTGGGGGAAGGAGGTTCTCACCCAAGATTTGATAGTACATGGCCTCGTCCATCATCCCTTTGATGCGGTGAAGTTGTCCTGTCCCCTTAGCAGAAAAACACCCCCAAAGCATAATTTTTCCAACTCCATGTCTGATGGTGAGGATGGTGTTCTTGGGGTCATAGGCAGAGCTCAATTTTGGTCTCATCTGACCACAACACTTTTACCCAGTTCTCCTCTGAAGCATTCAGATGTTCATTGGCAAACTTCAGATGGGCCTGTACATGGCTTTCTTGAGCAGGGGGACCATGTGGGCGCTGCAGGATTTCAGTCCTTCACAGTGTAGTGTGTTACCAATTGTTTTCTTGGTGACTATTTTCCCAGCTGCCTTGAGATCACTGACAAGATCCTCCCGTGTAGTTCAGGGCTGATTCCTCACCGTTCTCATAATCATTGAAACACAAGGTGAGATCTTGCATGGAGCCCCAGATGGAGGGAGATTGACATTATTTTGTTTTTCTTCCATTTGCAAATAATTGCGCCAACTGTTGTCACCTTCTTACCAAGTTGTTTGGCGATAGTCTTGTAACCCATTCCAGCCTTGTGTAGGTCTACAATCTTGTCCCTGACATCCTTGGACAGCTCTTTGGTCCTGGCCATGATGGAGAGTTTGGAATCTGATTGATTCCTTCTGAGATTAGGGGCACTCCTTTTAAGAGAGTGCTTCTAATCTCAGCTCATTACCTATATAAAAGACACCTGGGAGACAGAAATCTTGCTGATTGATAGGGGATCAAATACTTATTTCACCCATTAAAATGCAAATCAATTTATAACTTTTTTGAAATGTGTTTTTACGGATTTTTTTTGTGGTTATTCTGTCTCTCATTGTTAAAATAAATCTACCATTAAAATTATAGTCTGATCATTTCTTTGTCAGTGGGGAAATGTAGAAAATCAGCAGGGAATAAAAATTTTTTCCCCCTCACTGTACCTGTGTGTGCACAGGGAGGCTATTGAAAGGTTTGTGTGTGTGCGGGGGGGGGGGGAAATCACAGAGATATTGTAGATGTGCGCAATCTTCTTTGCTGACTTCTCATTGATGTTACTTGGAAGAAGCTGGCACAGAAGGTCGCACATTGGTGTCCATGTTGTTGCAGGACACTGCAATTGGTTGCAAGTGCAAGCTGGATGCCATGCAACTAAATTTTGCTCACCTGACTGTGAGAGTAGTCCTGGAATTTTGAATACTGATTTTAAGTAGTTCAGTAGCATTGCAGCTTCAAACAATTACTGAATGAATGGTCATAATTCAAGGACCTTTTCAAGCATATTTGTGGGTAATTATTTTGCCTTTAAATACGTAAAATCCTAAAATTAGAACCTGGTATTAAAATCGTAACATGCACAATTTCCTTACCCGTTCATATTCAACCTTTGCTTTACTAAGCAATTCTAGGATATCTGTGCAACCATTAACCCGACTGACATTTTTTCTATCCTGTAATTGTTGCTGGGATCTCTGAGTTTCTTCCTGTACCACCCTATCACAAAAGAGAAGAAAAGACTACTTATATTTAGAATATATTTTAACAATATATACCTTTCTTGGAAAAGCATGATTTCAATGAACGGAAGAGCACACACAACACGCAAGTAAAAACAAGATTAAATATAATAGGCAATATAGATTAATCACTATAAAGTATACATTATTTATTCCATTATATACTGATCTTTAATCTGCCCATTTTATTTTAATAAAAGGATTTACAAATTGCAATAAGCAACCATTTGTTCTGACTATGGTTTGCTGAATAAGCTAATAATGAATGCCTTGATTCATAATACTGAGCCATAAACCAGTGTACAACATGTAACCTCTTATTTTATTTATTTTTTATTTATTTTATTTATTAAATTTCTATGCTGCCCTATTCCGGGAAATCAGGGCGGCTCACAGCATAAATAGAAATCTAATATTAAAAAACTACATAATACATATATAAAAATACATATATAAAAAAGAGAACCCCTAAATTAAGAAACCATTCATACAACGTACACACAAACATACACTGGCTAGGGGCAAGATGTCAACCGCCCCAGGCCTGTCGGCAAAGATGTGTCTTAAGGAGTTTACGAAAGGCGGAGAGGGTGGGGACAATACAGATCTCCGGGGGGAGTTGATTCCGGGGCCGCAACAGAGAAGGCTCTTCCCCTAGGCCCCGCCAGGCGACACTGTCTGGCTGACGGGACCTGGAGAAGGCCGACTCTGTGGGCCCTAACCAGCCGCTGGGTTTCGTGAGGCAGCAGACGGTCCCGTAAGTAACCTGGTCCGATGCCATGTAGGGCTTTATAGGTCATAACCAACACTTTGAATTGCGTTCGGAGACCAATAGGCAGCCAATGCAGCTCGCGGAGTGATGCCGAAATGTGGGCATTTCTGGGCAGGCCCAACACTGCTCGCGCGGCTGCATTCTGCATTACCTGAAGTCTCCGAACGTTTTTCAAAGGTAGCCCCATGTAGAGAGCATTGCAGTAGTCGAGGCTCGAGGTGATAAGGGCATGAGTGACTGTGAGAAGAGACTCCCAGTCCAAATAGGGCCGCAACTGGTGCACCAGGCAGACCTGGGCAAATGTCCTCCTCACCACAGCCGAAAAAAGATGTTCCAGATTTAGCTGTGGATCGAGGAGGACACCCAAGTTGTGGACCTTCTCAGAGGGGGTCAAAAACTCCCCCCCAGGCTGATGGACGGATGGATTAAATTGTCTTTGGGAGGCAAAACCCACAGCCACTCCGTCTTGTCGGGGTTAAGTTTAAGCTTGTTAGCACCCATCCAAACCCTAACAGCCTCCAGACATCGGCACATCACTTCCGCTGCTTCACTGAAGTGACACGGGGTGGAGATGTAAAGCTGGGTATCATCAGCATTAGAAACCTCATGAATATTTTCTTCACAATTTATTTATTATGGACTTTCAAATAATGTGTGGTTACTACCTCCATTACAACTTAGCTGAATATATTGTTAACTTTGCTTTAAATATGTATAAACCACTTTGACAATACATTTGCCTAGAAATATAAACAATGCTTTAGAATAAAATAAAAGGAAATGCAATGTTTAATCTTTTCTCACTGATTCAGAACATTTTTACTAACTTAAAGCAAACTGGCTCAAGCAACTTGAAATGAAGACAGAGTTAGGATATTAGGCTAGGACTGAGGAGACCCAGACTTAATCTACCCTCAATCATGGCTGATAATTTGGGCTAAACAATCTCTCTCAGTCCAACCCATTTCACAGAAATGTTGCTATGGGGATAAAATGAAGTGAGATCCCCAGGTAAACTGTAATGGGGGAAAGGCAGGATAAAGATCAAATTAGTATGACATACTAAAAGTAATGGAGCAGGTATCTATTTTTCAAAGAAAAAAATGGTACAGATTTTAGTCTTAAAAATAAAGCCAGGTAAGGACGCTATCAATCATTTTGGGTATATTTGGAATGGTGAGAATATGTAATAATAATAAAATAATATTGAATAACTATAAATTTAAAAATATTCTGCATTATCACAAAATGGCTGCCATGGCAGCGAGCTAGCCTATTACTATTATGATGAGGATACTTTCTCTAATATGATTAATAACTCTATTACAGTATATATAAGAGCCGTGATGACGCAGTGGTTAGAGTGCAGTATTCAGGCTAACTCACTGCTCACTCCAGGAATTCGATTCTGAGTGGCTCAGGGTTGACTCAACCTTCCAAGGTCGGTAAAATGAGGACCCAGACTGTTGGGGGCAATATGCTGATTCTGTAAACTGCTTAAAGAGGGCTGTAAAGCACTATGAAGCGATACATAAGTCTCATTGTTATTGCTATATGTCTTTGCCTTTTAGAGTGGGCAAAACAAATAAAGCACTAGGCTGCATTTTCTAAGGATGTCTGTGAGCTTCTATGTACTTAAGATAAGTTATTTAAACAAAGATGACACTAAATGTGGGAACACTATGTTTGTAAAATCCACACTGGCTATCTCTAGTCTAAAACAAAATCTGAGTACATCCATTTTCTGAATCTTCTGCCTACATTAGCTATAATGTGGATTATTTAACGTATTTTGCAATACAGTTGCTAAACTGCATGAAGGAATGCAAATGGACATTAAGCTGCATTTAATTTGGATTAGGTCATTACTTAAAATACACTGTATCATTAGATTCATATGCCACTACATCACTGCAGGTATTATATATCATCAGATTGGTACAGTATCCCCAACACTGAAAGTATGATTAAGAGTTTGAAGTACAGTTAAGGGAATCATATGTGTATTTTCATCAATTCCTCACACCAAATCTATCAATTACTAGTAGGGTTGTTATGAAACTTTCGTACTGTCATATTCAATTTCAAAAAGAAATACTTCTAAAAATAAAAGGGCTTGTAGAAAACAATCCAAAAGAAAAAAGCCAAGTGGATTAACTTTCTCCATTCCAAAGCTAAAATAAAAACTCAGGTACGATATATAGTGCAAAAGTCACCAACACTGCTAATAAGAATAAATGACATTATTAAGAAAAATTAAAGTTACATTCAGAAAGAAACATTTCTTAAATTATAGATAAAAATCACATGAAGATCTTTAATGTGCTGCTTTATGTGGACCCTAAGAGTTGATTTTGACTTGATGGTACATAATCAACTGCAGGGCAGTTCAGGATCCTTGGTAGAAAGCAGCTAAATTGACATATAGAAAGACAAACTCTTCTGGAGAAAAATCAATATGGCTTCTGTAATAAGTCCAACCTCACTAACCCTTTAGACACCTCTGAAAATCTCAACAAACAAAGTAATGACTCCAATCAGGTGACTTGTTTTCAAAAGGCTTTGGCAAATTTCTTCACCAAAAACTTACATATAATTTTCTATTTCAGTGGTTCTCAACCTTCTAATGCCGCGACCCTTTAATACAGTTCCTCATGTTGTGGTGACCCCCAACCATAAAATTATTTTTGTTGCTACTTCATAACTGTAATTTTGCTACTGTTATGAATCATAATGTAAATATCTGATATGCAGGATGTATTTTCATTGTTACAAATTGAACACAATTATAGCATAGTGATTTATCACAAAAACAATATCTAATTATATATTGTGAAATATTTATTTCTAATTACAAATAAATGAAATTTTGTCTTGAAGCATGGGTGCCGAATCACACCTTCAGCTGCTCCACCTATGGCTCTCAAGGGAGACCTGACGTTTTCTCTTCTCCCCTTGCCCTACAACACACACACACACAAACACATTTTCCAGGGTCATGTGATCGCCTTTTGCAACCTTCTGACTAGCAAAGTTAGTGGGAAAACCAGATTCACTTAAGAACCATGCTACTAATTTGATCTCTCTCTCCCTTTCTTTCTCTCCCTCTCTTTCTTTCTCTCTCCTCTCTTTCTCTCTCCCCCTCTCTCTCCCTTCCTCTCTCTCCCTCTCTCTTCCTCTTTCTTTCTCCCTATCTTTCTCTCCCTCTCTCTTTCTCTCCCTCTCTTCCTCCCTCCCTCTCTGTCCGATCGGGGATCGATTTGGAGGTGCGGAACTTTTGACCAGTTCCGACCCTCTGTTGTGGAGGTTACTGACTGGGTACGAGCAGTCTGGGAGGCTTGGGCAGCACAGCCAGCCTACAAAGGTTGGAGGAGAACTTGGGACGGAAGTCCACGAAACCCCTGAGCCTCTCTAGCTGCCAAGTAAAGCAAGGGCGAGCAGGCAGGCCGGCCGGCTGACTGGTGCGAACGAGCGGGTGGCCCACCCGTCTCTTAAGCATGCGGGCTTCCCCAGGCGAGCGGTGGCTCTCACCTGCCGCTTTCTTCAGTCGGCGGCAATAAAGGTGGGGGCGGAGGTTGGTCCCTCTCCCCTAGTGGCATTAAAAGGCAGAATCATCGCCAGGGGAGCGAAAAGGGCGAGGCTGGCTCACCAAGCTCGGAGGGAAGGAGGCTTCCTCGCTTGCTCCGCACAGCCCCGCCACCCTCTTGGCCCAGCGCAAGGGGAAGCAGCGAGGCAAAGTAGCGGGCGTCGCTGCCGTGGGGGAAGGAGCCGGGCACCAACGGGGCCCCAGATCAGCTGGAGGGCATCACAGTCGCACCAACCTGCTGGAACAGTGAGGTACCGAGGGCCGCTCAGGCAGAGAGACTCGAGGGCTGTGACAGGACGGGAGCCCCCCAATATCCCGCCTTTGGATTGGCACGATTGGGAGCACTTCGGGGCAGAGTTGCCTCACCTGCCCTCCAGCGGTCGACGAGAAGCTCCTGCCCCAGTATAGTCCGGACAACGGGGAGGGGGCTTGGTGACCCCTGTGAAAGGGTCATTCGACCCCCAAAAGGGTCGCAACCCACAGGTGGAGAACCTCTGTTCTAGTTAAAGAACAGTGTAGGAACAAATAGACATTTCTCAAAATGGAAGAAAGCATATAAGGATTTATACTGGGTTTTAGGTTCTTTATAAATATCTGGATGAACATAACACAAAACTATTTAGGATGATAAAAATACAAAAGGCAGCAAAACCTTTAAATGATCTTATTAAACTGAACAGGCATTAAAATGATGAACTGTCTAATGTAATAAATACAAGATGGCCTTATATCCCACTGAGAATCATTTTGGATTGCAGTGGGATATAAATGGAATATGCTGGGTAAGATTGTGATAGATAGCTTAATAAAATATTTCAGGTTATTTTTAAAAAGGCCAACTCCACCTTGGATGTTACGGATAAATCTAAAATACAGTAACAGATAGAATAATATGAGTTAGAAATAGTGACCAAATATACAGGCATATAACTAAAAGTTTAAGTTATTTACATTACAAGCAAAGAACAGGTTAACTGGAATGGGCTTCTACATTAAAGCTAATAACAACAACTTAGCAATGCTTGATCAGGTACAAGTTGCTATTTTACTATACACTTATCGCAAAAGTTGTAAGGAGGAGGAAAAATGGAAGAGAAACTGACAGAAACCATTGTTTCATTGTATCTATGTTAAAAGTGAACAATTCTCTCTCAACAGAGGGGGAGGGATATGGCACCACACCATTCATCTCACTATTAGCATCACACTATCCTCTCCTTTACAATGCAGCCCAGTCCCAACAGGGTTCTGCCATTATTTGCATTCTGATTCAGGTGATCCCGAGGACACAGATTAGATCCTAGGTTGTTTCAATGACCCTCAGAATGAATGTTAATGACTGGCCAACTGCAGAGAAGATAAATCCCTTCCTTTCCCCACCAGTTGGTTAGAACTGAAGAAGCTTTTTGGATGAGAAGTGAAATACCTTAAAGAAAAATCAGAAAGTCCAATTGCCTTTAAAATAAAAGCACCTTTGGGGCAACTATGACCTGGGTGAATGAGAACCTCCATGGACAGTTCTTTAAATGATTTTGACTGAAAACAAGCATGTATTCCTTAAGAAATACTTAGGTTACATATTTTTTAAAAAATCACAATATCCTTTATATGCTGAATGTCTGAATGTTTCCTGAGAATTCAAAGCATGATGACAATGCAGGAAAGTGAGGAACGTCTGTATTTGGCGTTTTTAAGACTAAGATGTTTGAAGTTATAATTTATATACCACTCCATTTCCAGAGACTATCAGAGTGTAATAGTACAATTATATTAAGATTAAAAGCATCAATATAATTATAAACAGTCATTCAGTGCTACCACTCACTGTGATTTTAAATTATCTCCCGCAGACATACAATCATACTTCAGTTCCAAATGTGGGATACAGAATTACAATTTGACTATTTCTTCCAAACATTAAGTCACAATGTATTTTTGTCATAAGGTATTATATTAAGTCATAATGTGCCTTTAGAAGGTGAGAACAAAAAAAAATCATGCAAAAACCAATTTTGCAGTGAGATGCCATAAAGCTAAAAATAACCTAAGCATGTTTATTCATGCTTTCAATTTTTATATTAAATTATATTAAAAAATAGGTACTTACTTAGACATGAGTTTTGCTATTCGATGACAGTCATTCTTGTCATAAAACCAGATACTGTAAATTAACACTGGAAGATATTTGAAAGAAGGAAGTGATTATTTTTTTTAAAAAAAATAAGCTATTACAGGATAAATAAAAATGTAAAGCATCAGCAGAATGAATTATGTCAAACACTAAAAAGAGAAAAATTTGAAGTATAACTGCTGGAGGAAGATGGGTAAAAAGAATAAAAAAAATGTAAGGACTGAAGAAGAAGGATTAATGAAACAAAGGGAAGGAAGAAAAAAAAATCAGTTGGGAAGGGCAGGTGATTCAGATCTAAACCAAAGAAGCATAAATATATGGTGGCCAAGCCAAATATATTTTTAAAAAACCCCTGAAGTATAGCCAATAAGTAAAATCAACCTCCCTAAATATAAATATATAGTTATCCCACTGCAATTTCTGGGTCATAACACTAGTTTCAATCTTTTTTTAGAGAAAAGTTATCCCATTGAACCACGAGCTTTACTTCCAACTAAGCATACAAAAACTATATATTATTTAGTACTCTGGTTGTCCAGGCTTTGGGACAGCAATACTACGATACTGATCAGGGTTCCTGCATCCCAGTGCAATGTTTCGGAAGTGGAGATTGCCATGCAATATATGAAGTCAGTATAGGATCTGCTGTGAGTTCTTTGAAAATCTTGTAACCCATTAGGGTGCAGAAAGCTGTCTTCCTTATGTATTTGGAGGTATTAGCTAAACTGGGAATTTTGGATCTCATTCTGTGGGATTCTTGAGAGGCAATGTTTCTTCATGGTAATATGCTAGGAACTACTTTTTTAATTTACCCATGGCTATCATTTCTTGCTTGCCAGTTTAGAGCTAAGTAATTCAGATCATTGGGGAATGATGCTTAATTCGAGGTAGAATTGGAGTTGTCTGCAATTTCAGTGTTGAAACAATCTTTTTTGTAAAGGTTGGTCATGGTTTTCTCTTGGAAAGATTTACAGTTTTGCCCTTTGTAGTGTTATTCTCCCAAGCTTTGAATCTAATGCATTTCACTTTCAAGCTAGTTCTCCATGTAGCTACTGCTCTGCTGGTCATGTGATTAATGATCCAAGATTTTTTTAAAATTAGGTTTATAGAGAACAAGTTTGCAGGAGCTAATATTCATGTTACATTTTTGTACCCGATTTTGACTTTCCTATCTTCTGACCAGCAAAGCACAGTATCCCTATGATCCTATGGATTTTCTGAAATAGACATACTTTCTATTCTTTCAAAACACTCTAAAAGTATGATTTTACATACTTAGTGAAAGTCTATGTAGCAGAAACCAGAATAACCAAAGGCTGAGTCTGAACTGGTTATTTGAAAAAAGTTAAAAGCAGGGGCAAATCTTGCTGACCTGTTTTGTCCAAAGGAAATAAGGTATGGGTAAGAACAGAATTTATTCTATCCATAATTTAGCACGCCATTTAGCTCATGGATGTGAAAAAGCAATACATATTCGAGTGCAACAACCAACACTTTATACCAGGGGTCTTCAAACTTGGCCCTTTTATGACTTGTGGACTTCAACTCCCAGAATTCTTCAGCCAGGCACGCTGAAGTTATAAAAGGGCCAAGTTTGAAGACCCCTGCTTTAGATGATCTCTTCCTAGGATTGTAGAAATAATCGTCTACAGAGGTGAAAATGTGTTGGTAAATCCATCACCTGGAAGAGATGTAGCTTCAATATGTGAAGCCACTTATTCAAGGGCACCAATAGAACAGCTCATTTAAGAAGACTAGAACTATCTGGTTTGACTAATCCAACTTCAATCAGAAACTGAATAAAGGCTAATCTGGAGCTTATAAAATCCCTGCAAGTTTCAGTAGGATTCTGCTGATCAATGGCATGAGCATACAATAAACAAAAACCCTTTGGCCTGCTTTTGGCCACCAGAACCATAATATTTTTGCTTTGTTTACTAATATCTTATGAAGAAGAAATGAATGTACTGCACTGGAAGGTAAAGGTATCAGAATATGGAACCCTAAATTCCCTAGATAGCATTTCAGTATGAAGAATAATTAATCTAGAGCTATAAGCATGATGAAATAAAACATACAGTATGTCTAAAATAGATATCAAAGCCAAGAGCTAATGGATTTAGCTAAACATAGCTATCAAAGAAAGAAGACAGATAAATACTTTTCAATAGATTGCAGTGACGGCTGCTGACACATTAGTTCAGTGCATCAATTTAAACTCCATTTTATCCTGTAACTTCAGTGTCAACTTATGGCGATTTGCATTCTTAAGCAAATTAAAAATAAATCAAAGTAAAAGCAGGCTTTAAAATAAAAGTCAATATTAAAGGAACTTTACATAAACAAGTAGCAGACTAATTATTCAGATATATACTCAGCTTCTTGAAATATTACACAAATAGTTATTAATGAATTGACTAAAATAGCAATTCCAGTTAAATCTGGAGAACACTCTGTCAGTGTGTTACTAAAAGAGGTACTACCATATATGAGGTATATGCTATTTGCCTGCTACATAACAATACTTTCAGATCAATCTTTATTAGTCATAGACCAGCATAAGGATAATAGGGTACAAACAATTGGTAATTTAAAAATGCTAAAAGACAGAAAGGTCTGATTGATTACACCTTGACATTTTTAACTGTTATATTGCAGTTCTACTTTTTACAATCTCTTTTGCCTTGCAGCCCCCCAACTAGGGGCGTTAAGCAGGCTCAAGTCGCAACTGCGAAACATTGACAAATCCAAATTTCTTTTTCTGACAAAGAGTACATACTAGGCAGTGATTTAACCACCAAGCCACAGGCTTTACTCCCCTTTGCCAGCCGAGTCAAGGGAATATATACAGGAAGTTTTTCAGACAGACCGGTCTGATTGATTACACCTTGACATTTTTAACTGCTATACTGCAGTTATACTTTTTACAATCTCTTTTGCCTATATACTCCCTTGACTCAGCTGGCAAAGAGGGGAGGAAAGCCTGTGGCTTGGTGGTTAAATCACTGCCTAGTATGTAAACTGTCCAGGTTCAATCCCATAAAGGGTGTGGCTAACTGAAGAGAGCAGAATGAGCTTGAAATGGCCAGCTTAGTCTCCCAATTTAATTCTTTAACTCTTTGTCAGAAAAAGAAATTTGGACTTTTAAATATATATATAAATATATATAAATATATATATATATAAATAAATATATGAATAAAAGATAGATCCATGTCTAATTTTTAAAAAGTTAAATATATAAAAACTGTAAAAATCAAGAGTAAAATAATCTGAAAGGAGGGATAGAAATATTAAGCAGATGTAAGGGAACACAAAAGTTAGCATTTGGCAAACTAAATCTGTCATATACAAAAACACACTTGAATAATGAACTAAGTGCTCATTAAGATTAACTTATGGCACAGGTCATCATCTGACAGATTTTAAACATTGCTGTTCAGACCCTGGTAATATTATATGCTGTAGCAGGTTTAGTATCTGCAAACAGCAGGGAGATGTAGAATTGTCTTGTGCACTTTGAGTATTTATGCATTAATAAAACTGCATACAACTAGTACAACTGTCTCTGTAATACAGGCACTGGAGGAGTACAAACTCTGTTGTTTCTATGTATCCAGAGTCATAGGGGCATTGTCTCTCTAGGTAGGGAATTTTCCTGTTGGTCTTCAAGGATAGCTCAGGGAATGGCATGACACTGAGCCAGAGTAAAGGCTTTCCATTGTAATACTTTCATAGATTTAATTTTTCTTTGTATTTTCCTCAACTAATTGCATCCATTCAACCTAAATTGAGTGTTAACTTGTTCTCATTGTGTGTCAGGCATGAATAACCAGACCTACACATGTAAGTTCAAATTAGCTACTTATTGTTCTAGGCCTATTTCATAGGAATCTCTCCAGACTGGCAGTTTTCACCTGGAAAATACTAGATAAGGCTCAAAGGGGGACTGGGGATGGGGATTAGACCTTGCCCTCTTACTCTGAGTCCAGAGTAATCCCCTCACCTGAGTCCTCCTCCCGACTTTAACAGTTGCTCTCCAACATCATGTCACACCTAAACAGTAAAATTCTGACTCAACATACCCTTTGAATGAAAGGTGTTTCGTAAATATGTTTATTAAACAATGTCATTTGCATAAATTTGCATCATCATAATCACATAGATACATCAATTGTTTGGACAGATTTCATACTTAGTGGTCTTTGTGAAGTCAAGCTTTCTGCACTAAATCCAAAAATCCTTTAAATAAAAAGTGTTAAACTGAGATTTTACTGCACTTAAATAGGAGAAATTTTCTAAACTTCTAAAAATGGCATTTCCTAAATAATACATTCAAATGCATACTTACAGTTGGCATTTCTATACAGAAGAAAAGGTTCATGAAGTTGAAACTCCAAGTCTTTGTTTACGGGCTCAACCAAGTTGTGCATATTCAATCGATTTACAATTGTAAAACCATGGTAAGGTGAAGCAGACCTATTATTTCAAGGGAAACAAATTATGGATAAACTGATCTGCAAAAGCAGAAGAAAGGTTGACAACCGCAGCGTTCTCAAAGTGCCATTGAAGAGTAAGTTGAAAAATGAAGAAAAGAGAGAGAACAAGATAATTAGCAATAGTTTGCGTGTAAGCACAATCCTTGAGACTTTTTGCAGGAGACTATGGACAGCTTTGTGCAAACAGAAGCACAGTTTCAAAGATTTTATACTAAGTTTTAAAAATGCCCATTGCCAAACAGAACCATTATAGAGACACAGCATCTCTGGATTCATTTCAATACATTATACAACCATAGCACTGATTATGAATAATGCAATACTGCTTAATTGCCCTAAGTAAATACAATATTATATCTGCAAGAGACAAATATCAAAGACTATGTTCTACTATACTGTTAATCCAATTATTTCTGAAAGTTATTTCATTACCTTTTATATACAAATAAGGTACCTTCTATGTCAGTCTTCTCCTACAACAAAGGAAAACAATAACAAATTAATTCAATCAGAAGGTCATTTGTTGCATTCCTAAGTTTCATTAAATAAGAAATTATAACTATGACATAATGAATGGGATTGATTTAATTCAACTGCAGAGGATAGAATAATCCAAAGATTCACCCTGATAACAATTCATTAATACCTACACTAGAAATAATTTCAGAAACATCGACTGCATAATAGTTGACTTGGAAAATATACCATTACAAAAGTTTATAATTACAGTCTTCAAATTAATGATATAAAGTCATGTTTTTTGTAATAGTAAGCCTTTTTAAATAAATAAATAAATAAAGCTACATTGTTTATTAATCTAGCAACTTCTGCAAGCATATTAGTAAAAGAAAGTTTTGTAATTTTTAATATTAATCATACCATCAGTAGCAAAGTTAAACATGTTAGACATTTTCGTTTTTTTCCAGGTAAAGTCACTATAAAATGCTAATGCTGATGGATTACAAATTTAAAGAAGTTTCTGTCACACAATACTGTATCAGAGCAATAAATTGTCATACTCAAATCTGACACATGAAAAAGAATCTATGCTTTTATCATCAAGACTTCATGTGAGTGACTATACTATATTGCTCACTTTATTCACTGCAGGGACAAAGTGTACAGATAGAAATCAAGAAAAGATAAAATTAAGAAGTCAAGAGTCTGAAAAATGTAGATGTACAACTAAGAGATCATCAACAATATTTTATAGTTGATCTTATGCTTGTTATGATTATCAAAGGCAACTTCAAAAAAAGCAATGAACCTATCAAGTTACAGTCAGCTTCTGGTGCTGACATCAACACAGTTTATTTTCTTGGCAACACTATGGAACACATTTGCCATTGTGTTCTCTATTCTTTCTTTTAAATTTGATTTCTCATTCTAACCTAAACGTCTTAGTGGTCTCCTTCTAAGTACTAAACAGATCTCATCCTGCTTAGCTCTTCTGAAACTGGCCAAGGTTTTTTAGACAGCATTCAAATTAAAACTAGTCAGCAGGAAAATTGAAGAACAAGAATCTCTAAGAATCCAGAACAAAAATGTTTCCACTGTTACAGTAAAAAGTTCTTCATTTCCAACATCAACAACCTGCAGTACAAAAACATCTCATACGACAATGTTTCAAATAACTTTTAGTCCCAGATCAGTTTTTATGAGATTATTCCTATTCAAAAAAGGCAGTCTTCATAGGCAGAACACAGAGATTCTAATAACATAACTTAAAATCACTGTGAACTAGACTGCATACAGACTTAATAAATAAAATTATTCTATTCAAACAACTAAATGAATGCAAATATTTCATTTTTAAAATAAATTTAAAATAAATTAAAATACATTTATATTTTCATGTAAATATACTTTGTTCAGAGCAGCAGTAGAGAGAAGGAAACAATTAAAACCAGCAGCATTTAAGTTTGCCAAACCAGCCACACCAAATTGATTTATCACACTATCAATGATGGAATTTTAATATATTATTTTTCAATATAAGTTGGCAAATAATTTTGATTTTGAGGACTTTGGAGTCCTGGAACCACACTTTAAGAAACATTGTCCTGGAATGGAATAAGAAAAAGCCAAGAATTGTACTAAATTTAATTTCTTTCTCAGCATGTGTTATTTAAATTCAATGTATTCCTTTTTTCAGCAATGTACTATATTTAAGTTCAATATATTTCTTTTTCAGCACATGCTATTTAAGTTTAATTTCTTTCTCTAACATTTAGTTTCTCTATGCAAACTCAATGACTGCTTTATGTCACTTATAATTTGTTTAGAGCAGAAATTATTCAAATTAGAAACAGAACAGTATTATCTTTTGGTCTGCTACCGTAGAGCCTTTTGATTTTCCCCCTACTTGATATCTTTTGGTTTGTATTTTGAGTATTATACTCTATTCCACATAAATATATTTAATGTTTTTAAAACAACTTTTTATACTTCCTGTTTCTTTTTAAATTAAACTGATTTTATTTTTTTTATAAAATATTTATAAAATAAGAGATTGGTTCATCTTCCTACAAAGGAATGGGGGAAAGAAGTGATTTCTCCAGCTATGTATCTCAATAAAATTTATTTCATTCCCTGCCCCCCCCATTTAATTGACCACAAAACAAAATCAAATCGTAGGAACACCACAAAACACGATTACAGAGAGAAAACTTGGTGAGCGATAAACGGCTTCCCCTCAGCCCAAGAAAGTGGGTGTGTTTCTGAGCTCTTGAAGAGCGGTTCTGTGCTCCTTGGGGTTCTAGCTCTTGGGGCTAGAACCTTCTGCCCCAAGCAAGAGGCTCGCTCCGTGAGGGGCGGCGGCGGCAAGAAACCGGTGGCGCCCCACGAACCGCTAAGGCACCGCCGTGGGAAGCGGTGTTGGAAACCACGCATTTTATCAAGACCCTCCTCTGCCTCGAGGCCACTCACCCATTCGTTGGCCTTTGGACTAAAGCGATAAAGGGCCACCTGGCCGGTCACGTCGGCAATGCTGGTGATGTAGGGATCGTGCTGCTTTAAGGCCGCCAGGCTCATCTCTTGCCCCGCTTTATTCAGAGACTCCATCTTGGATCCGGATCTCGGCAAGAGTGGAGAAAGGAAGGAAGAGAAAAGAACAGGGGAGCGGAAACCGCGGGAACGCAGTGATATTCCGCTCTGCGCGCAACCTTCCTCCTCCGCCGGGCGAGAATTTGTACCCCAGACTTTCCGTTCCGTCGTTGCGGAGGGGCGTCGGAGAAGTCTCCACGTTTTTCGTTTGCGATCTTTTTATCAGCAACAAATTCGAATTGACGTTTAAAAAAAAAGTTTGGAAGACTGTTTACCTGCAACTGGCCAGTTTATAACCAAAACATGTTCTTGAACTTTGGTCATTTCTAAAGAATCTGATGCTACAGTTAAAGATACTGTCATATTTACTTCAAAAGTAGACTTTTAATTCTAATTTATTAATTTAATTTAGTCAATCTAACTTTTAATTTTTAAGATAGTTTTAATATAGTTTGTTTTTAACGCTAGTGTTGCGTTGTTTACAAATATTTAAAAGGAAGGTGAAAATAAGCACAATATTCAATATAAATTAGAAAAGCTTACAATACAAGCTCAGCTTACAGAGCAGCAATGGTTCTTAACGAGCAATTAATATTTCGGAAGTGGTGATCAAATGCTTTTAATAGGCAATGATAAGAGGAAAAGAAAATGTCTATAGATATTCGACACACCAGTGCGACAAGAATGGTTTTTAGGACATTCTCTGAGTTAATTTATTGCTCCTATCAAAAGTTTCTACATTCTTCATTTACACACCAATAGAGATGTGCAAATGATCTGAAGTCAGTTGTTACCTTGGAAGGTGTCGGTCTGCCATCAGAACGTGTCCAGATCTCAAAGCAAGTCATTCTGAAAGTGGTGTACTAGAAATAATATGACCTTGAAAGATGACAGTACATTTGCTACTGAAGCTGAAAAATGAAATGGGTTAATAACAAAGTGTCATTTGGTTTTGTTAATATATTTTCTTCTTTCCTACAAATTGTAGTAGAAAACTTGGCCTTCCTTCTTTCCTGGCCATTGCAATGATTTATATTTTTATGTATGCTGTAGAAATACATAGACAATAGTTAAAATTTCTGTTAATATTGGGGAAGACTGGGTGTTTATCTAGTCTAGCGTTCCCCAACTATGTCATTATTGGAATTCTGACAGATGAAGTTCCAACATTTCTAGAAGCATCAAGTTGTAAAAGACTGCCATAACCTATTATCTATTGAAAACCTTTCAGAATCATTTATTCCATAAAATTAGGTAAAGGAACACAGAAGCTGGAAATTTGGTTTCCTGATCCTGATAATACAATGTATCTAGCATTATCCTGTTTAATCTAGTAGTGTAATGTCGATATTGTTTAGACAGTATTTAAGGCACTTCCAGGTACTAAATTTAGAAGGACTACAAACTACATAAAAACTGGGTTCATATAGTACACTGGACTAATTTTTTTTAACTATGACGTGTAGAATAAGCTACAATGACAGAGTTAATCCAACATACTGGTCCCAAACTAATACATTATATTTTGCAATAGTATGATGTGCAAATATAGCAACAACAGGAACCTCACACTGAATAAAACTAATTTCTGGGTCAGCATAGAGTCATGCCTGTGGCACCTCATTGTGCCCCAATTAATGGTGGGTTCTTTACGATAGCCAAATTAAGGACACAGCATGCCTGCAGGTTTCCTTGGGGTGAAGCGAACCTAGATAGAAGGCTGCCTCCCCTTTTTATTACCTGTTACAGTGGGTGGTTACATAAGGCATCACATGGTTACAAACAGCCAATGACAATGTTATAGCTGTGGCCAATAGCAAGGTTACACTGGCAAAGTTACACCTTTGGCCAATGGCAAAGCTTATACCTGTGGCCGGTAGATTCAAATCTTGGTACAACGTCCCTCCACCTATTGGCCCCTCCCTCATTTCCTGTTTGTTCCAAAACCGCATGGTCAAGCCACATGGGTCTTTGTTCCTTTGTCTTCTTTGTTTCAAGCCACATGGCAGTCTCCTTGTCCCAGGCTTCATGGTAGTTTCGTCATCCCACCTATGCTCCGTCCAGTTCTTACAGATCCTAGGGCATAGGCCATCAATCATAGCAACATCTCCTCCTTTTTTCTTTTAATAAGAGTCTTGGGAGAAAACGGGACATGGTTTTGTCTTCTGCCAGTCAATGTGAATTTGTTCTGTCATCAGAGGCTGTAGTTGGTTCTTATCCAGGAAATGGACAGAAGAGGGAGGCCTACACAGGTTCAACAGGGAAGGAATACATTGCACACAGCAACAGATTGTTACACAGAATACTACAAACATTATAATACCAAAAATCAATTTTCTGAGCCACCCAGCATTAGGTAGTCAGGAAAATAACTGTCAATCAAACAAGGCACCAGTTTCTTGTGATAAGGGATTGTTTTGTACCATACTTTCCATGTGAGCAACTGTGGCAGAAATGTTGGGTGTGTTGTCAGAAATGTAAATGTACCAGACCAATTCTGGGGTATTGACCAATATGCATTTTTTCCACATAAGATCCAATCTTTGTCAGATGTGAGTACATTGTCTTTTGAGGCATTGTACAGAGTTTCAAAAATTTCACCAAAATCAAACAAGGGAACACAATCAGCACATGCTTTCTTGTTGTCAATGTCTGTCTCATTATAATATCTAGCTTTATAGTCTAGTTGCCAAGGGATAGTTATGTTACAAGATTGCCAAATACCTAGAAAGGTGTTGTTACTAACTGATGATGCTGTGTGATTAATGCATACTTGAGCAGGGTAACACAAAAGAGAACTGTAAGGAAGGATTTAATTTGAAAGAGAGAGAGATTTCATTCATCCATGTGAACGCATTAAGGAAAAAATTGTGAGGCAAGGCAAGTTCTGTGCTGGCATGTATACATTGAATCCAACAATTGGGTGCATTCAGCAACATAGCATGGTGAGAGAAATAAAATACAAAACAGCAAAGATTGTCACAAAAATAAAATCATTAACAAAACAACCAGGGAGGGGGGTGTATGAGAGAGAAAAGGTAACACAAACAGATTCATATGTAAATGGCAAAAACAAAATGCAGTCATATGTAGATTGAGCAGGCTGCAGATGGGAGATGAGATCTCATTCACAGCCATCCTTTTGTTACTTGGAAAGGGGAAAAGAAGCTTGTTTTACTGGTTTTAAACCGGCCTGCATTGCAACAAACAAGGTCTCCACGATAATAAACCTGCAATTTCAAAAGAAGAGGGGAGGGGAAGAGAAAAAGGGGGGATGGGGGAATGGCTCTCTGCAGGGGAGCAAGGCATTATTAAGACAGTTTTGAATCAATGGAAAGCCAGGAAATATTTCCTCCTTTTCCAATTATAAGGAATAGAATCAACAGACTTAAGATTTTTTAGCAAGTTAAAAGGTAAATCTTGAGAATGGGCTTGCAAACAAGCAAAAGCCGTCTTCCACGTAAGGAGAATTTGGAAGGGAGCAGGAGGCTCCTCAAGAAAGTATGAGCCAAGTTTAAGCCAATCAGCAATTTTTAATGGTCCCTTTAAGGAGTGAGAGGAACAATGCCAAATAAACATTAACAATTTTAACTCCTTAAGTGAAGGCAATTTATGAATTTTTTTTAGTTGCATAATTGAGATCCTGACAATTACACCAAGCCCTTCCCTCTGGTCCTTGGAGAATTCTGCCCACATACTCACGGGGGGTAGGTCTTTGCTGAAGGAGCCACGGATGCGCGAGATGAGTAATAGGGTGTCAGGGATGTTGTAGAATACAACACCAGCCCAGATCACATCGGGGTCACCATTTGTGGCACCTCGTTGTGCCCCAATTAATGGTGGGTTCTTCACGATAGCCAAATTAAGGACACAGCATGCCTGCAGGTTTCCTTGGGGTGAAGCGAACCTAGATAGAAGGCTGCCTCCCCTTTTTATTACCTGTTACAGTGGGTGGTTACATAAGGCATCACATGGTTACAAACAGCCAATGACAATGTTATAGCTGTGGCCAATAGCAAGGTTACACTGGCAAAGTTACACCTTTGGCCAATGGCAAAGCTTATACCTGTGGCCGGTAGATTCAAATCTTGGTACAACGTCCCTCCACCTATTGGCCCCTCCCTCATTTCCTGTTTGTTCCAAAACCGCATGGTCAAGCCACATGGGTCTTTGTTCCTTTGTCTTCTTTGTTTCAAGCCACATGGCAGTCTCCTTGTCCCAGGCTTCATGGTAGTTTCTTCGTCCCACCTATGCTCCGTCCAGTTCTTACAGATCCTAGGGCATAGGCCATCAATCATAGCAACACATGCCGATATTCATCTATCTGGGCATGAGTATGTTATGATAACTGTGTGTATATGAGATGTCCTTAGCATGTTTCATTTTTCCTCATCTTCCCACAGCTAAAGAATTGGTGGTGCAGTGGTTAGAATGCAGTACTGCAGGCAACTTCTGCTGACTCCTGGCTGCAGCAGTTCAATTCTCAGTGGCTCAAAGTTAACTCAGCCTTCTATGCTTCCATGGTCAATAAAATGAGGACCTGGATTATTGGGGGCAATATGCTGACACTGTAAACCACTTAGAGAGGGCTGTAAAGCAATGTGAAGCGGTATATAAGTCTAAGTGCTATTGTTATTTCTTCCTGTTTGAAGTAGTATTTTCTCTCTTTTTGGCGCTGTTTTTCTCAGGAAAACAATCTAGCATACTTCTTTAAGATTTTGGTTGATAACCAAATCATTAGGAGCTGGCATTTGTGTGACACTAATGGACATTTTCATTTACTTACTAGGCACTGTCCTCTATGCTATATTGCCTTGAGCTCTTTTTTTTCTTTCTACAAAGCATATATAACTTTTCTTATATACTTTTTTTCATATCATAGGTTTTCTATTATTTTAAAATATATAATTTATTTTAAAAATAGGGAAGGATTGTAGAAATTATCTGACATCTTTTTTTTGTAATTATAGAGACAAAGATTAACAGATGCTTTGGTATAGATAAGAGTACTACCAACAATAAATTATCTGGTACAAAAAGTTTTATGAAACAATGTCATACCCCTGATAATATTAGACTGTTGGTGGATATCTAGGATTGTATGCTGATAATACTGAAATAGCACTGTTGGCTTAATTAGATGTGGAAAAAATATGAACTAATCAAGAATTGATTGCTTTCTCCCACTTCACCCCATATTTCTCTATATTTCTCATTCTAGCTGACAAATCAGAGGTACAAAGAGGGGTACAAGGTGAAGCTGAAAAAGTGCACTTGGTGCTTCTCATAACACTTCTTCTGTGTTTGTGACCTGCCAGCTGTCATTGAACACGAGTCTAGCACTCTTTTGAAAGAACGCTAGATCTGTGTTCAGAAAAGCTAGCTTTGTTAATAAGCCAAAATAAAGCTTGGCATTTATGCTGGCACATTTTTTTGCTATTTGAAGGTCTGCTGGTTTGCACTTTAATGTAGTTGTTTGGCTGTATTCATAAACATTTCTGCCCTTCCAGTATACACAGAATAGGGAACCTAGGACCTGTGCAAAATGTATAGGGTAATCTTGGTAGGAATTACAGATCTGCAAAAATCTGGAGACCACTAGATGGCAGCAAAGAAAAACAAATCTCTGCAGCCTGATAGTATTAAACAAACGGACACTTCTATTTTCATCCACAGGCATAGGAGAAACCAAAAGGCAGCACTGTGACTGTAACTCATCATCAACTGTTATTTTCACTTTTACTTCATCACATATAGTACAGACTGACAGCATCATTTTTTAACACCAGCAATAACAAGAACATTGGTTAGATATTAGATGCATACCTCTCTAGCTTCTCTGGAGTTTAAATGAATAAAGAGTTGAAGAAATTGTGGATACTGAACTAATAGCAAAACATCTGAAGTGAGAAAAAAGTAGAATCAGAGGTGCAGATACTCCCACATTCACAAAAATACAATGGCTGTAAGAAAGTGTACGATTTTTTAACAGATCACCAGATAAATGCAGCACACAAATGCAATCCTCAACATTCTATGTGGCACCAAGATTCCTAGGCCTGGGCTGTTTCAACAGAGGCAGAAGTCAAGAACAAAGATACTTTATTTTGGTCACTGCCAAGCCTTACATAACATAAAACTTAATAAAATAAAATGTGATAATAACTGAGCTAAGGGTTTAGTCAAAAGACCTTTATTATAACTAGAAACGAATAAACAGAATAGTTCACAGTTATTGTTATTACTAAACTTGGAACAGGTTTAATCAAGACAAACTGTTCTTAGTGAAGTCATGTTGAATCTAATCAAAACTTGGCAATGTTATTAAAATGCATCACTCTGGTCAGCTAAAAGATAATTGAAATAAAAAGAGTCTGTACAGCTTGATGCTGAGTTAATGGTGGTGTGATAAATTTGTATTGCAAATCTTGGCAGGATTGACAGTACAGAAGATAGTGGGCTGTTGCTTCAATGACCCCTGAGTTAAAGTGGCAAAGTCATTCATTTTTATGTGATTCCCCAGAATCTCCCTTTCAGAACTTCAGTTTGCAGGCCATTGAAGTATGTGAGCATAGTAACAAAAGCAAGGAAAGCTACAGTTCCTCTCTATTCTATTTTGGTCCGATCATACCTAGAATGCTGTTTCCATTTCTGGCTAGTGCATTTTACTGTAGAAAGGATGCTGATAAATGAGAGACTATCCAGTAGAAAGGACTCAAGGTCAGGAAGGGAAAAATGCATAAAGAACCGTTGGAGTTTAGATATTTAGCTGGAGAAGAAAAGATTCCACAGAGACATGATTGATGACTTCAGGTGTCTGAAGATCTCTAACGTAAAAGGGCAGAATTACAAGGAATTAAGTTTCAGTTTAAAACCAGGAAAAAGTTCTAATGGTAGGAACTGTTCAGCAATAGAATAGGCTGTCTTTGGAAGTGAAAAATACATAAAAATATAGTGTAGTCATTAAATGGGCTTTTAAACCCCCAAATCTCTCCTGCCAAAAACCCAAAAGGGGATAATCAAACAAAAAGGAGAATATCAGCCCCATCCACATGTGTGATATAGTTTAAATGCTTTGCATCATTTTGTTGCTTACTCTTTGAAATGTTGGGTGTGACCTTCAGCTCCCAAAGGATTGCCAAATGCTTACCCTCTAGTGAAATCTTTAAGTGGAAATAAACAGATGAGGAAAAATGAAGACTGCCATCTTGCTTCCCATTCAAACTTGGAGATTCATCTCTTTCAGCCTATGTTAAACATCAGCAATGAAAACTGTCTTTAGTTTGTTTCTGTTTTGGTTGTCACAGTTTTAACTTGTACAAAGCAAAAGTGACGCAAGCTTATTGTAGTTAGGGTTGCTACCAAAACTGAACTTATCTGCATGTCTGAATCCAGACATACCACTCCTCTGCTTCCATTCTTTCACAAATTTTATTTTGTTTGTAACCTATGTAAGAACCACAAGCAGATTCTTTTGAGATAGAAAAAAATTGCTTATGCACTGCCCAGTTTTCAGTATTTCTATGAGGAATGTATGTGTGCAACATGAATCCCTGGAATAATCAGTATTCCTATTTGAAACCTAACACTATCAGAATCAGAATAGAGCTGGAAGAGACCCTGGAGGTCTTCTAGTCCAGCCCCCTGCTCAAGCAGGAGATCCTATACTATTTCAGACAGATGGCTGTCTAGATTCTTCTTAAAAACCTCCAGTGATGAAGCACCCATAACATCTAAAGGCAAGATTTAAAGAGCTATTACTCTCCACAGGCCTATCTGTAGCAGCTCAGTATCCTGTTCTTCATTTACCGGTGCTCTCTTGTTTCCAACTTCCTGATATGGTTTCTTGTATCAAAATAAAAATATTGGATTTTCGACTTACATTTGCAGGGTGTAGTTTTGAAATAAGTTCACACTGGAGATCTGAGAAGACAAAGGTTGTATAAAACACTTCCTGCTAACACCAAGTTCTCTTTCAGCACAGATATCACCAGTAATGTTCCTTACACTACTAATGTGCATCAAGACTTTATGCCAGGATGATTTGTTTTATGGATTCTTTGGCAGGGATCATCTTTTGCTGATGCTATTGATTGCAAATGTATTTGCTTCTTATCTGAAATATTTTTATACCATCTATGCTAAGGCAGACTATGCAACAGAATTTAAAAGTATGACATCCTTTCTTCTATGGTGGCAGTGTAGCCATACAAGTGGATTTTTATGTTTTACTTAAAAATCCATTTTGCACTGAGTGGAAATAGGAGTGTTTTAACTTACACTCTGTTTTGCCAGTTTTATGCTATTTTAAGAAGTGAGAGCAGTGTCTAGATTCAAACGCTGAGAACACTTCCGCTTGCAGTATTTTGCACTGCTTCAAGATGAGCCAGGACCCTGATTGATCTCACAGTGATAGTTGCTTGGGGACACTGAGCCTATTTATTTCTGCTAGAATTAAAAAAAAAATTATGTGGTTTTGCTGGTTTCTGGATTCAACTCAGCCATTCTCCACAGAGATATCCATGGTAGTTCAACATCCTGTTTTTGAATGCACTGTTCATGTCTTGTTTTCTTCTTCCATAATACAGTCACCTTAAATAGTACGTATTATGGAAAAAGCTATTGGAAAAAGCACCTGGTATAAAATTGCCAACATGCTATTCTTTTATCTTTGCAACATAAAGGTACTTTTAAATGTAAGTGAGGAATGGTGAGAAGCCTTTGGATATTTCTGATTGTCCTTCCTGCAAATAAATGGAAACTTAATAAAGCTAGACAGTTCTTTGAAACACCTCGAATTCATTGTCTATTCCTTTAGAATGTAAAGGGAACAAATAAATTCAGCCACTGAATAGCTAACAGGAGTGCAAAAACTAAACTGGGTTTCTTCTATTCATGAGAAGGCTATTAAGCTTCAGAGCAAAAACATTTCCCCAGATGCTCAATTTTTCCCATGTACATCAAGTTAAATCTGGTGGAAAACGTCCAATTTTTTCAATACCCATGTATTCACTCAACTTGAAGCTGAATTGATGAAGGGCTGTATTTGTCAACTTAATTATTGGCTTCAGTTAAAATTTACTAGGGGTTGTTTAGTTATAGCAATAGACTTAGACTTATATAATACCCCATAGTACTTTACAGCACTCTCTGGATAGTTTATAATGTTGAAGCATTATTTGCATATTGCTCCCAACAATCTGAGTCCTGATTTTAGTGACCTCGAAAAGATGGAAGACTGAGTCAACCTGAACCCCATCAGGATCAAACTTCAGACTGTGGACAGAGTTAGCCTACAATGCTGCACTTTGATCACTACACCACAGGGCTCCTAGTTTAGCTGCATTGAGTCTTCCTGATTATTTCTGTTTGATCTGGAAGATGCTGCTCCAGAAAGATGCTTACCAGTGTGATTTTTAAAGCCAATTTCTGAGAATACTGGGGTTCAATAGGGCTAATAATGAAAATTTTAAAACATGCTCTAAGTAAAGTAGAGACCTCCAGAAGATCAGCGAAACTGTGTAAGCCTTTGCAGGTTGGGAATTCATAGCAACCCGCTCCTTGACAAAGTATCTAATATTATATGATTAAAGCCACTTCAGAGGTTTCTTCCTAGTTTGCTTCAAAACTGTGTTCTGAAGAGAGAGTATTTTTATCTCAGAGCAAATGTACACTTATGTGAAGGTCAAGAAATTGAGTTCCAAACCTTGCACTTTTGTTGTGCTCTCCCTGTAGTATATATGCTCTGACCATATGTTTTCCCTCATACTTAATAGATGAGGATTTTAGCAACCTCTGGCTTTCATGCCAATAATTAAAATCTCTAGTAGAATCCCAAGATTTTAATCTATTTGTATTGTAATGAATCAAAAGCTATTAAACCTAGTCTATGTTAGTGCTTATTGATGCATTATATTCTTTCATTTTGCTATTTTCAAACTTTTTGTTTTTAAATTTGATTTCTTTACATAATCTGATCTTTGAAATAAATAAAACCTCCTACTATTTAAATCAATTTTCCAGCAGGTAGCTTCTTTGCACAGTCATCTCATAGAAAAATATGGATCTCATAGTGAGTGATAGTAGTTTTATTTTTGTTTTGGATGCAGGTGAGATCTGTAATTTGTGGAGATTTTGGTTATTCCATGATTAGTGGCAACTGAGGAGTTTAGTTTTGTTTTTTTGTGCTTTTTTGTTAGTCAACTGAAGAATGAGCATAGATTAACTCTGGGTATTTGGTGTGTATCCTATATGTTTCAGGATCTGCGGAAGCCAAGACAATCACATCTCAGTTTCAAACTGCTTTAGGAGGGATTGGTTGTTGAAAATGTTGGTTATGTGGAAGTGCCTTGAGTTGAGCCATAATGTAGTTGTTGGATTTTGTGGTTCATGATTTAGAGTGATATGTACATTCAGTTACTAGGAGACCTTAGTATTTCAGATGTTCCTTAAATTCCACTTTTTGCCATCTTTCCACTGACAGAACTATACAGTTGGTGAATAACACTATTATAAGGTAGCCTAAGGTAGCCTTAATTATTTTATTCCTAGTTATCAGTTAATAGATTGATTCTTAGCCTTCTGTATCCACCATTACAGGATCATTTGGTTTCTAAGGTTTTTCTATTATAAATGAGATTGTACTATTAATCAAAAGAAAAAAACTACGAAACCATTTTGAACATTCTTGCCTTTGAATGGAAATCTTTAATAAACACATTGCAACATTTTATTTGCCCAATTAGTTCTGATCTCTTTCTTTTGAGTTGTCTAGAGATTTTTCAGATTTTCAACAAATATATTTATATATATTTAGATCATATTTAAATGATAGCTCCAGCTCCAACAATGGCCATAACTGTTTTTAGGGGATTGTGTTTTTAGTTGGGTTTTTAAATATTAGGCCAAATTGTTTAATTTATTTTTAATAATTTAAATTTTTGTGTGTTGTTGTTTTAATTGGGCTGTACACCGCCCCGAGTCCTTCGGGAGGGGGCGGTATAAAAATTGTAAATAATAAATAATAATAATAAAATAAATTCGTTTTAGAATTCAGTGTAAAAGCCTTTTGCCTTTCTATTTGAACTTCTTTTTATTTTAAAACTATTGCTGGGTTGGTTTGTTTTTCCCCCCGCTGAGGATTAATATAAATCAGTATTCTCAGCAGTCTCCACAATGAATGCACTTCCAATAATAAAGGGAAAAAACTATGAGTATAGCTTTTTGATTTAACCATATAGTTTAATTACCTAATATATGTAGTCCTTTTTTTCTTTCTGTTTCATCTTTCACATACCTGCAGGCCTCTTGGGAAACATAAAGTGTGGGAAAGTCGGTATGAATCAATATGCTGTTTGTTCTGTCCTGTGAAACTGAGGAAATCCTTTAAGAAACAGTGTGAAGTAGAAAGCATTACAAAAACCATTAATAATTGAAAGCATGTAATGTAATAGAGTATTAGTCAAATTGCATAAAGGAACCGTTTAATTTTATGTCGTGTCTTCCTCCCAGTTGTGAATTTAAGTTACCCTGATGGGTGTGAAATGGCCATTGCCAAAAGAAAATGGCAGTACAGTAAGGCAATTGTCCAATGAGAGCAGGGCTGAGGCTAGCCAATTGTTTTGCTACCACAAAGCTGTTCTTATAATAACTGTAGGAAAGATTGAAATAGGTCAGAGGCAGCCTTCTTTACCTTGCTCAAGAACATTAGGAGATTAATAATTGATAGATTACCTCCTCAAAACAATGATCTGCTACAGACAGGTAATCCAATTACCTGGATCCTTCTGAAGGGGGATGCCATTTCATCTGGGGACTGTGCACGGGTGGCAACTTTGCTGGAAAGACAGTAGCAGCCTGCCAGCTGAGGATGGACAAATGGCAGGAATTAGCTTCATCAGTATGACATCTTTTATCTGAGGACAGCAAGCAGTATCATAGCACAGGTAAAGAGTTTGTTTATGGGCGGTTCACTGTTGGAAAACCATTTTATTTTCAAAGGATCTCTTTCAGGAGGTAGCAGGAGAAGGACACCTTCCTTCATTAAAGCAAACAAGAAATTAGATGTGCAATTTGAACTTATGCTTTTATACTTTTACACTTATATTAAGAGATCACTCTGACACTTTCATGATATGTTTCTGTGCTATCTATTAAGTGACAGATATTGTTAGCACACAAGGAGATTTTTTTTAAAAACTTCCTTGGATTTTGCCAGTGTTCTGATATAAGCAATGTAACTGATAGCAATTCCACGGCTAAAAATAGCACTTCAGTGACTGTTTATTAGATACTATGCATATAGACAAACATACATTTGTATTTATACAAAATTAGCAAATATCACCTCAAAAATGATATTTGATTATCGAGAGCAGCAGTTTCTGAACTTTTAAGGGGTTCATTTCAGATTTCATGACAACTCTATGCACTAACTTAAAAGAAACATTCAGTTAAATCAATGAAACGAACTGTAGGCTGTTCCCTTTTGTTCATTCCTAGACTGTTTATAACAAGTGGCACCTTCCGGTTAATAGCACTGTTTGACCACAAACCAGTGTTTGGCTTAGCTCCATATTGAAAGCATAATGCTGGACTGAGGCCATAGTTGCTGCTTTGTCTTCAGGATAAAAATGGCAGTATTAAACAACATATAGGAAAAAAAATGCAATTAGCACAATGTATTGTTTGGTTGCTAGTCCCTTAATCTATGGTACAAGCCCTACATTTGGGGTTGCATGATGCTCATAAAACCAACAGAAAATACTTGTAAAGTGTAATTATTTTTAAAATCCTGTATGCTCCAGTATTCAGAGTTTTTCATCTATCTTTGATTGTACTTAGATCCTAATAGGCCTTTCAAAATTGGCAGATTCACTCAGTGAGACTCCCTAGCAAAGATTTGTATACTTGTTTAACTTATTTTCATATTGGACTGTCATGAAGATATAAACCGTGTGGAATAACACTAAGTCTCCAGTTTGCCAAATAGTATTTCATAATAGCCTTTCACTTACTCTCAGTTGATGGGTCTGGAGTATTTCAGAATCTGATGCAATCTTGCTTATTACACTTGGTTATGAGGATTGAAACTTGACATGCATTCTCAAAGTAAGGTGGCCAGAGAACTACCATTCTTGTTGAAAGAGCATGCTAAATTGGCTAGCTGGTGGTTTAAATTTTTGAGAGTTAACCACATTTTGCCGGCCACTGAGTATAACTAGAAGAAATATCTTTAAACTTTTACCTACATTGTATCAAAATATTCAAGGTTTGGAAATGCAAAATCTGTGAAGTGAGCTCTGAATCTCGTGCGTATCTGTCTAGAATATTTTTGATGGGATTTCCCAACTATTGTTTTTTTTTAAGTGTACATGTATATATGCAATAGAGAGATTTCCTAAATATACAGAAACCTCTGTCTACTTCATTATGGATCACTAGTCAGATAATTGCTAGAGGGAATATTTACTCTAGATACTTTGTTTTCTAGTTACTCTATTACAATATAATAGCATTTATCTTGTGCTTGATCTGAAGATTGAACTTTATGGAGATGTATACTGGACTACACTTTCACACTACCGCATGCATATGTGTAAAATATATACAAATATTGCCAAATCATTTTATTGACAAATATCATTCATTCTATACTTCTTTATTGGAATGGGTACCCTTAAATTTAAAAGCAATAATAGGGAAATATTTTACATATTCTTATATAAGCTTAATAGTCCAATGTGGCATGTACCTATGCTTCCCAAAGCAGATTATGAACTTACATTATCCTTACCATATCAATATTAATACGTTCTAGGGACTTTTTACTAGGAAGGTACATCTGCTAAGTGACTTATTACTGAAATACCAAAAAGGCAGTTTAAACACTGGCATCATTTTACATGAGAAATTATATTAGTTCTTTCAAATCCTTGATGATAGATCAACCCTTTTTTTCAGTTGCATAATTATATAGCTATCTTTTTTAATCATTACAACTGAAATAATTTTGGGGGAAACAACTTTCAGAGAAGATAAGCTTGTTTCTTTAGCGTATTTCTCAGTAAAGCATGAGATATCACCCCATGTGCCTCTGACAATACTGTACATTAACAAAGCATGTGGTTTGAAGGCATATCTTCTGGTGACTGCAGTTTTCTTGGCAAGTTTTCAGAAGTGGTTTGCCATTGCCTCCTTCCTAGGGCTGAGAGAGAGTCACTGGTCCATAGACATGCAGCTGGCTTTGTGTCTAAGGCAGCGGTTCTCAACCTATGGGTCGCGACCCCATTTGGGGTCGAACGACCGTTTCATGGGGGTCGCCGGACACTGCGGTCCGCCATTTTGTTTTTGTTTTTTGTTTTTTTGTTTTTGTTTTTTCATCGCGTGCACCGCGCATGCGCGGTTCGCGCCGTTGTGCGCGCACTGCGCATGTGCGGATCGGCCCGTCACGGTCCGCCATTTTGTGTTTTTTTTGTTTTTTTGTTTTTTTCGTCGCGCGTGCGCCGCGCATGCGCAGTTCGGGCCGTCGCGTGCGCCGCGCATGCGTGGTTCAGGCCGTCGCGGTCCGCCATTTTTGTTTTTTTGTTTTTTTGTCGTGCGGTGCTGCGCATGTGCGGATTGGCCCGGCGCACGCGTGCACGCGCGCGTTGGGGTCGCGCCACGCATGGGTGGCGCAAGTGGGGTCTCAACCTGAAAAAGGTTGAGAACCACTGGTCTAAGGCAAGACTAGAACACATGGTCTCCTAGTTTTTAGCCTAGTGCCTTAACGACCACATCAAACTGGTTCTTTATTAGCAAAATATCCCATAGTCCACTTACAACACCCCGGATCTACTTCCCACATTTATTGATGTTGCTAGACTGAGACTGTAATTCCTGCTTGAGAGTAAACACAACTGTGAATGAGCGATTTATCAAATTTGTTCAGAATCAAGTTTTCTGTTATTAATGGTGCTAAGTATAGAACAAAGACTCTGGGATTAATCCAAAATGTTCATATCTGATTCTAGATACTTCTAACATTTAAAAATGCTCAGTAATTATACAGTGCTATTTGAGGTCAATTGGGATTTTTATTTCCTCTATTTGCGAAGTTATAGCAATGTGGGAAGACTTCCTGGCAGCTTTACTACTAGATAATATCTCTTGCAGTTTGCAAGATTATAGAAAACTGTAGTCCAATATATTTGAAAGTCATATGTTCAGGGAAAGATGCAGTACATTACTTACTATTATAATTCCACTAATATGCCTAACATGAACATTTAAGAACATTGTCTTAGCAAAAATAAACTTGCCTCAGAACAATTTGTTCAAGTGCAAGGTGCCAACATTCTTAAGACGTGACAACCTGTGTTTAAGAACTCAGAATTAACTGTGTATTATTCTCCTTGCTGAAATGCTTTCTTAAGCTTTCACCAATTCTTGGCTCAGGCCAACTGCAGTGGTCTTCAGATTGTCTGGCACATCCAGGAAACTACATAAATCTCTTTCAAAAAGTTATTTCCATTTATTGAGGGGCATATTTTGGTCTCAATAGAAGATTAATCAGGCAACAAAGAAGGCTGGAATGTACAACTCAACACAAATACATGAAGATATGTTAACAAGCACTAGATCATTGGAATTCTTAGACCACAATCCTATGGAATCATGATCTCTGCCAGGATTTGTGGGTGTTCTGATGCTAATTCTGATTAGAACTCAATAGTATTATTTTTTTTAAAAAAAAATCACATTAAACTGTACTTTTAGCCCAGAGTTTATTTATATAAGAGCTGTGGTGGTGCAGTGGTTACAATGCACTATTGCAGGCTAACTCTGCCCAGTGCCAGGAGTTCAATCCTGACCGGCTTAAGGTTGACTCAGCCATCCATCCTTCCAAGGTCAGTAAAATGAGGACCCAGATTGTTGGGGGCAATATGCTGACACTGTAAACTGCTTAGATTCGAAGACTGTAAAGCACTATGAAGTGGTATATAAATCTAAGTGCTAGTGCTATATTCAAGTTCTGGATGACTATAGACAGAGTACCCTGGCAATGGTATCAATGTAATAACAGTTGGATGCAGTATTGGTCAGAGTGGATGGGTGATCTCCATAATTCCTATCTGTAATTAAGAATGAAAGGAAGAACAATCATTGGCTTATGATTAAAAAGCTGTTTACTATAGAAATAATGAGACATTATTGATTAAATAAAGATTTTCAACTGAGTAAGACTAGAATAAATTTTGCTTAGTCTGTAAAAATATGAGATTTTATTCCAGGTCACCTCATCTGCTCAAGGATGAGGACCAGAAAGCAAAAGAAAGAATAGAATATGGCAGAACCAAATTGTTCAAAATTGGGAAGGAGTGTGCAAGATTGTATATTCTCACCTTATTCATTTAACTTAGGTACAAAATATACAATAACAAATGCTGATCTGTATGAAATAGACATTGGAATTAAAACTGAGAAACATTAACAAGCTTAGATATGTTTGTGGCTAAAATGAGGAAGACTTAGCAAATCTCTTATTGAAGATGAAAGAGGAGGATGCAAACGCCAATTTACTGTTCAGTACTAAAAAAAACCAAAATGTAGATTAAACAAAGATAAAAGGTTAACAAGGAATATCAACCTAGTGCAGCTGGGCAGAAAACCTGAGGTACCACCAGCAGACTTTAACTTCATAGGCCCCAAATCTTGCTTCTTGGTCTTTCCAATATTATATTAAAATATAATATTAGGGAGAAAGATTGCAGTATAACAGAGCTAGATTAAATATTAAAGTGCAGAAACATAAAACTAATACAAAGGTACAGATTGTCAAAGCTATTGTTTTCCCTATGGTAACATATGGCTGTGAAAAATGATTCATCAGAAAGGCTGAATAAAGGAAGTATATATACTTTTAAACTGCTATGCTGGTGAAATTATTCTGAATGATTGCAAGAATAACAAATTATCCAATTTTAAATGAAGTAAAACCAAACTGTTCATTGAAAGGATTAACAGTGAAACTAAAGCTTAAGCAATAAGAGAAAACTGTGAAGTTTGGAAAAGTCAAAGATAGTAAAAAGTCCAACAAAAGACAAGATGATTCAATACTGTCAATTGACACAATTGTGAACGTACAAGAAAAAGAAGCTGTGGGAAGTCAGCCCCTTCCCCCGAGAAAGAAATATTTTTGGAAATATTTAAAAGGCAGAATATATTTCCCTAAAGGATTTTAAAAGCAGAAGCCAACCCTGCCCCCAAGTCTCTCTATCCCAAACAGAAATCAAGTCTGCAAAATGCAGGTGATAATATTGTCAGAAATACTGGAATCAGGAAACTGGGATTAGGAAGAAAGATCCCTAGAATCAACACCAAAATTCTAAGAGTCACCAGCCACAGCTCCAGGGAAGCAGGATATGACTCTTGGGACATAATAGGATTAACCCACCACCATCAGAATACCAGAAAGGCACACTCAGACTCAGGTCAAAGTTCATGCCACAGGAACAGCTCCAAACAAAAGGCTCCAGAGGGTATAAAAACCCACTCCCTACATGTGCTCACTCTCTTTCTTCCAGAGCTATCTTTCTGTCTGACTCTCCTCTTCAATAAACTGCAACCTTCTTTCTAAAGCAGTCACCATGTTGTTTATCCCCGGCTTGGACTGAACCATGATGAAGACTTTTCCTTCAACAAAGCTATTATAGTTCTAACTCTTCATAACCTTGAGGAAATTATTTCACCTCAAGTGTCTGTCAGAAGCAACTGAGCTATTGAATGTATCATCTTATCCACCTTAAAGTATCCTTCATGGACCAGAATAGAGAATGGTTCATTGGTTGCCTATCTGGATATAAGGACTGACTGGAAGCATTCTGGGTGCAAACTAAATTAGAATTAACTAAAATATCTTACCAATTTGAACAACGTCTAACTGTAGCCTCATGTTGCCCTATAGAGATCAGCTTTTTTTTTTTTTTGGCCCTTAGTGATATGTAGTTCATTTTCAATCTATTATGTAGCAAACTTAATTCCCAAGTACTTGAGATAATTTTAATACTGATCTTAAAATGTATTTCAAATCCTGATTTTTATCTTCAGACAGATTCCCTGCAATTGTTGGTGCATTGTTATCTGCTACAGAATTGTGGTGCACTAATTTCTGCTTTTTAGCAGTACTACAGAATCCTATTCAAATGTGCCTCAGCATGTTGTGATCTTATGCCTGCTCAGTTTTTTAAGTTTTGTTTCTTATTATAAATTGCCTATTATAATAATTGATTTACTCAATTAATATTCCAACTGTAGCATAAGCTATGCACATACAGTTACAAAAGTGTTAACACTTATATTCAACAGATTTGTCTCTTACACAGTTTTAGTAACAGAACTTCTAAATTTCAGAAACTTTGTTCCTTTTTAAAAAAAATAATTTTATTTATAATCATATTTTGCTGCAGTTTTAGGTAGTTTTTGCTTAACAATTACTGTCCCTGACCTCTATGAATAATTGGCTGTTTGTTAAATATTGGCTGTTTGGACATGTTAGGAAAACAACATTTTTATTTTTATGAATCCAAGCATGTTATACACTTCAACAGAAAAAGAAGGAGATTATGATTGCAACTTTTTCATTAGAGTCAAAATTGATAAATGCAAATGCATCCAGATTAACTTGAGCAGTCCTTCAATTTGCTTCAATTGCTCTGGTCCAAATGCCCTCCCCGTTTCTTTTTTTTTTTTTTTTAAATATATTTTTATTGGTTTTTTTTTTTAAATTTTACAGAAGAAAAAAATTAGTCAAATCAAATCATAGTATTAAAATAAACAATCATCCATAAACAAAACATAAATACATTGTTCAATACATCTAATACTAATAACTCAACTGAAAATAATCATCCCAAACAATTAACATCACTGCTCGGCACCCCCACCACCACATCCCCCCAACCCTATCCTTCCCCCCTCACTTACCAACTAACTACCTACCTTCCTCCCTCCTTCTCTTCTTTCTTCATCCTTCTCTATCTCCATCCTACTCTTCCCCCTTCTTATCAACTTCCACTTACATCAGCCTTCACTCCTCCTTCCTCTTTTCCATCAGATGTGGTGCCCAGAGGCCACCCGAGCAACCCCTTAATAACAGTAATTACATATATTCTTCCACACCAGCTGTTTTTCGCGGTGAAAAACCCCCTCTCCGGGCAAAGGAGAGGTGTAGAGCATCGGGAGCAAGGTTGAGCCCCTCTTAAATCCCTGGGAAAGAAGTTTTCAGGGATCAAGAGTGAGCTCCCTAAAGCTCCGGAGGACGCTCCTGCCCAGAGACGCTTCTGTCATCAGACAGAGAAAGACGCCGCAACCACTTCTGCTTTTTTAAAATACAACACAGGAGAGATTGTAAGCAGACTGAGTGAATACAGGAGTTCTTAATGGATTGCAAGTATTTTTTTATTGTTTTTTTGGCTATATATTTCTAACGTCTACAATCAACATAATGCTTTTAAGATGGCGTATAGCTTTCACTGCTTTCATTGTTAGGGAAAGTGCTGGAAAGTGAAAGTGAATTCTTTACTTTTTTCTCTCTTCCTGTTCTCGTAAGCGAAGTCAGAGAGACGGCTGTGATTGTCTTAAAGTTAAAATGGAGTGGAATTTACAGTTAAATGCTGAACCTATTCTGGACTGTATTGAGAAATTTCATGAAGAAAGGCTTGAAATAGTGAAGAGTTTTACGCAAGAGTTTAAAGCAATATTGAAAGAAACTTTTACAGAAATATTAACTAAATTTCTTTTTCCAAATGAAATTGACTTACAACCGACTGCTGAACAATTTATAAACAAGAAGAAGAGCAAGAACAATTAACTAGAATCTTTCTCCCAAATGAAACTGATTTACAACTGACTGCTGAGCATTTTATAATACAATATAAACTAGAAGAACAACAGGAAAAAGAAGAAGATAGTTCTGAGAATAAAGACTATAAAGGGAAATGGATCCTGCTTGATGAACAGTTTATTTATGGAGAGGAAGAGGATTTGTTTCAAGAAAGGAAAGGACGGCTATTTTTTTCTTTAGTTAAGCAGCAAGAAGAGGATTTAATTGAGAAAAAAGAGACATTGATTCAGTTTAAGAAGCAACTTATTTATGGGACTGAAGAAATAAAGAAGAGAGACTTATTATTTGGATGGGAGGCCTCGTTATGGAGGTTTACTTGGTTAAAAAAAAACCTAGAATTCGTCTGAAGAAATGAAATTTAAAATTGTATGTAAGGAATTATGGGTAATCTAAAATTATGGACTGAATTAAGGACTAAGATTATGAGTAAGATGTAAGAGAAGATGATTAATGGTTGATATAATTAAATTGATGAAGAATGTATTTGTTTTGATGATCTAGGTTTGACATTAGATTGATTTATTGATGAGATAGATAAGCATTAAGTGATTGGATAAAGTTGAAGGAATGTAAGTTAGAAATGGAATAAATAGACTGTATTTGTTAGGGAGGTTTATTTGACAGATGAGAGAGCCCAGAAGTCGATTGATAATAATTTATAATTAAATGAAAGGAATTAAGGCCAATCTAAGACTATGGGTTGAATTAAAGATCAATTTTATAAGTAAGTTGTAAGAGAGGATGTTTAAATGAAGATATATTAAGATATATTAAATTGATTAAGAACATAATTTTTCTTTTTGAATTGAGGGATTTATTGTTATTGATATTATTTGTTTATTTAAAAAAAAAGAATGGTATATATTAAACTTGATGGTTTGGGTGATTTTATATAACCTCTCAATGGATTGAAGTGATTTAAGATTTGACTTAGATTGATGGTTTAGATGTAAATGATAATTATTATTCTTAACAAGATGAGTTGTTTGTTTTGTTTAATGGATTGAATTGATTTAGAGAGTATATATAGTATATAGTTTAAAATTCTTGTTAGGATTATATAATAATTTTGTTTGATGTAGTGGGATTTTCTTTTGTTGTACCCTGTACTCACTCTGGGAAGTGGGGGGGGAGGGTTAGGGAGGGTTTATAATTTTATATATGATGTTTTCTCAACTGTAATTGGGGCCCTCCCCGTTTCTTCAAGAGGCCAAACACTTAAGCATTTTGCCGTTCAGGCAGTTTAGTTCCAAATAACAGGATTCTAACAGCAATTGATAAGTTATCATCTGGAGCTTGAAGAATGTAGCTCTATAATAACAAAGACAAATCAAACCAGCCATGTACGAAGTTTTTGGTCTTCAAGTTTTTCCTTCAAACCTAACACCCCTTTACTGGAGTACTCCAGATGACTGTTACATTCACATGTTTTAAAACATTCAGTAATTTATGATCCACTGTGTGCTTATAAAAAAAATGCAGGATTTTTTTTTCACCAAGCAAAAGCTATCTGAGATCAGATAGTTCCGTTTGTCTCTTTTACTTTCTAAATGCTTCTCTGCCCTGTGGTCAAGGAGCCTGCACACTATTATTACATCTGTCCATTTATTTGTTAAGCTGATGATAAATACCAAGCAATTCAATACAACACTCCGTCTATCACTGCTTGATCATTCATTTCATTACACATGTGCCCACATTTAAATTATTCCAGCAACCAGTGTGGTTTCCTAAGATATGTGGTCTTGCAGTGAATTTGTGAAGAAGGCAGGCTGAATTCTCCAGCCCACGTTGACGTCACTGGAACTGTGTGGGTGTAAGTGAGAACTTGTAGTTATTATATAATTGATATACCTAAAATTTATTCAGTATCCCACACTGACAAGAGAGCTGGGGATTACATCAGGGTGGTAATGATTCTATCCTCTTCATGTTTTGTTCTCACAGTTTAGCAGTATAAATTGGCAATGTATTTTGAAGAAAATCAATAAGAAGTACCAGCCGGATCTGTAATCTGGGGTAGAAAATTGGAATGTTAACATATTGTATTCTCTAAACACCTCATTTAGTTCCTGTCTGCCATTTTCTGTGCAGTAAAGTCAGTTGCAAATTTTTTGAAAAGACAAAAGGAGAAGTTCAGGCTTCAGTACCCTTTGTCTTTATCTCTTCAGGAAAGGCTAGAAAACAAAATCTCGGATTTCTGTTTCAACAATTGTTGCTTGGGCTTGGTGAAATAACTTCAGTTTCAATGTATTTTGGGTTCCAACTCTTCATTTCTTGGTTATACTGATTTCTCCCTGAGTCAACACCATTTGCAAAGTTGCAGCATCTTAATGCTTTGTGATTCCCCCTTGCAGTTTAATCTACAGGGAAAGATAATTCAATTAATCCCTCTTGACAAGTTGGTATTGATTTGGATAAAACAAAAAGCAAAATATGCTGGGACTCTTTTTTATTTTATTTATTTATTCAATTTATATGGTCTCGCATTTCAACAAATGTGACTCTGGATAGCACAGAATAATCCAATAAAACAATCCGTACATAAAAACAATAAACATATTAAAAATAAAGGCTAAAATTAAGATTATTACAATTAAATATGCAAACCTGAAGTATGGAGAGAGATTATGAATCTACCTCTGTTATGTAGCCATCTGAGTGTATCTGTCAGGTATGTCCCAACTTGGACATTTAGGATAAAAGATCCTCGACTCCATTTCTTTGAAGTGAAAGGTTATTTTACTAAAGTCAAAAGATTACAACAAAAGTAAAGCTAGATCTGAGTATTCCTGCACAAAGGTTGCAATTTTCCCTTCTCCCTGTCCCTCCCCCATTGACCAGTCCACCAGTGTCCACCAGTATTCGTTTTTGATGTTTGGGGAACAGTCTTGAGTTTTTGCACCTCAAATGTAGTTTCACATTCCGTTCCTCGGAATGGCCAGTTTATTATGGATTGACACTTCTAGTTCTTGTCATCTTGTCTCCTCTCCTTGTCTTACCCATTCCCATGCTCAAGTTTTACTTCCCCAATCTCCTCTCCCTTCCCTTGCATTTTATGGCAGGATGCCAGTGAAGCGAAGAAGCTGAAGATGGCAGGCCTGACAATATCCCTGATTCCCTGGGATCCCCAGTCCTGAAACAACCAGATTTTAAGGGATTTACTGAAAACTAAAAGGGATAGAGTTAACTGAATGGATGGGACCAGGGAAGTGACTGTCAGATCTGGGCTACAAAAAATCCAGAGAGCTGCTAGATGGCAGTGAAGAGGCATAGAAAACTCTTACTTTGCTGCTATTACCTGGCCATCTAGAGATCTGTAGTACAGACCAAATTGAGGTACCTTACAGCATTTTCTTCCCAGTTCATCAGAAAAAAAAAATTCAGATGGTCAGAGAACTTGCAGTAAGATCAGATTTGCTGTTCCTTCTCTCAGCTCCATCCATCTGCTTAATTGTAAAAGGTGTGATTTAGATTTCTTCAGTTTACATAGTTGTACATCTTCTGATGTCAATTTAAAATGTTGCCCTTTGGGAAAGAAAATACTAAGTTGGCAAAGTAATTTAATCATGAAGATTCTGCACCATTCAAAAGCAAGTTTTATTGTCCATAAATCCACAATTATGGCTGTGTTTCAGAAGCTCTCCTGAAGATCTATTTACTCCATTGCAGTGTGTTTGACACCAGTAAGAAACTTTCCCACTTTTTGGACAATGGTTCTGTGATCCACTTCTCCATTTGCATGAAGACTTGCCTGACCAGAGTTTGAGCTTCAGGTCTTTCAAGAGAAAGGATGGCTGGATGCTCTTCTAGCTTTATTTTTTTTACTCTTTTGGAGAAAAGGAGTCAAGACATGGATTGTGAGGTGGGAAAGGTGAGAGCAATTTCTTTCTCACTTGTTAGAACTATTTAGTGGATAGGGATATTTCATTATTGTTGTTGCAGAATCTGCAGCAGCTTATCTCTGGTCAGTATTTTTTCCTCCTTTTTTCTCTGTGTTGTGAAATCAGCAGATTAGATTTGAAGGCAATTGCTAGTCATTTCAAAGTATTTTTGAGGACTGGTGCATAGGAATGGGATAATGTGTAAATGTCTCAGAATGAGGTGGTGGGAGCCATTTTGTTTAAATCAAATTTATTTTATGGTTTTTTTTGTCTGTGACAGACCCAAAACAAAGAAAGATGTGTGGTGATTCCTCCAAGCTGAGCTTTTTATTGTTTCTCACCTGTAGACAAAATCTTACTAGATTGAGTACTCTGCTATCTGCAGCCACAATATGCCCGGTGAGCTATAAGGCAGGATCTGTCTTCACCCTCTTTCACACATTGTGATGATCCAGGGCACAGGACAGAGGCAACGCAGTCAGCTGGCAATTCAAGCAGCTCTTTTATTGGTCCAAATTTTCCCCAAATGCTCCCACGTTTGTTTGCTGGCAAGCCTCCAACAAAAGAACACACACACTCCTTCAGCCGACTCTGGCTGAAAGTAGGTTCAAATACAGTCTGATTAGCATAATAAAGTACTCAAGGCCATAGAGATAACAAGGAAGAAAACATAAACTTAACGAGTCTGTTTGAATCCTAGCTTGCCTGAGCAGTTTTCAAAAGAGAGAATCCGAAATACAGTCCAAAGTCTTTAAACATTCAAGTAACATGGTCAGTCAATCCAATATTTCGAGTTTCCAGGTTTCCAAACAGAAGTTACAGAACAAGAGATCAGCAACAATACACAACATTCCAAGAATCAGCGTTTGTTCCCGACAAATGCCCCTCCCCACAGCATCTCCTTAAATCTCAATCTCCAGGTGTTCCTTGTGGAGAGGGGCGGGGTGCTCTCCTCCTGAGTAATTGAGCCTGTCTCTGTTGTTCTCTCCTCCTCTCCACTCTCTGTGCTCTAGGATCAGGTGGGGGTGGCACTTGCTCATCACCTGAACTCTGCCTCTCCTGTTCCTCCTGTTCCAATCCTGAAGGACCCTGGCCTGCCTCGGCCTACTCTTCCCCACATTCCTCTGAAGCCACAGACACTTCTCCCTCAGCTTCCATAGGGTCCTGTTCCAGTTCATTTTTCTCCGCAGATTCAGGCTCAGATGGAGGCATGACACACATAATATCTGGGCTGAGTTGTCTCTTACTCACCTGGAATGCATCTGCTCCCTCCTAGGAACTCACTTCCTCATGATATTCCATCACAGTCTGATTCTAAAAGTTTTGAAATATCGCTTAAAACAATGGCCACAATGGCAACCAGGTGACCGACCATTAGATCTCATTCAGAGAACACAAAATACTCTTGATTCCATCCTATAATCAGAATGGGAAGTTAGTGGACCTGGAATTGTACACCTGTCAAGAGGAATTTTACACAATCATCCATGAGAGATCACTGGGCTTTTTAGGTTACACAATATCTTTCTTCCTCCACCCTCCATGTAAAACTGTAACCCTGCTTTTAATAAATAATAAAGCAAGCTGTTGTGATTGTTCTGAGGGCTGTTTATGAGCTCTGAAACCAATTGTTTCTAGAACAAATAGAAACTCAGTAGGGTTTCTAGCACACCGTGGCTTTTGGTTTGATCCCAAATGGTTTCTACTGCTTTACAACTACAAAAGCTTGTGATTCAGCCATTTCTTTCCCCAATTCATTTTCCTCTAAACTTGCTTTGGTTAACCTGATACCCACATTGATATGATTCTACAGAGTGTATCCAACTTAAGTCTAATTGCAGGGCTTTTTTCTCCCGTGGCTGGTTCCCATGGTTTCCAAATGCTGGATGTCTTTGTTGCTGAGTTTTAGTTTTGTGGGCCTTTTTTTACCTAATTTGGATCCCCAGTGATTTAACAAAGAACCAACATTTCACTAATAAAAAGGCCAGGGTACTTTTCTACATGTGTAACAGTCCACCACCCACTAGCAGTTACATATTGCTGAAAACTCTTTCCCATCTGTTACACAGTGCAGACAATCATTAACTGAAAGAGAAAATCCAAATAGGCTTGAGGCAGACCTCCTCATTTATTTATTTTTAAAAAATAAATCTTTATATCGCGTAACATAATGTTTCTCCTAACAAAGGAAATGGTTGGGTGGATGAGTTGCAACAAAACACTTTTAGCAACGTATATCCTCTGGAGAACAAATATCAGGATGGAGTGAAGAAGAAGCTGTGCCACACACCAATATTTTTGATTAACAGAGAGGAGAAAATATTAGCTATAGAACATAGAGTAACAGGGTTGGAAGGCACCTCGAAGGTCTTCTAGTCAGTTCCCTGCTCCAGCAGGAGACTCTATGCCCGTGGCGGCGAACCTATGGCACACGTGCCATATGTGGCACGCAGAGCCCTCTTTGTGGGCACACGTGCCGTCGCCCCAGTCCAAGTCCTTAAGTCCCGTCCATGAGCAACCTGCATCAAAATCTCCCCAGGTAAGTGGCTTTTTAAGCTGGGTTTTATAAAACCTTTTCACTTTAGGCCTCCGCCGTCGTGTACCAAAAAAAAAAAAAGATTCAATCAATTTCAACTTCTCATGGGGAAAAAAAAAGATCTCGCAAAGTTGGAATTGATTGATTTAACTTTTTAGTCTCACCCAGTCTGCCGTTACCACCGCAGCCATGCCCACCCACCCAATGGGCTACACCCACCCAATTGGCCACATCCAATTGGCCACACCCACCCAATGGGCCACGCCCAACTGGCACCTGAGGATACATAAGTGGGTTTTGGGTTGCAGTTTGGGCACTTGGTCTCTAAAAGGTTCACCTTCACTGCTCTATGCCATTCCAGACAAATGGCTGTCCAATCTCTTCTTGAAAACCTCCAGAGATGGAGCACCCACAACTTCTGGAGGCAAGCCATTCCACTGATTAATTGTTCTCATTGTCAGGAAATTTCTCCTTAATTCTATGGTGATACATTTCATCTGTTACTTCTTGTCTTGCTCTTGGAGCATAGGTTGTCCCTCTTTTCTTTGTGACAGTCTCTCAAATATTGGAAGACTGCTATCATGTCACCTCTAATCCTTCTCTTTATTAGGCTAAACATATCCAGTTCCTGCAACCCTTCATTGTACGGTTTAGCCTCCAGACCCTTTATTTTCGTTATTCTTCTCTGCACTCTTTCTAGAGTCCAGCATCTTTTTCATATTGTGGTGATCAGAACTGGATACAGTACTCCAAGCGTGGTCTTACTAGTGGTATTATCACTTCTTGTGATTTTTAATGCAGCCTAGGATGGCACTGGCTTTTTTGATAGCTGCAGTACACTGCTGGCTCATACTTAAGTGGTTATCTGAAGGACACCTAGATCTTTCTCACAATTACTAGGGTTGGGCCAGGTATCACCTATGCATTTGTTTTTTCCTGCCTAAATATAGCATCTTATTTTTCTTACCACTGAACTGGGATAGGGCCCGATGTTCAAGTCTGCCAAGATTTTTCTGTATTTTGAATATATTTTCTAAAGCTGACATGTCAAACTCGCGACGTCACGTGATATCGCACGACGTATCGGGACTGTTTTGCCATTGCCGGCAATGGAGTGGGTGCGGCTTCTGCATGACGCGTCCGGTCTGTGGGCCGGCAGTTTGGCACCCCTGTTCTAAAGTTTGGCTATTGCCCCCAGCTTGGTTTTGTCTGTAATTTTGACAAGTTCCCTTTTATCCTCTCTTCTAAATAATTTCTGAAGACGTTGAAGCATACTGGGCCTAAGACAGAACCTTGAGGTACCCCACCACATGCTTCTCTTCATTTAGATATAGTTCCATTGAGGACCTCATATTGAAAATGGTTGGTCAGCCAGTTGCAAATCCATTTGGTGCTGATGCTGTCTATCCCTTATTTTTCTATCTTGCCAAGGAGTAGGTTGTGATTTTCTTTGTCAAATACCTTACTGAAGTCCAAGTAAACTATGTTCACAGCATTTACCTGATCCACTAATTTAGTCACTTTGTCAAAGAAGACAATAAAGTTTGTCTGACATGATCTGTGTTAATAAACCATGTTGGCTTCTAGTAATAGCTTTGCTTGTGAATCCTCTATTTGATTATCTTTTCCAGGATTTTCCCAGGTATTAATGTCCTAGTCTTTAATTACCAGGATTCATTTTTTTCCTTTTTTGAAGATTGGAACTACATTGGGTCTTTTCCACTCCTCTGGTAGTTCCCCAGTGCTCTAGGATCTTTTAAAAATTATGTTCAGTGATTCTGAGATCATGTCTGCCAGCTCCTTCAGAACCCTGGGATGTAATCCATCTGGTCCTGGCGATCTGAACTAATCTAGAGTGGATAGGTATTCTCGTACCAGTTTCTTGTTTATTTTGATTTGTACTCCGAGTCTATCTTTAATAATAAATAAACTGTGGCTAATCATATTGTCTTGAAAAAATATGCCAAAAAATTGTAACCTGCCCCATAATTTTGTATTATAATGGAGCACTTACGTAGCAGCAGGACTGGTTAAATCTGATTAGATCTCCTGGCCAGATTTGGCTAGATACATGCTTTTGTTATGTAAACTATAGGTGCTAGGTTGCCAAGGGAACTACATAGTTGCATTTCCTTTGTACACCTACCTAGATGTCCCTTAATAAAAGCAAATGCCTCAGTTCTAAGGATCTGAGGCAAGCTCTGACAACTTGAGCACCACACTCTGCTCTATTTCAGTCCAATTAGCAGAATTTCAAATTTCAGTTGAAAAGCACAGGGTTATTGCTATCTGGTGTGACTGTAGCTCTTCAAAATTATAGTGGGTTTGTCATGTAACTGTTACTAAGCTCATTATCGAGCAGTACTTCTCTAACAAGCATTTCAAGATTGGGGAAATCACAGTGCTAACTTGATTTTCCCAGATTGTGAAAGGGGTAGTTCATAGAATATATAGTTGTATCATAGTCATGTACACCTAGGCCACACAATTTCTGTTTACCAAGCCCATCATTATTTTAGTATTTTCCCAAAGATGTGTTCTGTTTTTGACTTTACAGAAATGGCTATTTAATTCCTAAGAAAGGATACTAAGGCCAGCTGGGTAACTTGGGGTCAGTCCCACTTTCCCAGCCCAACCCACCTCACAAGGCTGTTGTTGTGGGGAAAATGAGAAGAGGAAGGTGTGGCAGAGATGTTTGCCGCCTTGAGTTATTTGTAAAAATAATAAAGGTGGGGAACAAATAAATAAAAATAAAAATAATTAAATGGCAAAGTAGCTATTCCTTCCCTTCCATCCCTTCCCTTCCCTTCTTGCTTGCTTTTCTTTTCATTTTACATGTTCAGTATTGCAGGACCCAATTCAATACATCCACATTTATTTTCACACATATATTGTTTGGGGAAACTGCCTTAAGGTAACAAGGTGATACGGCAAGATGCTAATATATCATGAGCTCCTATTTGTGTCCAAAAAGGAAGGCCACTTTAAAAAGCCCTTTCCTTCTGGCGCCCCATTCTCAGTTTGGAACAGTCAGTTGATGCAAGCTGGGAACTTTTTCTTTGAGGAAAAACTGCTGTGGGGAATTGCAGGATCTTGGCTGGAGTCCAGGCTGCTGTGGTGGTGGGTAGGATAGTACTGCCAGTTCATAGCTTCAGATAAGTGCTAATAAAAATTCAGAGGATAGAGATCAGCTGGGCTCCTGGCAGCATATGCTACAGCATGTTCTTCAAGATATATTATTCCAAAGGAACACGCAGCAGTGGTACAGTTGGGTGCAACACAAAAGCTGTAACTTGTTTTTCTAAGCCAGCTTTAATTAATGGGAGTTAAAAGGAACTGCAGAGCCTTTTAGAGTGGAAACTACAAAGATTGCAATATCCAACGCTCTCTTGCTCTCTTTTAGCATGTTTGACATTTTTGAGATCAAGCTTTGTTTCAGATCACTAAGAAATGATGTCTCACTGGGATATCAAATATAGATGCAAAAGTGAACTTTTGGCATGATCAAAGGGTGCAATTATTCAGGTAGCTTTTATATATGAAGTTATTATTCCAGCCAAGAGTAAGAAATCAGAGCTGCCATAGTTGCCACAAGCTTTTCTAGGGCACTGTGAGAGACATCTGCCCCGAGTCTTTAGCTTTATGGTTGGTAAATTAATGCTGTGTGTATGTGCATCAGTAGATAGATAGATAGATACGGTATCCTTATTATGGCCAAAGACCAGCAACTAAAAATATCCCGCAGAAACCCCAAAGGCCAAACAGCAATGCAGTACATAATTGAAACAGACAGTACCATAGAGGCAACCGAGGCTGATGCACTGTGTCTGGCAAGGAAGCTGAATAGCTTGTTTAACTTATCCTTCTCTAGGCCCCACCATGCACCAGCTATGTTATAGACAGTAGCAGGTGGTGGCCATCTTTTTGAAAATTGCCTTCCTCTGCAATGGACAAATCACTTACTCAAAAAAGACCATGGTTGCAGTTATTAGGAAATCAATGGATTCATTCATTTATTGAAACAATAACCACTAATTGGAACCAAGCTGTTTATTTTTAATGTTAAATGTTGTTGGGCATTTAACATGTAACTGTGCCATTCAAATCAAAATTTACCATGAAAGATCGGCTTCAAAAGGTAGAAGCAGGTCCCTCACTACAAGATTATAACATGGGCAGGCAAACTTTAATAATAATAATAATAATAATAATAATAATAATAATAATAATAATAATAATAATAATAATAATAATAATAATAATAATGTTGGAAGGGACCTTGGAGGTCATCTAGTCCAACCCCCTGCTCAGGCAGGAAACCCTATGCCATTTCAGGCAAATGGCTGTCCAGTCTCTTCTTAAAAACTTACAGTGTTGGAACACTTACAGCTTCTGGAGGCAGGTTGTTCCACTGATTAATTGTTCTATCAGGAAATTTCTCCTTACTTCTAGGTTACTTCTCTCTTTGGTTAGTTTCCATCCATTGTTTCTTGTCTTGCCTTCAGGTGTTTTGGAGAATAGCTTGACTCCTTCTTTGTGGCAGCCCCTGAGATATTGGAACATTGCTATCATGTCACTCCTCCTCCTTCTCTTCATTAAACTAGACATACACAATTCCAACAACCATTCTTTATATGTTTTAGCCTCCAGTTGCTCTCCTCTGTACTCTTCCTAGAGTCTCAACATATTTTTTACATCATGGTGACCAAAACTGGGTGCAGTATATCAAGTGTGGCCTTACTAAGGCATTGTAAAGTGGTATTAACAGTTCACGTGATCTTGATTCTATCCTCTCTTAATGCAGTCTAACACTGTTGGCTTTTTTGGCAGCTGCAGCACACTGCTGGCTCATATTTAAGTGATTGTGCACTAGGACTCCAAGATCTCTGTCACAGTTACTACTATTGAGCAAGATACCACCTATAATATACCTGTGCGTTTGGTTTTTCTTGCCTAAATGTAGAACTTTGAATTGTTTTCCCCTTTAAGATTTTCATCCATAGAATCCTTCCCAAGCTCTCAACCTTTATGTTTTTCCTTATCAGATGCATTTAAAATGGATAAATCCTAGAGACACTTTGAATGTGGTAGCATAAGGTTTATGGGCTATTTGATAACACCATCCTAGATGTCCCATTTTTGTTTATTAGGACATGTATAGCCAAGTTCAAATTATACAATTAAAAGAGATGCCACAATGTGAACCCACCACTCAGCATTTGCTTTCATGAGCTCAGCTGGTGTTTGACCACTTCTTGGAGCCTTGTCACTTTGCCCCTAATTAACTTTTAAAGCTTTGCTCTGATTGATCTTAAAAAAGGGCTTTATAATGCCTTTTCCTTTGTAATAAATCTGGGGAGGTTGATTGGTTTCCAGTAAATGCAGAAAAGTTATCAATGGGTTGAACATATAGAACTTAACCATTATTAGTTTTCCTATCGAGATTATCCTTGATCAATCCTCATTTTAGATCTATCTGAGTCTTTACTAAACCTCCTGAATATATTTTATTTGATTGATTAGATACTCTCCTAGCCTCTAGATAATTGTACCATAATGGTCAAGAATAACATTTCTTAATCTACAAAACAGAACTGCAGATTGCCTGGAGCTTTGCTGATATGTTCATTCCACTTGATCTGAGCAAATCCAGAATCTGCCTTAGTTGTTGAAATTAAATACTGTCTCTGCACAAAAAGCCCCATTAGGGAACTCAACATTTAGGGAAAATGACAAATGATTGCTGTTTAGATGGGGATCAACCTGTAAGTGGAAGAAATAAGTTACTAACTGCAGGATGCCATTAGCATAGTCAAGGGTTGACATTTTGCATCCCGAAGGTAAAGCCTCCTGGCTTATCACCCACCACTGTGCTATTTAGAATAAATAGAACCAACTGATTAGCCATCTGGGCCAGTTTACCAATTGCATTTAGCATCCTTGAAAATACATGTAAGGACACTCTCCCCCCCCCAAGAAGTTTGCATGTATATATACATGTATGCATGTATATATTACCATTATTATTGCGCTACTTATCTGTCTTTGTTAGACTTTAAGGAACATACAATATTAAATAGGTTTACCTATTTTTTTCATGTCAAATCTTATCATTTAATCCCATTCTAACATTTAAATGTCCATAGTGATAATGTATGAAACCAGATGGGTAACTGAACAATTAGTGTGTTAACTCATGCTGCAATTTTTAATGAACTATGGGGTCATATAGTCAGATAAGTATTAATTGAAAGATATTTCAATGTTTAAACTACATTAAAGCTGAAACCAGTCCACTGTACATGGAAGATAAGATTTATGATATTTGCTTGCAGGTCTCTGGAGACAACCAAATTTACCCCTAGATTTGCCCTTTTTCTTCTTATTAACTGAATGTGAGCAATATCCATCTAACTCAATCTTTCCATGATCCAATATACCAAACTTACTTAAATGATTAATATGGGATGTCAGAGTTTTATTTATCCAGCCAGCAGAATTGCATGAAAACAGGGAGAAATGACACATACCCTTTAAAGGTCACTTTGCCTAATAACAGCCTTATGGGTATATCAACTCTCTTGCTGGTCAAAAGGATATGAATACAAAAGATTACTGTCCCTAGTCCAGAGATGATGGTGTTATGTGACATATATGGAAGAAATTAAAGTAAAAATGGAAGGAAAAACAGGATGATCAGCAACAAGGTAGATGGACTCAGTTACAGGAGCAATAGGTGCACCATTTGGAAGATCTGAAGGACCAGATTTGATATTGAATATCCTGTATCAAAATCTATCTATCTATCTATCTATCTATCTATCTATCTATCTATCTATCTATCTATCTATCTATCTATCTATCAAATTTTATTTTATTTTATTTCTAAATCACCCATCTTTCTTAAAGAGGGCCCTGGGCAGTGTATAATATAATTGATAAATAAAACAACATATAAAATTAATGCTAAAATTAAAATTAAGCTTGGATTAAAACATTAAATTATACAATAATAATGTTATAAACTGCAAAAGGGTAAAATATAATAGTCAATCAATTAAAAGAAAAATTGGTTAGCTTCTTGAAGAATGAAAAATAGGCATCAGAGCACTTCAGTTACATGGTAAAAGTTTGCAACAGATACTTACATCCATACATATACACATGCTGAAACTTCAACAAGGACTCTGTGCCAGTTCAGAAGTAACTCTATGTTCGTACAATGTTGACTATAATTAAAAACAATAACAACAATATATTTCTAGTTCATCTGCAGTGTATACAAAAACACAGTAAAATTACTTTGTTGCTCTTTTGCACGATGCCCATCATGGCTCATGGTTTTTGGGATTCAGGTCTTTTAAGAAAAAGGTGACTTGATACTTTCTGTGTTCTTCTTTTAGAAACCTCTTACATTTCTTACATGCAAATACAAAAAATACATGCAACATGAAGTTCTATGAGAATCAGTTTGGTGTAGTGGTGAAGGTGCTGGCCTACAAATCAGGAGACTGTGAGTTCTAGGCTTCCCTTAGGCATGAAAGCCAGCTGGGTGACCTCAGGGCAGTGAGTCTCTCTTAGCTCAACCTCCTCACAGGGTTATTGTTGTAAGGAAAAATAGGAGGCAGGAGTATTAAACATATTAGTCACTTTGTGTTCGCCAAATATAAAAATGGGATAAAACTCTAAACCAAAACACATAAATGTTTTTGTGGAAGGCTATTTGAGAATTTTTATGAGACTTGTATCAGCTTGGGGCAGGTGGGGAGCCCCAAAATTGAATAATTTGTATATCTTTATGCAGTGTAAGTGTAGTTTCTTGGGTAAAAGGCTTTTTTGTTCTTATTAATAAAATGTATTCTAGAATTTGTTGAGAGAGAGAGACATAAAGAGAGAGAATTTTAAAACAAGCGTTTCAGGTATCAAGCTCCAGCTGTATATAGGTGATAGGAATTCTGATAATCTTATCTAAGAAGTAAATTCTCCTTCAAATTGAGTTCAGCTGTTGGTGAATTCACGGACACATCCATATCCATCATCTTAAGAAACCCCAAAGACAAAATTGAGTTAGAAAATCAAGGAGTATATGAAATCCCATGCACCACTTGCCCCACCACATACATCGGACAAACCAACAGAAGAATAAGTGCACGCATTGAAGAACACAAGAACTCAATCAAAAAAGAGGAACCAACTTCTTCCCTGGTCCAACACCTTAAAGCCACAGGACATGAAATTGACTTTAAAAAGACCAGGCCAAAACGGAACATTTTAATAACAGAATAATCAGAGAAGCCATCGAGATAGAAAAACGCCCACACAGCATGAATAAATGAGATGATACCTCCCACCTACCAGCCATTTGGAAACCCGCCCTTATTGACAAACGAGTCCCTAACACAAAGAATGACACCAGACTCACACTCACGAAAACCACACAGGATGTCACCACCACACATCCATGCAAAAAGCAAATCCAAACCCACACCGATGATGAGGCACAACCACAAACCAGAAGCCAGACCACAGCTGCATCATTAGCCACTTTAAACCCCTCCAATCCATACATGAAGCAAACTGACACCCACCATGAAGATGAGGTATGACCACGAACGTGAAGACAAACAACAACAATGCAGCTCACCATCTCAAATCCCCCTGCAACTCAGACTAACCTGAGCACAACAAAGCCCCCACCCAAACAGAACACTCCCCCATCCAATCAGAGCACAGCCAACCCCCCATCCAATCAGAGCACAGCCAAGCCCCTAACCAATCAGAACACACCTCCACCCAATCAGAACACAGCCAAGCTCCCACCCAATCAATTCATACCCCCACTGGCAGTTAAAAGAAAGAAACAGCTACGATCACACATTGCTCCTAGAAGCACGAAGCCGAAGACACCCGCCTGAAGATGACGAATGGGACTTCGTTGAAACGTCGCCAAGACACTTCCAATTTTACGTGGGAGAAAACCCAAATAACCAAAGACCTACATACAAACACCCGGGAAAACCTCAGAAAATATATATATATATATATATATATATATATATATATATATATATATATATATATATATATATATATATATATATATATATATATATATATATATATATATATATATATATATATATATATATATATATATATATATATATATATATATATATATATATATATATATATATATATATATATATATATATATATATATATATATATATATGTAGGTCTTTGGTTCTTCGGGTTTTCTCCCGCGTAGAATTTGAAGTGTCTTGGCAACGTTTCGATGAAATCTCATTCATCATCTTCAGGCTGGTGCTTTTGGCTTCTGCTTCTAGGAGCAATGTGTGGTCTAAGCTGTTTTTTCCTTTTAACTGCCAGTGGGGGTTTGAACTGATTGGCTGGGAGCTTGGCTATGTTCTGATTGGTTAGGGGCTTGGCTGTGCTCTGATTGGCTGGGGGATTGGCTGTGTTCTGATTGGCTGGGGGAGTGTTCTGTTTGGGTGGGGGCTTTGTTGTGCTGGAGAGGTTCAAAGTGGCCAATGTTGCAGCTCTGGTCTGGCTCCTGCAACATTGGCCACTTTGAACCTCTCCAGCACAACAAAGCCCCCACCCAAACAGAACACTCCCCCAGCCAATCAGAACACAGCCAAGCCCCTAACCAATCAGAACATAGCCAAGCTCCCAGCCAATCAGTTCAAACCCCCACTGGCAGTTAAAAGGAAAAAACAGCTTAGACCACACATTGCTCCTAGAAGCAGAAGCCAAAAGCACCAGCCTGAAGATGATGAATGAGATTTCATCGAAACGTTGCCAAGACACTTCAAATTCTACGCGGGAGAAAACCCGAAGAACCAAAGACCTACATACAAACACCCGCGAAAACCTCAGAAAGCAAATATATATATATATATATATATATGTTTTTAAAATTGTTGACATATATGTTGACATATATATATTTGTGCTTGCAGATGGCTCTGGGTTGAGCTGAAACAGGCAAAAGGAAAGAATGATTTCTTCCTCCCATATTTGGGTTTACAGGGTGCTATCTAAGAAAGAAACACTATATATATATATATATATATATATATATATATATATATATATATATATATATGTATGTATGTATGTATGTATGTATGTATGTATGTATGTATGTATGTATGTATGTATGTATGTATGTATGTATGTATACATTTCCATGAAGTGCTTTTAAACCAAAAATTACCAAAAACTCTAGTTATACTAGCAGTGATATAATTACTTTATAACCATTTTTTTCATTACCTCAATAAAGAATTAATCAGATTTTCCCCATAGTACATACTTTTGTCTATCATTAAATACAGGAAGACAGATTGTAATCTGGGGTGATCCAGATTTTGTCAGAATAATTGACTGTATCAGTTCATGTATCAAAGTGAAGGGAGCATAAGTGTTCTAAAATGAGTGGTATTGAAGTTAGGGAATCTTGTTTTTAAAAAGCTTCCTTCTGTAAATATGTGCTCAGTATGCAAAGAGAAGAGAGAGATGTGTAAAAATGTTATCCTCAGATCTGGCTGTTTTCTACTTGAAAGGAATCTTCATATGGACCTCTATTGAAATAAGGCTTGGAACCAATACTTTGAAATGACACTCTTCATTCTAATACACTGCATCAGCATTTCAACAACACCTCATTCTGGTGCATTAATTATATATCAGTAGTTGGCACTATCCACCCCATATGTTTTTCTCTATAGAAACCTGCCACATTATTGCATTAAAAAGAAGCATCTACTTCTATCTGCCAAATCTCATTTTGAAAAATGGGTCTTTCATTTGCCTAAATAAAAAAGGCAAATCTGTTGTTAAGAATATTTGTGGTTAATGATACATTTGTAAACACACACACACACACACACACACACACACATAATACTACAAAATTGTTTTCACGAGTACTTAAAGACATTTAATTATTCTTTGGTTCTGTTTTCAGTTGTTTTGTTGCTGCGTATGGGTTTTTCCATGTCAATAAATCAATAAATAACTATTACCTGCTTTCCTCTTCCATATTTTCCCATTGCTCTATTTCACACTCTTCTTTTATATTGATTTTCACTTACATTTCTTCCTTGTTTTGTCTCCCCAACCACCATTTTCTGTTTTCATTTTCTATTAATATCACAAATATGGTTGGTGGGATGCTGGCATAGTATGTTGGCTTATATTGTAGTCTCTAGTTTAGAAATCCTTCTTTGCTAGAATATTGTGAATGGATATGATTGGATGGTATCTGAATGAATAAATGAATGAATCAATAGCAATAACTGTGAGAGGGAATCCTAGTGGACAATCACTTAAATATGAGCCAGCAGTGTACTGCAGCTGCCAAAAGAGCCAACACAGTGCTAGGCTGCATTAACAGAGGGATAGAATCAAGATTATGTGAAGTGTTAATACCACTTTACAATGCCTTGGTGAGGCCACACTTGGAATACTGCATTCAGTTTTGGTTGTCATGATGTAAAAAAGATGTTGAGATTCTATAAAGAATGCAGAAAAGAGAAACAAAGATGATCAGAAGACTGGAGGCTAAAACATATAAAGAAAGATTGCTGAAATTTTATCTGTCTAGTTTAATGAAAAGAAGGACTAGGAGTGACATGATAGCAGGGTTCCAATATGTCAGGAATTGCCACAAAGAAAAGGGAGTCAAGCTATTCTCCAAAGCACCTGAAGGCAGGACAAGAAGCAATGGATGGAAACTAATCAAGGAGAGAAGCAACCCAGAAACTAAGAACAAATTTCCTTACAGTTAGAACAATTAATCAGTGGAACAACTTGCCTCCAGAAGTTGTGAATGCTCCAACACTGGACCCTTTAAGAAGAGATTGGACAACTATTTGTCTGAAATGGTATAGGGTTTCTTGCCTGAGCAGGAATTGAACTAGAAGACCTCCAAGGTCCCTTCCAACTCTTATTCTGTTCTGTTCAATCTGGTAATGTGTTTTATGTGAAAGCCTCAATTGATCAAAGTCATGATGGATCGCAGTAATCTGTATCCAGAAACCCATCTGGGATAACATTGGCATATGAAAGATTGAGACTTTGACGAGGAGTCAATAAAGACTATAAATTAATGATGAAATATGACAAAAAAGTAGATATGTATGTCTGTAAAAGGAAGCAAAATAGGAATGTTATAATAGAACTGAAAGAAGTGGTTAGATCTTGTGGAATGGATTCATGCAGGAAAATATAAATAAGTGTGTGTCAGTTATAAATGAGTGAGCTAAAATGTATGCCATAAAATATGAAATAGTTTACTTAGGTTGTATATTTGGCAAAACTGATTACAGGCCCAAGTCCAGAGTTAAGATAGTGGGATCCAATCAAGTTCAATCCTTTATGCATAATAAAGAGAATTATGTTAATATAATTTTTACCAAACTAAAGCTATAACATTCTAATCTAGTAGATCTATCCTGAGAGATTACAGGGTGTGGCTACCCAAAATCTCTTTTCCATCCAGCTCATAACTGTGCAGTCTCTTAATCTGGGCATCTTTCTGGGAAGACTCTGAGTTGCTAAAATACTCCCCCTGCTGCTGCAGGTGCACATTCAATCACAGGTATATTACCTTTTGTGTGCAGATGATGCTACGTTGTTGGCTGAGAAGTTAAATAATTTGCAGTGAATACATCTTCTGATGCAATGAAAAATACAGATCTGAAAATTAATGTGTTGGATGAAGTTTGGTTTTTTAAAAAAGTTTTTATTGAATACAGAAAGAAAGGATTAAAAACATTGAACATGGTAAATCGTCTTTGACAGACATCTCAGTCCATATTATACATTATTTACATATAACTTATCTATATATAAACTATACACTTCTAATCTCTATTTTTTATTTTGTCTCATCATTTGTGACCTCTATCTTTTTTCCCCTCCATCTATAAAATTTATTCCATATCAAATAAAATTCTGTATCTTCCTGGTTTTTTTAATTCTGCGCAAAACATAATTTTCTTTATTAGATCTTCCTCACTCGGTATTTCCATTCTTTTCCATTTTTGAGCAAATAAAATCCTTGCCGCCGTAACCACATGAATGATTAGATATGTGTCCTCTTTATTTACATTTTTCTCTAGTATTCCTAATAGTAATGCCTCAGGTTTGTATAGAATATTTTGGCTAGTCATTTCTATTACCCATTCCCAGACCATACACCAATACACCTGTGCTTCTCTACATGTCCACCATATATGAATAAAAGGTGCCCTTTTCTTTTTTACATTTCCAACATGTAGCAGAGTAGTGTTGGATGAAATTTGTGTTTGACAGGGAAAATAGCAAGAATCATTGCAAAAAATACATAAATAGTAAAAAAAAGAGGGGGGGGGGCAGATGAATCTTTGTATTTTGGTAGCATGTTTACCAAAAATTAGGAAATGAATAGAAGAATTTTAAGATGTAACATATTAATAGTAAGCAGTTTAGGGTTTATTGTTGGAATGAATGTTTGCCAAAAGAAGGTTTGCATAAGAGTGCTTTTATTATACGGAAGTAAGAATTGGGTATTATCAAAAGTAATATAAAGGTATATGGAATATTTAGGAATGGAGTACCTAAGAATTATAAGCCCTCAAGAGAAGACAGGTCCAGCATGAATGGCTGCTGAACGAATGTGGATTGCATATAAAGGAAGGTATCAAACACAAAACAAATAGGTTGAATATTTTAGTCATATGGAGAGAGTGAATAAGGCTTAAATTGCGGGTTGTAAGGAAGGGAAAGACTGAAAAAGTCATAGCTAAATGGAACTGATGAGATCATCAGAAAGAAATAAGAAGAAAATGCAGTGAATGAACCTGATGGGACCTAAATTGGTTTGCAAGGACAAAAGGGCACTGAGAGACTGAATGATGTTGGTGCTTTGTCCCATGGATTTTCTGGACTCACTATTCCTTCGTCTTCTTTGACACTCCACATAGTTTTGCTTATCCCAAAAAGGGAACTGTGTGATGGGAATGATTGAAAATATGCACAATGATAGATCTTCCAACAGACAGTGCCCATCTGTTTCCATAAATAATTTTGGATTAATATTCTTATAAAAATAGTTGAAGAAAGAAATATAAAATGCCTTCTTTAAAAGTAAATCTTCCCTTAAGACTCCTGGAGATCACACCTATGTTACTTTGCTGCTGCTTCAGTCCAGGGATTTCCTCTGTGCCTTCCAACCAAGTATGAACCTAAATGCAAAATACTTTAACATACAGATCTCACAAGTATATGCTCTGGCAATATGGTTACATACTGGTCCAGCACAGTTGTGTTTGTGCAGAGCCATGAGGACCAATTTTACAAATCAGCCTCTTCTGCATATTTTTTTTGAAAAATATTTTATTGATTTTATGATTTTAACAATAGATGCTTAAAACACACCGTGGTGATTGGGTAAACAAAAATTCCAGAATAAAAACATATATAAACAGCTCAACTTAATACATTCACTTTCATCTTTCTATTTCCCTCTCCCACACAAGACAAAAAACCAAAAACATATAAATTTAATATATTCCATTTCTGTCATAAATTTCTGTTAAACCTATTTTAAGACTTTGTCAATTTCATTCCAAACTCTCCCCGATACATATACCATGATATTTATAAGGTGTTACCATACATTCTTTTACATTCATATATACAATACTTTTAATGAAATGAGGTAAATACCTACACGTAACTTTTGGTGTTGCTCGCCCATTCCCCCTTTCACCGCATCCACACTCTTTCTTCTCTACCTTCTTTCTCCCTTTCTTCTCTTCCTACTTCCCTCTTCCCACACCCCTCTCCTTCCCTTTCTCTCCACTTCTCCTCTTCTCCTCCAACCTTCCTACTTCCTTCTCCCCTCCTTCACTCTTTCTTCCCTCTCATCCCTCTTCAGATGCAGTTCAGGGGTAATGTCCGAGCAACTCCTCTCTCCAAATTTCCCTACATTAATACTTCTATCTCAGTAAATATTTACTGATTTTTCCCATCTTTCCCCAAAAGCTTAAGACACAACATAGTGATCAGGATGTCCAATCATTCAACGACAAAGTCATATAAATGAAGCTCAAATTGAATATGGTATTGCTTATTAAAATTTATACAATTACAAAAGTCATCAAACACATGCAATTATAATCTATATCCTGTTTTTAGGCTATACTCCTTACAGTTGTCATACTCCAACTACATTTTAGTAAGTATATAATTGTGATTTCAGGTAGCCTTAATACACAATCGTTCATTGAGACAGATTTCCCCCCTTATCAGGAATAACTCTTTCTCTCTCTCTATTACAACATAGTTATCATATTTAAAATAATAATATTTTAATTTTTTTTCTTTTAAATATATTCTATCATTTCATCAATCTACATCTATAAAAAAATCTTTTTAAGGCCTTGATAAAGTTTATATCTTCAAATACTTGTCAATTATAATATCAGACAATTCTCCTCTTTCATTCCTAATTAAATCAGACATATTCTCTTTCTTTTTTCCTTTTTTTACTAGATATATTCAATCATTTCATCAGTCTACTTCTATAAGGTATTTTTGTCCTCTAGCAAGATTAACTCCCTCAAATAATTATCAGCCACAGTAACAATAAATTTACATCCTTCATACATCGTTAAATCAGAGATAATTTCTAAGCCTTTTTAACCCGTCAAGTAACATTTTGTATCACACTTGAACCTGACTCTAGCTTTCTTTCTATGCCAATTTGGTTCCCATAATAAGGCTTTTCAATTATCAAACCTCAAGATCTGATTACGAGGCTTCCTAACAAATTCAAACTGAACAAATTTTTTTTCCCTTTCCTCTTTATTGTAATTTCCGAAAAGTTGTGTCTGGGTGTCAATCTTTGTTATTTTTGGTAATTGAATTGGGTCAATTACAGTTATTTCTTGATCATCAAAATTGTCCATCAGTTGTAGGTAACGCATGGCATTAGTTGATTCAATGGTTTCCGCATTTTGTCTTGATGCAGATTCACAATTAGGTTGTAAGAATAGTGTCTCTGTCTCTTTAAGTTGTAAGTAGGTCTGTTCAGACAGTTGTAGATAACGCGTAGCATTAGTTGATTCAGTGGTTTCCACATTTTCTCTTGATGCAGATTCACAATTAGATTGTAAAAATAGTGTCTCTGTCTCTTTAAGTTGTAAGTAGGTCTGTTCAGAATTATTCTGTTCATCTTCTGTTATTCCTTGTTCCATAACTTGATTCATTATTAAAGGATCAATATGAGATTCCAAGGTGGCATCTTTTGATTTTCTCCAAGATTTCCAATAAGTTTTAAAATCCTCTTTGACTTCTAATATTTTTTCCAGTATTAAATCATAGTCAAGATGAGGATAACTTTCAGCCATTTTGGTGGTAGCTTTGCCTATTCCTTTATTAGAGACTACTTAAGGAAAATCCACAAATATCCGCCTCCAAAAGTCTAATAGCCAGCTTCACCATCCAGCTGTCTAGTTATTTTTTCTCTTTTTTTATCACCTAAATCCAATCCTCTCCAAATAACAGGAAGAAGTACAGTTGAAATTTCGCTTTTTCACCACCTGATGTCCTCAGTGGACTATAAAGTCTTTTTCTTCTCCCCCTCCCCCAAGTTAATCAAGTTAGAGAAAGTTAAAAAAAGAACAAAAAAGGAAAGTTTTCTCTCTTTCTTTCTTTCTTTTTCTTAAAAAAAACAACCAAAACCATCTTCTACATTATTAAATTAAAAAAGGAAAGTAACAATGTCTCTTTTTCCCTTCTTTTCTCCTGAAATCCACCCCACAGCAGTCAAATAGTAAAATAGTAAAAAAACAACAACCACACACACAAAAATTAATCATTTTCTTTTTGGCTCTTCTTTCCACATATAGGCAGCCGCCGCTTTCTTATTAAAGGAAAATAGAAACTCTTACAGGAAAGATCAGGATAGTGAGGGGAGGAAAGGTCTCACCCGGATTCACCACGGTGGTTCTTCATGCTTAGTTGTTCTTGTGACTTGCAGTTGGTGCGGCTAGGTGAACGGCCATTTTATGGCTGGTCTTCTGCTCTGTCGGCCCTCAGAGTCAGCTCGGACAGCTAGAGGAGCCGCCGCTCCTCTGCAGCCAAGCGTAGCCTTGTTGACGGTAGTCACGCCCTCCAGGCACGACTTTCGACCCCCATCGGGGTCTACCGACGGAGGGAAACTAGCTGGACGAGGAGACAAGTCTCCCCGTGCGGCTAGAGGCGCCATGATCCGGAACCGGAAGTCAGCCTCTTCTGCATTAACACCATTTTTTCCTGGGCCCAGAATTTTGCTGCTGTTTGTTTCCACTGATCCTGAAGTTAACAAGAGATATATCCAAGAGCTGTCGTCTTCCCCACAAAACAATTGACATTAAATAAGAAAAAAAAAGGTTTTGTCGGAATCATTTAGAACCAACAACTAAGCATTAATAGCATTATTAGGAAAAAGGCATAGCAAGGTATTGATTTTGGTACAGTATGAATGAGCTAGCTCTTTCCCTCTCATTCCTTTCTCAACTTGTAATTTATTTACTGAAAGTAACCTAAATTACAGCATCCCCTTCAATATCTGGTGTTGAGTTTCAATTTGCAATTGTAATTGGTATTTTATCAAACTGAAGTGGAACATGTTGAAACATGTCAAGTACAGAAATGTATTTCACGTGTACTGTATATCTAAATCTAGAACAAACAATAGTTCAAGTCCAGCTGAATAAAAATAAGAATAGAGTGATATTTTCCAAAAAGAAAGAAGGAAAGCGCTCTCTTCATCCCAAAGCTACAAAACTGCAAGGCAGGAGACCGACACTCTTGGAATTTTCCAACTCTCTTTTTCAGTTTCTGTAGAGCATAGAGACAACCTGTTGCCTTCAAACTACATTGGAGTCATTAGCTCTTAACATATGGAATTAGAAACATAGTCTATCCTCATTTCCCAGCTAGAAGTTGATTGGCATGATCAGCTGCTAGGAGGGGATCCAGTGGTGGGATTCAAATATGTGAACAACTGGTTCTCTGTGTGAATGCCACTTCCAGAAGTCCATTCTGGGCCTGGGCAACAAAAAAAATTAGCTACCAGTTCAGCTGAAGTAGTATGAACCAGCTTAATCACACCACTGAGGGATCAGGTGATTTTCCTTGCTAACCAAGCAGGAAAGTGGTGAATGGTTCCTTATTCCTATCCTTCTCTAACCACAAGAAAAATGAAAAAAAAAATACATGAGCCCAATTATCACAAAGGAAAGATGGAGGCTCTGGGAAACTACAGATTAATGATTTATATGTGAACCAGGCAGAGTAAAAGACTCAAAAATCGTATCTGGGAGCATTTAAGAATGCTACCCTTATCAAGAATGAGTTTAGCTATTTCAGACTCACTTTTTCTTTTTCTATGGCAGAATGATTCAAAATTCAAAGAAATGGTATGGATATAATTAGGAAAGTTTTAGGAACTAGAAAGACAAATGGAAGTTAGGCAGTACTACAGTCTAGTGGATTAGCAGCTAGTTGAATAACTGCATCCAACAACTGCTTATAAATGCTTCTGTACTGTCATGAAGTGAGGCATTGAATAAGATTTTCTGGTCTCCAACCTCAGTCTGTACTTTTCAAGCACTTAACAATTTATCTAGATAGTGGAATAGAAAGGATATGTAAGAGAAGAAACTAATGAAGCAGAAACCAGCAGATACCAAAGAACCATTATGCAAACATTTCCAAGGTGACTTCCAAGGTCACCAAGATGGTGGCCAGGAACCCACTGATTCAGAAAGGTGGGAAGAAAAACCTTAGTGCTTAAATATTAGAGCATGGTTTTGAATGAGTAGAATTTAACTTCATTCCATTGTATATAGCAGGCAACAGCTGCTGCATTCAGCCATCTCATTAATAACATTTATAATATAGATAAGTGGTATCTGAGAGTCTACTACTAAGACTAATTATGTTCTGAGTTAAGGTGTAGAGTCTGGAGAGTTGTGGTTTAAGTGACCACTTGACAAAGCGCCTATCAGATTTTTCAGATGATGCCAAACTTAAGAGGATTGGCTAACAAGATGTAGTTCAAGTATAACAAGTATAAGGTCCTGCAGCTGAATAGTAAAATTAAGTACATAGGTACAAGACTGGGGAGAGGTTATGGCGAACTGCTAATGGACCAGTAACTAACTCAGCAAGATGCAGAAGCTATAAAGGCCAAAAGAATCTTGGACTGCATTAGCAGAAGTATCCGATTACAGAAGATACAGTAATAGTTTTAGTGTATCCTGTGCCTGTTAGTCTGCATTTGGAATACTGTGTTCAGTTTGGGGCACTACATTTTTAAAAGGACATGGAGAAACTGGACTGAATTCAGAAAGAGCTATTAGGATGATAAATACTGAAAGTGAGGTGTAATTAATAACTATTAAGGAGCTGGGCATATTTAACTTGCAAAAGAAAAAAAAACAACAAAATAGATTACAGTGGCCCAAAAGCGCTTAACAGATATTCCTGAACAAGAGAAGGCAGATGTGTTCTCTGTTGAGACCAGGAATAGAACAAGGGCCAGAATGGATTGAAATTAAAAGAAAAGAAATTCAGACATTATTAGAAAGCATTTCCTGAGGAGGATAAGAACTGTTAAACTTTGGAACAGCCTGTGTAAAACAGTAGTGTAAAAATGTCTTGCTGGACGTTTTGAAACAGGTCTGGGTAGCTACTGTAGGGATGCTTTATTAGATTTCGGCACTGAGCAGGAGATTGGATTAGATACGGGACCGCCTTCTGCCACATACTTCTCTACGACCGGTGAGAGCGCACAGGGTTGGCCTCCTCCGTGTCCTGTCAGCGAAACAATGTCGTCTGGCAGGCCCTAGGGGGAGGGCTTTCTCTGTTGTGGCGCCCGCCCTCTGGAACCAACTGCCTCCTGAAGTCTGCGTTTCTCCAACTCTCCAGGCCTTCCGGAAAAACCTAAAGACTCATCTTTGCCGGCAAGCCTGGGGATGATTGTGGTTGATTGATGTATTGAATGTGTGTTTATTGGTTTTTAGATATTCTGTCTGGGTTTATTATATTGTATTTTTTGTTATGTATATGTTGTTAGCCGCTCTGAGTCCCCTGTAGAGGAGCGGCATACAAACCCAAATAAAATAAATAAAATAAATAAATACATTCTTTGAGTCTACACTATACAGGCAGTCCTCAACTTATGGCAGTTCATTTAGTGACCAAAGTTACAAGAGCAGTGAAAAAATGATTTATGACCATCCTCTCCACTTATGAATGTTGTAGCATCCCCATGGTCAACTGATCAAAATTTGGATGCTTGGCAGCTGACTCATATTTATGACAGTTACAGTGTGATCATCTTTTGCAACCTTCTGACAAGCAAAGTCAATGGAGAAGCCAGATTCATTTAACAACCATGTTACTAATTTAACAACTGCACTTACAGTAACTGTGGCCTGAAAGGTTGTAAAATGGGGCAAAATTCACTTAACAACTGTCTCACTTAGCAACAGAATTTTGTGGCTCAATTGTGGTTGTAAGTTGAGGACTACCTGTAGTGTCATCAGATAATGTAGCTTTCCCTTCAGACTTTTCCTTCCAGAGCCTATTTTGTTCCTATTATTTTGCCACACAACATCTCACTTATCCTGACCATCCCTTCCAGTTATGTTACACAATGTTTTTAGTGAACAGGTTCTGTAGACTTTTCACAGGAATGAGGACAAAAACGGAAGCATAACTCATGGTGCAAATAATTCATTTGCCATAAGAGCTAGTGACTTTCCTTGACTATTCATTTCAATAAATAAAATTGTAATCATGTGGAGGCTCATTTGGGAATAAATACAGCCCTGAACCTGCATGGTGGTGTTGTAAACATATCAAACTGTTCTTTCTTTTTATTAACCAGGAATGGTTTGTGGGCACAGAAATGGTCTGATTGTTAAAGTATTGATAAAAGCTGACTCTAAAGCAATTCCATGCTGCATCATAAATTGTTTGTCTCCCATGTTGCTCCAAGCAGTTTCTAAGCCAATTTCAGAAATTCCAGTCCAGCTTTACAGTAAACTGATAATGAAACGGAGCATAATCCAGGCCATGGACATTTCACTATTTGATGGGTGGTTCTCCTGTTTTTTGACCTTTCCTTTTGTGTAGGAAGGCAAGGTTTGCTGGCTAGTCCTTGCATGAACTGTTCCATCAGTATCTGCCTTTTCTTTTTAGGATTGGTCTCCTCTCCTTGGTCTCCTCTCCTCTCAATCTCTGTGCCTTTCCTTTGCTTCTCCAGATCTTTGCATGCATGAATGCCTTCACATGCCCTTCCCACATTATCTCCTTTGACATTAAAGTAGACCCTTTCTCTTTCTTTTTCTCCCTTTACAGCACCTTCCTTGCGCTGACGCTACAATAATCAAAGCAACAGGGGAACAGATTGTTCTTTCATTTTTATCTTCTTCTGAAGCCCCACAGCATCATTGTAAGGAGGGAGTCTTGGCAAAGCAAATTCATAGAAACAAAATAACAACATTCCTATGTTAGTGCTTGGTTCTTTTTTTTTTTTTAATTAAACAGGGGAAAAGTGAAGGGAAGCTTTGCAACATTGTGGGCAGGGATTGGGAAAGCAAAGAGAAGATGCTTCACCCAACCTGAGCAGAAATTGAAGGTGGGCACTGGGGGATATAACACTTGAATAGAGAAGGAGCTGCTACAGCTGAAGATATTTTATTGATGTAAGCTATTATTAACCACAAAATTATTATTTTTAAAATGTGGAGAACATAGCAGCCCAGAACAGCATGGCTGCATAGGAAGGGAGTAGCTATTAGAGTGGAGGGGGTGTGCCAGGCATTGCAGCCAGTCAGAGCTGGTGCTTTTGCTTGAAACCAAGTGCTGGAAACCAACTTCTATAAGGATTTAAGATGGCTTGGGTTAAAAAACAGCTGCAGTATTTTGAATTGAAGTAGGAGCAGCAGCAGCATTCAGGAAATAGTAGTGGGCTTGTACTGGTGTTTGGCTATATGGAAAGTACAGATTTGTGCTTTGTCAATAGTGTCTGTCTTGGTAAATATACTGTACTGTAGAGGGGGAATCATCGAAATCCCTGTGTGAGGTTGTTGTGTGGTCATCTTTTGTAAAACTGCTACGTATTGTGGCTAGCATTGTAAATCAGTGCCATGTTTATTACTGTTGCCTGTATTTTTAATTTTATTTTGAAATCTCTTTTGGACTTGGCAGATTGTGAACAGAATTCCTGAACAGCAGATAAATACAGAGAACCATCAGCAGGGAGTGCCTGGTTGCTGTCAGAAGGATGGTGTTGAAATGTTGCCAGTTCTTCTGATTATTGCAATACTTTTTCATCATGCGATTGTTTTAAGAAAGTTTCCATATATAGCATTTTTTAAAATTCTTAAGGCACAGATTAAAAAACGTTCATACACACCAACTGAAGTTCTTTGAAATGCTCAGAAAACAATACATTTTCTGTGCTTTATTTCATAGAATTTGCTTTCCATATCCAAATACTCATATATTCTTTAGTCACACTGAATATGAATTAGCAAAATATACTGAAGGAAACTGTTGCTATTTTGTGGAGATTTCAGATTACTGGAGGTTTCACTTTAATATGGACTTCCTGGCTATGCTTTCTTAAGCAGTTTACAGAATAATATTTTCAAGGTAGATATGTTCAATAGTTATGAATTGAAAGCAAGAAAATGGCCTTGAGAAAGACAGAAAGTAAGTTACAGGAGGGAGAAAGTGCTGAGTAAAACTCCAGGTAGTGGTTATGCATTTAATTGCAAAATGCAATATATCTAGAAGAAATGATACCACAAGGAATACAGTAAAATGGCTGAAATGGCTCCTTGTCTCCTTCTTGATCTCCCTTAAGGGCTCTGCCCTTATAAACTGGTTGAGCTGGCCAAAGTCTGGAGGTATCAAGGAAGAAGAAAATTGAATCTAAGTGAAACAACAAAAGAAGTAAGAGGAAAGGAGGAAAAAAAAAAAAGAACAGAGCTTCTGAGAAAGTTCTAGAATAGTGTCAAAGGCAAGGCAAACAAGTCAAGATACTGTTGACTGTGGCTCATCCTTGAAGATGTCAGACCTGATGAGTGGCCTAAGCTTTGGCAAATTACAGGTGGTGCTGAGTAGTAGTATATTGCAAGCAGCTTCATTGCTAGCCAGGTTGAGTGGTCTAGACATGGATTTACTGAGCAGATAAGAATGTTGGCTTTCAGATGAAAAGTTAAGGCATAAGCCACCACTATGATTCCTTAAAAATCCCAAGTCCTGGCAGCTTCAAGGAGTGGGCTTGAGGACTGAGAGACCAGCCCAGAGTAGCAGCAAGAGCAAAGAGAGACAGCCAGAATCTGTACTACCCAATACAGGTGTTGGTTGATCCAGGTTAGTTTAGAAGGCTATGAGAAACTACACTAGTACATAAACCAACAATACAGTAAAATATGCAAGATAAAATCATACACTATATATGAAGAATAGGGTACAGAGTAACATTAATAGTATTTAACTGTAGGAAATAAGTTATGCTGAGTAAGGAATACTTAAGTTAGAAATTTGTTTAACAGATGAGACTGAGTTCTCTCTCTCTCTTTAAAGTAAACACACTGAAAGCTAAATATAGGAATCTTCTGTCCTAGTCATAGTGGCTATAATGCTAAGACTCAAAACCCTGTGGAAAAGTATTCTTAGTTGGTATGCATTTCAGTGACCTGTTTAATTTTTATTTTGATTATTTGTTACATTCTCCTTGTCCTCCTCCAAGTTCATAACTTGCACAGCCATGAAATTCCTCCTGTCATCTACCCTGCATCTCTTTTCATACATTTTTAACCCAGTAGTTCTGATTCTGCCCTCTGGGACAATCAAAAGCAAATCCATTTCCCCTTTTGGGTGGCAGCCCTTCAGATAGTTGTTCTCCCCTTAATCAACTTTTCTGTAAACTGAACATATAACTAGGCTTAAGGTTGACTCAGCCTTCCATCCTTCCGAGGTCAGTAAAATGAGGACCCAGATTGTTGGGGGCAATGTGCTGGCTCTATAAATTGCTTAGAGAGTGGCTGTAAGTGCTATTGCTATAAGTGCAACAATAATGCAAAACAGCAAGGTGACAAGAATTACTTCATCGGTTGTTGGGCTGTGGCTCCCCTTATTTCTAGTCATTGACTAAGTTGGCTAGACTCAATGGGGGTTATAACCCAGCAGTATTGAGGATACTGCACTGGCAGCATATAAGAATGTCTGCCTCTTGAATTCAAAGGCCACGAGCTTCTGAAATCCAAGACCAAAGAAAGTGTTTGTCTGCCAGTTATTGTTATGATGATGGTTCTTTGGCAGCTATGTCTTCTTCAGGATTATTGGATATACTTTTCTCAACTCTAATGAAAAGGCAGGGACAAGAACCACATAGATATAGACTTTTTTTCCATACTCCTATAATCCCCAATGAAATATTGCTTCATCATTCAGATAAAACAAATTACTGGCCCAAAAGGTAGGTGCATATAATGCCTATAAAGAATTTCCCTATTTCGTATCATCAGATGGATTACAAACCTTTTTTTTTTTTTTGTCAAGAGGTAGAGTATTTTTTTATTCCAGGATAACTAATAGAATCATGCTTATTTCGTTGGCATACCCTGCTGAGCTATGGTTAAGTGTTTTAAATAAGCCTTGGTAGCTGACTTTAAACATAACTTTAGGCCATCAATCATGTTTATTAATAGCATGTATTAACGCACACCATGGTAAGTCATAGTAAAATAAACCACCAAACTGTGTAGGATTTTTTTCTCAAAGCAGCACACAACCAACACTTATTGCTGGGAGAATAAAGGCAGAAGGGAACTGTTAATCAAAAGTTGAAAGTGTATTAAAAAAAGATGTGCTTCCTAAATAAAAATGGCATTTCAAAGCTCAACTTTAAAATCTGTATTTACACAGTCTTCCTCAAAATGGTCACGGGCACATTTCTCACACCTTCCCCCATCTATTGGCATATTTTCACACCAATTTCATTGGCTGTCATTTCTGAAATTAGACTTTTCTCATGCTGCAATTAATTTAATAAAAATATAGTAAGAATACTTTTTGAAATGTCAGATTGACTAAGAATTATTTTTGAAGCATTACGCCCATGGTTAATGAGAAGAAACAACTTGAGGACAATAAAGCACAACATGCAAATTAAATGACTGAAAAGATTAATATCCAGAATAGATATATGCAGAGACTTGGCTTAGAAAAACATTTCAGAATAGCAAACTGGAAGGACCTCAAGACGTAGTCAACCTGAGCTTGTTTTACTTAGCAATCTTATTACACTGTGATGATAGATCTGCCAACATTTATTCATTTGGACATGCAAAATTTTTAGGAAAGCAGAACCTTGTATTGCAACCTAAATTTTCCATGCTCTGCAAAACAGGACTGTACCTTTGGCTCCAAACCATACTCCCACTCTAATGATTTGGTACTTTTCAAAGATCAGTGTTTATGCATTATAGAAAGGTGGTTGTTCTCAAATAACTTCTATTATGTTCAAGGGCAACTTGTAGGAAGTCAGAAGATACCTCAGTGATTTGTTTGTTATTCCAGAAAGGTTAATTTGATACTTTGATTTGATATGTTTCAGCTTTTTATAATATCCAATCTATCATTGCTCTAGGACATAATATATGTTCCCTGCTAGAGGTCACTGAATCCTCGATGTTAGCATAGTGAAAGGACTAGAAATCTAGCACAGCTCTTTCTTACATTATTATAATTGCCAATCCACAGTCTTATCATTTCAACCTTTTTATTTATGGGGCTGCAACTGCCTGCTTGCCGGTCTTATTTCTCTTTCCCCAAACATTGCAAAGATCAGAACAGTTTTAGTAACTTATCACCATCTCTTAAAATACAAATAAGTTCTCTTCTCCACACATCTCATCCCTTAACTAAAACAACTTCCAAAAGTTTTGTCATTTAGTTCCTTATCAGAAAAAGTCCAGCAAGGTTCCAGATATAACTAATTATTTTAACTTTGCTCAAAAAAGCAAACCCTGTATTCTTTCTTCATACTTTTAACAATCTTTTAACCCCTTCAAATAAAGTTCAAGGTCTCTTATTTTTGTCTACTCAAAAGAATCTTTCAAAACTTTAATAGACCTCATTCATACACCCAGTAAAAGAAATGTACACTTTTTTTGGTTGCTTCTTCAAAAATCCTTCATAATTTTAATATAACTCTTTTGTATATCCAGTAAGAAAAAGTTATCCAAATCACTTTTTAGCTTTAATAGCTGTATATTTCTTTTAAGCAATGAAACATCAACTGGTTTCATTTTTATGTCCGGTACATTTTTTTATATCCTTTGAATTATTGTCACATTTAAATCCACATTCAAATTAATTTCATACTTAGCCCATGTAGGTTGTTCTTCTTTAATAATTTCATTGACTCACCATGTGCCTATCATATCAGATAATTTTGAAGACCAGTCTTCAAATATATCCATTAAAAATTCCACCGTTAAAAGTATTTTGCTCCATCCTTTGTTAATGAGTCAAACTTAAATTTAATTCTCCTTTAAATGAACTCTAAAAGAGCACTTTTGAGGCAACCCATGGCATACTTTCATTAAATATTTGGCTTAATGTAATTATCACTTACATTTTTTATTTATTGTTATTCATGGCACTGAAGTGGAATCTTTAATCTACCATGCTTTAATGTAAATATATAAATGAATTGTTTCATTGGGTATGAAACCACATTAGATGTAGAACTTAGCAAACAAAAAAGACTGTTGATTTGTTGGCTCTGTGTATCCTGCAAAGATTGTTATTCACCCCACTGGCTACTAAAAATAGACAAACCATATCTACGGAATACATATGGTTACTGTGTTAGAACCAGAAAGGCCAGGTTCAAGTCACAGAGTTCACTGGATAAAATGGGCCAATCTAAGCCTACCCTTCCCCACAATTGAGGATGGTTGTTGAAACAAAATATTAGTAAGTAGATATCACTGTCTGCCAAACTAGTTTTTCAGGATGAATTAGTGTATTAAACTATATTCGTTAGAACAGTTTAATTAATATCTTCTAGGTCCCATCTGATGATGATGATTTTTGCAAAGCCACAATAAACAGTAAACAAATACATTCTGTTTTTGGATGTAAACTATATTTGCTTGAATTGTAAATGTAATACAGTGTAACAATTTTTAAGAACCTTGGTTTGAATCTTGACTTCTCTTTGGGGAAAGGCATGCCCCCCTATATCGCCTAGAAGTCTCCTTCTGTGAAAACTGGGCTCTTGATGGTGTACGTCAGCCCTGCTCATACTTGGCAACTTTTAAGATGTGTGGACTTCAACTCTTAGAATTTCCCAGCCAGCAAGGCTGCCTGGGGAATTCTGGGAGTTAAAGTCCACACATTTTAAAAGTTGCCAAGTTTGAGAGACATTTGGTGTAGAGCAGGGATCTCCAACCCCCAGTCTGTGGACCAGTACCGGGCTGCAGCATGCCAGCAACCAGTCTGCACAAACAAGTAAAGCCCCATCCGCGAGATACAGGCAGCACACAAAACCATGCACCCTCTGGCCCGTGGAAAAACCTCTCTCCATAGAACCGGCCTCTGTGGCCCAAAAGGTTGGGGACCTCTGGTGTAGATTGTGGGGAAAGGATTGCTAATGCAAGGGAGAACTATTATAAAATGTCTTCGCTTATATAAAGAGAAGAAAAATGCAGAATTGGAGCTATCATAATTACGGCATTGTGATTGTGCATGCTATATTTATTTATTTATTTATTTATTTATTTATTTATTTATTTATTTATTTATTTATTTATTTATTTATTTATTTATTTATTTATTTGATTTGTATACCGCTCCTCTCCGGAGACTCGGAGCGGCTCACAACATATACAAAACATCAAAATATTAAAAATAGATACCCAACACACGTACAACTTTCGAACAACAACCCACAATCATCCCCAGGCCTGCCGGCAAAGATAAGTTTTAAGGTTCTTTCGGAAGCCCGGAGAGTGGGAGAAACGCGGACTTCAAGGGGCAGTTGGTTCCAGAGGGTGGGCGTCACAACAGAGAAGGCCCTCCCCCTAGGACCCGCCAAACGACATTGTTTCGCTGACGGGACCTGGAGGAGGCCGACCCTGTGTGCTCTCACCGGTCGTAGGGAAGTATGTGGCAGAAGATGGTCCCGTAAGTATCCTGGTCCAGAGCCATATAGGGCTTTATAGGTAATGACCAGCACTTTGAATTGCGCTCGGAGACCAATAGGCAACCAATGCAGCATGTGGTTTACCTAGCTAAAATTAGTGGGCCTTTTAGAAGAAAACAGAAAGGACTAGTGACCTAAACAGCAGTGATTCAGTAGTATTAAGAGAGTGTAGAAGACATTTGTGGATTCAGATCTCTTTATACACGCAATGAAAGAGGCAATTTGTGCATTTTTAAGTGATAAGGCAGAACTACTCACTTTTAGAGACGAAAACAGAGTCCACATGTTTGAGCTTCACCCATGTGAGGAAAAGGTTGGTGTTTTTCCCCACTCACAACCCCGATTCTCATCTTGTTGACTGGATAGGATAGTGGCATAACTAAGCTCATTCTAAGCCATTTAAGATGCATGGAGAAGAGAGGGCTACCCTGTCGACAGAAGGAATGCTTAAGGCAGTGGTGGGATTCAGCCAGTTCGCACCAGTTCGGCAGAACCAGTAGCTAATTTTTTGTTGCCCAGGCCCAGAATGGACTTCTGGAAATGGCATCCACACAGACAACCAGTTGTTCACATATTTGAATCCCACCACAAGGCAACACAAGGCAACATAGACCAAGCCTCCTCAAGCAGCGCCATGTTTCACTGGCTACTCTTCCAACCAAAAATGGGAGACCAAGAAGGGGAAAGAAGAGAAGTTGTGATAATGGCCAATAAGTGATAGTTTGTATTCAGTGCAGGAATCCCTTTTCTCCAAAGCATCCCATTCTCTGCAAAACCTTCTGTTTCCAATGCTTCTATGGCTTATCTCAGGGAGTATTCTAGATCCCTATCCCCATTTTTGCTTCGCGTGCTATACTTCCCCATCCCACATCTCTCTTTGCCCTGAAAAGCCCAATGCAGAACTTTCCTTTGATGCATGTCCCCATTTGATCTCACACTTGTGTCATCTCAGCCATAGCAGATTAATTCTATTTTTAAAAAAAACTAAAGAGAAAAACAGAAGTAAAAATTTAAAACAATACAAAAAAGGAGGAAAAAAAACAAATTGTATATAAAACAAATTTACATGCAATTAAATTTCACCTACAAAATAATTTGGTAATTATCTATAGATACTCTGTATTTATGAGCAACATGTTCATGAGTTACAAGAAATATCAGGTCTTTAATCCACTGGACAATTGAGGCCAAAAATTTGTCTTTCCTGTTAAAATTCACCTAGAGTTACCTTTGGCGAAATGAGTAGAATAGCAGTAGCAATAGCATAGTACTTTACAGCCTTCTCTAAGTGGTTTACAGAGTCACCATATTTCCCCCAACAAATTGGGTCCTCATTTTATCGACCTCAGAAGGATGGAAGGCTGAGTCAACCTTGAACCAGTCAGCATCCAACTGTCAAACTGCTGGCAGTCTGCAGTCAGCAGAATTAGCCTGCAATACTTCATTCTAACCACTGAGCCACCAGTAGTTTGATAGATAGATAGATAGATAGATAGATAGATAGATAGATAGATAGATAGATAGATAGATAGATAGATACATAGATACATAGATACATACATACATACATACATACATACCAGTATCATGGCAGTAATAATCAGGTTATGAAGAATACATTCTCATTGTTCAGCTGTTGATTTCCATGTCAAATTAATATATCGAATTACTTCTCAGAATACAATAACTTCACAAATCTATAAAACACATGTTTTAGTAAAGTGTTACATGGGTTGCATCTTTAGCAACATGATGATTTATTAATCCCTTTTCTGTATGAAAATAATGGAAGCCTCCCTTTTTTTGTGGCAGCCATAATCTGAGATCTACTAAGGGTTTTGGCTTTGAAGTTAAAATGTTTTCCTATTGTTTACACAAAATGGAGGTTTCCAGTATCTTATTCCATTCAGTCTTTAAAAATTGCATATTAAATTGATGTATTGACAACAGATATTTATGAAGAATAATTATCGGCCTTTTGGTCTCATATGAAATGATAGTTTTTAATACCTTAAGTGTCCCTGAGGCTATAAATGCCACTGGTACACTTACTGAGATATAAATAAATGTTGTAATTGTAAATACTGCCAGTGGGTGGTAACTGACAAATGGTATTTATCTTTTAACATAGGAAATAATAACAGTCATTATTATCATCCACTAGTTGATCTAATATAAAATTATAGCATCCATCCAGCACTTCCTAAAGCCAGTTTTTTAAAATCAGTTTTGAAGTTTAGCTTATCCCATAGCATCAATATAGCATGAGAAAAACAATCAAAACACATTTTTCCAGAAGGAATATTCCACCATTTTCAAGCTACCATAATAGTAACAGGAAATACAATTAATTAAAGGTGTATATACAGATTTCCAAGAGGTCTCTGAAAGGAGAATATCCACTAAGTGAAGATTTCCAGAATCTGATGCTAATCAGAAAATATATGGTGCAATTCAATGTTTGGAAAACTAGAAGCCCATCTTTAATTGACATCTGTATCTTTTTCAGAAATGTCTTCAGAATTGAAGAACCCCATAGAGATTTATTAAAAAGCACTATATTATTGAAAATATTTTCTGGATACATGGAAGTGGCAGAGGAATAAAGAACTTGGCCCCAGCGGTTGTGCTTGCCTTTCTTGCTATGGCAAATGAGGGTCTGTATGATCCTCTCAATCCAGGAATGAAACACAGTCATGCTATATGTGGAAGACTTAGTTTCAGGGTCGTGTGATGGTGCTGTACGCAGGAAGAAAAAGCAAATTAGGCAAAGCAGCTGGAACGACACAGTGAAGGAAATCAAGGGTGGCTTATGTTAAGCAGGAAGAGGACACAGGTAGTCAGTGATCCAGACTTGGCTACGTGCAAACACTCAGTCACCCTCTGGGGACTGGGCTGCTCTGGTGTCAGATGATTTGCTTGCAACCATCTCAAACTGGTTCACAGCATTTGTTATTATGGCTCATCTATGTGGCAAAAGGTATATTTTTGAACTAGAACTCCAAATGTTTTTTTTTCATTTCCCCCCATAGTCTAATATAAAGGGTACACTGATATTCTGCTGTACTATTAAATTATATGTTCCAATCCAACAAAAATACAACATTTATGGGTGAGAGTAATTTTATAACTTTTTTCCACTTTGCGTGTGTGTGCATGTGAGTGTGTGCTTGTGTGTGTACACATAGACGCAAAGGGGTTACAAGTCAGGCTATATTTTACCGTAGCCTTACATTGTAACTACATCATTGTTATTTTTAACCCTAAATACCTGCATAGTTATACATATGTACCCAGCTTTAAAAAATAACTTGAAACAGCAATAGGTCTGTATTGTGGTTCATGGCTTCTGTTCTTTTCAAACTCCACTCTATTTTCCCGCAATGAGAAAATTATTTACTTACTTCAATGCATTATTAAAATAGTTGACAAAATTGCCACAGAGTCGGAACTGTGACCGGAAACAAATAAAAAAACTGCCTAAGAAATCCAAGAAACACCAGTATAGATGCTACAGGCCTGCATTGTTAACAGTTGCGTGCTGTGCAACTGGTGTTGCAAAAACACACCGTACAGTAATACATTATGGATCTCCTGTGGGAAAAGAACGCTCTTAAAAAAAAAAAAAAAAAGGTGCCGGAACTCACACACGCCGTACAACCCGCCTTGCCTACCCTACAAAGGTTCCATCCAAAAAAGGTGCCGGAACTCCGTTCTGGGCGCTCTATAAGAAAAAAAAAAGCCCTGAGTACGCTTCTACCTAAGGCGAAGAATTCCCACGCTGTATCAGTTATAAGCTGCTGGACATTCACAAGCAGGAACGAGACAAGTTCTTGGTGTATGTTCCAAGCATCTGGAGATAGTCGGTTTCTGACTCCGGAGGCTCATTCATTTAGCTTTTTGCATCACAGCACTCAGGGTCAGGTCAATTTGCATGTCGAAGTCATTTGCATGCCGGTGGGCGGGGCTTCACGGCAGCCTTGAAGTCGCTTCTTTCGAAGCATTGAAGTGGCGTCGGGAAGGAAGGGGTTAAGGCCGCGACGCGCACTTTTCTATTTGCGGGGTCGGGCTGGGAGTTCGCGGCGAGGCTGCCCGCCGTACGAAGAAGTCGTTCCCCTCGGCCGGGCTCGCCTGGCCAGCCTCCTCGCGCTTCTCCTCCTCCTCCTCCTCCTCCTCCCCGAGCAGCAGGTGGCGGCGGCGGCAGCGACGGCAGCGGCAGGCGCAAGAGAGCTAACCCCGTGGCCGCGACTGTGCGGGAAGCAGCTAGGCAGCGGCTGCGGGAGGAGAGAGGCGGCAGCCGGGGACTGAGGGTGCAGCGGCGGCGGCGGCGGCGGCGGCAGCGACGGACGGTGGGTTGCTAGGGATGGAGGGTGCCCGTGTCACCCGGATGTGAGTGTCATGTTGGCCCCAACTCGAAGAGGTTCGCAGGCGGCGGCGGCGGCAGAAGGGAAGACCCAGCGGCGGCGGCGGTGGTGGTAGACCCAGCGATCCCGAGCCTTCGCCTTTTGCCAGCCCGCACCACCATCATGAGGACCGCCGGGTAGCGGGCGAGCGAGCCAGGTCAGGGAAAGGGCTGGGGCGAGAGGGGAACATCGTCGCCCACTCGCTTCGGAGGAGCAGAAGAGGAAGGAGCGCCCGCGCCTCGGCCCCCCCCCCCCGAGAAAGTGACCATGCTGCCCCAACAGCTGCTGCTACAGCAGCAGTTCCCTAAAGGTAAGAAGAGGTGCCGGACCGAGCGCGCGTTCGCTTCCTCCGCTGGAAAGCAACAAACCCCGCCGCGCCGTGCGGGATTAAGTGGCGGCGGATTGGGGCAAACCGGGAGTGCGGTGGATTAGAGAAGGGGGTCGCGGGGAGGATTAAAAGCGGAGGAAGGAAGCCAAGGGATCGAGGGAGGAGGTCAGGGGTTATGGCAAGCTTCCGAGGCGAAGCTGGGCGCGCCACAAGCGACGCTGCCCTCAACCCGCCGCCGCCGCCGCCTCCTCCTCAGAGCGCCTTGCACTGATTTGGCACGTCTGCCTTTTGCCTCAAGGCTGCGTTGAGGATGGGAGGATGAAGGAGGGCAATTTCGCTCGGCATTTGGTGGAGGCGGTGGCCCCATATATATATGGTTGAGCGCTCGGGATGACCGAAGGGGCTCGGCGAGGTGATCTGAAGGGAAGCGAGCGCTGCCTTTCTCCTGCCTCCTCTCCCGCTTTCCAAAGCGCCAAGGGAAAAGAGACACAACGGCGCTCGTGTGTATTCCTCGCCTTTGCAAACAGACTCAGGGAGACGCTGCTGCTGCCTCACCTCCCTCCCCGGCTCCCGGAGCTGCGTGGAAGTGATTCATCCTGCTTGGATTGACAGGCGCTTTGAGAAAGTGTATGCGTGCGTGTGTGCGTGTGTGTGTGTGTGTGTGTGTGTGTGTGCCGGAGGGCAAAAAAAAAGAGTGACTCCCTCAGGGAGCCCACCTGCTTCACTTTCAGAGGTCCCTTGCAAAGGAGAAGAGGGTCTGCTGCCTTCTTTCCTGGCATCCTGTCCCAGAAATAGCCAAATAGCCAAATAAACACATAAATAAAATGTAGGGGGGGGTTGGGAGGGAGGGAGGAAGAAGTGATGAAATGATTTCAGGAGAAACCATTGTCGGGTGGATCTGACCATGTTTGCTCTTTGTATGGAGTGATCACAGGCCAGAAGGGTGCTCTGCTCCTTGAATAACCTGATCTTGTTGCTGTGAGAAGCTGCTGTCTGCTCTTCACCCCCTGGATTGCTCTCAAGAGATCTCCGAGTGAGAGTCATTATAGTTTCTTGGTCAGTAAAAGATGCCCTCTACTTCCGACAGCTACCTTTACTCAGCTGCACATTAAGGGAGCCATCTTAAACATTCCCATCTTCGCCCTCCCAGTCTCTGTTTTTCACCTCTCTCTATATGCGTGCATACTTGCATGTAGCTCTGAAGGGGTGGAAAGGGCAGGAACATCGCCCAAAAGATAATACTTGGGTTTTATCACTATAATATGGAAAGGAGTGCAGAACACATTCCCCCTCTTTATTATTATTATTGCCCTGATAGAAGGGGAAGTGATATTTGTAAAGGAAAGCCCTTCTATTTCTGTATTATATCTAATCTTCATTGGTCACCTGGTCATAATTTTTGACAGAGGCTCTGATTTGTTGTATGTCTTTCCATCTATTTTCTCCAAATAAAACCTGAAATTTAGAGCTCGTTTAGAAGGTCTTCTTGTCTACTTGGCAGTTTCATATATATTTCAAGTGTTAAAGCTCCCTTACATAGTTTGTTGTTTCTCCTTTGTAACTTTGAGAATCCTTCTGAATTTATAATTACCTTAGTTTCATTGCTCATTTCATTATGATTGTGTTTAGCATTTTCCATCAGATTTTTTTTAAAGTTAAGTAGCAGGCCACAGTGAAATGCCACAGAAAAGCCAAATTAAGATAGTGACTCAAGGCAACTTTTGTATGATGTGTTAATTACTCTATTTTAGTTCATGTATCTCTATATTCATTTATTTAATTATATTTAAATGTATTTTTAATTTTGTAAATACCTGGAAATGCTTTGGGTGAGAGGCAGCATATAAATAATTGGTAAAAAATATTTAAAAGGTGATATTAGTAAACTGTTAGTGAACTTGACCATAGAGACGAGATGAACAAAGACACTTACAACATGGTCCTAAATTGTAGTACAGGTACTATTCATTAAGCAACTGTTCACAGAAGTAGCAGTGATGAAAAAATAACTTTATGACCAGTCCTTACATTTATGACCTTTGCAGATTTGTAAAGCAAAGAAAGGTTGAATATTATAAGCACAGTGACAGTTTTACTAATAACCACTTCACTTAATGAGTTAATGACTGAGTTGCTGGCCCCAAATATTGTTGCTAAATGAAGACTAGCTGTAAGAGCTTTTTTCTGGCTCTATACTCTGCATTAAAGCATTGAAAGGCTTTCTTCTGCATTTTTCTTACATTAGCTCAGAGTTTGCATGTCCCTGTTTTTGCATTACTAACTTCAAAATGTATCTAACAGTTCAAAAATTACTGTTAAATACTTTACTGTAACTATTTCCATAGTGCTTTGATTTGGTAGGTCAATGGACAGTAACAGAAGTTCTCCACAATTGCTATTGCAGACTGTAAATCCAGAAAATATGAGCAAGAATTCAAAACACAGAGAAAGTGTTTTATGGATGTACGCCAAACCATAGGCCGCAAGTGGAGTTATAATATGGATTACATATTCAAAGAATTAATCATGTAGAAAACATTTACAGATTTTATTCACAAGACTCAGGACTTTTTTTCTTAATTTGTTTACTTCAGCAGCTTTTAACTGCTTATGTACTTTGTAATTTGGCTAGAAATGAATCCGGATTAAGACAACCCTGTCCAGATACCCATGCACTGCTCTGGCCATGGTGATGGCTTAATATTTGACTTGGATTGTTTGTTACCACAACTTCTGATTGATGGGTCCCCTTTTGTCCTTGGCCAACCCCACCACTACCATGTAAAAACAACAACAACACATTCTATTGAGAGACAAATTCCCTGACGATGGGCTCCAGCACAAGTCCAAAAGCTCAGAAGACTAAAACCTCTGGTCCTGGTGACCGGCCAGATTGGATCCTATAAAAAATAAGTTTTACCATTTTCTTGTCACTACTTGGATAGAAGGGGAAAGTGGCAGAATTTTGCCTACTTTAAAAACAAACAAAAACAAAGGTAGTTTAAACTTGCTCAATTCCATTGATAAATGGGAAGGGAGGGAGGGAGGAAGGAAGGAAGGAAGGAAAGAAAGAAAGAAAGAAAGAAAGAAAGAAAGAAAGAAGAAGCAAGTCTAGTTTTCAGCCTTTGACTGTGAACTTGTTAAAGAAAATGACAATGTGAGCAACAAAAACAGTGATTGAGAGTACATCTTCCCTAAGGGGCACAACAGCTGATTGGAGAAGAGGGGTCTTGGTTTTGAAAGCATGCAAACCAGGAAGCATGGAGATGGAAAACAGTTTTTGACAGAAAGCCAGAAAACATGGCTGGAGGTTACATAGGAGTGGATTGAGGATGATACGCCCTGTGTAAATGGTGCATGGGTTATGCTCACACTGGAGTAAACTGGACATATGGATTTGTCCAGAGACTGATTCACTTTCAAAGATACAGCAGCAACCTTTTTTTACACAGCAATACTAAACATCTTCACTGCACACACATGGAAGAACAGCTCTTTACCCATCTGTGACACAATTCTGTCTTTCTATCAATCTCTAGGCTGAATATACTCAATCTGGCATTAGTTATCGAAGTGGGAAGAGGTGCCACCAATGGGAGCCTCTATTGTAGGATAATGGCTTGAGTGTTGAACTACAAACAGGCTGACACAGGTTCATATCTGCACATATTCAGTATCTTCCAATATTTTTATGGATACAAAATAGAGCAGGAAAATAACTTGATTTATTAATTTTATTTATAGGACCAGCCAATTGCCTAGAGGTTCAGTAATACAGGATGTTTTGCTCTTCTGGAGAAGGATAAGATAACAATGTAATGAATAAAAACAATAATTTATTCTTAGATACATGGTTGTTCAAAAATGAGAGTTTTAAAACTTCATGTTGGGTACCTCCTCTCCTCCAAAATTAATGGACTGAGTTCCCAAGTTTGGTCTTTCGTTCATTATTAAATCATGTTTGGATGGAATCATTTTCCAGACTCAGCTAGGGAAGAGAAAGAAACAGATTTCAGTGATCTTTCTTTTTCTTTCTTTCTTTCTTTCTTTCTTTCTTTCTTTCTTTCTTTCTTTCTTTCTTTCTTTCTTTCTTTCTTTCTTTCTTTCATCCGTCCTTCCTTCCTTCCTTCCTTCCTTCCTTCCTTCCTTCCTCTCTCTCTCCCTTCCTCCCTCCCTTCCTTCCTTCTTTCTTCCCTCCCTCTTTCTTTCTTTCTTTCTTTCTTTCTTTCTTTCTTTCTTTCTTTCCTTCCTTCCTTCCTTCCTTCCTTCCTTCCTTCCTTCCTTCCTTCCTTCCTTCCTTCCTTCCTTCTTTCTTTCTTTCTTTCTTTCTTTCTTTCTTTCTTTCTTTCTTTCTTTCTTTCTTCATGTCATGTTACCTGCAAAATAGAGTTCAGAAGAATCCTGAAAGATCATACATGAGCATTGTAATGGTGTTCACCCTTCTATCATTGCTTCCAAGATTTTCCTGCCAACTCGCAATTTGTCAGTGTCAACTGTGATCCAGGAATTTTGACAGCCCCAAACTGGAAGCCATACAGGTAGTCCTCTTGACTTACAACAGTTCATTTAATGACTGTTCAAAGTTACAGTGGCACTGAAAAAAAGTGACTCATGACCGTTTTTCATGCTCATGCTCATTGCTGCAACCCCTGGTCATGTGATCAAAATTCAGATGCTTGACAGCTGATTCGTATTTATGATAGTTGCACTGTCCTGGGATCATGTGATCACCTTTTGCGATCTTCTGACATGCAAAATCAGTTGGGAAACCAGACTCATTTAACAACCCTGTGACTAATTTAACAATTGCAGTCATTCATTTAACAACTGTAGCAAGAAAAGTCATAAAATGGGACAAAATTCACTTAACAGCTATCTCACTTAGCAACAGAAATTTTTGGGCTCAATTGTGGTTGTAAGTTGAGGATTACCTGTATTTTGTTTTTGGCTTCTAAGTCAGTTAAAAGAGAAATGAGGCAATTTCTGGATCACATGTAACACATCGTGCTAAACAAAGTGCAGAAATAGCTTCTTTGGTTTCAATTGGGAGTTCCTTTATGATCTTATAATTCTTTGAAAGTGCCTTTGTTTTTTCTACCCTGTGATTGCCATTTGTTCCAAATAGGGCAGGAAAGTGAAATATTGTATGCAGGACAGTACTGCAGTGTGGATGAAATCTGTACTCCATCTCATAGTTACATTTTCAACATCCCCCCTCTGTTTTGATATGAGGGCAATTTGGAAATAAACCTCCATTTGGTTATCAATGACACTCGCAGATACAGAACTTTTATTACGCACATTAGAAAACTACAACACTATATTACTTTTCAACATAATCGCCATTCAAATTGAGGCACTTGTCATAACGTCTTACAAGGTTGGAAATTCCTTAGTAGTAGTTGCTCAGTGCCAAGTGTGGGCTATTGGGGGGTGGTGGTGATCAAAAACATCCCAATGGAACTGCTTCAAAACACCACACCAGAAGTCAGCATGCCCCGACACTTGTTATGGATGGCTTGTCTGAGTTTTCGTAACGTTTCACAGGGGACTTCTAAATTGATGGTCAAACCATGCTCCATGAACTTCACTAGCAGTACTCCTTCGGCATCTTCATATTTGGCAGGATTTTCTATGGCACCACTTCTGGTGTGATGTTGGTTCAAGATAATGCTCGCCCACACACCACTAGACTCACCCAAGAACTTTTGAAGCAGTTCCATTGGGATGTTTTGATCACCCCTCCCCATAGCCCAGATTTGGTACTGAGCAACTACTACTAAGGAATTTCAAAACTTGTAAGTGCCTCAATTTGAATGGCGATTATGTCAAAAAGTAATGTAATGTTGTAGTTTTCTAATGTCTATAATAAAAGTTCTGTATCTGTGAGTGTCTGTCACTGATAACCAAATGGAGGTTTATTTCAGAATTTCCCTCGTAATTGGCATTTTGCAACTTAACTGTGATGGATTTACTAACTTAGTCACCTCAGTTATTGTTTCCCCTATGTTCTTGATTCTTCTTTCACTTGTTTTTGAGTTTACACTTCCTAAAGCCAAACGTCAAAATGATATTTGAAGAGACAAGCTCCTATCCCTTTCCTCAAGTTGAGATGTAATAGAGGGACTATGTCACATTCTGAATTCACATTGTATTTTGGAAGAAACCCAAGGCCAAAGAAAAGACATTTCCACTTGAAAAAAGAATAATTAGCAGCAACCAGAAACAATGCCAACCAAAGTGCATGGAGTCATATTTCTCATATTTGATATATGTAAAGGGTAAGCAAGATTAATGAATCCAGATTTCAGTGGTGGCAGTAGTCTCTTTGAAATCAGTGGAACAAGTTATTCCCTATTAACTGTATTAGTTTCTATGGAAGTACCATTTAATAATCAAATATATCAAAGAATATTGCAGATCATGTTTTTAGCAGAATATTTCCTTTTGGCTATTTCATTTGAGTTTCCATAGTAATAGATATATTACATATCAGTGAATATCTAATGTTGCTCTTATTCAGAGCAAGAGAAGACCACTTTAATGAGATGCTTTTATTTGAATTCCTGTTCTGAGCAGGGTGGGTTGGACTGGCTTTTTGATTCTAAGACAATGAATAGTTAACACTCTAAGGAAGAAAGAAATTAGATTCCCCCCTCCCCCGCTTTTAAAATAGATGATGTTCAGCTTCTTAAAGATATATCTAAATGGGAAATTTCTTAGCTTTGCAAAGCATTAGATACAGATGCCTGAGATGCTTGTTCCTGAATCTTTTAACTTCAGTAGAAAGGGTCTGTTGATTTTTTTTTTAAAGAAAAGGCCTCAAACTTCCACCAAAACCTGTTTTTTTTTCAAGAATTTTGAAAGAACTGGATGGTTTCAGAAAAAGATAAATTAATTTTCTTCTTCTCTTCTGTTTTTCCACAGAAGCAAGCTATGCAAATAGCACCAGAATTCCTCTTCCTGGTGACAGCCCAGCACTCCAGCCGAACAACACAGCACCTACCACAGCACCTACCAAGCTATCTTGGCAAGCTGCAATTGATGCTGCTAGACAAGCTAAGGCTGCCCAAGGCATGAGCACCACCCCAGCTCAACCTGTAGGATCTCTGTCCCAAAGAAAGCGTCAGCAATATGCCAAGAGCAAAAAACAGGGTAATACATCTAATAGTCGGCCAGCCCGTGCTCTTTTCTGTCTATCCCTCAATAACCCACTCCGAAGAGCCTGCATTAGTATAGTAGAATGGAAGTATCCTTTCACTGGGAGTTTGTTTTATCTCCAGTTCTCTGAGGACTTGAACTTCATATCAGAAAGACACACTTGGGCTCACTCTCTAGGATGGAAGGAATTCAGTACTTTTTAGTGGTTTTTTTAGAGCAACATTAATCAACCTGGGCAAACTGCAAGTTAGCATGAATAAGTTGTGGTCAAAGAAAGGCCTTCCTTTTTGAAGACATGGCCAGGATGTTGATCAATTCATATACTTTAGATCTTTCTCTCCCTTGGCTGAGACTGGCTGTGGGATCTTTCAAGGGAGATAATATGCTTGATGATTAAGGTCTCCCTCTGTGAGGAGGTAGTGCAATAGCGAGAAAATATAGGGGTATATTTCCTATTGAAAGAACCATTCCTTTTTGACAATACAGGACATTTCAGAATTTGTCACTTCTGGTCAATGGGACTGAGCAAGTGATAGCTGGGTAGCTTTAGCCACGTCTGATTGAAACTGATTTATTGGACCCATTTCAGTTGGATTTCAGGCCTAAGTAGAGCACAGAGACTGCATAGTCACCTTTATGGATAATGTATTGAGAGAGAGTGACAAGGGTAATATGCCTTTTCTTCTGATCCTGGAGGCTTTGGCAGTTTTTCATACCATCGACTCTGGTATCCGTGACTGCTTTTGGGAGCTGATGGTGTTATTGTACAGTTTTTATTCTATCCCTCATACTTCTTAACATCCATATGAAGCTGCTAGAAGTGATTGCAAGAAAGTGTAAGGCTGGGTGCCAGGCAGGCTACCTGTTTCCATTTTTATCATATATCCAAGGCTCTGTTGGGTTCATGCCTGGGACCAAATTACAGACTAGGACAACCATAACAGACAAATGTGGAATGAAGGCAAGACAGAAGATTTGATGGTATGGATGATATCTTAGCTGCACTAGGCGATGTTTCTTCTCCTTGAAGAAATAATATGCTATTGGAAGTACTGATTTTCCTTGGCAGAGTATGACAGCATCTTTTGCCAGACTGAAATCATATTGTCCTTAAAAGTGTTTATTGCAGGTACTGACTGGTCACCCTTGATTAGGACAAGGGCTTTCTCAATGATAGAATCATAAGTATGGAGTTCATGATCCACAGAAGTCTAGAATCCTCCATATCTGCTTTCTTTTAAGAGTCTAAAAACTTACTTCCACTCATTTTTTTTAAAAATTTTTTTAATTAATTTTGGATTTTTAAAGTGTTGTTTCAATCTTTATTGTTTGCTGCCATGGTAGACTTGCTAGAATGTGTGGATTATAAATATGATAAATTACCCTTCCCTTCCTAATTAAGTTCAGCCCAGTATCAGCCGTTCCAAGCTAATGTTTCTTATGTCCAATGACCTGGCAGTAAGTCCCATTAAATAAGTGGTAATTACTTCATAGAAGAAGTGCAAATAATACAATTTATGTTTCTAATTTCATTTAAATTAATGTATGCATTCAGTGTTGAGATTTCAGTGGAATTTTATGCATGAATTGCATCTTTCATAAAATATCCGTGATTTTTTCTTATTGGTCGTAGCTTTTTCTTAGATTGTTCTCCCTTAAAAACTGACCACTTTGTGCATATGTAAAATTGATGTACACAAATTGGATTAGATACAAAAATTCTATAGAAGAAGGAGCATTTCCATCAGTGGAATGGAATTTTTGGATTTAACCCAATGTACTTTATATTATAGTTGGATACTGTTTCAACTGAGACAGCATTTACTGAGCATATTTTGAGGACAATCAGCATTTACTTATTTACATCATTGTATGCTGCCCAATCCCATAGATCAGGGGTTTGCAACCTTGACAACTTTAAGACTTGTGGACTTCAGCTCCCAGAGTTCCTCAGTTAGCACAGCTGGCTGAGGAATTCCTGGAGCTGAAGTCCACAAGTCTTAAAGTTGTCAAGGTTGCAGACTCCTGCCATAGATTCTAGGAGGCTAATAATTTGATCATAAAATGAATCATCCTCCTAAAAGAACCCCCCCCAAATATACTCTCAGTATTTCAGAATTAGAATGAAAACCAGAACATCCATATAATTTGCTATGCTCTCTGGATTGCAAGGCTAGCAGTGAATGCTACTAAGATTATCCCAAATTGCATGAAGGTTTCTTAAAGTGACCGGAACACCCCTCACTCAAAGAAGTATTGATTACTGCTCAAATCCAACTTCCTAGCACTTCATGGGAGATGTTAACCAACCATAAAGAGCAATAATCAAATAAAAAATGATGGTAATAATACTATAGACAGTCCTCTTTGCTTCCTCAAGATTGGCAGGCTCAAATAATTCCATATGGTTTCCCAGGATGAAGACCCAGTCATTTCTATTGTTATTATCTAGATGGAATCCATGTCCTCTTAAATCTGAGTGGTTTTATTGGACAAATGCCCACCAAATGCACTCTATATTTAACTAGAGATTGCAAATAGGGATGGAAGAACAAATGATGTCATTGCATGGTGACATCATTATGGAAACGATCCAGATTGTATAATTCATATTGTTGGTTTTATGTCATAATCACAATCTGGGTCATTTCCATGATGATGTCACATGACATCATTTATTCATCCATTCCTCTTTGCTATTTTCAAAGATCTGAAGATCTAATTTTAAGAATTTGAAGTCAGATAACAATATACATCAGGGGTGTCAAACTGCTGGCCCACAGGCCAGATGTGTCATGGCAAAACTGTGCCCACCCTATTGCCAGCAATGGAAAAAAAATCGCGATATGTCATGACACGTCAAGTGATGTTGCGAGTTTGACATCCCTGATATACATAATAGAGAAGAGTTGGCTTCTAATTAGTTTGTTGTGATTTTTTGGGATAAAGTAGTAACCAGAGGTGTTTTTAAGGAGATATGTGGAAAAGGTTCAAAGTATCAACTACGTATCAATTACACCATGAGGCTCACTGTCATCATTTTGTCAATGTGTTCTGGAGTATGATGGGGGCTGAGTTTGCATCATGATTGCATAAGGCCTTTTTTGTCATTGACAAAAGTGCTGAATCCTACAGGTGCCTCTGATAGTAAGTGATGTACCTTTGCATCTACTATGCTCATTCTCAGTAATAGAAAAGTTTGATTTAGTATTTGGTATCTCAAAAATAAGTACAGGGTAGTGATTAAATTGTTGAACTAGGGCCAAGGAGATCCATGTTGAAGTCTACCCTGAGCCATGAGTATGTTTGGACTCTTCATTCTTTCTCAGATGAATCTACCTCATAGATTAGCTGTTGTGAGGGTGAAATGAAAGAATAGTAGAGTAATTTCACTATTATTGGAAACAACCTGATGTCTAATGATTCTGAAGCCTTATCCTGTTGACTGAATCTTTGGTAGGCTGGAAATGAAGAAGAGAGATTCCTGCTTTGTACTACCTTTTTCCTGGTTCTTCTTTGATGGGAACTATGGGCACTTAAGTCCAATAAATTTGTGAGTAACTAAATAGGAATAGCTTGATATAGACAACTCTGGCTTGGTATTATTCTGTTACTTGTATTCGAGTTCCATTAGTACTAGTAACAATGGATAGACGTGGAATAGCAAAATTATTTGAAAACATTTTATAATGATTAAGCATTACTGATTAGATATATATATATGCAAGCTACACTATTTTTTAAAAACTGTACTATGAAAAACGTGATGTGAAGTAATAAGAAACTGAAAGGCGCTAGTGCTCAAAGACAATCTAACACGGGAACATAATTGTCTGTGGAAGGTAGCTGTCACTTTCATCAATCACAAAACAAAATCAAACAATGGGAGCATGCTATTTTAACTTTAGAAAGACATTTCTTATATATAATGAAAATAATAATGCAAAATAGTATTATGACAAATATTTATATGTCTATAACTGAATGTTCCTTAACAAGATCTTTAAGACCGTTTGACGTATTTATATTACTGGCTATTTTTGCCAATTGTGTGGCCTTAGCTGTTTACATCCCATTTCCAGAAGATGATTCTAATTCAACAAACCATGATTTGGTAAGTAGGATTTTTACCTTTATATTTAAAATGTATTTTAAATATTTAAAAATTTTAAAATTTAATTTTTAAAAATTTGCTCAGGGTCCCCTTAAAAGTTAGAAAGAATTATTTAGTCAGGTGAAAAAAGTGATTCAACATTTAAACATTAAATGTATTACTTTGATTATAAGTTCTGATAGGCATCTTCTGGTTTCTGAAACAACAAGATGCATTACCAGGAAAATGGTAATTGGATTTATAGGTGGCTGCTGTTTAATCTTACATGCTGTTTGCTGTGTCAGTGCTCTCTGTTGTTTTATATCTGGCTGTCACATGAACTTTTATTTCTCTATTCATTTTGTTTTGATTGCCTCCTTGCTATCAATAGAAAATATTGAATATATTTTCAAGGCAGGAATAATATTCCAGAAAATAACTTATATGTATAATTGCCTTCCTGATCAGATAATCAGAGGTTGGTTACATTAGGAAGAATGCTGTTCCTTTAAAGGAAGTGTGTTAGCAAGAAGGTATTAATATAAATAGATGTATGTTAAAATTATAGACTTTGCTCCTGCTAGCAGAAAGTGTTTTCCAAGCATGGAAGGATGGTTTCTCATTTAACAGAGAAGGCTTGAAGGAAAACATTTTTACCAGAGATTGCATCAGTTTTATGTACATTCAAAATATTTTTAATTGAAATAAAAATAAGATAAATTAAGGAAAATATTAAAAATAGAAAAAATAAGTGCAAAAAAAGAAAAAGAGGGTAAGGGAAAAGGGAAAATAAATAAAAGACAAACAACAACAACACATTTAAATTCACTCTAGAACAGGAGCATCAAACTGTCAATGTCACGTGATGTGTCGCGATGTATCACAACTTTTTTTCCCATTGCCGGCAATGGGGTGGGCGTGGTTTCGCCATGATGCATCTGGCCCACGAGCTGGCAGTTTGACACCCCTGCTCTAGAAGAATTTAAGGATATTTGGGAACAATGTACATTGAACTTACTGTCTGATGCAGTAAAAACAGGCTTAAAAGAAGAAACAGAAGACAATGTAATCCAAAAGCAGTCTGTTTTGGACATAGATTTAAAATTGACAGGATACGAGGATGATATTGACAAAAAGTTATACAGAACAGGACTTACAAATGAAAGTGGATGGAGTTTTAATGGTTAAAACTGACACACAAACAATAAATCAGAAGAGTGACTTTGACTTGGACAATAGTCTTACTTTGGATTTACAAAAAAAATGTGTTATGAAGGAATTTTTGAGGAAAGGAAAAGAGAGAAGAAATCAGTTTTGAGGCTATTACTAAAAGGAATAATCAAGACCTTGAAAACAAAAGTTAATGAAGTTGATTTATTCTAGGAAGGTTAAACTGTTTCTGTTCCTTTTTTTAAAGAGCTGTTAATGGGTTTTTCTTGACTAGGACTCAGTGAAGAGACTCTTAAGATTTGTTAGTAGATATGAAATGGGAAGAACAGAGTTTTGTTGTATTTTTTATAGAAAATGATAATTTATGGTATTTAAATTAAGGGGAGGTGAAAAGAAGATGATAACTTAATTTGTGGGATATCATTTGAAGGGATTAAATATTAATATTTAATGTGTTTCTAGTAGCTCTTAATGGAATTTTTTCTTGATTAAGATGGAATGATGAATTTTTAAACTTTTGTTTATAGGTATAAGACATTGGAAGATTTTTCTTTGTGTTTTTAGATAAAATGACATGATATTGTGTAAAGAAAGATAAAGAAATACGAAATTGGTTTACTTATTTAAAGTTAATATATCTTTATTGTTATTTCTGGTAGCTCTTAATGGAGTTTAGCTGATTTGGATTAAAAGATGAGGCTTTATTTGCCAATAAATAAAATGTGAGATATGGGATGAAGAGATTTTTGGCTGAAATAATTAGATAAAGTGTTGAATTATTGTAAATTTTTGTATTTGTCTTGATGAAAGAGGAAGACATTTTTTTAATGCTGTGTACATTCAAATGATATGCTTACAGCCAACTATGATTTCATTGAAATTTTGCCTAGAGACTTCTCAGCTCAAGTGTACAGTTGTGAAGTAGCTATCCATGGCTTGCTTTTACGTTGCTGGGTCTTCCAGGTGGAAAATGATAGTTTCTTTTGGCTGCAGTGTGCCAGAAAAGAAACATATGGCTGGTTTTAAGTTCCTCCTTGTGGCTTGGTCCATCATGAAGAAACCATTGGGCCATTTTCAGTGCTAATCATGGCAATTGAAAAACAATTATGAGACAATGCACAACTAAGAGCAAAATGGCCATGCTTTTCAACCAAAATTGATATACTGTGCCTAGATAGGTGGAAGTAATCTCCGCTGAATTTAATAGGATGTTTTTAATTAGATTTGCATTGTTATTTGTGATGTAACTGCAAAAGATACCCCAAAGATTTATGGTTTTATGACAAATGCATTTTTTTATATCCTGCACTTATTAAATGAATATAACTATTGAAAATTTTTATCGCTATGCTGGCCTTTCAAAGGAGGCTGCAAAATTAAAGGTGTTAATTTAAAATATTAAAAGCCACGTTTCACTGCTGTACCCTTTTGTATGTGTGTATAACATTGTGATACTGCTTTCATTATTTGACTCCTCTTGTCCCTCCCCATACCTCTGTGACTTTTCTCACTATAAATCAAACTGCTGATGTACTATAATGACACTCCCCCACACTTATAACATACCATACCTTACCACACCGCATTGTACAATGTTAACATATTAAGAACTAATTTGGTCTAGTGGTTAAGGCAGACATGTCAAACTCATGATGTCATAATGACATTGCGTGACGTATCGGAGGGTTTTTCCCATTGCCGGCAATGGGGTGGGCGCGGTTTCCTGGTGACACATCTGGCCCATGGGCCGGCAGTTTGACACCCCTAACAGGCATCAGGCTAGAAACCAGGAAACCACGAGGTCTTGTCCCACCCAAAGCAAAGCCAGCTGGGTGACCTTGGCCCAGTTATTTTCTTTCAGCCTTAGGAAGGACAAAAGGGCAAACCACATCTGAAAAACCTCAGAAATTGGACACAACCGAACAGAAGGAAAAAAAATGACAATATTACCATATTATGGCAATACTCTGTAAGAATTATTCCATTTGTGTGTAATTATACCAAGAATTCTAATGCTGCAGAGTTATTTCATATTCTCTTGCTTTGGATTCAGTCATGATCCTGAGAAGTAACCATGAATATTCAGTGATCAAAAATCTGTGATGTGGCACTAATTCAAAGACTTGTCCTAGAGGCATGTGACACGACTATATCTATTATACAATGAATTGTTTCTGGAAAGCCTTCATTTTCAAATGCCTTTTGTGTCATGTGGTAACTTTTATGTAGAAGATAATTGAAAACAGAGAGGATTTAAAGTAAAGCTGCAGCAGTTTAAATGACCATTTAAAACCAGCCATCTAATGGTCTGATTTGATGCCATATAATGGTCATCCAGATTTGGGAGCTCAGAATTGGAGAAGGAGGCACATTATTGTTACTTTAAATATAGACATTTGAATAATTCTTAACAAGTTGATAGTCATGTTTTGTTGATTGTATTGCTGCTTTCTGGAGATTCTGTCTCTCTGTCTATTTATCTATCTACCTAGCTACAATGTAACTATTATAGATCTGACTCCTACATCATTTAACTGTAATATTGTATGACAACATTTTATTATAGAATAAGTCTTTGAGAACTGCGACCTTTTTCTTGGGATGCATAAAGTCATATGCAGATAAAACCTGATAATACTGCATGAGTGTAGTGAAAGCACTTCATTATATTCACAAATGCTTAATGAAGTAATACATTCATGGAGCAGGGAGACCGTATCATTTGCAATGTGGACAAGTACAGATCTCTATGGATGTTAAATACTTGCAAGAAGCATTTAAACCTTGATACAACAGTAATGGGCCTTATTCAAGATGACAGTGACGGTGCTTACTGCAAGGAGGTTGAGGACTTGGTGAACTGGTGTAAGGAGAACAGCCTAGTTTTAAACATTGGAAAAACCAAAGAGATCATTGTCGATTTCAGAAAAGGCAGGCACAGCCACACTCCTCTGTGCATTAATGATTCACCTATGGAGATGGTTACCAGCATCAAATTCCTGGGTGTGCAGCTAACGAATAGGCTGGTTTGGTTGCTCATCAGCGAGACACTGGTGAAGCGGGCATAACCTGCATTTTCTGAGTCACATGAGAAAAGCACATCTTCCCTCCCCTGTCCTTATCAATTTCTACAGAGGGACAATTGAGAGCATCCTATCATACAGCATCACAGTCTGGTTTGGAAGCATCACTGCTTCAGACAGGAAGGCGGTGCAGAGAGTGGTGAGGATGGTTGAAAAGATTATTGGCAGTTCCCTCCCTTCTATCCAGGACATAGCACATAAGCGTTGCTTGAGCAGGGTCCACAAGATTGTCTGGGACACTACACATTCTCTTCATGACCTGTTTTCCTTCTGAGAGGAGGCTTCGTGGTAGAACATCCAGTTTTGTTCCATAAAATATTAACCTTGTGAACTCTAAAACTTCCTCCTTCCGTTATGTATTCAAGATGGGCAGTGATTAATATTTATGTGTTACTTATATGTAAGGGTGTAAATCTATACATATGTTGTATATAGTATGTTTAAATGTGTGTTATGTATGTGTACAGTTTGAGAGCAAACAACTAAATTTCATTTTTAATGTGTGCCATTGTGCCCACAGTAAAAAAATGGCAATAAAGGTTATCTATCTATCTAAACAAAGAAGTAGTATTCAGAAATTTCTGACAGGCAGTTTTCATTCTCTTATCAAAGTCTGAGTGGTGTATATAGGGAATGGCTGGTTTTAAATAGCCAGTAGAAAATACTGGTTTGATTTATTGAAAAATAATCTGTGTATATTTTTGTACAAAGAAGACACTATTGAAAAGCCATTTAAAACGGTTACCGGTTTTATTAGAAAATGCTGTATATGTACAGTAATTTGAGGGTGAACCTTCATCCTTATCCTACACCCGAGTTACAGATATTCGCCACTACTACATACAGTAATTTAGTATGTTTTATACAGGTTCATTTCTTCAGGATAATACAAAACTTCCAGAAATGAAAACTTGTAGAAGAACATTCTGTTGGATCAATTATCTGACCTAAAGGATTAATTTGTTTTGAAACTTTAGGACTCAGATTTCTACTTTGCTCTTGGTTCATTGAGAAGTCTATATAAGTAACAAGTATTGTTGTTGGTGTGAGTGGGATAGGTCATTTTAAAGAACATTTAGATTTCATATATATGTCTTCTAAGCAAAGAGTAAGGTTTTTTTTTCTATCTGATGGTTTATTTCTTTCACACATGCTTTCAGCTCTTAAAATCTTTTGTTTTAATAAATTCAGAATTACATTGCTTTCCTGGAAGCAGCAAATGTGAGTTCTGTTTCGTTTGTACATATATATATATATATATATATATATATATATATATATATATATATATATATATATATATATATATATATATATATATATATATATATATATATATATATATATATATATATATATATAAGACTTTTACTTCCCCAATCTCCTCTTCTCTCCCTTGCATTTTATGGCAGGATGCCAATGAAGCGAAGAAGCTGAAGATGGCAGGCCTGACAATATCCCTGATTCCCTGGGATCCCCAGTCTTGAAACAACCAGATCTTAAGGGATTTACTGAAAACTAAATTGTTAGTTATTTGCTGATAGATATTTCAGGAGAAGCAGTTTGAGTATCCATGATCTGTTCTCTTCTATAGTTGTTTGTCTGACATTACATTCCATAAAATTAATAAATAATATGAAATCTGTGTAAGAAGGCTGCAGTGGGGGGGGGGTTAAATAAAACCCAGGTGGTGCTACTGTGACATTGCTGGAAGACAAAAAATGTCAGCCTGTAATATTGACAGTTTCAAGGTGATGGTTTTTTTTTTTTAAAAAAGGGAATCATTTAAAAAAAAAAAAGAAGAAGAAAGAAGAAAGGCGAAGAAGGCAGCAGGCCACAAAGACCAAGGAGCCACTTCGGAGGGCCTCTTCCCTCCTTCCCAACCGAGCCATTTCTATCCACCAGTCTGTGGGAAAAGATCCGCCAACTTTTAATGTAAAAATTTAGGTGCTGGACGAAGAGCAGGCTCCAATTCACTTTTTAGCTGCAGAAACTCACAGACAATTTTTCTCTTTCAGCTTTAGGGATATTGTGGGGATAAAAGGAAGGGAGATTCCTATGTAAACCAACTTAAACTCCTGGAGAAAACTAATAACAAATCTAATAAATGCAGAAGATTCCAGGTTCTAACCCTTCATTACTTGTGCTTTAATCCAAGTAGTTGGTCACAGGAATAACCATTTCTATTGGTTTTTCTTAGTCTCGTTATACCTAATAGTATATTATTATATATTAGTTACCTTGTTTTAGATGATATGTATTTTTATTTCATACATTGTAATATTTTAGATTTGTACTTGCACAGTTAATTAACATACTGTACTATTATAGTAGAGCAGAGGTGTCAAACTGCTGGCCCATGGGCCGGTTTCATAATACCAAAGCCATGCCCATCCCATTGCTGGCAATGCAAAAGAATTGCGATACGTCACGACACATCACGTGACGTGGCAACTTTGACACCTGTGTAGTAGAGTGTGTTAAAACTTTTATTATGGAGACTGTCATGTTAGTATTTATTCTATTTGAATTTACTTTCATGCTGCATATTTTTAAATTTTATTGGTCATTGAGTGAATAAGCATTACTGTTACTTAACAAATAAGTTTAATGGGAGTAAAAACAGTAATAAAGGCAGGATAAAAAATTAAAAATAAATACATAAATATAAAGCATTTTGGTAAGTTTCTTTTAAATCTCCCTGAAAACTGGGAGAAAAATAATTGTAATGAATAAATAGATAACCAACCAACCAGAAGAAGAATTGCTGTGTGAAAAGGCTGTATATTTTGTTAGGAATCTCTAGCCTCCTTTTCAAAATAATTAGTTTGTGAAATTTTGTGTATTCCAGAAATACTCAATACATTAGATCTGGTCTCTAAAAAATTATGATATTAGAAAATACAAAAAACTAAAATTAGACTTGTAGTACTGTACAAGTATTGCAGTTTTAAACTCCTTTTTCTAGTAAAGACTTTAGTTCATGTGATTTTTGCTTGTGCTAGACAGGGAAACAAGATATTTCAGGGTTTTATTTTCCTCTTTGATCTCCCTCATGGATAGACCCACTGAAACTATTAGTAATCTTTCATTACAACATAATTTGAAAATCAATAGTCTTTAAATGTGAGTAACTTTCTATGACTGAATACAAATTATGTCATCATCATCATCATCATCACAGCCACCACTATCTTCATCATCTTGATTTTTATAAGATTTCAGAAAGTTAATATTCGATCCCACACATTTTATTTTGTACCTGTCTGAATTTTGGAACAATGCCATGTCACAGTTCTGTTGAGAATTGTTCCTTTCTCTCTTTCTTTGTACAATCCAGATAAGAATACAATGAATCTAATGACTGTTGCTTCTTAATTTTAATTATGAACATTGTTGATAGTATTTTCCTTTCTGTTTTTATGTAGTTTGGCTTTCTTCCCAGATACTGCTTAGCTCTATTATTTTAGTGAATGCCTCTTCTTATCTCTCTTTGTGTTTCTCACTCTGGGTTCTTTCTTGACTTCTTTTAAGACTTATTATTTCTCCCTTCTGTTCTGCTTTGAAGTGATAGCTTTGTTTCTTGGAATCTACAATGATAGGGAACATGAATTTTGATTCTTCAGGAGGGATTACAGCTATAATTGCTGCTGCATTGTGGTGTTGAGGTATATGCTGATTATAGCAAAAGAAATTTTTGAAATAGTGTCTTCCTCAGTGGTATATAATATACAGAATTATCCTTTTCATTATACACAGAATGATCTTTTCCCATTATATACAGAATGATCTTTTTTCGTTATTTGATGGAGGTATTATTTTTCAAAGAAAACCAGTTTAAGAAACCATTCCATTTAGTTCAGGATATTGGGGATTTGATATTGATACTAGCGAGGACAGGCAGTCTTGAATTTGAACTTCTATCCTTGACATGGCCAATGTTTACGAATGATGAGAGCTGTAGTCCTGCACCACATATTGCCTGTACATACAGTTTTCGCTTGAGATTGTGAAATAAGAAACAGAAGTTCAAATCCCTGTTCATAAAATCCTAGAAGAGTTTATGCAAATCTCACCCTAACTTTAGAGTTTTGCGATGACGATCAACTTCTGCTGAGACAACTTGCAAAGAAACTCTGTGCACGTTATATTAATGGGAAATGTGTTGATGATAATGAATACTTTTTTGTTGTGCTTTCTGTCTCCTTGGACTGTTTCAATATGTACTATGTTAAGAAAAAGAAGAAGAAATGATATGCAAACTGGAAAATTATAAATGGAGATACTATCATCAGGATCTGAAGTTCATAGAAGAGGCAGGGTGATTCCATAGTAAAGAGTATCTGGAAATACTCTTGATAATAATGTGAGTTAAAATGCAGTTCTGTACATGCCTAAAAACTAAATTCTTGTCAAGTTTAGTAAGTTTGCTTCCCAGTAATATAGATTAAATGCCAACCTAGGAATTGTGTACATTGCTGTTACAGTTTATTGTTTTTATGACAGTTACCGTAATTAAATACATTAAAGAAAAAAATAAAGTAGGATTTTTGACTCTTATTAAGATAAACAAACTATATCTATATTGCACAATGAACTTCTCATAACTGCATCATTATATATTTATATAATATTCCGGAGTCATTTTGGAATTGGGCAGCACCAAAGGTGATTTAAATAAATACACATGCATATTTTTTCATATTATCTGAATGTTTTTCATATAGATCAGCTTTGATTGTAGGAAAGAAACACTTCATCAAAGATATAATAATTTGCTAAAGGATAGGCACTGATTTCAGGCTCGGAGTCACTAGGAGTTAGACAGCATATACATTTAATTTATTTATTTATTTATTTTATTTGAGTTTGTATGCCGCTCCTCTCCAGGGACTCGGAGCGGCTAACAACATATACATAACAAAGAATACAATATAAAAAACCCAAACAAGATATCTAAAAACCAATAAACACACATTCAATACAACAATCAACTACATTATTCATGTTATTATTTCAATCCAAATAAAGATTTGAACAGGGAATGTAGAACGAGTTATCTTGGTTATAACTTCTGTGCAATATCAAAACTTTCATTTCTTGCCATTTTTTGACCAGGTCCCAAATACAATATATTTGTTCCAGTGTTTAGATATGCATATATTCCATAAAATTATAAAATAAAACCTGAAGCAGCTCCCTATCAGTGCACAATAAGACAACACTGTTAGTCAAAATGGCAATGAATAGGTGTTAATTAAACTGATTCTTCAAAATATCATAACAACTTTTTTCAGAAATAAAAAAAGCCTTCTATTTTGCACAGGTCAGTTTTGAAAATAGCTGATTGCTTCTCCAAAATAACTGAAAATAATTGAGATGTATGGTCATCATTATGTCGGACAAGTTTAGGTACTAGATGATTTCACTGTAACAGAAGACAGTAAATATACTGTAAGAGAACTGTTGATTCTATCAGGCATGTCTTTTAGTTAAATGTGCTTCTCCTGTATCATCCATCTGCATCAAGTTCCATTGTTGGTTTCGTTTGCTGTCTATCATTTTCCACTACATCATGAGTTTTGTGTGAATTTATGTGACCTCTTTCATAAATCAAATTATTGATTTGATAGGACTATGGTTTGACTATAAGGAAATATGATACTATACAATGCATACATTTCATCATACTTTCTTGAGATTAGTTATGTGCTTTCAAGCCGATTGATTCTTAGTGATGATGTAGATGGATTCTCTCTAGCTGGATTTATTCCCACCTTGGTCCGTTAGGTCTTTCAGTGGTGCACCTATTACTGTCATAATTGAATTCATCCTGAGTCCATCCACCTTGCTGGGTTTCATCTTCTTCTCTTTCCTTTCACGTTTTCCAGAATTACAGATTACTTGAGTTAGACATTACATTACTAGAGGTAGTCCTCGACTTGCAACAGGTCATTTAATGACTGTTCAAAGTTACAATGGCACTGAAAAGACTGACTGGTGACCGTTTTTCATGTTTAGGACCATTGCAGCATCCCCATGGTCATATGCAGTGCTTTTTTTGTTAAAAAAAAAAAGGTGCTGGAACTCACACATGTCATACAACCCGCCTTGCCTACCCTACAAGATTCCATCCCAAAAAGGTGCCGGAAGTCCGTTCTGGGCGTTCTATGACAAAAAAAAGCCCTGGTCATGTGATCAACATTTAGGCGCTTGGCAACTGGCTCATATTTATGACAGCTGCAGTGTTCCAAGGTCATGTGATCACCTTTTGTAATCTTCTGACAAGAAAAGTCAATGGGGGAAACCAGTTTCATTTAACAATCGTGTTACTAATTTAACTGTAGCGATTCACTTAACAACTGGCAAGAAAAGTCATAAAATGGGGCAAAATTCACTTCATTGTCATGCTTAGCAATAAAAATTTTGGCCTCAATTATTGTCGCAAATTGAGGCTACCTGTATACTATTTTGACTTTGGCTTACTTACTGTCATCAACACTGGGTTACACTGGTAATCTCTTACTACAACAAAAGCTATTCAGGGTAAACTGTTGTATATAAATAGATAGCACACCTGACAGACACTTACACTGATAACATTCCCTAGTTGGGATAATGGAACATTGTCAAGCAAATAAACAAGCTCAGAGAGCTCCACAAAAGCTATTCAGTTTGAAAGTCTGAAATTTAAATAACAGAGATATTGAACTTCATTAAAATGTACTCTTCCACAATGGTGCAAACATGATGGATATTCTACCACATACTAGAATGGAACCAACAGGAAGCCATCTGCCAGTCAAGGTACTGCTGACTGCAATGTGATTTTGACAGATGGCTAAATCTGTGGTTGAACCGTTTTTCAGAACTCACTCTGGGCTTTCTTCCCATTTCCTCTGCACAACCCTGATCGTGATTCTCTCTCTAAAGAGTTTGCAGTCTCTAGAGTTTTACCACATACAGTTTGAAACCCCTACATAAAAGCTACCATATCTTAGCACCAAATCTGGACAATCAATAGGTGGCAGTAAGGAGATACAGAAAACCTTAACTCTTCCCTGCTATCTAGTGGTCATTTGGAAATGGAAATTATAATCTCTAGCTTGGCCAATAATGTAAATGGTGCCATGTGGTTATCTTTTAAGAGGATGTCTAAGGCTATAGGATTGACTTCTTCAGGAAACATCACTGCTTTTTCCCTAGTTATCATTTCAATTCAAAAGGAAGGAAACTTTAGAATATTCTTGGTGATGAGGCCAGATGGCTTGGCTAAGAAAGCTTGTACCCTTTTATTCCTTGATGAAGGAACATTGTGCCTTTCTATACTTGGAGAAAGGGAGAGACTGCTGGTCTCTTTTCTGTGCATTGATAATAGAAAAGTAAATTATGATACTTAGGAGCTAGATAGTTCTACTTTGCTGGGTCATTTAGCCTAATTTAGTTTTTAATAATTCAGTCAGTTTTCAATATCTTCTCAGAATAGAAGATGAGTAAGAGAAAACAGACTGGTGTAGCGTTACCAGCCAAATCACAATCTCTATAGCAATCCCACAGGCTCCTACCAATCACAGCTGTAAATTCTTTTGATTTGTAAGATTTTTTTTATTGTTGTATTCAGTGAGTAATTTTTAACATCTTGCACTTGGCCAAACTCAATGTCAAGGGTAGAATTAATGTTAAGGACAGTACGGCATGGTATTACTTGCTCTTTTTCTATTACAAAGTCAGTTCTGCCACATGTTTTCTGGCAGACGTGTACTAGTAGTGTAGACAGAGCTTTTTTCCCTCATAAAACGCCCAGAACAGAGTTCCGGCACCTTTTTTGGATGGAACTTTGTAGGGTAAGCAAGGCGGATTGTATGACATGTGTGAGCTCTGGCACTTTTTTTTTTTTTTAGAAAAAAAGTACTGAGTGTAGATATATCTGAAAAGGAGTTTCAGTGACAAGTTCACTATGCAGGATAGGTAGATCCATCTATGTTAGAGAAGCATTCAGCAACAGACAGTACCTAATTTTTCCATAAGCCTAAGCTCTCACCAAGAACTCAAAATTTCTTGAGTTCAAGTTTGCAGTTTAAAAGTAACTGAATTAGTGAAAAATGTTTCTGGCAATATTTGAAACCAAGGCATCTACAGCTCTTCTAATCTCAATGCTAATATTTTACGTGACTAGATAAGAATTCCCTTTCAGATTACAAAAGGCTACAATAAAGAAAGGACAATGAAATCTACCAGTTAGACTAATTAGTCTAAATTCATGGTTTTGCCTTGGATTTTGATGGGTTTTTTTTAGTTATACCTCTAAAGATAATTTGTCTCATTTCGGTCTTTGCTCAAAATAAATATAATGAATTCACACGTGAAGTTTTGCAAACTTTTACAATATGCTTTCTAACTAATATTCTTTGAAGGATTTTATTCTGTAAGGAAGTTACAATTTTTGCATCAAAGTACCAGATGATTATTTAGCAGTGAGGGGAAAAGATTAAGTTTCTCGTGAATCACAGAAATACAGAAAAACAAATGTTCTTCTTTAATATATCAGCACCGACCTTATCACATTTTCCATACACCCTTATGAACCATAATATAACCTAACTAAATGTAGCTATCAGGGAGAGTAAATAAAAGCTAGCTTGATATTAGCACCAGCCTTGCAGGCTTTACTTCCCAATAAGCAGGTGGCTGAACAAACAATATACAGTATAACGCAGCATTTCCAGAAAAAAAAACACCTGATTTGCAATTGCTTCCACACTGAGCAGCTCTACTAAGCTCCTTGGAAACCTCAACCTGTGATGCATGTTATTTCTTGTTTGATAAAAGGCTCTGTGCTAAAAGCATGACATATCACACCTGAATGCAGTTATCTGCACTGTTTTTTCACTTTGTCTCTTAAATGTAACTAAGAGGGTTGCTTACACTGAGACAAAGATTGCCTTGTGACATAGTGGTAAAATAGCCAAGGGCAAAACCCAGTTCTTCTGGATTGAGGTATTAAAATACCAAATTGAGCATGGTCTCTAATACAGGCTCTTGATTTTCCAAATCAAAAGATTCCAGGGCTTAAAAGAAGATGGAACTCATTTCCTTTTAATTGTGGCAATTTACAATGTATAAGTTAATTCTAATACTAAGTTTAAAAGGTCCAGTGTAAAAGTTTACAATAAATCCTTGTGTTCAAAGGGCTGAAATCCCCAATTTAGCAAGCCAGTACTGAATACACACTCACTTGTTTAGATGTATCAGATCTGCAGAACTCAGCAGGTTATATATTGTATGTGTTGTGTACTTCGTTTGCGTGTGAATGATGAAGACACATGGCGATTCTGAACAAACACTTTATTCTCCTTACACAACAACCAAGCAAAAGCAAAAGGCACGCAGGCCTTTTTATATGGCCAGAAGCCTGGACAGTGTCAGCCAATAGGAACAGAGCGTTTTTGCGCCTTGCACATGTGCACAAGGCTGGCGCTGCTCTGTCTGGTCCCAGGATACTTTTGGAATGCCCAGGACCAATGCAACATCCCGAGCCTGCTTTTGCAGGCTAAGGACACAACACCCCTCCCCCCTAGATGGAACATACTTCGTGCACACACATGTACGACGTGCATTGGGAAGAGTGGCATACAGTTGCATTATTCAAATGCAAAGAGTGTGGAATACTCGAGTCTGCCCTCAGGCAAACTCCCTTTAATATTTATTAATACAAATAAATGTATACGAAATAAAAATAATACAAAATAATCTACCCACGAGTTACTCCCGTTATTCAGGGGCCTCATGAGCAGGTCCCTCATGATTTGACAGCAACCTCACAAAGTCTCTCAGATATTTGGGTGGGCACTTGGCCCGCTGCGACCTTCTAAGGTCCAGAGAGATTGCCTGGCCTACCTGCTCACCTACCAGGCTAGGCAGGCCAGGACGTTGCTACCCTAAATCCCCAGGTGACCCTGGTGAGGGTGCCTGGCCTACCTGCTCACCTACCAGGCTAGGCAGGCCAGGACTTTGCTGCCCAAAATACCCGATTGACCCACACAGCTGCTGGCTGGTGGACCCTCTAAGTCCAAGCCAGCATACCTTGGAGGGGTGGAGGTCCCCGAGTCCACAATGGACCCCTCTTGGGAACACTGTTCCTCGAGCCCAAGGCCAGCAGATGGAGAGGGCTGGGTAGCGGAAGTGCCCCAGTACTCTGTGGCCCCCAAGCATGTGCCAGAAGTGCCAGAGTCAGGAGTCGCCGCCATGCCAACCCCCTTTGCTGGTGACTTCCTTTTGAGAGCAATTGCTGAATTAGGCAAGTGCCCTGATGGAATTCCTTTTCTCTTGCTGTTTGTTATTTGTGTGGATACCCCCGGTCAGTCTCCCTGTCTGAAGCACTATCTGACATATGTGAATACTGTGGATACCCCCAGTGTGACTCCCTGTCTGGAGTAATTGTGGATGTGTGGGATGACCCCCTATCCAATGAATTCCTGTTTGGACCACCTGCAGAACCTTGGAATAATCCAAAACAGCCTCAGTATCAGCTAGTGATGGCCTGTTAGGCCTGGGAAACTGTGACCCAGAATGCATATTATGGTCCTCCTCTCCCCCAGAGCAGAGCCAGGAGTGGAAGGGTGAGAGTCCAGTCTCCAACGCAGTTGGTCTATGTGTCTGCAAAGAACGCGGCTGTCACCTAAGGCAACTTCGTATGACAACAGCCCAGAGACCTTGCAGACCACAGCCGTGACCCAGAGATGTCCAGGCCCATAGTTTCTTGCCCAAACCGGATCGCCCACCTGGAGTCTCCTAGGTGCCCGTGGTTGTGACACCTGTGAAGCCACCCGGACAGGGTGCAGCCTGTCCAGTTTAGTGATGAGGCGGCGACCCCAGCGGAGTTCAGCAGGGCTCTTCCCTGTGGCTGTGCATGGTGTGGTGTGGTGTGCAAGAAGGAAATCAGCTAACCTGTGATGCCAGTTACCATAAGTCAGTTTCTTGAGAGCATCTTTGGTGGTGCCTATGTAACGGCTCTGCCACTGCAGCTTTATGTGGGAGAAATGCATGGTAAAAATTTAATAGCCCCTAGAAGGCTTGCAGCTCACTCTTAGACTTAGGCATTGGGGCCTGCTGGATGGCTTGCAATTTAGTTTCAGCAGGGTGGATGCCTTGAGCATCAATCCTGAATCCTAAGAAGTGACTCCTATCTTACATTTATTCTTCTTTAGTTTAAGGCCTGCTTTTCGAAAACAAAGCAAGACAGCCCTTAATCTTTCTGCTAAATTTTAAGATGACTCCCCAGCAATGAGGATGTCATTGAAGTAGGGACAGACCCCAGGAATACCTTGAAGTGTGCTCTCCATGACACTTTGGAATATGCCAGGGACTACATTTATCCCAAATTGCAGTCTCTTGACCTTGAAGGCCCTCCTGTGAGTTACAATAGTCTGGGCCTCTGCAGCTGCCTTATCAACAGGTAGCTGTTGATAGGCCTATGCCAGGTCAAGCTTCGCAAAGATGCGCCCCCCCTTGAGGGAGGCCAGAATGTGACTTACCACAGGCACTGGATAAGTGTGCTGTTGCAACGCTTTATTCAGTGTGAACTTATAGTCTGCACATATATGTATTTCCCCATTAGCCTTTAGAGGCGTTACTATGGGGTTTCCCATGGACTAGAATCCACAGGTTCTAGAATGCCCTGCTGGAGCAATTTGTCCAGCTCAGCATCAATCTTACCTTTGAGGACTTAACCCTCCTAGGCTTAACCCTGATGGGCGTGATGGTTGGGTCTAACTGTAGCGAAATGGGAGGCCCCTTGTAGGATCCTAGCTCTGAACTAAACACATCTGCAAACTCCTTGCAAACCTCTGCAAGGCCCAGTGTTTGCAAGCTGTGCAGCCCAGTCACCTGGATTCCCAGAGCCTCGAACCAATCAAGTCCAATCAGACTCATATGTTCACCCCCAACAACCACCACATCTAGGGAACCTTCAAAATCCTTATACTGTACCCTAAGGGTGGCCTCCCCCTTAACACACACCATAGAATTTTGAAAATCAGTGAGTATTAGATTTGATGGCCTGAGTTTAACTCGAAGACCACTACAGCTACAAATCCTCTTAAAGGTATTAAATGAGATAATGGAAAGAGCGGACCATGTGTCCGACTGCATCAGTAAGGGAACCCCTTGCAACCTTACGTTAATGGAAAGTTTCTTCTTAAGGGGCTTGTGTGTCCCTGTTCTTAGGATGCTCTTGCGTGATGCACAGAAACCCACCCTGTTTTGGCTGGGGACCCTGGTACCTTTCTGAAGCAATTCTTCCCGAGGTTGAACCTTTTGGTGACCCAAACAGATGAATGCAATGTGGCCCTGCCTGCCACACGTCCTGCAAATGGCAGAGCGAAACCTGTGGCGTCCTTCGCACCCAAAGCATTGAAGAGAGGCTGGGGTCTTGACCGGACGTCCCTTCTGCCTCTTCTCAGCCGGCTGGTGAAGTCTGTCGACCTCCTTTTCAGGATCCACTTCTGATCCTTCTCGAGTGTCCTCTTGATGGACGGTAGCTGTGTCTGGAGGATTCCTGGCGAGACGCAAGGCCTTCACAGCCCCGCCTGCTGCTTCCTCAGCTGCCACCTCTCGTAGCGCGTCTTAGAAGGAGACATCTTCTTTTGCAAAAATCTTCTGTTGTAAGTCTCTACTCCTCAAACCGCATACGAAGCGATCTCGCAGCCTCTCTTCCAGATCCTTGAACTCACAAGACCTGACCGCTTGCCTTAAGGCAGCAATAAAGTCTGCAGCAGATTCACCCGGCCTCTGGTCTCTCTGCTCGAATGCGTGCCTCCAAGCAATGACGGATAACTTCGGCTGGAAGTGCTCCTTCAACATCTTTTTCAATATATGTTACTGACTCTAGAGGTGCAGGGGCCACCAGATTTTCTGCGATGTCAAAAGCATCTTGTCCACAGGCACACAAAAGAGTTGCTGCCTTCAGGCTGTCTTCTCTTATCTGATTTACTCTGAAGTAGTTCTCCACCCGTGCTATGTAGGAATTCCATCTCTCTGGGTGGGAGACATTGAAATCAGACAAGCGGCCAATCTTCAACATCGTAAAGTTTACGAGCTTCAGCACTCGCTTCCTCTGCAAGCTGCTTTTTGGGGAAAGGGTCCTTTAGCCGAGCTCACCCTCCAGCGACCCTGTACTGGCAGGCTGGGTTGCTGATTCAGACGCCATTTTTCCCTCTTCAGGACTTCCTGGGTAAGTCCTTAAATCTTTTGTTTCAGCTTGCAAAGTATCCCACCTTGGTCCCCAGTGTTGTGTACTTCGTTCGCATGCGAATGATGAAGACACATGGCAATGCTGAACAAACACTTTATTCTCCTTACACAACAACCAAGCAAAAGCAAAAGGCACGCAGGCCTTTTTGTATGGCCAGAAGCCCGGACAGTGTCAACCAATAGGAACAGAGCGTTTTGGTGCCTTGTCTGGTCCCGGGCAGCTTTTGGAATGCCCGGGACCAATGCAACGTCCTGAGCCTGCTTTTGCAGGCTCAGGGCACAACAGTATGTAGCTCGGATTAGTTTTAAACAACCTGGTCTAGATTCCAAATTGCTATTCCCTTTAACTTCAAACTGCAATTTAGTTTTTCATTCAGTAATATATGTAAGATAATAAATGTCTAGCCTCTGGACTTCAAAAAATGTTTGTTAATTTTGGTAAAGATTTCTATATAAAATGATTATAATCTTAAAAAGGGTATTGTCTTGCTACTGATTTAATGGATTAATAAATAAAAACATATACTACTAGGTATATATTTGCTGTTCTTCAATATTTGGCTGGCTCTGAGAATAGTTAGCTTCCTTTGTACTATAGTTGGTATGTATTTTATTTTATGTATTTAAATACTTTTTTTTTCTGAGAAGGGGCTCTGTAGATTCATCAAAACCTCAAAGGAGTCCATTGTAGAAAAAGGTTAAGAATCTCCACTGTAGATAGAAAATTTGATGTATCCAGATTAGATTATAGGTAATTGCTACTTAACAACTGATCACTTATCAACTATTTGACGTTATGATAGACCCCCCCCACCAAAGTTATTTACCACCTGTCCTTGAAGTTACATCTGCTGTATTCCCCTCTCCCCCATCACATAATCACATTTCAGGCTTGACATCCAGCTCACATTTAGAACTTGCATTTTCATCCCTCGATGACATGATATTTAAGATATTTGAGAACAGATTCATTTAACAACTGCAGTGACTCACTTAATAACCTGATTTTCCTAAGAATCACAATGACTCGCTTTACAACTGCCATAAAAACAGTCGTAAAATCATCAGGTCATGTGGTGCCCTGCTTAATGACTGCAATGATTTATGTCTAAAATTCTGGGCTCAGCTGTGGTTGTTGAGAACTACCGGTAATACAACTCTCGCAATTATCAACCTTGCTCATCAGTGATAGGGATGATGCAGATCATAATCCAAACTATCTAGAAGGAATAGGTTACCTATATCTGCTGTAATTCTTATAATGGAACTATCAGATCTGAAAAAAATACTGTCAATACTATCACTTGGATTATTGTATCTGAGATACTATAGTCCTATCCTATGGAGATGAGTTACAGGATACTATTGTGTCCAGCTGCTTTGAAAGAAACCAACTTTATTTTGCTGTTATCCATCCAGAGTACTTTTGGAATAGCATGTATATATACTAAAATAAATAAAGAAATAATGGAAATTGTATTAATATTTCCTTCAAAATGAACAGTTATTGAAAACCAAGAGATTTCTTTTTCTTCTTTAGGATTCATGATATGGGATGCATCTTGTTATTTACACATCAACATTTGGAAAAAAAACAAAATGTCATGCAGCACATTGCTGTCTATTTAGATGCCAAAAGAGGTTATTGTACTTCAGAATGTTAATAATGCAGTGAAAAAAGTTTTATGTTTAGCATATTTGTGTGTGTGTATCAGAGAGGGACTTTTTTGCACTTATGCTCTACCATCTACAAATTTAAAATATTCAAAATATTATCTTCATACAACATCCTTCTGAGTAAGTAAGGCTGAAATGTACTTATGTAGTTGCCCAAGGAATCCACTGAGAATTTGAACCGGAAGAATATTTTACCAGCAAAAAAGTGTCTGACTTCTCTTTTTGCATATGACCCTGGGTCTCCACAGTGCATCAAAATTTCATGTTATTTAAGAAAGACTTGTTTCTAGTCTAGTTTGGTGGTTATGTCTAAGGCAGGGCATCATGGGCTTATCTTTAGGTAAAGGAGTTTGTGTGTGTGTGTGTGTGTGTGTGTGTGTGTGTGTGTGTGTAAGAATTTCTCTGTACATTTATGTTTCTTATATCTATGTATATTTATTTTGTATAACTGTGAACTATATAGGATAGAGATGGGTTAACTCTGTAGGATTAAGAAAATACGACCTTCCTTTTTCCCAGTAAGAACAAATAACTAACCTAGTGCATCTGAGAATGTTTTATATATAATAAATCAAATGCTCTTGCATTCTTATGGTTAGGTTTCTTTGAGTGTGTATGTCTATATAGGCAAACACAAATACTGAGTAGCAGTTCAGTGCTGGGGTAGCACAAGGGCTCTCCAAATCCTGTTAGCTCAAGAACTTGATCTCACGTGAGAATCCATGCTGAAAGCTAGCATGGTCTTCCTCTGGTTCTTCAAACATCCTAGGCTGCTGGTAAGCAGGTGTTTCTAGGACTGATTGTTGAAATGTGTGCATGCATGTAGGAAAGGTTGGCTTGTCCTTTCATAGCAGCTTATTCTGAAGGAATAGGCAGGTGAAGCCTTTTACAGTTTAGAGGAAAAAAAATATTCAGTTTAGGATCAAATTCGAATCAGTTTAGAATCAAACTCGATTCAGTTTAGAATCAAAAATTTGATTCCTGCCTATTATACTGCAAGTTGCTGTTAGAAGCACAGCAGTGTTTTCTCCTTGAAAGTTGGCAGTCTAATATTGCTTTATTGGCCAGATGTCTCCCCTCCTCCAGTTTGGCCAGCAGTTATTTAAGCTGCTTTTCTCCATCCTGGCATCTTCCAGCTATACCAGAACCACAGTTGCTTCTCCAACACTTCTAGAGAATCCCAGATGAGAAAGGCAGATTTAGATTAAAAACAGTACATGAAGAGGCTTAAGATGTAAAATGTATTGGGAAGGTATAGTGGGTGAGAATAAAATAGTTGGATGTAATGCCTGAGAAAAGAGAATTTTATGTGTGTTTCATGTTGTAAGTAACTACATAATAGAATTACTGTTTACCTATCTAGGTTTCAGGGAAGAACATATGAAATCAATTGGCAATTTGTCTTTTGCCATCCAAAACAAATAAGAAAACCAAAGAAATACAAATCTGAAAGGTTTTGTTGGCATTTCATAAATTTTCTGGATTAGCTGAAGAGCACTTAGGACATCTTATATTTAAATCATCAGTGATCTTCTAACAGAAGGAAGACAGAGGTGGAGATATGTTTGTTATCCATAACTAGCCAGTGTTTCAGTGCTACAGAATTCCATGAACCAGTCTGTATGAGCAGAGCAAGCAACAGAAATGCAGATCAAGAGAAAGAGAGTTGTACCCTGCAGAGGAAGAAAGAGCTGAATGAGCAACACACTTGGAAAGTGCAAGCTGCGGAAGAAGGACAGCCATTGTCCTTCTTGAGGGTGTGATTGGGGTTCCTGAGTGCTGAGAGTTTTAGCTTTGAGTTCTTTTTCCGAAGCTCTGGGTGAGAAAAAGTCTGTATGCTATTTGTTTAGTGACAAAAAAGAAAAAGATTCTTTTAATCCCTTATCCCCTCTTTCTCACAGCAAATTAACCTGTTAGGGGAAATTAGGCACACTGGGGCTTCCTCTCCATCCAATCTTCTGTTTTTCATGGTTGCTTTGGAAATAGAAGGAGGATTTTGTATCTTTGTACCAAAGCATCTGCAACTAGAGTATAAGAAAAAATGTACCAGAAGAGAATCTGGCCATTTTTTGTTCAGTGGTTTGGAAACAGCAAAAGAAGGGCTCCAAAAATGAATGTTTTGGTGGCATAAAGTGGGAGCTCAGTTCGGAAATAAATTGCCATTAGGATTCTTGGAAATGGAAGATTGGAGCCTTTGGAAATGATATTAAGTCATTTGTTCTCCATAGGTTTTCATCTAGGTTTTAAAAACAGTAGACAGCCAGCCTTCAGTTTTGGCAACCAAGTGATGGATCAGATTTTTAAAGTTTTAAGCTAAGCTGGAGGAGAGTAGAGAAAGCTTTATGACATCATAATTATAAGTATTGTATACCATTCCTGCCCAAATGTCAGAAATCCACATTTCCCTCAAATTTAGTGCATATTTGTACGTATATACATATCTAGAAGAGCCGTGGTGGCACAGTGGTTAGAATGCAGTATTGGAGGCTAATTATGCTGACTGCTGGCTGCCAGCAGTTCGGCAATTCAATTCTCACCGGCTCATGGTTGACTCAGCCTTCCATCCTTCTGAGGTCAGTAAAATGAGGACCCAGATTGTTGGGGGCAAATATACTGACTCTGTAAACTGCTAAGAGAGGGCTGTAAAGCACTGTGAAGCAATATATAAACCTAAGTGCTATTGCTATTGCTATAGGTTATTGGTTGGAGGGAAGTCTGGTCTGGGATCCTGGTCACTCTTTTGAAGAGATCATCTGATATAGGCTACTTGGGATTTTATCCCTCCTTATTAGAACTACGATGCTCCCTCTGGAAGACAATTTGTGTTTGGACAATTTTCATCCTGTCTCCAACCTTTTCCTTTTTGGAAAAAGTTTTGAGAAGATGGTCATAATGCAGCAGAGAACTCCAGAAGAAAATGAATTATCTTTTCCAATCAGGTTTTAAGCCTGGGTATGGAGCTAAAGCAGTAGTGGTCATACTTACGGATGACTTCTGGTTGCAGGGTGATGAGGATGGTATATCCATGCTGGCTTTCCCTGACCTCTCCCTGGTTTTCAATACTATTGTTTGTGGCATGCTTTTGGACTGGCTCAGGCAGTTAGGAGTCAGGAGTATGATGCTGTGGTGGTTCTGCTTCATTGTCCAAGATTGGTTCCAAACAGTATTGATGGCAACATGATAAATAAATCTAGCTCATGACTCCTCAAGGCATAAGCCTTTCCCTGATGTTGTTTAATATTGACATAAAACTGCTGGGCAAGATCACTCACTGGCACAAGACTAATTCTAAGTTGATTGGAGATGCTCTGTTTACTCTATTTACTCTGGGCCAACTAACTAGGCAACCAACCCTAGACTACTGGGTGCCTAGAGCCTTTAGGGATCTAGATGGGGAAGAATAGGCTTCAGCTCAACACAAGAAAAACTGAGTGGCTTTGGGTTTTGGGGGATCTTCGATTGTTAGATCTCAGTGGGGTAGTATTAACCCAGATAGAACCAGTAAACAGTTTGGAGATCCTCCTTAACTCATAGCTTCTTTTTGAAGAGTATGTGATCCTTTGCTTACATTTATCTTATATGTTAATTGCATCCTTTTCTGAATTTGGAGGCACTGCTCACAATCATTTATGCCGTGGTCACCTCCTGGATAGATTATTGCATTGCATTTGCTACCCTTGCAAATGGTTCAGAATGTAACAGCTGGGCAGGTAAAGGTATACCTCACTATAGCCGTGTTGTGTCACTAATCTGTGAGCTGCACTACAAATAATCCTTGCTTAACTATGGGAATTGGGGCTGGCAACTCTGTCATTAATGACACAGTCATAAATAGTGATAGCAATAGCAATTAGGCTTCTATACTGCCCCATAGCGCTTTACAGCACTCTATGGGTGTTTTACAATGTAAGCATTATTTGCATATTGCCCACAACAATCTGGATCCTTATTTTACCAACTTAACATCAACCTTGAGCCTCTGCGGGATCAAACATCAGGTTGTGGACAGAGTTTGCCTGAAATACTGCATTTTAACCATTGTAACCCCAGGGCTCCTAAAATGTAACTAAGTTGTGGCAGTCCCGATTGCCATCATTAAGTGAATCCTGCATGGCCACAATGTTGCACGGTCGCGTGATCATCATTTGCAACCTCCTGCCAGCTTCCCCTTTGACTTTGCTTGTCAGAAACTGGCAGTGAAGGTCACAAATGGCGATAGCCAATTGCAAGCTGGCTGCCAAGTGCCCAAATTGCGTTCGTGACTGCAGGCATGTTGTGATGGCCACAACCAGGAGGTCCTATTATAAGTCTCCCTTGTTCAATGCTATAATAACTTTGAACAGTCACCGAACAAGTAGTTGTTCAACAAGGAACAAGTGATTCTTAGGAGGTTTCTAGGTGCAATTGGAAGTATTGATTGTCATCTACTGTATATAACTATCAGGTTGTTTTGGGGGCCACCTCTGTCTAATATTTTCTGCCTGTCCCATTGGATCCAACAGGATGGATATGCTGTAGGCCCCATCAAGTAAACAGTGCCATCTGGCACTTGTTTCATCTGGTTTACCAGAATTTTTGAGATTTGTTTGGTCCTGACTCTGCTAGCATTTCATAAGGTCTTGGGTGTGTGGATCTAGATTCTGTGTCTTTCAGTGAGATTTATTCTCAGACACCATTATTCTATTATTTATTGTTTTTTTCATTGTTTCTTGTCAGAGTTAGTATTGTGTGGGGTCCTTGGTGCTCTCTGAGCTTGGTGGTTTTCTTGCAGATGTTTCATTATCAAACTAGGTAACATCATCAGTGCTGGAAGGGTGTGGGGTTTGCTCTAATTTTTATATACTAGTAGCTTGCCCTGACAGTGTTGATGGAATGTTCTTGGTAGTTCTTTGATTAGGCTGTTGTTTACTGTTAGCTTGTTTGTCTGTATTGGTAGTTCCTCGATTAGGGTATTATTTATTATTTATTTGATTTATTTGATTTGACTTCTATGCCGCCCTATTCCGGAGAACTCAAGGCGGCTCACAACATAAATAGAAATCACCAGTTAAAATACATATATAAAAACCCCTAAGTTAAAAGAAAACCAATCATTCAACAAACATACACACAAACATACACTGGCTAGGGGCAAGATGTTAACTGCCCCAGGCCTGCCGGCAGAGGTGTGTTTTAAGCAGTTTACGAAAGGCAGAGAGGGTGGGGGCGATACGGATCTCCGGGGGGAGTTGGTTCCAGAGGGCCGGGGCCGCAACAGAGAAGGCTCTTCCCCTAGGCCCCGCCAGGTGACACTGTCTGGCTGACGGGACCTGGAGAAGGCCGACTCTGTGGGCCCTAACCGGCCGCTGGGATTCATGGGGCAGCAGACGGTCCCGTAAGTAACCTGGTCCGATGCCATGTAGGGCTTTATAGGTCATAACCAACACTTTGAATTGGGTTCGGAGACCAATTGGCAGCCAATGCAGCTCGCGGAGTGATGCCGAAATGTGGGCATTTCTGGGCAAGCCCAACACTGCTCGCGCAGCTGCATTCTGCATTACCTGAAGTCTCCGAACGTTTTTCAAAGGTAGCCCCATGTAGAGAGCATATTATTTATTTCTTGATTGTTGGTCTAGTTAGAAGTCTTGAGGTAAGCAGCCATGTAACTATAATGTAATGTACAGTTTTGAAAAGATTTTTCACAGGCTAAACTGGTTAACAATATCTACGTAAAAAATCTCCAACTATCCTTACCCCCAAATTTTATGGTGTAAAAGATAAACAGATCTTTCAACAAGCGTATACAGCTGTCACTTTGTTTGAAAGAATATGAGTTCATGTTGAGAAAAAGCACACATAACGTGAGTTTCTGAAATGGTTCTGAAGACCACTAGACTTCTACTGAGGTTAAGTAAAAAGTGCCCAAGCTCTTTAAAATCAATCAAACTCAAATGGCTGGAATGCATCTCATAAATGTTTTTTCCTTTCTTTAAAAAAAATCTCAGTTTCTAACGAGCTGGGGATGGTAAGAAAAAAATCAAAATTATTGAGAGACTGATTATTTATCAGGACTATCTAAGCAGAATATGACATGCCCTCAATCTGAATTGACAAGGTGCTGTCATATGAAGCCAATTCTAAATGGAGGCATGCATTTGAATTACTTTTGTAACAACATATACTTGTTTCTAATCAATGTGTTGCACAACATAGTTACAGTGAGGCCTCTCAATTCACTTTAAGAAAAATAGAGGAATAAAACTCATCCAAAAGTCAGGCAAGGAAAGAAGAGGAACTGTGAAAACCAGAGAACAGTTGACAGAGAGAAAATGCAAATGCTTGTGCAGGAGGATGGAGGAGGCTGAGGTATAATTTCTGCCTCTTTGGAACACTATATTGGTTAGAATATTATTGGTTGGAAAATGTTCTCTCGCTCAAAACAAATGCTGTTGAAATATAAAAAATCTTTTTTTCTAACTTGTGTGCAAATATGAATATGTTAGTGAATAGCCTGATTTGTCTATTGATTTGATTTGAATAGGCAGATTTGTCAATAAGAAGTAAGGGGTGTCTGTAAGGTATGGTACGAAAGTCAAGACTGTGACCTCAATTTAAAAAAAAAATCAAATAAAGGTAGTCCCAGACTTACAACAGTTCATTTAGAGACTATTCAAAGTTACGACAACACTGAAAAAGTGACTTATGACCGTTTTTCACAGTTACGACCTTTGCAGCATCAAAATTCAGACGCTTGGTCACTGGTTCGTATTTATGACCTTTGCTCTGTCCCAAAGTGATCACCTTTTGCAGCCTTCTGACAAGCAAAGTCAATAAGGAAGCCAGCTTCACTTCACAACTGGGTTACTAACTTATCCAGTGCAGCAATTCATTTAACAACTGTGGCAAGCAAGGTCATAAAATGGGGCACAACTCATTTAACAAATGTCTCACTTAACAACATAAATTTTGGGCTCAATTGTGATCAAAGGTCGACAACTACCTGTAGTCTTTTTTATATATTGTTGTTGTTTCCTTTCCTCCCTTTCTATTTCAACTTTCTCTTTCTCTCTTATTTTCTTTATATTTCAATATTTTAACAATAACTATATGAACAAACTACAAAAGAGTTGGCAACCATAATGGTTACGCTTGTTTTTTATGCCGCGTGAGCAGTGTTGGGCCTGCCCAGAAATGCCCACATTTCGGCATCATTCCGCGAGCTGCATTGGCTGCCTATTGGTCTCCAAACGCAATTCAAAGTGTTGGTTATGACCTATAAAAGCCCTACATGGCATCGGACCAGGTTACTTACGGGACCGCCTGCTGCCTCATGAAACCCAGCGACCGGTTAGGGCCCACAGAGTCGGCCTTCTCCAGGTCCCGTCAGCTAGACAGTGTCGCCTGGCGGGGCCTAGGGGAAGGGCCTTCTCTGTTGCGGCCCCGGCCCTCTGGAATCAACTTCCCCTGGAGATCCGTATCGCCCCCACCCTCTCCGCCTTTCGTAAACTCCTTAAGACACATCTCTGCCGACAGGCCTGGGGCGGTTGACATCTTGCCCCTAGCCAGTGTATGTTTGTGTGTACGTTGAATGAATGGTTTCTTAATTTAGGGGTTCTCTTTTTTATATATGTATTTTTATATATGTATTATGTAGTTTTTTATATTGGATTTCTATTTATGAATAGGGTGGCATAGAAATTTAAATAATAATAATAATAATAATAATAAAACAGAGAGAGATTTAACTGCTCCACCATGGCTGCCATCTTGACTTTCTTACCATCCCTGTAGATGCCATGGAAAAAGTTAAGGAAATGATTTTGTTTTTTTATTCAGGAAACGTAGGTGGACCTGACTACTGAAGTTCCAAAGCTGTTCTTATAAACCCCTTGTGAAAATGTAGTGACTGATTTCATAACATGTATCCAAATATATCTGCTTGGAGTAAGCACAGATTCATATTTTGTCAGTGAGTTCTTATAATGAGGCTTGCTGAATAATTTATCAGCACTCAATTTTGTTCCAGGAGGGAATGCAATTTTTCTCACTTGTTATTTTTTTTATTTGTAAGAATTCTAATATTCTCATTTTCAAGATCCAGTCAAAATATCCAATTTTGGATGTTTTGATTGAACAAAATACCAACATCTTTTGCAACTAGATAAGTTGTGGCTTTATTAATACAAATTTAAAAGGCATTAGAACAGCTTCTAATTCCACAACTTGGCACCATCCAGATGTTTGGGCTATGCAAGCTCGGAATTCTGAGAACTGCATTTCCCCAAACCAGGAAGTTAGGAAGGCTGGTTTAGAATATCACATATTCGCTTTCTTTTTATATTTCTAAGGATTATAGGAACAACATTTGTTGTTCAATCGCCAAGTTGTGTCCGACTCCTTGGGACCCCATGCCTAGGCTCCCCTGATAGCCACTGTCACCCAAAGTTTGTCCAAATTCATATGAACAACACATCAGCAGTAATTAGGACAACATCTGGAATATTTGAATAAAAAAGTTTGTATTTTTTCTTTTATATACTGTATATAACATATATAACTACAGGGTTATTATCAGGTGTCCTCTTTTTTTATCTTTGTAAGCTGCTATGTAAGTAGATAGTTTTTGATTTATGATCATAATTGAGCCCAAAATTGCAGTCATAGGTTATGTCAGTCGTTAAGCAGGTCATCATGTGACACCAGTTTTGCAGCAGTTGTTAAATGAACACAGAGGGCATTCAGCAGATTCATTGTCTGCAATGAGTAAATACCAGATTCAAGTAAAAAAAAGTCATAAATCACAGTCCCATGACTAGGGGACATTGCAAATGGCTATAAATTCAGGCTGGTTGCTGAGCAACCAAAATATGATCACATGATCAGGGAGCTGGATGGCCATCAGAAATTCAAATCTAGGTTGTAGGTACCTTCAGCTGTAACTTTGAAAGGTCACTAAATGATTGGTTGTAAGTTGAATACTACCTGCATCAATATTTGCAAAAAAAAATAAAATTAAATGCATTTCAGGTAAAACAAATTTCTCTTGCTTGGGTTAAAAAAAGAGTTAAAGGGCTAGTTATATAAATATGTTGGTGAAGCAGGATTGAGAAAATACTGTTTTTCACTGGCAGAATGGATCACTGCAACATGCTGTATGTTGGGCTTCTCTTGAAGAGCATCCAAAAGCTACAGCTGTTGTAAAATACAGTGGTGAAGACAGTTATCTGCTCTTCTTGATCTGCACACATTACACCTTTGCTCAGTGAACTGCACTGGTTGCCAGTTTGTTTTTGGGTTCAATTCAAGGTATAGGTAATGACTTATAAACTTTCTTGGGACATGGGAACAGGTTATTTGATGGGTCGCTTCTCCCTGTTTACATCTATCTGTCCTATCAGGGCCAACAGGAGAGATATATTGTGGGTTCCGGCTACCCAAAAATGTCATCTTACGGGACCCAGGAGAAGACCCTTTTATGTTGCAGCACCTGCCATTTGGAAAATTATTCCTCTGGAGCTTAGACTGGCCCTAACCACGCTGACCTTTTTGGTTACTCTACCTGTGGTGCAGTAGTGGTGTGGAGCCTATCCACTAGCTATGTCATACATGAATGATACTCTCCTGCAGGACTATTTAAGAGCATCTGCCAGCAAATAGTCTTCATTGGGAACAATTTGCCAATTTCAGCTCAGCTGTGTGGTCCTGTTTCCTTGCTTCCCACTCTGTTTGCTGACTCTTGGCTTTTCAACTCAGTCATCCCAAAGATGCTTTTTCATGAGACAACTGTTTTTCTTTAAAGACGTTTCGGTTCTTATCCAAGAAACTCTGAAGAAGCTTCTTGGATGGGAAGCGAAGTGTCTTCAAAGAAAAATAAGAAAGTCCAGTTGCCTTGTGAAAAAACATTTTTGGGACAACTATGACCTGGATGACTGACAATCTCCATAGACTTTCAGCTCACTAACCTTCTTGGTGTTGATCTTGGACTTTTGTGGATGACATTTCCTTCTCTGAACCTATGCTTCACCAGACTCTGGACTGAACTCTCTAACCACCTAGCTATTGAGAAGATCTTACTCTTCTTTTGAGCTCTTGCGCAATCAGTTCAGTGCCTCCTTTTGCATTGGATGTCTTGCTCCTTACCAGTAAATAATAAATCATGCTGGCCTGTGTGTGCCCTGTCTGAAACAAAACAGTAGACCTCATATGGCATATATATGCACGCTGTAATTTTCCTAGAGGAAAGGCTATAAACGTTATACATAGTTGACATTGTCCATGTATATAAAATGTTCAATCCTTTGTGCTCCTTGGAAAATAGGATTTGCTGAGCTCCACAGTGTCCATGCTCATTCTTTCTTATGTAGAGTCATAAACAGGTAAGCTTTGTTAGAATCCCTATTAATCCCATTGAAATGAAAGCAATTTATGTCTGGGTAGAAATCTACAGAAATGTTAATGCTTATCAGAAAGTTAATTTTATAGCTCAGTCTGCTCAGAGAAGAAAAATTGGATATAGGGTGTGAAAAAAGATGCAGTGCTCTGCAAACAGATATTTGAATGGATAATAGTTTCTACAGTGAAACAGAGAGGCCAATCTTTTTTTTTTAAGTCTGTTTTGTGCTTCCTGTGCTGTCAGTGGAGTAAATGTCTCAGAGTCCTTTTAGGAACCCGTGGCCTTAGAATTTCTTCAGAAGGCTAAAAAATGCATCATTTGGGGACAATTAAAGTAGAACACATGCTGGTAGAATGTGGCCAAAGAATCTTTTTAGATTTCCCCCCCTGATATATATGATATTTAAAAACTGCTGGCAAGATCTGAATGTCCTTCCTGCTATGGAAACAAATCATTGTGCCAAATTTGCAAGAACCAAGACAGAAGTCACTTCCCTAGGAAAAAAAGCAGCATGTTGTGACCTTGTATCTACTTTAACGAGGGCTTTCTTCTTTACTGAACAAGTCGTACTATATACAAGTCCAGATGGGTTTTCTCATGGGGAGGGTGCGGGGACAGAATTTGCAGATACAGATTATGCCTTGTGAGAAGTGTAGACCCCAAAATGCTAAAAATGTAATTTCAGATGCCCCGTGCTTCCTTATTCTAGGGTATTTTGACTAATTATCTGTGGAATTAATTCAGGGCAATGCTTTGAATGTTGATGATGGATTCTAAACAAATTATGCTTACTAGCTAGTGTCTTCTCTTTTGCATAACAGAGGTGATGGTGTGATTCAACATAAAGCTGATGTCTGAAAAATCTTGACCCCCCCATTTTAGTGTTTGTTCTGTCTGTTTTTTGCTTCTTTCCCAGATCTTTGGTCTTAAACAAAATTAAATGAATAAAATCTATAGCATAATACTCATATTTTTATATAAGTTTATATTAAATATAGTAAATCTATTATACATGTTCTAGATTGTTTGATCTGCTCAGGAGTTGTGGTGGTGCAGTGTTTAGAATGCAGTATTGCAGGCTAATTCACTGCCCACCGCCAGGAGTTCAATCCTGACTGGTTCAAGGTTGACTCAGCTGTCCATCCTTCCAAGGTCGATAAAACGAGGATCCAGATTGTTGGGGGCAATATGCTGACTGCTCAGAAAGTCACTATTGAGTGGTATAAGTCTAAGTGCTATTTTTATTCTATTTATCTTATGTTAAGCTGTCTTGTTTTACCATCTACATCAGCAGTTCTCAACCTTTTTCAGGTTGAGACCCCACTTGCGACGCCCATGCGCAGCGCGACCCCGACCTGCGGCACGCACGCACGCACAGCACGATGGGCCGACCCGCGCATGTGGCGTGCGCGCGACGGGCCGAACCGCGCATACATGGCGTGCGCGTGACGGGCAAAAAAAATGGCGGACCGTGGTGTCTGGCAACCCCTGCGAAACGGTCGTTCAACCCCAAATGGGGTCGCAACCCATAGGTTGAGAACCGCTGATCTACATTGTATTGGAATATTTTATTCTTTATAGTTTACAAATATAATTATGGTTTATAGTTTGGGGAGTGCCAATGTGATGTAATGGTGAACGTACTGGCCTAGAAATCAGGAGGCTGTAAGTTCTAGGCCTCTCTTAGGCATAAAAGCCAGCTGGATGACTTGGGACAGTTACTCAGCCTATTGGGGGAAAATAGTAATTAGAAGCATTAGGTATGTTTGCTGCCATGAGTTGGCTAACATTATTTTTTTTTAAAAAAAGTTTGGGTAAAATAATTGAATAATCATAGTTTTAACATCAATATAAGGACAATTCCTATAGTCAGATCTTAATGTTATAAAGTTTTACAATTTTATGCTAGTAATTCCTATATTTTATTCAACTCTCACTCTATACCTTAAAATCGTTTTCCAGGACTGATTGTAATTTTATATATATTATACTCTATGACTAGAATAAAAATGTTGATGAGATTATATTAGTTTTAAATGGAAATTAATTCCTATTCTAAGGGAAAAGATAAGATATGGATGTCCCTTGATTTAAGTGAGTCAAGCAGCATACATAAAAAGCTTTAAAAGGTTTTGAAAAGCGTTGAGGCTCCCTGTGTGGGAACATACAGTAAATGAAGCTACTTCGCCTAAAGAAGCTTTTGACAATTTAACAATCTGCCAGCTGAGCAGTGAATTTAAAATGGTGAATGCTTGACAGGAAGTTAGTTTTACAGTTCAATCTGCTCAGGCGTGAGAAAAAAAAATTGCTAAAATGTTTGTAAAGGAAATTTAGTGTCCCGCAAATAGATATTTGAACAGAGAATATTTTCTGGAATGAAACAGTGAAGCTAATCTTTTTATTTAAATCTGAGCTGTGCTTTTTATGCTAAACCCAGAAAAGATAAATCAATATTTTTTTTGTTTTCCTAATTTCTGGTAGATTGTATTGGATTACAAAGTATCCTGAAATATGAATTAAAAGCCTTTCTTAAAAATTACAGTGGATTGGGAAAAATCTGATTTTAAAAAAGAAATTAACCACTGTATGCTTGCAGAGGCATTTTCTTAAAGTAGTCTTTGTTGTGTGATGTACATATGTATGGATTCACATACAAATATGTATTTTAAACATATTTCACAAACACAAAGTGTCTGGACCAATGTAATCACAGAAACAGTTATGAAACAAATGTAGAACATTTATATTGTTAATGTGCCTCAAATTGCAATTTCGTTATATAAGAAGCCAGTATGATTGCATCTTGATACTTGTAATGTCCTTGTTATTTCTAACCATCCATTTCCAAATAAGCATTTAGTACCCTCAAATGTTGCCCAATGTGATGAAGAGTGTCTGGGGTAGAACAAGCTAAAGTTAAATTTGGTGTGCTGTTAGAAAATTGGTTTGGGTGGGTTGCATTCATTCTGAAAGAGTATCCATGATGTTCAGCTGTCACTAAGTTCACAAGTAGTAGTTATGGCAAGTAGTGCTTTTGTGCAATTATGCTTGGTGTGCCAAATGCAACCCTTCCTGAGCCAGCTGGATTTAGTAACTGTTATTCAAGCCTTTGTTACATCCTGTTTGATTATTAGAATGTACTCTACATACCGTAGTTATATTGGTGCAAAGTAAGGCAGCTATGTTGCTAACATTTTAGATAGGTTTAGAGATAATGCCAATTGCCTTTTGGACCCAAAGAATTTGTTCTGTTTCTTTAAAGCTCCAAAGACTTACAGCCTGACTCTCTTAATCTTTCTTACTGCAAACCTCTTCATCTGACTCTTTTGATGATATCCCATTCTGACATGTGGGAGGGGGGCAGATTATTTAAATAGCTTAAAATGGTGTTTAGGCTCCCTCTCCCTCTGCCCTCCCCACCCAAGGATGAAGCAACCAGCATGGCCATGAATGCAAGTGTTCAGATGTAAAGTATAAATGCACAACTTTTCCTTTTTGGTCAGCTTCCAAGAGGTGTCTGGCTGACAGTCACTGGAAACAAGATGTTGGACTTATTCAGCCCCCCTTTTCTTCTCTCAAATGCATTATCTTTCAACTTTTATATGCCTGACCAGATTATCCAAATTATGAGAGTTAAAGTTCAAATCTTTCCAAATCTACTTGAAAAGAGAGACTCTTCAAGTCACCTATTTCTGCCTTGAGTCAAACATTTTCTGAAATCATTGGAGGTACTGGGGTTGGCTATTTTAATTTAAACAATGAATGTAATAAGTAAAGCATGGGGGAGGGGTTTGACAATCTTTTTATAACTCCGCTGCTGTATATACCCTCTAGAAAATTGAGTCTGAAGACTACAAAGATAGTCTGCTGTACAGAGCAATGTCTGCTTCATAATATGAGAATGCTTATTATATAACTCTGTTCAAAACTCATTAGGCATCTAATTACCAAGATAAGCCACACTAGGAAAAAGTACATGTTTGCATTTTGCTATTATATGTGCACAGTATTGAATATGTAATTGGGAATAACTGAAGCAACATTTTCTTTACGTATATTTGCAAAATAAGATTAGAAGCGGAGTCAGCTGAATCCCCCTGGCTTAATCAGATGCAGATCAAGCAGCAGCAGGAGTGAGGGAAAAGGCTTTTTTTGCCTCCAGTTTTATTCCAGTGATGCCATGCCAGAGTTAACATCTACTTCCTTTTGACAGCTTGAAAAGGTCATACTCTTCTTTATTACGTAGGGGGAGGAAAAAACCTTAAATTTCATTTTTATGCAGAGGAAGATAAAAAGACTTCTACGCCAACCTTAACCTTACCCAGTGAAGGATGGCATAATAAGCAAATGTAGGTGCTTTTTAGAGGCAGGATGGCAGTTCTCCCTGTGTTCATAGTGAATAACTGCTTTTTAAAGGTAAAATAAAGCCACAAAACAATCCAGATGCAAAAATAAGCCAGTAAAGTGATATGTGATTCAAAGAAGCATCTAAATGAGGTTTTGGGGGTGAAAGTGAATGCAGTACGTGGATTTGGAATACACCTGCCTTAGAGTGAATACATTCTTTCCTAAGATGTTTACATATTTGAGATGAAAAACTATGATCAGAAAGTGGCCAGGTGGGATAGAAGAGACCAAGGTTATAACAATCCAGAGCTGAGTTTTTTTATCAACTGGTTGAAGAAAATGTAGGCAAAGAACAGTAAAAGTAATTGCAGAAATTGCCCTGGTGAAAAGGGGACTAGCCCTTCAGACTGTTTCTCCAGTCAAAATCTGCCCATTCAGTGTCAGAGTCCTGTCTTCTCTCTTGAATGGAAAAGCCTTAATCTTCTTTTAAATGAATCAGACTCTTGGTACTGCTGCTACAATCAAGTTTGTAGTTCTGCCTCCTGGACCTCCTTTTAAAAATCAACAACAGCAATAACAGATACCAGAACATAGGATAATAATATTGGACTATATTGCTCTTCTTTCAGCTGTGGTGTTTCTCTTGCCTGGAACTATGCTGTTGTTCAATCCTTTCCAACTTTTTTTTTTTCTGAGCCAATAAACAATTTTGCTTCTTTGAATTCTTGCAATCTCTTGCTGGTATCATCAGTGATAATATCTAGCTACCTTTGTTTGTCCTCTTTTTTCACTTGCCTTTGATTTTTCCAAATATCAGAAGTTAATGTTCTTTTAAAAAATATTTGCTTGGTTGAGGTGAAGAATTAAGAAATCATTTACACATCTGGAAATATATCTTATAATTTGCAGCTATGAAAGCTTTCTACAGAGTGAAAGTAGAATACTCTCAGTTTAAGTACACACTAATGTAATATGACAGTAATAAAATCAAGAATGTATATTAGTTACTTTGAGAATGACCCAGTGGCCACAAAGCTCTGTATAACTCTAAGGTATTTTGCAAGGGCTTGCTTTCAGAATCCAAAAGAGATTTAGCAGATTGAAAACTACACTTATATTATTTATCTTTGCCTGAAGTTTTAGATATTTAATAAAATAGTGCTGATACATTAAGGCAGAAAGAGACTTTTTCAGTACTCTTATTCCTTTGGACTAGACCTATCACAGGCCCTGTTTGATTGGATTTAGCCTAATAGGTACTCCGTGGCATAATGTTTCTTTCAAAAATATCCTTTTTTGTTTTTAAAATGTTGTTTAGTTTTATTAAAATAATATTACAAAAATAGAATATCAGAATACAGAATATAACCAATAGAAAAGGGGCTATGCAAAAGTAAATACAATTAATAAACAGAAATAAAATAAAACCAAGCTAAGCCAAAAAATGAAAGGGAAAAAAATCTCCCTCAGAAATTTTAGACTTTAATAGAACTTAGCACACAGCAATACTAAATATCTAAAAATATGGTAAACGTACAGATGTCACTTGTTTGCAAAAGATACTTTATATTGTTGTCACACACAAAAAGATAAGATTATTACTTAAAAGACCACAGCGTTATTGTAAATATCATGAAATGTATACCATATTCCATTATTTGATGGTTTTGATTTTCAATATTGCATTTTCTAAATGCATTTATAACACTTTTTCAGAAGACAGAGTTTAACATCTGGAATAGTAGTACTTTTCCAACTTCTCAATATAATTCTTTTTGCTACCTCCCATCTCTAATGCAATCATAATTCCTCAAAGACAGTCAGCTTCCAGAATTTTGGCAGATACAGTAACTCAAAATCAAGTTAACATCTTTAACATCCCCACAAATCTCCTTATGTACATTGACATACTGTTCAAAAGATTGCTGGTAGTTCACAAGATCAAATCATATGGGTGAAGAATCTGTCTTTTTTTTTTCACATTTCCAGCAAAGATTTTTTTTACACATTTCCATCCTTTTCAATACCATTCTTTGGAGAGTCCAATAAACTTGAAATAAATTTTTGGGATGAATCAATTTTAGTGTCCAATTCATCAATACCATTTGAATGTTTTTAAGGTCTTGAAACCATTGATGGAACTTAATCAAAGATTCAAAGACAATGTCGCATACATCCTTGTTATGCCCACTTTAATATTATTCTTGAATTCTTGGGTCATTTTTGTTGTTGTTGTGGGTTTAATTTTTGTCACAGATTTCTCAGATACCTTTCAAGCCACATACTGTAGACCAGGACATACAGAAGGTAATTTTTTTTCTAGGATAAAACTTTGAAACAAACCCTTTTTCCAGTTACTGAATGGCAGCGTTTGATAGTTATCAAGAATAGACTCTAAATTAGAAAAGAGAACAAGTATCAAATCCCCTTCTCCCTCCTTAATAGCCTGATTGATTTTCATTGCTTATCTCCTCATGTTTCTTAAAATCTCAAATAGTAAAGTTAGAAGTAAAGGAGTCCCTGAGGATTTTATTCTGCTAATTGTTACCTAACTAGAGGAGGCGGCACTCATCTCTGTTTCAGGGCTGTGAGCCAGCGCTATCCAAAGACATTTCCGTGCTCCTGTGGCCAGCATGATGTCACAGAGTGCTGTTACCTTCCCACCTTAGTGGTACCTATTTATCTACTTGCATTTCCCTGCTTTCAAACTTCTAGGAGCTGAGGCAAGGATGGGAGCTCATCCCATCATATGGTGCTTGGGTCTCAAGCCTGGGCTTTTCAGTGTCTTAACCGCTGAGCCACTGCACCATCTAAAGCAGTGATGGCGAACCTTTTAGAGACCGAGTGCCCAAAAACTGGCCCCACCCCTGCTCCACCCCCGGCCCCACCCCCACTCTGGCCCCCATCCCCTGCCCCACCTGCCCACAGGACCACTCACCGCCTTCAGGGCCTGCCACAGATCACCCAGGCAGCCCAGCAGCGCTATGGTGGCCACACCCTCTGCCCACGCCCTGCAGCATCAACTGCATGATGGGGTGTGAGGACAGAGTCTTGTCTACACTACCTGGCTGCCATGTCCTTGGCTGCGCTGCTCTATGTGGGTCACACTTGGGGGCAACTCTCCTTCAGAAGGGCTGCTGGAGAGGAGGGGGTCGCGTGGGGAGGCAAGGATGGGGTAATGGTACGTGTGCCCACAGAGAGGGCTCCAAGTTCCACCTCTGGCACCCGTGCCATAGGTTCGCCACCACTGACCTAAACAGTACTAGATTAAAAGTCTCAAGCACTTCACAAAGCTTTTACAACACTGAAAAGCAATCTGCATTATTTTGGCTGTTCCCTTTTTGAGTCCGTTAATACTCCATGCAACAAACCATCAGAGTGTAAGAAAGAGTTATGTATCTAGAACTTCCCCCAGTGACAATTTCCCATCAGTTTATAACCTTTGTAATCTCGTTCAGTCAATGTTTCAGGAAGTCAGGAAGAGAAGCTCATCTTTTTTTTCCTCTCCTAATCATATAAAGTGCAAAAACTGTTTAAAAGTTGAGAGGATGCCCTAAGACTGCTGTAGTGATTTAGGGTAATAAAACCATCTCAATCTGAGCATCATACCTGAGTGTTCAAATAAATTAAAAAAAAACCCATTACACAACTAATTTAAATTATAAAGATAAAAACAAGGTTAAAATATGGCAGAAAGGCATACAAAAAACATACATTCAGCTAACTATTAATTATGCCATGCTAAATAAGTTTATAGAGAACCAGTTTGGCGTAGTGGATAAAGCATCAGGTTAGAAACTGGGAGACTGAGTTCTAGTCCCTTGGGCTAGAGTGGGCTCGGGCTAGTCACTTTATCTCAGCCCTAGGAAGGAGGCAATGGCAAATCACTTCTGAAAAATTTTGCCAAGAAACTGTAAGGACTTATCCAGGCAGTCTCTGAGAATCAGACACAATTAAAACAGAAGGAAAAAAGTTTATGAAGAATGGAGGTCTCTGTTTAACTGGAGAATATCAGGATAGGGAAAAGTACATTACTCCTTTTTGAAATTACCAGGACCTAATCATCTGTTCTAAGCAACTGTGTGTAACAAAACTGTAATGACTCTAAAGGGGAAAAAATCCAGTTTTCATAAGGAAGGCATTTGAAAGGCAGTAAAATATACCATATGGGTATTATGTTTGCATATATTCTTCAACTTTCAACTTTCTTTGGCTTGCCACTTTTCCATTGAGATATTGGTTCTCAGGGTTTTATTCAGGCGTTTGGAAATATAATGCTGCTGTTAAAGTTAAATATACTGCAGAACTACTCCGTATCACACATGCGGAAGTAAAAACCCTTAACAGGAAAGGGTGAGGAACTACACCTGTACTGCAGAGAGATAAAAAGAAAAATGCTGAAGGCATAGAGGTATGAGTGTTGGTGGAAGAGAGAAAGTAAGATGGCTCAGAGAGCTGAAGGAGGAAGCAGTTGTGCATGGAGGAGGAAAAACTGAACATTGACAGTTTGGTGGAGTGTGTAACAAGAGTCTGAAGCTAATACAGCTGGCAAAGAAGTAGCAGAGCCTAACAACTTTCTAAAGTCATAGACCAGCGGTTCTCAACCTGTGGATCGAACGACCATTTCACGGGGGTCGCCAAGCACTGCAGTCCGCCATTTTTTTTGGGTCGGCCATTTTTTTGGGTCGGCCATTTTTCCTATCGCGATGCGGGCCGTCGCGCTGCACATGCGCGATGCGCCCCATCGTGCCGCGCATGCGCGGTGCGGGCCCGCCATTTTTTTTTGCACGATGCGGGCCGCGGTTGCGCGGCGCGGGCCGGGGTCGAGCCCCGGAAAAGGTTGAGAACCGCTGTCATAGACCAGTTAGAGCAGGGGTGTTAAACTGCTGGCCTGCAGGCCAGATGCATCATGGCGAAACCGTGCCCACCCCATTGCCGGCAATGGAAAAAAAGTCACGATATGTCGCAAGATGTCATGTGACATTGCGAGTTTGACACCTCTGAGTTAGAGCAAGCCAGCAATAAGTAATTTTTCCCACCCACCTATAAACTGATAAGGAATCACAGCCTGAGAAGCAATTTGAAATAATGAAATTGTTACCAAGCTGCCTGAACTTATAGCAGCACCTACAGAAATAGGAGATGGAGAATGAAGGAAAATATAGGACTAGTTATTCCAGTCCTTAAAGGAAAGGCCTAGAGAAAGAATGGTGCTATATTAGATGGTCCTCAGGTTATATCCATTCCTTTCAGTGACCATTCAAAATTATGGTGGTGCTGAATGAAGGGATTTACAACTGATCCTTGAAGTTCTGGCTGTTACAGTGCCCCCACTGTTATGTGAACTTTCCCTGCCAGCTTTCCACAAATGAAGTCAATGGGAAGCTGGAAATGAAGATTGCAAATTATTTGGATAAGTCTCTTCCCCCCCCCGCACACCTTAAGTAATTATATGACATCACACTTATTTAATGATGGAAATTTTGGTCCCAATTGCAATTGTAGGTTGAGGACTACCTATACCTATTGCTAAGAAGGATGAGCAGTTAAGAACGCAGGTTAAAGAGAAATTTGTAAACCTGTTAAATGTCATTTATAACATTTAAGCACAAAAAACTGGTCTATAATAGGCTGCATAGCCTAAGAATTATAGTTTTATAATACACCTATCTCTTGTAAATGCCAGGTGAGAAATATTCAGCCTTCTGGTCTGTGGTATATATCGGGGTCTCCAACTCCCAGTCTGTGGACCAGTACTGGGCCATGGCATGCCAGCAACCGGTCTGCACAAACAAGCAAAGCCCCATCCATGGGATGCAGGCATCACACGAAACCATACACCCTTCGGGCCGTGGAAAAACCTCTCTCCACTGAACTGGTCTCTGGTGCTAAAAGGTTGGGGACCTCTGGTTTATATTACATCTTAATTGTAACTCTTTCACCATACAGTATTCTAATTGATACGCTCTTTTTCTCAAAAAGTAACTTTCATTAAGATAGCAGTCAGTTCTCTAGAAGAAAATATAGCATGATGATCCCATAAATAAGCAAATCTTCCTCGACCTCAACTTCTGGTAACTATGTAGATACCATCATGCAGGGGGTTTGGGCTCCAGTATGGAAGTAGTTTCCCATTGCCATCTTTTTTTTTAGTTTCTATTGTAATTTAAAGTCCTGGGATACCTACAAAATACCATTGACTGGGCTAGAGTTTTCCCACTACTTCATCTATCATATACTTTTCAGTCCAAAACTAAAAGTTTCTACTTAGATGTGTGTAGTTCCCAACTTGGTACCCTCCAGATGTATTTAGTTCAAGTCCATAATATTGACAGGCAGTACAATCATTGGATATGCTGTCTAGGGATGGTGACAGTTGTAGTACTATACATCTGAAGGGTACCATATTGGGAAAGATTAGAATAAGTGAAAGACATTTGCCTAGGTATGCATCCCAAAGAGGATGCCTATTTCAAGTTCCTGTGTGATGTGCTTGTAAAACCCAGCTGAGCACAGTGCTTATTTGCATTACAAATGTCTTTTTTCCACATGATTAGAAATTGCTCTAAATAGCATGAGAGATGTTCAAAGGCATTAAACGCCTAATGTTTGAGATACAGCACTTAGGCTATCATCTTGTGTGTTGTTGAGTTAATCAGGCTGAGCATAGACGTTAAAAAGCATTAGGTTGATCTATTAAAGGAACTGTTTAAGAGCAAATATCTATTTATTTTATCTGCATATTTCATAACTGTGCCATACTTTCAATAAGTGGTAATTTCTCATTCTTCCAAACATACAAAAAAAAAACAACTCATGAGGTAATCAGTACTTCTAGTAACTTTGAGTTATACTGCCTAGAAGATAGGATGCCCTTTAGTAGACAAAAGAATAAGGGAATCAGGTATGATAAAGTTAATGATAAATGATAAAGTTGCTTGTTTCAGCTCTGGATGCCAGTTGGGCAGAGCCCATGTGAAGTGGCTACTTGTCATGTAATTTGGGATTCTTTTGAATTCATGGAACCACAGAAAGCAGAAAGTATTTTCTTAGTTTGTACTTAGCTATTTATGGATTTGCCCCATGTCTCTCCTGCTTCTTCAGGTGGCTAGGCAGAATGTGAAAGGCTCTGTCACTGGGAACTAACCAGAACTTCTTAAGGGAGAGGGAGTGAAGGAAGAAAGGAAGCAGCAGAGCACCCTCCTTGGAAGAAGCCATCCTCGGAATGGCCCCTGTTTAACAACTTTTGCCCAGCCTCTACCCTAGACTTTTACACATAAGGTTGAGAACGTGTGGAGAATCATCTACCATAGAGGATCCTAATGGAATTTCATTATTTGGATTTTTTTTGTGTTTATGAGACAGAAACAGCATTGGGCATCCTGGTGGATTTTTTGTGTTGGGAGTTAGATGGGGGCAGAAGCTACCTGATTCGGCTCTCTCAGCCGCTTTTGATACCGTTGTCCAGGGTAGACCTCAATGCAGGATAACATAAATGTTGGGAGTTGGAGGTCACCCTTATATGGTAGTTCTGCTTTAGTAGCCAGGCCTGTTGATGTTAATGGAGAGGGGGAATTGCTCAAATCCATGGCAGTTCTAATGTGGGTGTCCCATATGTTATTGGACAGCTACATGAAACCACTAGGAGAGGTTGTCAGTTTGTCAGTTAGGACTATTGTTACAAATGCAGAAAGCAAAACTGTCAAAGGAGCATAGATATATTTCCTTCAGTTAGTTTTGTCTATTTGTGCAATCTAAAACACTTGTCGTTTTTATTACTTAACCTGAACCCAGTTTTTTCTTCCACAAACATTGGTTTTGGATTGATTGCAGATTTAGATTATTGATGCAGATGAACAAATTATGAATATAAGAAAAATATTCATAGTAGAGGTTGCTTCTCTCTTTGCTTAGTTTCCATCCATTGCTTCTTGTCCTGCCTTCAGGTGCTTTGGAGAATAGCTTGACTCCCTCTTCTTAGTGGAACCTCCTGAGATATTGGAACACTGCTATCATGTCCCCCCTCGTCCTTCTCTTCATTAGATATATGAATATATGAATATTTCTCTCTCTCTCTCTCTCTCTCTCTCTCTCTCTCTCTCTCTCTCTCTCTCTCTCTCTCTCTCTCTCTCTCTCTCTCTCTCTCTCTCTCTCTCACACACACACACACACACACACACACACACAAATCTATGGGTTTTTAGGTCAGGAGGAAAATGTTAAAATTGAAAGGTGCAGGCCATCACTTTGTTTTGCACTTGACTAGTAATTGGCGACCATAGGATACTCTTCTCCTCAGCAAACCCTAATTTCAGTTCCAGTTACACATGTCAGAAAACATTGTGTAAAGCCAGAAATGATGCTGAAAAGGGCAACCAATGTGATCAAGGGCCTGGAGCAAGTCTTATGATTAACCATTACTATGCTTTCCCTCTTTGTATTCAGATCTCCAAACTGTTCTTCCTTTTGCATTCTTTCAGAGGTAGATTGAGTAGATTTACTGTATATGACACTTTAAAACAATGTTGTCTTTGTCTTTCATCATACATAGCTTCAGCTGTGAGTGCTAAAAGCGCTCTAAAAATCTTAGCAGTTCTAGGAGAAATGCTACAAGCTTGGAAAAACATATTGGAGATTTTTTACATCTTGCTAAAAATGTACCAAATTCAACATACCTCTGGTTTAACTGCCTTTCTCTTTGACTAGGCAGAAACTTGCTGCTCATTCCCTTTCTTAATCAACTGTACATTTCATTTAGAGGTGATCATCAGATGATAATCTGATTACCCAAGTGAGTAGAGATGTATCAGACCATCAGTATTCAGCAATTGGTCATTAACTGAGATTAGAGAAAAACCTAGTTGTTTTAGCAACATACATTAACTATGGCTTTTCTTAGTTTGGAGGAAAAAACCCACACAAACACCCATTTTTGAACTGGAGCAAGAAAAAATCATGATCTAGCTGAATAGAGTGGTATTGGAGTTAATCTGCTGTGCAAGTGAATCTGAGCTCTCATCTCAAAGTCCCCTCAGACTTCAATTAACTCTCTTTTTATCTTGTCCCACCATCATAGCCAGATTTCTTTGTTAGCAATCTTCCTTCCTTCCTTCCTTCCTTCCTTCCTTCCTTCCTTCCTTCCTTCCTTCCTTCCTTCCTTCCTTCCTTCCTTCCTTCCTTCCCTCCCTCCCTCCCTCCCTCCCTCAGTATCTGGAGATGTAAACAATATTAATGTAGGGTTCTGTAACTGGAACTAGAAAAAGAAACAAATTGTGTAGCCTAGCCTAATTATTGCTGTCTTGCTTCTGTAATCACTGTTTACATCAGGGACAAATTTCATGTAAGTGTGGGAAACATGTACACGGATGTGATGTACTGAAGGAAGGAGTAAGGAAGCATACAGGAATGATTGATGTCTTCCTTATATAGTAACAACTCTGTTGTCTGATGCTCATTGGCTAACAAAATTTATAAAGCAATGCTACTAATTTTCTAAGGTGTGGCACTTCTGAACGCAACTGCTGCCAGTGTTCAGATTGTGTTCCCACCCAGGACTTATTTTGATCGAAAATAAAGTGATGTACCTTTAGGAAGCCTCTGCTTAAGTTTTCATGATTGGATTTTTATGATTTCTCAAGTTTTGCCAAGGGCCAGTGACCTTACATTAACAAAATGATGATTTATGTACACTATTTTAAGTGAAAGTCATACACTTATACAATCTATCACGTATCAGTGTTTATTTATTTATTTCTTAAATTTATTTACCACGTATCTTGCCATAGGGTTACTTTAGATGACTGACAACAATAATGAAAAGAGTGTAAACAAAACAGAAATAATAATAAAGAACACAAAAGAATACATTAATATGGTAGCAAAAGGATGGATGGGTAGAGAGCAAGAACAGACACTTCTAGAGTTGAACCCCCACATCTGGCAATCAGGCATAGCCAGGCTCTTGTAGAAGGATAGGAGGGCGGGGAGCAGTTCTTACCCTAGAGCAGGGGTCCCCAACCCCCAGTCCATGGACCAGTACCAGGCCGCAGCATGCCAACAACCGGTCCTCACAAACAAGGAAAGCCCCATCCACAGGATGCAGGCAGCACACAAAACCACGAACTCTCCAGTCCGCGGAAAAACCTCTCTCCGCGGAACTTGTCCCTGGTGCCCTAGACTAGAGGATAGGATGTATGTGTGACTACATTAATTGTATGCATAATCTCCAGATTAGCAACATTATTTTGTATGTGGGTGCGTGTATAGTATTTATGTATGTTTGTACACACACACACATACACACACACACACACACACACACAGAATCTACCTATCTCTCTCTGGGTGGGCCAACCTCAGACTGAAAAATTCAGGGCATATGGGAAATTACGGGGGGGAAAAATAAAGGCCTCCAGTGTGAGAATCTAGCATTCTATATAATATGGAAGTATGGATTGAGTGTAAAATAGTAAGAATGAGGTGGTATGTAGGATTATTTACATTTATTTTTTTGACGTATCTTAATTTCCTCCATAACATTCATTCAAATATTAACAGAATTGAAAACTCAATTGAAGGATTTTTTTCCCCCCTGTCTTTTTACCACTGTATTTTCAGCATCTTTTCAAGGTAATTGAGCAGTTTAATATATACAGTAGCAGCTGTTACTGCATTTCAGCACAGTTCAGCAAAGTAAAATGGTTTGTTATTTTTAATAGTGTATTTTGTGGATGGTGTTTCAAGTAACTTAATTAAAACTAATAATAATGTCATCATAATTCAAACCTAGGCTACTGTAAACTGAATAACAACATGCTATTTGGAATATTAAAGGGCTGCTCTAACTCAGTGGCCTTTTCAGCTGATCCCTTGATTTTTTTCTCTGTCGTGGTTGCATAAGTAGTCCTCAACGTATGGCCAAAATTGAACCCAAAATTTCTATTGCTAAACAAGGCAGTCGTTAAGTGAGTTGAACCACATTTTATGACTTTCTTACAAATGGTCATTACCTGAACCCAGGACTGTCAAAGTACTTGCCAGTTGCCAAGTGCCCGAATTTTGATAATGTGATCATGGGGATGCTGCGATAGTTGTAAGTGTGAAAAATCATAAGAACATAAGAAGAGCCATGCTGAATCAGGCCAAAGCCCATCGAGTCCAGCATTCTGTGTCACACAGTGGCCCACCAATTGTACATGGGGATCTTGAGCAGAAAGAGAAGGCAAAACCCTCCCTTTCCCTTGACCCCCAACAAATGGTACTCAAGGGAATCCTGCCTGCCTCAACCAACATAAAGGTGGCACATGGACATCCGTTTTAATAACCACCGATACACTTGGCATCCATGAATCTATCTAACCCTGCCTTGAAGCTGTCAAGGCTGACAACTGTCACGACCCCTTCTGGAAGTGAATTCCATAAATCAACGATCCTCTGGGTGAAGAAATGTTTCCCTTTATTTGTCCTCACTTTCTTAGCTATGAGCTTTAGGGAGTGCCCCCTTGTCCTGGTATTGTGTGATAGAGAAAAGAATTGTAAGTTACTTTTTTCAGTGCCTTTGTAACTTCAAACAGCACTAAATGAATGATTGTACGTCAAAGATTACTTGTAATCCAAAATCATATATGGAGGTGACCTGGAAACAATGCCAATTACATGGCACATCAGGATTTGTTTGAAAACAATGTATACATTGTGTGTGTGTGTGTATGTGTGTGTAGTGTGTGTATTTATGTATATACTATATGTGTAAATATAGTATATATGTTTATATATAGTATATATACTAAATATTCATGTGTATAAAACAAGAAGATAAAATAATACAAACTAATATAAAATAAGGAAGAAAAAAGTAAAAGAGAAATTTTAAAAAGCAAAAAATGCAGGAAAAGAAAAATGTTGACAAAAAATAAAAAATAAAAAAGATATAAAGACATAACTTCCAATATTCTTCACAGCAGTTATAAGCACAAATATATTTCAACTTCTCTTTCTAAAGTTACATTATATATCCATTTAAAAAAATGTTTAAAAAGTTTGTGCTGTTCAGATAATCTAAAATTCTCCAACATTAGGCTTGGATGATTATAATGTGCTTTGCTGTTGAAACAATCCCTTGATCTTATTACTTCAAACTTTTTATCCAAATCATTTGTTTTGACTATTCATTTATGGAATGGAATTCCATAATTGTGGCATGTTGCATTGTTTGGATAATTTAGCTAATCAGTAACTAGGGGACTGGAGGTTAAAACCTACAAGAAACGGTTGCTGGAATTGGGTATCAGATAATAGTGGCTGGGGATTTTAATCGGATTGTATTTTCAGTTCCAAATAAGATTTATTCTTGAGTAAATTAGTTTTGAAATCTCAAATTGAATTGAATTTTTCAATAAGTAGTATATTGTATTAGTATTACTCTACTGTTTTTATCAGAAAAAATAATTTTAAAAAATAAAATATTGATCAAGCTATTTATTCAGCCCTCTCTGGGTGGCTAACAACAGTGATTAAAAACACAAACAATAAAACCAAAACAAAAAGAAAAAGAAAAAAAAATCAAGAAAAAACAGCCACTCAACCCATAATGATACCACTTTACAATGCCTTGGTAAGGCCACACTTGGACTACTGCATCCAGTTTTAGTCACCATGATGTAAAAACATGTTGAGACTCTAGAAAGACTACAGAGAAGAGCAATAAAGATGATTATTAGGGGACTGGAGGCTAAAACATATAAGGAACGGTTGCTGGAATTGGGTATGTCTAATCTAATTTAATGAAGAGAAGGACAAGGGGGTGATATGATAGCAGTGTTCCAATATCTCAGGGGCTGCCACAAAGAAGAGGAAGTCAAGCTATTCTCCAAAGCACCTGAAGGCAGGACAAGAAGCAACGGATGGAAAATAATCAAGGAGAGAAGCAACCTAGAACTAAGGAGAAACTTCCTGACAATTAGAACAATTAATCAGTGTAACAATCTGCCTCCCGTAGCTATGAATTATTTATTTATTTATTTATTTATTTATTTATTTATTTATTTATTTATTTATTTTACGATTTTTATACCGCCCCCCTCCCGAAGGACTCGGGGCGGTGTACAGCCCAATTAAAAACATTTACATACAAAAGGTAAAATTATTAAAAGGTAAAGGTAAATGCTCCAACACAGGAAGTTTTTCAGAAGAGACTGGACAGCCATTTGTCTGAAATGGTATAGGGCAGGGGTAGGCAACCTCGGCTCTTTTATGACTCATGGTCTTCAACTCCCAGAATTCCTGAGCCAGCTATGTCCACGAGTCATAAAAGAGCCGAGGTTGCCTACCCCTGGTATAGGGTTTCCTGCCTGAGCAGGAGGTTGGACTAGATGACCTCCAAAGTCCCTTCCAACATTATTATTGTTGTTGTTATTGATCATCGCACAGTCAGCCAGATGTTCAGACTGGATTTGGTATTTTTGTCTTCCTATCGAGTCCTTACCAAGGACCTGGGATAGGCAGATGTGGATGTTTGATGTTATTACAGATATCGTCGCAGAATGGAAGCAGTTGCTAGTAAGGCCGCCTTTTGCAATTGACTAATAGCGAATTTGTCAATGCCAGTGGTGCTCCAGTTGTTTTGGGATTGCACCCAACCCGCCTATTACTATTGGTACTACCCTTGCTTGCTTTTGCCACAGTCTTTCTATTTCTATTAGTAGGTCTTTGTATTTTGTTATCTTCTCCAGTTCTTTCTCGTCTATTCTGCTGTCTCCAGGCACTGCCACGTCCACTATCCAGACTTTTTTGTCTTTCTTATCGACAATTGTTAAGTCCAGGTGTTATGTTGCAGGTGCTTTTCTGTTTGAATTCTGAAGCCCGAGAGCAGTTTAATTTTATCATTTTCTATGACTTTCTCTATTTTATGATCCCACCAGTTCTTGCTTATAGGCAAATGATATTTCTTGCAGATCTTCCAATGCACCATTGTTGCTACTTTGTCATGCCGCTATTATTATTATTATTATTATCATTATCATTATCATTATCATTATCATTATCATTATCATTATCATTATCATTATCATTATCATTATCATTATCATTATCATTATCATTATCATTATCATTATTATATGTTTAAGGCTATTTGAGATGCTAATTTGTGGCTTCTACAGCATATTGTATTTTTTAAAATAAATGTTTTATTAATTTTCTATTTTCACAAACAAGTGCTCAATAGACAATGTGATGACTGAGCCCATTAGTGATTCTGTGGTACATATAAGCTTTTTCCAACTAAGTTCAATATTACACCCGCCAGTATGTCTTCTCTTCTTCTGGTATTAACCATTTTACCGCACTAAGCAAATACAATTCTTATTATTGTTAGTAAACCTACAATTACATATCAACATTTGTTACATTTTTCTAACAATATCAATAATATCAGTTTAAAATATCTTTTCTAGCCAAAGCATATCTTAATTGCACTTGCACTCAATTTCCACTTATTTAATCCATATCCTATTTTTGCTTTTTTTAAATTTTAATTTCCTGTCCATGTTCAAAATATCCCAATCATTTATAATTTCAAAACAAGTTGTATTTGGGCAAACAAAACTATCCCTTATTCAAAGTTCTTAATATATTCTTATTTTCCTTTTCATACCAAGGTACAATATTCTGATTACAAGTCCTAACTATTTAGTTATAATAATACTTCTATTTTTAACATTCTTAACCATATTCAAACCTCTAATTAATAATATGGCATCCCTTCTAATAGGTCAAAGCTTCTGTTTCCTTCAATCTTACTCTAGCTTGCTTTCTTTGCCAACTAACTTTCCAAGTCAGTGCATTTGGATCATCAAATAATTCTTCCTTTATTTTTGTATATATTATTTGAAACAAGAGAAACAATTTGGTTAAAGTGTTTTTGGAATAGCTAGCCCATTGATATTCATTAAACCACCTCCCTCCTTCTCCAGTTCCCCACAGTTCTGTTATATATATATATATATATATATATATATATATATATATATATATATATATATATATATATATATATATATATATATATATATATATATATATATATATATATATATATATATATATATATATATATATATATATATATATATATATATATATATATATAAATTCCAAATAAGTCTTATAGGTTTTGCCATTTTCCCCAAGTAATTAATTCACCACTTTTCTTTTCTGAGAGAATGGGGCGGACATTCCCTTTCTCTCTTTCATTGGAGGGAGTGCTTTGAGCAGATTTTCAGGAAGAGGTCTTAAAATCATAAAGAAAGGATCAGGTCTCACCCAGTTTCATCTATGTTGCTGTAAAGTTGCTTGGTAGTGCTTGTTGATTTCTGTTGTCAGCAGCTTCGGACTGGCTACCCGAATGCAGCCAGTCTTTCCCTTGCTGGTTTGGAGGGCTTCCTTGAATAAAACGGGAGGGATGCTGCCCCCCCATGATCAACGAGAGTCCCTTTCTCTATGGGGCAACTTTTGACCCTTTCCAGGGTCTCCCAGCAAGGTGAAACCAAACGTGAAAGACGTAGCCCCATCTTCCTGCATCTACTTCGCTGCAACATCAAATCCAGAAGCCTATTCTGTGAAAGAGATGAAATTATTAAGTCTTGACCTACAGTATCATGGAGCATAGGTTATGTCTGTCCTAAAAAGCTCTTGAATCTCTATATGGATTTTACAGAAAGAATAGTTCACAGTTTGATATTTCAACATTGAGATAGCATTATTTATTTATTTATTAAATTATGACCTGACAGAACAAGAAAACATTGGAAAGTAGTGTGAAATTGATTCCGAATGATACATATTCAATTCATTGCAGCAATGTTCTAGTTACTGGAAAAAATCAGACATAAAGACAATAGTAAAACTAAATAGGCTCAACTTGTGTTCTGGAATATTACATTTTCCAGCATTATCCTTAATATTTATAAATTTGCAACTGTTGGGGCTATTGAGTCTAACTACATTTGCTTATTATCTAAGTTTCTTCAAAGTATTTTCATTGCATTGAACAAGATTTACTTCTAGTAGACATTTCAGGATTAGCATCTAATTATAAGCAGTCAAAATATATAAATGCATTGCTATTTTCAACCTTCTAATTATTAGTTTCCTCTTTGAGAAACTTAAAACTTTTTTTGCCTCAAGTTCAAGATCAAGGGAAATAAATCATGTTTGCATCATTCTGTTTATGAACAATTCTTTTTTTAAAAAAAAACAAAAAACAAGTTTTATTAGTTTTTTCATTTTACGAACAAGTGCTTAAGAATCAATGTGGTGGCAGGGTAGTCAATTGTCCAAAAACAAAGTCATACTCATATAGTTCAAATTAAATCATTAGATTATTAGAAACCCCTTCTCTATTCCCTCTAATAATATATTATATTCAAATTAATGTATTTCAATACACTAAGTCAATCCAAACAATCATCAATAACATTTCATCTAAATAAGTCCAAATTCTGTATTAAGCTTTACTATTTCAATTGCTATATTCCATATTGCTAATATAAATACACAATTAACACTTCAGGTGTCTCTCCATTCCCTTTTTCCTTAACATAATCAATAATCATTTATTAATATCATTTCTTCTTTTTTCTTATTTCTTATTCTTCTTCCATAACAAAATAACTATCATTTCTAATAGCAAAAATATTAGTTCAAAAAAGAAAAGAGAAAGAAAACAAACAAAAATACCTTTCTATTCTGTTATACTTTATAATCTATCAATCCCTCAATATCTTTGTCAAACTCCTTTAACACCCTCCCACATAAACAAACATCTTCTTATTAAATTCAAATCTTTAATTAATTTTTATTCAATCTAACATCTTTTTTAACTGTCTTAAACCATAAATCAATCCATATCTAAAAAACCTTTTAAACCCGTTATATAAAGCCTTGAGTCACACTCTTAAATCTTATTTTAGCTTTCTTTTTAATGCCAGACAGGTTTCCATAGCAACGCCTCTATATCAATGAACAAGTCACTTTTTGTGCCTTGTAGTATCCTTTGGGTCAAACAAAAGCATCCTCTTTTCTGTTTTAGAGACCTAGCTCCTTTGTAAATAATCCCATGTTGTTTTAAAGAGTCAATTCTCCGCATTTGAAACTGTTGAATAACAGACTCAGTTATGTCCAACTTTGTAGTTAATAGTTGCTTATCCAAGCTATCATAGTTCTCCGTTAGTTGAGCTTGTCTATCCATTTCTATTGGTTTTGGAATTGTAAGTAGTTTAATTACAGTCCTTTTTGGTTCCTCAGAGCTCTCATCAGAATGCATATAAAGTAAAGTGGAATCTTCTTAGTTGGTTCTGCTTCTGTTGTTTTTTGGTCTATAGAATGCTCGGATAGAGTCTGGGGGTCAATTTGTAGATTCAAAGCAGAATTTCTGTTTCTTATTGCTATAGTGCACTCTTTTATTTGCAAACATATTTGGTCAGTAGCTTCATAAAGTTTTTTCAATATGAGTTTATAGTCAAGTTGAACATAGAGTTTCTCCATTTCAAAAATAATTAGAAACAGTCTGTATCTTTTAATAGAAGCTGTGTTCAAGGAACATTGAATCAATATCCACTCCCATAAATACAGCTGTTAAGTTTCTTTGTCTTTTCCCTTTTATGGTAAACTGAAGGTCAAAATCAGTCTCACCATCAGAAAAAGAAAGAGTTGCAATTTTGACTTTTTCCTCAGTAAAATATAAAATCTCCTCCCACACCAGGAATAACGTTAACAAGATCAGAAAATGCACAAAAAAGGAGACTTCTTCAAATATAGACTAAATCCAGTAGTAAATTCAATATTAAAAATAATTTTTTTTCCAAGACCCCAAAGTGAATAAAAAAATAAAAATAGAAAAAAAGTCACTTTAAATTAATTCAGTCCATTTAAGCTTCTTTTCCCACACTCACAAACACCACCTTCTTAGAGTAGGGAAATAATTTCAAAAGTGCTTTTTACAGGCACACACAAAAAAAGGAGAAGCAAGAGAGGGAAAAAAAAAGTCTCACCTGGCTCAGCCACGGTGGTTCCTGTGCTTAGATGTTCTTCTGGTTACAGCAGCAAGGTGAACAGCCATTTTACTGGCCAGTCTTTCCACCATCGGCCCAAAGGAGCAATCTCAGGCCGTGGAAGAAGCTGCCGCTCTCCCACGGACGACGAGGACCTCCTCAACGGTAGCCGCCCCTCCAGGGCGACTTTTTGACCCGATTAAGGGTCTACCGGCAGAGGAGAATCAGCTGGTGAAGAGAGCAGTCTCTTCGCACAGCTGCAAGCGCTGCGATCCGGAACTGGAAGTCTGTTTATGAACAATTCTTGATAGTCTGTAAGTTTAGTACAAAAGGCTGAAATAGACTTTGTAGTTGTGAAACTGCCTTGGAAAAAATGATTTATTTTTAACTTTTTCCAAGAAGTATGTCTTGCTTTTTATATTATATACTGGCACTTTTATATTCTTTTATTATTGTTTTAAATAAAACAATGTAAAATATAATTTATGTAGCATTGCCAAAGTAAGAATAATCTTTATCTGATTAAATTCCTAAAATACATTTTATTTTGTTTTTTGAATAGCAACTAAAAGTTAAAATGGGGAAATGCCTAATCCTTCATGTGAATATTGTTGAAAAATGTTTAGGAAAGAAAAGTAATAAATTTTTTGAGTGCTAGAAAAATAAAGTGGTCAGGAAGAGAACTTTTGAATCTGACCATTAGGATATAAGCTGTTGTTAAACCTTGGTGAAAGGGGTATAGGCTCTGTGAATGGAGAAATAAAATTAATGGTAGCAAGAATCATCATCATCCTTCCACGGGAAGGGAACCTACAAGAGAACTGTATGGAACCATTGGTACATCTGAGATCTTAAATGTTCACTTGTTCACCATCTGTTTTTCCTCTGATTTCATTGTAGATAGAGCAGTACAATAAAGAAAATAATGAGAAATGTCCAACTCTGTGAATGAGTTCTTCAGGGTTTTGAAGAACACAATAGGCAAATCAAGATATACATTGACAATAAAGCTCATGCTTGCTTAGTATTATAGTATGTAAAAATGATAATGGTGATTACCTAGAATAGTTTGATCCAGTTTGTAAGTAATTCCCTAGGTCCTATTGGATTATGTAATTTAAGAAATTTGAGGATGCAGTGTTACTGTGACATGATAAGTTCCCTGGATTTAGTAGAGTGCCTATGTATTCATTATTTTATATTTATTTACATTTATTTATTTTTAGATTTATATGCCATTGTTCCTCACAAGGTAGATAGGTTCAATATCACCTCATGAGTTTCTGTGCCCAATGCTGGACTTGAACCATTCTACTCCTAATCCTGTAACTTCATACCCTATTGTACTCTATATGATACACATTAATCATTGTAGAGTATTCACTTCTAGCTGACATATACTGTAGCCTCAGTACCAGCGGTGAGAGTCAGCCTATTTATACCACTTCAACAGAACTGGTAGCTTATTTTTTGTTGCCCAGGCCCAGAATGGACTTCCGGAAGCGGCATCCACACAGAGAACTGGTTGTTCACATATTTGAATCCCACCACTGCTCACTACCTTAGTATGATGCTGTTTATATTTTTGAATTACAGATTTACCTATAGCAATCCATACAGATCATTATCAGTGTTAAATACGTCATTCATGTGTGAATGATGAAGACACATGGTCATGATGAACAAACACTTTATTCTCCTTCTACAACAACCAAGCAAAAGCAAAAGGCACGCAGGCCTTTTTATATGGCCAGAAGCCCGGACAGTGTCAACCAATAGGAACAGAGTGTTTTTGCGCCTTGCACATGTGCACAAGGCTGGCGCTGCTCTGTCTGGTCCCGGGCAGCTTTTGGAATGCCCGGGACCAATGCAACGTCCTGAGCCTGCTTTTGCAGGCTCAGGACACAACACCCTTCCCCCCTAGATGGAACATTCTTTGCATACACACAGGTACATTGTGCACGGGGAAGGGTGACATACAGTTGCATTATTCAAATGCAAAAAGTGTGGAATACTCGAGTCTGTGCACAGGCAAACCCTTCAATCTTTATTAACACAAATAAATGTATCCGAAATCAAAATAATGCAAAATAATCTAACCCCAAATTACTCCCTTCATTCAGGGGCCTCATAAGAAGGTTCCTCATGATTTGACAGCAACCTCACAAAGTCTCTCAGATGTTTGGGTGGGCACTTGACCTGCTGCAACCTTCTAAGGCCCGGAGAGATTGCCTGGCCCACCTGCTCACCTACCAGGCTAGGCAGGCCAGGATGTTGCTGCCCTAAGTACCTGGTTGACCCACCCAGCTGCTGACTGGCTGGACCCTCTGAGTCCAAGCCAGCATATGGAGAGGTCTGGGTAGCAGAAGTGCCCCAGTACTCTGTTGCCCCTAAGCACGTGCCAGAGGTGCCAGAATCAGGAGTCGCTTCCGTGGCAACCCCTTTACTGGTGACTTCCTCTTGGGATCAATTGCTGAATTCCTTTTCTCTTGCTGTTTGTGATTTATGTGGATACCCCCGGTCAGTCTTCCTGTCTGGAGCACTATCTGACATATGTGAGTACTGTGGATACCCCCGGTGTGACTCCCTGTCTGGAGTAGTTGTGGATGTGTGGGATGACCCCCTATCCAGTGAATTCCTGTTTGGAGCACTTGCGGAACCTTGGGATGAATCCCAAACAGCCTCAGCAGCAGCTAGTGAGGGCTTGTTAGGCCTGGGAACCTGTGACCCAGAATGCATATTATGGTCCTCCTCCCCCCCCAGAGCAGAGCCAGGAGCGGAAGGGTGGAAGTCCAGTCTCCAACACAGTTGGTCTATGTGTCTGCAAAGAACGTGGCCATCACGCAAGGCAACTTCGTATGATAATGGCCCAGAGACCTTGCAGACCACAGCTGTGACCCAGAGATGTCCAGGCCCATAGTTTCTTGCCCAAACCGGATCGCCCACCTGGAGTCTCCTAGGTGCCCGCGGTTGTGACACCTGTGAAGCCACCCGGTCAGGGTGCAGCCTGTCCAGTTTGGTAATGAGGTGACGACCCCAGCAGAGTTGAGCAGGGTTCTTTCCTGTGGCTGTGTGTTAACCTGTGATGCCAGTTACCGTAAGTCAGTTTCTTGAGAGCATCTTTGGTGCTGCGCACCATTCTCTCTGCCAAGCTGTTGGAAGATGGATGGAAGGGAGCTGACGTTGCATGCCAGATCAGGTTGGCCTGAAAGAAAGCCTGGAACTCAAAAGATGTAAATTGAGGGCCATTATCAGAAACCAGGACATCTGGAAGTCCATGTGATGCAAAAATTCCTCTCAATACCTGGATGGTCCTGGCAGTAGTAGTGGAGGAAACAGGAACAACCTCTAGCCACTTGGAATGGCTATCAACAACAACCAGGAAGAATTGCCCCTGAAAGGGCCCAGCGTAATCTATATGCACCCTAGACCATGGGGTTTGAGTTTCCCCCAACCTATGTACTGGGGCCTGAGGCATTTCAGGCTGTGACTGTTGGCACAGCTGGCACCCGTGCAGCTGAGCCTCGATAGCTTTATCGAGACCAGGCCACCAAAGATGGCTACGCGCAAGCGCTTTTATCTTGACAATTCCAGGATGTTCCTCATGCAGAGAGATCAAGATTCTAGACCTCAATGAGGCTGGGATAACTACCCTGCTACCCCATAACAGGCAACCCTTGAAAGTGGAAAACTCATGCTTCTTGTGCCAGAAGCTTTGGAACTCAGTATCTGGGCACTGGTCAGGCCATCCTGACAACACCCATGTCAGCACGCGTGTAAGTGTGTGATCAGTGGCAGTTTCTGCAGCCACATCCCTAGCATTGAGGGGAGATTCAGGCAACTCCTGAATGGAGAGAATATTGATGGCAGAAGCAGGGTCTGCTTCTACCTGTTTTAGAGGTAATCTGCTTAGGCCATTTGAATGGCCCATTTCTTTTCCAGGTTTGTGAACTAAAGTGTAGTTATATGCTGACAGGAAAATGGACCATCTCAGCATACGAGGAAAAATGATCTGCGGTGTCTGTTTGTTGGTGGTAAACAAACCCAGCAGAGGCTTATGGTCTGTATAGACCATGAAGTGGTGGCCATATAAGAAATCATGGAATTTCTTTATGCCAGCCACTATGGCCAAGGCTTCTCTGTCAATCTGAGCGTAATTCCACTCTGCAGATGACAGAGTCCTTGAGTAATAGGCCACAGGGACTTGTGTCCCATCAGCCTTCAGATGGCTAAGTACAGCTCCCACCCCATAAGGAGATGCATCGCATACAATGCATACAGGCAATTGCTCATTGAAATGTGCTAAAACAGCATTTGAAGTGAGCAAGGCCTTAACCTCATTGAAACTCCTGTCATGGACTTTAGTCCACTGCCATGGAGCCTGTTTGTCTAAGAGCCTATGTAATGGCTCTGCCACTGCAGCCTTATGTGGGAGAAATGCATGGTAAAAATTTAAGAGCCCCAAGAAGGCTTGCAGCTCACTCTTGGACTTGGGCTTGGGGCCTGTTGAACCTTGGGCATCAATCCTGAAACCTAAGAAGTCAGTGGAAGTAACTCCTATCTTGCATTTATCCTGCTTCAGCTTAAGGCCTGCTTTTCAAAAACGAATCAAGACAGCCCTTAACCTTTCTGCTAAATTTTGAGATGACTCCCCAGCGATGAGGACGTCATCAAAGTAGGGACAGATCCCAGGAATACCTCAAAGTGTGCTCTCCATGACACTTTGGAATATGCCAGGGGCTACATTTACCCCAAATTGCAGTCTTTTGACCTTGAAGGCTCCCCTGTGAGTTACAATATTCTGGGCCACTGCAGCTGCCTCATCAACAAGTAGCTGTTGATAAGCCTGTGCCAGGTCCAGCTTCGCAAAAATGCGCCCTCCCTTGAGAGAGGCCAGGATGTGGCTTACAATAGGGACTGGATAAGCGTGCTGTTGCAACGCCTTATTCAGTGTACACTTGTAGTCTGCACATATATGTATTTCCCCATTAGCCTTTATGCTGGAGCAATTTGTCCAGCTCAGCATCTATTTTACCCTTGAGGGAAAAAGGTACCCTCCTAGGCTTGACCCTGATGGGCGTGATAGTTGGGTCTAACCGTAGCTCAATGGGGGGCCCCTTGTAGGATCCTAGCTCTGAACTAAACACATCTGCAAACTCCTTGCAAACCTCTGCAAGGCCCAGCGTTTGCAAGCTGTGCAGCCCAGTCACCTGGATTCCCAGAGCCTCGAACCAATCGCATCCAATAAGACTCATACGTTCACCCCAACTACCACCACATCTAGGGGACCTTCAAAATCCTTATGCTGTACTCTAAGGTGGCCCCTTAACACACACCACAGAATTCTGAAAATCAGTGAGTATTAGATTTGATGGCCTGAGTTTAACTCGAAGGCCACTGCTGCTACATATCCTTTTGAATGTGTTAATTGAGATAATTGAGAGAGCGGACCCAGTGTCCAACTCCATTGATAAGGGAACCCCTTGCAACCTTACGTTAATGGAAAGTTTCTTCTTAAGGGGCTTGTGTGTCCCTGCCTTCAGAATACTCCTGCGTGATGCACAGAAACCCACCCTATTTTGACTGGGGACCCTGGTAACTTTCAGACGCAATTCTTCACGAGGTTGGACCTTCTGGCAACCCAAACAGAAGGATGTGATGTGGTCTTGCCTGCCACATGCCCTGCAAATGGCTGAGCGAAACCTGCAGTCAGCTCTCTTGTGGCGTCCTTCGCACCCAAAGCATTGAAGAGATGCTGGGGCCTTGTCCGGACGTTCCTTCTGCCTCCTTTCAGCTGCCTGGTGAAGTCTGTTGACCTCCTCTTCAGGATCCACTTCTGATCCTTCTCGAGTATCCTCTTGATGGACGGTAGCTATGTCTGGAGGGTTCCTGGTGAGCCGTAAGGCCTTCACAGCCCCACCTGCTGCTTCCTCAGCATCCACGTCTCGTAGCGCGTCTTGGAAGGAGACATCTTCTTTTGCAAAAATCTTCTGTTGTAAGTCTCTACTCCTCAAACCGCATACGAAGCGATCACTCAGCCTCTCTTCCAGATCCTTGAACTCACAAGGCCTGGCTGCTTGCCTTAAGGCCGCAATAAAGTCCGCAGCAGATTTACCCGGCCTCTGGTCTCTCTGCTCGAATGCGTGCCTCTAAGCAATGACGGATAACTTTGGCTGGAAGTGTTCCTTCAACATTTTCTTCAAGTCAGTATATGTTACTGACTCCAGAGGTGCGGGGACCACTAGATTTTTTGCGATGTCAAAAGCTTTTTGTCCACAGGCACACAAAAGAGTTGCTGCCTTCAGACCATCTTCTCTTATCTGATTTACTCTGAAGTAGTTCTCCACCTGTGCTACATAGGAATTCCATCTCTCTGGGTGGGAGACATCGAATTCAGACAAGCGGCCAATCTTAGACATCATAAACTTTACGATCGTCACCAATTGCTTCCTCTGCAAGCTGCTGTTTGGGGAAAGGGTCCTTTAGCCGAGCTCACCCTCCAGCGACACTGTACTGGCAGGCTGGGACACTGATTCAGACGCCATCTTCCCCTCTTCAGGACTTCCTGGGTAAATCCTTAAATCTTTTGTTTCAGCTTGCAAAGTGTCCCACCTTCATCGCCAGTGTTAAATACGTCGTTCACGTGCAAATGATGAAGACACATGGCGATGATGAACAAACACTTTATTCTCCTTCTACAACAACCAAGCAAAAGCAAAAGGCACAAAGGCCTTTTTATATGGCCAGAAGCCCGGACAGTGTCAACCAATAGGAACAGAGTGTTTTCGCGCCTTGTGCATGCACGCAAGGCTGGCGCCGCTCTGTCCCTAGGCAGCTTTTGGAATGCCCGGGACCAATGCAATGTCCCGAGCCTGCTTTTGAGCCTGCTCAGGACACAACAATCAGTATACCACATTTACTAAAATGGAGACTTTTTTCCCCTAAATAATTTACCCTTAAAACAATTTTATCTTAAAATGGGAGGACTTCTTAGAGAAGGCATGTCAAACTGCTGGCCTGCGGGCCAGATGCGTCACACCGAAACCGTGCCCACCCCATTGCTGGCAATGGGAAAAAAGTTGCGATATGTCATGCGACATCACATGGCATCGTGAGTTTGACATGCCTGTCTTAGAGTCACTAAGTAAAGAATATAGTTAAAGATACAGATGAGCTTGTTCTGTTTAATCTTCTTTTGGGGATGTGAAAAAGTCAGGTAATTTTCCTTTCCCTTGAGATAAGTTGAACAGTGTCCATAGAAGCTATACTTCTCAAAGAAGTGAGTTCCCACATATAGTTAAAAATTATTGCATTCTTAAGTATTAAGAAATTCTGTTATAGGTAATTCTCGCTTAGTGACCATTTGTTTAGCAACTGTTTAGAATTAGAGTGTCATTGAACAAACAGTAGCTATGACTGGGCCTCAAAATCACAGCTGTAGTATATGCTTCAACCCCACCCACCCATCTCTCTCCCCCCTCCCTCACTGGGCCAGCAGCTGCCTTGGCCAGGCATGCCTTGTCAGCAACAAGACGAAGAAGATGGCAAAGGGTCAGGTGGGGCATCAGGGATAGATGGTAGTGGGAGAGTGCAAGGAGGCCAAAGGGCAGAGATTTTGAGGAGAGATAGATGGGGCGTTAGGAGTTATAGGTGACAGCAGCAGGGCAGGGCAGGGCAAGGCAGGGCAGAAGCATGGGAGCCAGCTTAAATATTCTTCTTGTTGCTGCTGCTGTTAATGTTTATCTGCAACTGCTTACTTAAGGGTTGCTCTCCTGATATCATTCCTTTCCTTATCTGAGGTTTTGCCCATTACCCAGCCACAGCAGATGCATTAAGAGCAACCAATTCTTCTGTGAAATTGGACAGCCATTCAAAATAACAATACAATATATCCTTGTCAGGTGTTCAAAACATATCATTCCAGGGAACATGCATTTTCTGAATGCATAAATGACAGCAAATATAAAAAACAAATATCATTATTTTTTCCCCTGCAGACTTCCCTGTTAAAATAAAGTGATCGAGGGTGGAGGAGCTGGGGCAATAGCATGGATCTTCATTAACTTCAGAAGCTTAATTTTTGTAGAGAGCTAATGATAATCTCTAATATAGGTTTCTCCTAAAGAATTTTAAATTTTGAGAATTGTATGGAAATTCTAATGTAGAATTAAATATAATATACCAAATTATAGGGATGTTTGTGAGGTTGTTGTGAAGGAATATAATAGATTAGACATGTCAAACTCAAGGCCTGTTGGCCAGATCCGGCCCACAATGTATCCATATCTGGCCTGTGGGGCCACCCCGGAGATGGAAAGGGACCGGCCCCGGCCCCAGCCCAGCCCAGGCACATGCACAGGAGGCAACAAGCATGCAAGGGCTGGTAGTGCCTGGTAGCAGCTGCTGCCCACTGGCCTTCAGCTGCCCATTGGCTGGCATACCCCGGGATCTCACAGCTCGTGAAGCACAGTTAGGTCCAAGCACTGCGGCCATTGGGCCATCCCTCTAAGCAGCAGGCAGAGGCACAGGGTAGGGGAAGGCCTGCTGTATGTGCTGGCTGGCTACTTGCCCCATCCCAGCCATGGCAGGTGTGGACAAGCAAAGACGTATGGTGGGGCTGAGACAAGACATCACCACCACACTGCAGCCCCTGGCTGTTTGGCCCCTGCCGTCCAACTTTGCCCTCCAGCTCTGTCTCATACATGGGTCAAGCCTCCCTCCTGCCACCACAATGCCGACAATCCTGGCAAATGGGAATGGCGGGGAGCCCCCCCATCTCAAGAGGCAGCTGGGACTCCTCTCCACCCTCCACCTGAGCCTAGCTCCAGAGCTGCCCCACTCGTGGGCAGGCACACCCGGGAAGCAGTGCTGGGTTAGGTTGTGTGGTCCTAACACCATGGGAGCTCAAGGGCCAGGCTGGGTGCCCACCCCCACCACCCAGAGCCCCGAGCAGCCTGAGCTGCTTTCCAAGGATCCCCCACACAGCGCGAGAGGGACGGCAAGGCTCTTCTGATGGACCAGTCCCATTCCCTTCACTGGAGACTCCTGGATCTGCCCCACAGCCCTGCCCAGTCCCCATAGGTGCCCCCCAATGTGAACGATGTCTATCAGGCCACGCCCACCCAGTCAGCCATGCCCATCCAGCCACGCCTATCTGGCCCCCGGAGGGCAACTGCAATGCTGATGCGGCCCTCAATGAAATCAAGTTTGATTCCTTGAGAATAAATCAATTCCATATGTAAGATTGTTTGACATGAATACTATTTTCTCTTCTAATTAAATATATGAAAACTTCTTTTGGTTCAATTACAATATAAGTAGAATCTAAAAGACTAATAAGTAATAAAATGTGGATTCACATACCATGTTAAACCGTGGTTTGTTTTAGTTATAATTTATTGAACATAACTGATTTTTGGCCTTGTTCCCACATTATGCTAAGCTATAACATCTTTACAAACCATTGTGGCAAGTTTCACTTAACATGCTGAGCCAAAACTGAATAAATCACTTAGGGGTTTACCAAGCCACAGATTTTATTATATAACTTCGAGTAATAATTGGGGAAGATTAATTTAATAATGAAATTTCTTATATATTATTAATGATAATAACATCATCATTAATATATTCTACTGTTGTGGTTTTTCAGGCCCTGGTCTATGGATTGAAATTGATTTCTTCTAATTCTTGGTGGTTTGAAAGCCTATTTAACTTCTTGACATTTGTACAATCACCTTCCTTTTCTGTAGCAGAAAGCTTGAGCCGCTTGGCATTATATAGATTAAGATTGGCTTTAATTGCTGGGAGGGAGGGATGTTGGTAATGCAGGATCTTCTTCCCTTCAGATTTGTATTTTCAGTGATTGGCAATATAAAATGTATCCTTTTCATATTTTCTATTCCCATCTTCCCATTTAGTGTAAACATTTTACCAAGACTTACAAATTTGTTTGATTTGGTCTTTTGTGGTTTTTATTGTCAATTATTTATTCTACCTTCCCTGTCAAACACAGCTGACATAGACACAACGTTCACGCTCCTTATCTCATTAAGCAATCTAACATCTGAAAGTTATTGGATTCAATTCCCCATTGCTCCCCCCCCAAGGTAGTTAGGATCAGAGTTTATTCCATATTTAATTTGTTCTTCTGGGTACTAATTTTCACTCAGGCAACTTATATTCAAATTAGATGATTATTTAAAAAATGCAAGCAGAGACATTTATATGGTGTTAAATTTATTTACAATTTAAATTAGCCTCCTCCTATATCCAGCAACAGGGAGCCCTGCAATAAGGGAAGTCCTAATGAAAAGTCTCCTCCCTTGTAATTGCAATTGCTGGAGTTTTCTGCATTGGTGAACAACTCCTGTTGCACCTCCAGGGAAAGGATATCCCACCTAAAAAAGTTGTAACTTCTCTCCTGTTGTTCCCTGTCCAAGGGTTTGAAAACAGAGAAGAGGCCTATGAAGAATATTTGAAATAACTGAGTGTGTTTACTGGAAAAGAGAAGCTTAAGGGGAAAGATGAATTTTAAATAGCAAAAAGACTGTCAGATAGAAGATTTATCCACTTTCATAGAATAGGACAGTGGTGGCGAACCTATGGCATGGGTGCCAGAGGCGGCACTCAGAGCCCTCTCTGTAGGCATGCGCGCCATCGCCCCAGTCCTAGGCCTTCAGCTGGGTTTTATAAAACCTTTTCACTTTAGGCCTCCACCGCTGTGTACAAAAAAAAAAGGTACAATCAATCAGTCAATTTCAACTTCTTGCGGGGAAAAAAAAAGATCTTGCAAAGTTGGAATTGATTGATTGAACTTTTTAGTCCCACCAAGTCTGCTATTACCACCACAGCCATGCCCACCCAATGGGTCATGCCCACCCAATGGGCCACACCCACCCGGCACCCGACGATGCCTAAGTGGGTTTTGGGTTGCAGTTTGGGCACTCGGTCTCTAAAAGGTTCACCATCACTGGAATAGGACCTCAACCATCAACTGTAAATTGTTGCAAAGCAGATTTACCTAAAATCTGGCCACTAAACATGTGAATGGAGTGCAGTGCATTGGGGTGAGGTAGGTTAGGGTAGGTCAGAAAAAGAGTATAATATAGTTTTTGATAATGAAAGAGATGTGTCTAGTAATCTGTGGGACTGATTCTAATGTAAGTATACATATAGGATCACAACTGAATATGAACTTGGAAGTATGTCTTCCATTTTTTACCAGGGACATAATGACAGTTAAGTGGGCATACCAGCATATTAAGGAACAGGAAATTAGTAGAACATTTCCAAATAATCAGGCAACTGAGTTGTAAGTCTTATAAAGACTTTGAACAAATGAAATGACTTTGAACAAATGAAAAGCTTTGTGTGCTTTTTGATATGGTGTAAAACTGATTCCATTTAAATTCTTCGTTAATCAGTAGAATTTCAGGGTTCACCTTTTCTCAGTTCCCTATAAATAGTTAAAAAAAAGTTTTAAAAACAAGACAAGACAAATTCATTCAGAAAATCAGATGCCTTCAGCTTTTTTGTGCTGGGATTGATATTTTTAACTAAATAGTAAAGCAGGATACAAGTAAACAATAGCACCCTTTAATTATGTCTCCTCTTTTTCTATAGAAGAATGGGTAGAATTAATAAGTAAACAGAGGAAAGTATTCAGTCAGTATCTGGTTTCCAGTATCTGGTTTTCAGAAGCATTAGCCTACCGTAGTACAATGATTGTGTTCTATGTTCTATTATTCATAGGAGTATACATGCACTGTTTGCATTGCTAAGGTTTACTATAGAAAATATTATTCAGCTTTTAATACCAAATATATATTTATTTTTCACATTTTAAAGATAATGTCTAAATATGGACAGATAGTTATTACAAGCATACAACTGATATTCAACATAACAGTAATGAGTTGTTTTCATAATAATAAAAGGAAAAAAATATGAATTTTGGAGCTTTGTAACAGTCTCTACTATGTTATAAATATTAAAAAGGAAAAGAAAAAAAAAGGAAAGGAAAAACATACCTTAAACCAGGGATGTCCAACATTAGTCATTTTTAGACTTGTGGATTTTATGCTGGTTGGGGAATTCTGGGAGTTAAAGTCCACAGGTCTTAAAGTTGCCAAGGTTAGACAATCCTAGCTTATACCAAGATTTTATTTTTAAAAATGGCAGAGATTCTGATGGGGGATCCAATGGCTTAACCATTGATTGAAGCCCTGTTTTCTTATACATGATAGCAACACTGATGCACATACAAAGGAATGGGGCTTTGATTAAATGGCCACATCTATCAACTTGGCTTTTTGCTCTCCCAACTCTGAAGGCCTCTGACTCCTTGTGAGGTGCAACCCATCTCTCACTAGCAATCCATCATCCAGACAACCCAGATTGTGGTCCCAGAAATCAAATCTCCCCCATCAATACCTTTTTTGCATGCAGGTATTTGTCTGCAACATTCTTGTTTTCCTCTTTAGATAAGAAGATTCCAGGTTCTTAAGCTTGCTTTCAAATTCTTTGACGTATATGCTGAAATAGTTGTAGATATTCTTTGCATTATCGTTTATCCCATTATTTTTAATAGGAATGGATCATTGTAAATGGACTTGATAAATCTTAGTAGTCCTACCTACAGCATTCCTGATCCAGGCACGTATTACAATTCAGAAGCTGGTGATGCTGATAGGCATGTGTTTGATTTGGGTCCTCATAGCAGTAAGTCGCCAACTACTGTAGCATGGATTCTATCTTTTTGTAGGATGCAGTTATATGCCTTTTGTTCCTCAAAAATTGAAGGTTCTATTTAATAGGACTTTTTATTCCTCTCCTGAAAGCTCAGGACTTGTTTCTTCTGGGAGGAATTTTTTGAGTACAAGTAGCATAGTTTTTCAACTCTGATTTTTGGTGATATCCACTAGGCTTCTTTCTTAATTTCTCTTCCTTATACTTTTGCTTCCTTGTCAGGTCCTGTCCTGATGCCTCCTTGGTTTGATCTCATAAATCTCCATTCTTTCTTATTAACTAAACTGTGACCACGTTGTTCTAATCTTCTGACTCTTTTTTCCCCCAAGCATCATAAAAGCATGCATTTTCTGCAAATATATTCTAGGTTGTTTTTAGATAGGAATACGAACATGCCACAAGCATTGTAAGCTTTGATTGAAGAGTCCTGTCCATATATTTTCATCATCTTTCCTAAGGCACCAGCAGTAGAAAAAAAAACCATATATATTAGTAATCTCCCCATTGGGATCACCTGCCCTTTTCATCTTTTATAGCTGAGTATACTGTTCCTCTCAATACAATACTTTTTCAATAACTCACTTTTCCTGCTCCTGTTGAATTGTTCTGCCAAACACATATTAGCTCTTCTACTTCTTTTTATGCTTTAGAAATTGCCTTATATTTTTTTTTCACTCTTTGCAGCAACCCCTGCTTACTCAGTAAGGATCAGTCAGCCACCCACAATTGCCAATCAGCAAACATTTAGTAGATAATGTTTTTATCCCTTCCCATCTGAATGCACAGTAGATCCTGGTTCTGTAGTTACCTCTTCTTTCTTCCTCTCCTTCCCACCTAATAGACTTTTACAAACTCTTGTTAGTACCATGTAATAATAATTCATCGAAGTATCTTCATTTTAGGGCCTAATTTGTTCTTTAGGAATAACATATATTTTCATAATTCAGATCCTGTTTTGTATCTTTATGCATTGTTTTTTTCCTGATATTACATTTTATTGAGGAGCATACATGCGATATGCCATTAAGCTAACTGGCATCCAGAGAGTAACAACTGACAGATGAACAATCTTAACACAAAGCAAGAGGCACAATATTTTAGGAGTAAGGATAAATTTGAGGTCTGGTTTTGAAATATTTCCATTTTAGAAATGAATGCAGCCGTTTTATTAATAAGGAAAGAAGAAGAAGAAGAAGAAGAAGAAGAAAAGTGAAGTTTTCTTTTGAACAATAGACTGTGGAAGATTGAATGTTCTGGACAGGCCAACTGGACTTTATTACTTTTCTTTACTTTAAAAACAATATAAAATATTGTTTTTAAAAAATGTTCCAGCATATATTTAGTTAACAGTTTCCTTTTACTAATGCAAACTAATATAACTTTTTTCTATATTGTAGTGTGTAATGTCTAGAACATTATCTATTAAATGTAATAGGCATAAGTAAATAAATAGGTTAATTTTACAAACAAAATTCAATAATAAGAACCTCACAGTTCCTTCAGCAGCATTGATAATACTCTGACCTGGGAACAATTTTTGTAGTTTTGAGTTTGGACTTTTCCAAATATTTCCTATTATTAACATAACAGGTTTCAGAATTACTCCCCCCCTCATATAAATGTACAAAATTTGTCAAAATACCAGATGCCTATCTTTCTTTTTGTTCTGATATTTATTGCAGCATTTTCTCTTAGGATAGGTGGCTCAAGATTCAGTAAAGGAAAAGGGAGTTTATTTCTATCCAAACTACTTTGAATGATCTACAGTGTTGTCTTTCATTTGTCAATCTCTTTTGCCTTTGGGATTGTGACCACAACAGCTGTAATTCAGTTATGTTCCTCCTTACTTCCCCCAAAGAAAGCTGGAGAACGTGACAAGACTCCTTCACGAGGCTGTGCATTTTCAGAAGAATACTTTGAGGCAAATGCTATGAACTGCACTTTTCTTTCTTTTATTTAAAAATGCTGCAGCTGAACAAAGGAACCCATTCCCTTTTTTGTGTCTACCTACCACTTTCAGTATGACAGATTCTCACTGGGTTTGGTGCAATACGTACTTGTTTCAGGAGTGTTTTTGACATGTTAATGTTGCTTCCATCTTTCAAAGAACTGGGCAAAGACTATAGGTCTTAATCCCTGATCTGCCACTGCAGTTCTAACAATTGTGGAAATGGTGTATCTGTTCAACATTAAGTGGAAATGGCCACATTCCCAAGAACTCTCCAATTAAATCTAGTCTTTGTTTGAGACCTTCAATGATAGCAATCACATTTTTGAAACACTACTTCGTGTTTGTAGATACAGATGTCAGGGAATACCATGTTATGAAAATAACCCTGTTTTGGAATTGTTTTTAATCAAGGATGAGAAATCCATGGACTGCATGTTCCTTGCCCTCCAATAAACAAAATCCAGACAGAATTAGTTTGAGTTTCTTCCTCCTGCTTCTAGCTATGCCTAGACTGTGTAATTCCATCTCCAAGTTCATACATAAAGGCTGTCTCGATTCCTTCATGACCACAGAAATTTAACTGTGAGGCAGCCAATGTTTGAGGAGGAGGAGATCCCTCTAGAGACAAATTACTTTCATTTATTTTCTTAATCATGTCACCAAAATTCCCAAATAGCATACTGAGCTCCCGTAATTTTATAACAAGATTTAAGTGAATAATTATGGCTGTTGGAAAACTTTAGGGAAGAAGGATAGAAATGGAAGTAATGTGTCTCTTAGAGAAGCTCGCTGTTCCCATTTCCACTATAATAACCTCCAAAGGAAGAAAAAGAAAAACAACCCAGCTCCCATCTTGCAGAGATGGGTATCACAATATTGTTGTGAAGGGGTGAGATTTGGTTTCTTACTTTTCAAAGATGGGATGTCCTTTTAATGAAAAAACAGATAACATTTTAAATAAATAAGTAAGATAACATTGGTACTGATATTTTAGGCCTTTCTGTACCTTTTTTGTATCTATTTTTCAGGTAGTTATAAAGCATGGGAAGGATAGTGATATGGAATAGTTGAAACTTTGTGATGTGTATAAAGTAGAAAAGGAGAAACTATTTTCCCATTCCTAAAATACTAGAACCAAAGGCACTCAATGAAACTGAATCTTGAAAGAATTAGGACAAACAAAATGTTTTCTTTCTAGAAAACACCTAATTAAACTTCGCAATTTGCTACAATGAGATGTGTTGGCTGTCAGCTTGGCTGGCTTCAAAAAGAGTTGGACCAATTTATAGAAGTTGCGGGGAACAATAGCTATTAACCTTGATGATAGTATGACGGAAGGCTGTCTGCTGCAAAAGTAATAGGTTTCCTTGTGCAGCAGTTGGCCAATACAAGAACAGACAGTTGGATTAGATGGGCCGTGGATTCAATTCAGCAGGGCACTGGTTATGTTCTTGTGTTCTCAGGGAAGGACATGGTTATGTTCTTGTGTTCTCAGGGAAGGACATGGTTATGTTCTTGTGTTCTCAGATTTCTATATGTTAGTATTTATGTTGTAAGCCGCCCTGAGTTTTTTGGAATAGGGTGGCATAGAAATCGAATAAATAAATAAATAAACAAATAAATAAATAAATAAATAAATAGGTATCAGACACAATTACTATTAGTACCGGTAGCCTTCAGAGATGTGATATATGACATCTTATTACAGTATAAGTTATTTTCAGTTATGAGGCACTTCTTTTTGCTGCTGTAATTACAGCACACCTCACTTGGTTCTTATAGCTCTGATAAAGAAAAAAATGAAGTGATAATAATGCAATTTCTCTTTGCATGGTTTAGCAGCGTATGTGGTCTCATTTTCCCCTGACATTTTTAATAAGAAATTATGATCAAACCTTGCATGGGTTGCGTATTTAGTAAAACAAGAAAGAATTGCAGTTAGAAGTTTACACTTCTGTGCACAGTGAAGTATCTCCTTTCATAAATATTGTATTGTGTTGTAAGGAGAACAAGTGATCTGTAATGCCTAAAATAAGCTATCATATGCTTACTCGAATTGGCCTCAAAAATGTATATGCCGATTCCACGGAATCTCAGTCTTTTTGATCTAACAGAGCTTATCAAGGGTGGCACTCATGGGATTTGGTCATTTTCATAGCATTTGTACTGGTCCTCAATGACATTTCTGCTAATTTATTTCTGCTTTGGAAAGTTGCGAATTTGGGTTTTCATTTGAAAGTCTGAAGCTCTATGGAACATTTTTTCCCACTGGCAAAAATTCCTTTTTTTTTTGGACCCTGGGATCATCTTCTTTTTTATACGAGTAAACCACCATAGCTCTATATGAGAATTTCACTTGTTTTTAAGTACTGTATTTTTCAATTGCAAAAGGGTATGGCTTTAGTGTAGTGATTTTTCAGCCCTTGTCCTACCTCCAAGGTCACTTTTCACAAACAAACATAACCAAAAGATTACAAATTAGTGATTTGGTACCATTTTTAACTCTGCAATTCATCAGTTGGTAGGTGAACCACTTGATTTGCATGCAGTGTGGACAAATGCATGTCAACTTTAAACTGCTCCTGAAGTCTTGAGGGGTAAAAATAAAGGAAGGAATCTATAAGAATTATGGGAAGTTATACTCACATATCTGAAAACTACCAAATAGAACAATTCTTGGAAAATAATCTATATACTTCAGCTTTCAAAAGGCATTGTCATGGATCCGATAGATGAGACCAGTAAAAAGAACTCCAAGGCAAAAAGGTTTCCTTAAAGAACATATTTATTTGGCTACATAGTATTGTAGCCAAAAGTGATCAAAAGTGAATCCAAGACTGAAGTTCTCTCCCTAAGGTTACAATGATACAAAGTAATATGTCATAAATCACAGTCCCAATTAACTACTTGCCCGGGCTTTCTAACGGAAGCTTTAGCCCGCCAAAATGCAACCAGCAATGACCTTGGTTCCCACAGAACAGTTTATTGTTTTGACTAAGCTGAAAACACTCATCCCCCCTCCCAATTCTGTGGCAAGCGAAAATGAAGGGAAAATGGCTTCAGCCAAATTCATTTGTAGAATTGACAGGCATTTTGATAGAGCCAAGTAGATCTTTATGTAATATCTTACATAAGTGTTATATAGCTGATAAATTACCTCATTTTAATGAGTTCATAACATATTAAAGCAGCTGATTCCTCCCTAAACCACATTTTTGACTCAGGTGTTTTTAAGAGAACATACCAAGTGTGTGTACATTCAGATGTGATATGTGTGATTTCAATCTGAAATCATTATTGATGTACGTTCAGAATAAATTTTTATTTTCTCCCATTAAAAAATAAACAAGCACTTATACAGAGTTGTTTGGATGGCATAGAATGGACTTAGCCATCTCGGAGTGCTAGTGGACAATCATTTAAATATGAACCAGCAGTGTGCTGCAGCTACCAAAAAGGGCAACACAGTGCTAGGCTGCATTAACAGAGGGATAGAATCAAGATCAGGTGAAGTATTAATACCACTTTACAATGCCTTGGTAAGGCCACACTTGGAATACTGCATCCAGTTTTGGTCACCGCGATGTAAAAAAGATGTTGAGACTCTAGAAAGAGTACAGAGAAGAGCAACAAAGATGATTAGGGGACTGGAGGCTAAAGCATATAAGGAACGGTTGCTGGAATTGGGTATGTCCAGTTTAATGAAGAGAAGGATGAGGGGGGACATGATAGCAGTGTTCCAATATCTCAGCGGCTGCCACAAAGAAGAGGGAGTCAAGCTATTTTCCAAAGTGCCTGAAGGCAGGACAAGAAGCAACAGGTGGAAACTAACCAAAGAGAGAAGCAACCTAGAACTAAGGAGAAACTTCCTGACAGATAGAACAATTAACCAGTGGAACAACCTGCCTCCAGAAGTGGTGAATGCTCCAACACTGGAAGTTTTTAAGAAGAAACTGGACAGCCATTTGTCCGAAATGGTATAGGGTTTCCTGCCTGAGCAGGGTGTTGGACTAATGACCTCCAAGGTTCCTTCCAACTTTATCATTATTATTATTATTATTGTAATTTCTTTGACTTTTTTTAAACAGAAACTTGTATTTTTTCAATTATATAGTTACTGAACAGCTTCAAGCATAAATATGTGAGGAAGGACAAATAAAGTGCTTGTTTTCAGTCATTCTTAGCTGGAGTTTGATCCGCATCTGTCTTTTCAACAAGCAGGTTGTATCGGGTATTCTGGCTTATTTCTTAAATATTGATCTGTGGAGTGTTTCCTGCTAGGTTAGGTTAGTCCATCAGTACATAAGAGTTGAATTTCCTGTGACATTCAATTATATAATTTAATATTGCATTGTAACGTCACAAAGTGACAGATCTGGGAAGCATGGGAAGGCCAAGCCTAACTTGAAATCATAATACAAATGGCCCTTCTGAATCTGCTTTTTGATTCAGAAGTTCACCAGTGGCAATGGAAATTGCCACCCAGATACAGAAGATTATTTATAGGATTGTACTACATATAAGGCTTTATTTTAAGTCTACAAATACCTCTGCACCAGAAATAATAAAGTAGCCTCTATTTTTTTTCTGTGGGTCTGACATTTATTTTGCAAATGCTTTGGAAAATATGTTCTTTGCATTCAGGTATTTGATGGGTCAAAAATTTAGCCATGTTTTAAAATGCAAATGATTTAACCGTTGGTGTTCTGGATAATAGTAATAGACAAAAAAGCCTGGATAGTGAAAATTACAATACCTGGAGACGGCAAAACAGAAGAGAAAGAACTGAAGAAAACTCACAAAATACAAACACCTGCAAATTGAAGTAGAATAATTGTGACAAAAGAAAGCAAAGATAGTACCAATAGTAAGAGGAGCCTTGAGTACATTTTCAAAATATCTGGAGTATTGAATACCCTTGGCATTGACAAAATCACCATCAGTTAATTGCAAAAGGCTGCTTTACTTGGAACAGCTTACATCCTGCAATGATATCTTTAATATTATTAAACAACAACATCTGCCTATCCCATGTCCTTGGGAAGGTCTCGGTAGGTGGACAGAAATGCCAAATCCAGCCTAAACATTTGACTGACAGTGTACCAATCATAATAATTTTTCTGTAGTGTACATAGAAAACAATTTAAAATTACTTTCCCTCATTTTTTTGAGGGGAAGCATACATGCTGCAAACTCTGTGTGGGGTCAGGAAAGGCACCCGGCCAGTAAATGCTCAGTTCCATCCAGTCACCCTGACTTTACCCTAAATTAAGGAATTACACGGTCATAAATTTATATAAGGAATTTATATAAGGAAGTATGTGTCTGAAGCCATATCTTGATTTATTTTTGCTTGTTTTATTTGTAATATATAATGTGTTTCACATTACAATCATATACATTATCTTTCTGAACTGATACTATCCAGTCCTTTGCCCACAATACTAGTTCAACAGCAAAAAGTCTGCAACTGAGGGCTGAGAATTTTACAGAAAGTTGGAAAAGCAAATACGTGTTTTCACCAAGCACTTAAAAACTGTGAGGGCAGAGCTCATTGTAATCTCCTTAAGCAGCGTAGTCCTTTCCTTCAGTTCAAACTGACACACTTTTTTTTAAAGAGGGACTTCCCTGCTGATCTGAGTGAAAGAGCAGGCTTATAATTTGCGTTTCCAAAAGCTATCCCTATGAGTATCAGTATAAACTAGAGAAGTAGTTCTGAAGCTGTCCTAAAAGTCAAGCCATGCCATTTAGTTTGGATTACTTCCTGGTACTTTATTCAAAATCAAAATTCCTCCCTTAATTTGTCTATTAATTGCATAGTCATTTAATTCTAAATAGCTTTCATCACAACATTTACTACTTGACGGAAACAGTTGTTAGAATGTCACTACTTTTCATTGCATGCCCGATTTCTGTGCTTCGCTTTCCAGCTGGAAGCTTTCAGTGAAGAATAAGATACTCAAGGCAAAAGTCAATCTTTCATTTCTGTTATGATGCCATCTCTTTCATACTGTTATAAATATTTAAAATACAAGTAAAATTCAGTCTTCAACTTATCTTCCTATCATCATTAAAAAAGAAGCAAAGAGAAACAAAGCAGCAATCAATTTTAACATATATTGTTGCTTTTTCAGAAAATGCTGTTGGAAGATACTACTGATTGCAAAAAGAAAGCTTAATTGGGAAAAAGGTGAACGCAATCACAACTGACAGTATAGTTTGAATTCACTTGGGATAACATTTAACTAACTCTTCAGGAGAATTCTGACAACCCTAACATATAGTACAGTGGTTCTCAACCTTTCTGAGGTTGAGACCCCACTTGCCCCGCCCATGCGCGCTGCGACCCCGAACAGGGGGCGCACACGTGCGCGCGTGCGCGCAAAAAAAAAATTTTAAATTTTTTTTAAAAAAACAAAAAAACACAAAATGGCAGCCGGGAGGGGCAGATCTGCGCATGCGCGGATCGGCCCATCGCACGCGCCACGCATGCGTGCATCCGCCCATCGTGGGCCGCCATTTTGTTTTTTTTTAAATTTTTTTTAAAAAAAAATTAAAAAAATAAAAAACAACAACAAAATGGCGGCCGTGACGAGCGGATCTGCGCATGCGCGGATCGGCCCGTCGCACATGCCACACATGCACACATCTGCCGGTCGCGGGCCGCCATTTTGTTTTTTTTATTTTTTATTTAAATTTTTTTTTAAAAAATAAAAAAACAAAACAAAATGGCGGCCGCGACGGGCGGATCTGCGCCTGCGTGGATTGGCCCGTCGCACGCACCGCGCATGCACATATCCGCCCGTTGCGGTCCGCCATTTTGTTTTTATTTTATTTTATTTTTTTTAATTTTTTTTTAATTTTTTTTAATTTTTTTTCATTTTTTTTCATTTTTTTTAATTTTTTTTAATTTTTTTTTCCGGCGCGACGGGCGGATCTGAGCGTGCACGGCGCGCGTGCCAAAAAAAATTAAAAAATAAATAAATAAATAAATAAATAAAATAAAAAATAAAAAAAACAAAATGGCGGCCGGTGGTGCCCGGCGACCCCCGCGAAATGGTCTCGCGACCCCAAATTGGGTCGCGACCCCAAGGTTGAGAACCACTGATATAGTAGATATATTTATGTGGATTAATAGCAGTAAAAATTCTTTGTTTGAACATACTTAACTTATAGGTTAAAATGCTTATATTAAGTATTGATAGTTTATCCTAAACTATCTCAATTTTGACAAATTTAAAATCTATGAACCAACTCCCAGAATTGGTGAGGAAGCATATTAACTAGGGGAGCCTGGGAGTTGAAGTCCATGCTTCTTAAAGGTGCTAAAGTTTAGAAACACTGTCCCAATGCTTCATTTGTTCCAGGAAGAAAAACTTTATATTATTGATTGCTTTGGCCAGTGCAACTAAGCAAAAAGTCCAGTCAGACCTGACACAATACTCCAGGTGCAATCTGATTCACATAGGCAGAACTATCATTTCTTGTGATCTTTGTACTATACATCTGTCTATAGATTTCATTAGTGCTTTGGCAATTGTAGCATACTAATGGTTTGGGTTTAATCTTTGGTGCACCAGGATGCCTAGATTCATCTTACAAGTGCTACAGTTGAGCTGGGTACCACCTATCTTATACCTATATTTTGGCTTTTCTTATCCAGGTACAAAATTTCTACATTTCGTGCAACTGAATTGCATTGTGTTTAATAGGCCCCAATGTTCAAGTATAAGTTTTAAACTTAAGAAATAACACTCTCCAAGGCTTGTGTTTTTTGCAGTTTTGATGAAAATGTTGAAAAGCACTGGACCCAGGATATCCCTGAGCACTCCACTGGATAAATCATTCCATGGATGGCATACAGTAGAACCATTAAGGATCATAGGGCTAGGTGAATTGTATAACCAATTGTCAATCCATCTGGTAATAGGATAATTTTTCACCCATTATTCTGTTTTGTGTCAAGAATGAGGCTATGATCAAACACCTTAGCAAATTCTGAATACTATATATTATAACCCAAGCATTTTAAAATAGGAACTTAGCACATGCTATGTATAAAATACAGGTTAAAATAAAGAAGCATGTTTTCAATTTTTAAAATGTTAAACTAATTATATGCCACAATGATTGTGGCTTGACCATGGCACTCGAATGAATTTCTTACTGGGCCTTAAGTGTAGCTTGTATTATAGCACAGTTTGGGCCAACAATCTAAGAAAGACCTGTGTATGGCCTTCATGCTATTCTTTTTCTTCGTGTAATTCAAATCTTTGATATTTTTTTTATCTCTCTCCCCTTTTAGTTCAACAAATTTTATTAATATAACACTGGCTTTGAATCATGTACATATTAGTATATCATCATTCTTATTTTGAATATTTTGTTACACTGACCTGTCAATAAAAAATACTTTGGAGGATTTTCATTTTGAAATTCAGTAGGAATGACACTTACAATTAAGATTTTAGGTGTGTTTGGATTAATTGACAAATAAAAATAATAATAAAAAAGAAACTGATTCCTTAGTTAGATCTTCTGTGAGATATTAAGATAGGCAGGCCAGCAATTGCATCATTTGGAGACATAAAACAGGCCTGCTCAACCAAGGCTGCCCAAAATGCACCTGCCAGCTGTGAATGTCTTGTTGCATATATCATAACATGAAAAACAACAAATTTATTATCTCGTATAAGCATGGGAGCTGTATGTGGATGAAAGAATATCCAATGAAAAGATAGACAGCTGTGAATGTCCCAAATTAGTGCATGACTATAACTCTCTGGAATTGTTGCCCATACACTAAATGGGCCAGATAAGCAGGTCTCAAATTCTCTAGGCAAACCTTAACATTGTTTTCATTTTGTTACTTCACATCTTTTACAAGCTATTAGGTAAATCAAATCCTCCGAGAGTAAGCCTGATGGCATATCTAGTGTTGCATGATCAATTCCCTAAGTGTCTTCCCTTAGAGCCTTTAGGCAGAGGTAGATACCAAACTCTGTGCTTTGAACCACATTATTTATGGCTAAATCTTGGTCCAAAGAGACTCACTTAATTTGACTGTGCCACATCCTCAGTGTCCTGTAGAATAAGAGATAAGAGGAGGGATTTGACCAAGTGACACTATAATATTCTGTATTTAAAATCTTGTTTAAAAAAGTATAATTCAGTGAATTATTTTATTTGTAAAATATACTACTTATAGTATAACACATTTCTAGAATCATAGAATCGTGAAGCTGGAAGAAACCAAAGGATCATCTTCCATCCTCTGCAGTGTATAAGATCAATTAATCAGTGTATAAGATCATAGGAATTGGCCATGCAATCTTTTGTTAAAAACCTTCAGAGATGGAGAACTCACAATCCCCAAAGATAGGTTGGTCCACTGTTGTACCGATCTTGCTATCAGGAAAAAAAAATCTTTATTTTTAAATGAAGTTTAGGTAGTTGCAACTTGTCCAAACATATTCACAGAATCCATGAGTGGTCTCACCAGTGCAGAGTAGAGATGAATAAGGACTTCACATGTCTTTGATGCACTGCTTCTTCTAATGCAGCCCAAAGGAGGCAGCTGTCTTACACTGCTCACTTATTTATTTGTTGTCAGTGTCTACACCCAAGTCATTTTCCAATAAAGAACTTCCAAGCCATGAATCCCACATCTTGTATATCTGCCTTATATTTTTCCTCCCTTGAGGTAATATGTTACATTTTTCCCTGCAGAAGAACATGTTCCATTCAGCCCCGTCTTCTAACCTGTCCAGATTAAATTACAGTCTCATATTGTCATCCTGGGTTTTGGCCAACCCTTTCAATTTTATTGAATCTACAAATGTAATAAGCACTTTCTCTCACATTGTCAAGAGCACGATAACATTTTTGAGTAATACTGACCCCAAGACATTTTCCTGCAGGATTCTTCTGGTTACTGATTAAAGTAGATTTGTTACCACTGACTCTATGAATGCAATTAGTCAGCCAGTTCTGGGCCACTTAAATGTGGCCATTCTAACCACATTGTCAGCTGCACTGGGTACACCAGACCAGGAAATCAACACCATATGAAGGCTAAAGCTACTTTTATTGACAGTGATTATAGTAACAGAATCTTGCAATTTCATTATGCTGTACATTTCCCTCCTTTCTATAGTTCAGTGAATTAGGGAGCCACTTCCAAATGTTATCTCATACTTTTTCACTTGAAAAATGCTTCAGCCCCCTTTTGCTTAAGGCAAGAGTTCCTGCATATCTCAAGGTCATCTTCCTTACTCTTCACAGACATTTCAATAGTTTGTCAGTGAAAATGTCACGTGAAACCCTTGTCAAAGGTTTTGCTGAAATTGAGGTAAATTGTGTCCGTAGCATTTCCCTTGCCTGCTAAAGTAGTTATTTTGTCAAAGGAGATGAGGTTTGTTTCTTATGACCTATTTTTGAAAAAGCTATGCTGAGCAATTGGGGCATCATCTTCAAAAAGCTCACAAAAAGCTTTAAGATGTTTCTTGCCACAACATCTTGCAAGGTGTTGATGTTAAGTTCACTGATCAATAAGTACTGGAATTCTCTTATTTTCCTTTCTTGACATTTCCTCTTCTCTAATCCTCTGTTATCTCCACAGCTGTCTAAGACTCTTTTAATGGAATTAATTAAGTTCCTGAAAGCTCTTCCACCATTCCTTCAGGATTCTGGAGTGTATTTCATCAGGGCCTAGGGCAGGGGTTCTCAACCTTGGCAACTTTAAGACTTGTGGACTTCAACTCCCAGAATTCCTCAACCAGCAAAGCTGAGGAATTCTGGCGGTTGAAGTCCACAAGTCTTAAAGTTGCCAAGGTTGAGAACCCCTGGCCTAGGGGCTTGGAGGAGAGCAAGTTTGGTCTAGTGGTTAAGTCACCAAGCTAGAAACCAGGAGACTGTGAGTTCTATTCCTGCCTTAGGCATGAAAGTTGGCTGGGTGACTTTGGATCAGTCAGTTTCTCTCAGCCCCACTCATCTCACAGGGTGGTTCTTGTGGGGGAAATAAGAGAAGGAAGGAATACTAGGTATGTTAACTGCCTTGAGTTATTAATAAAACAATTAAAATGAGATATAAATAAATAAGCTAACATATCCTTTATCACATTCCTCCTGACCAGCATCCTCCCTTGTGTTTTTTTCTAGTCTTTGATACGCAAAACACCTTTTTTGAGAAAGGAGTTGAGTTCTCTTTTTTTTCTTGGTCATTTGCCATTTCTCCATTTGGAGTTAATAGTGAGACCTCCACCTCCTTTATCTTCCTCTTGTTATTGACATCTTTGAAGAAACTGTTTTTTCTGAATTTTCCCTTTCTTAGTATCTTTACCTCATTTTCCACGTTGTCTTCCTGATCTCATTCTTATATAACTGTGTTGAAGTTTTGTAGAATTTGTTAATTGTTCGATCCCTCTTGCAATCTTTCATTAGTCTGAATTCCTTTTCAAATTGTCTGTTCAATTACATTAACTCCTTTAGATGTCTCCTAGTTTTCTTTCTCATTGGTATAATAAGGTCCAAACAGTGCAATCCTCATTTTTTTTTCTTTCAAGACTTTCCAGCTAGCTATATTCTTTTTGCCTTAAGTTTTTCTTCCCACAGCACATTTTTCTTTAGTTTGTAAAATTGGCCATTCTAAAATTTTGGTCTTTTTAACCAAGCTTTTGTAAACAAGTTACTTCTAGTATTTGATTCCCTACTCAAAAGAGTTTTACTGAAAGGCACTGTGAAGACACAACAGCGGGGTAGGAGTAAAGTCCCGATTTGCAAATAGCAAACACCGTGCTTTGGTCCCTATACAATTCAGTATATACAATCTTAGAAATGGGGCCTTTTCAGTCTTTAAATCTATAACCCCTCTCTCAGTGTAGAAATCCAAATTAAAACATCTTCAGTTGATGACCACAGATCTCTCCCACTTTCAATAATATCTCAAAGTTAAGTAATATCAAGAAGCAAGAACTACCCAGATTTCAGCAAACTAGCTGTAATGTTAATTTGGAATCTATTTGAAATCTGAAAAGTATAATAGGAATTTCCTACCATCATTCATAATGAGCTTAAAAAGATTCTTTGAATGCTTTGAAATGCTTATTCCTAGATTTTTTTAACCTGTGCTAAATTGCTTTTTGTGAGATAAGTTATCACCTGACTTGCCCATTATCTTTTGATAGTTTATGTCTAGTCTCCTTCTTTTCCCAGCCTTCTCATAAACTGTCTCATTTGTTGAGCCTATTCTTGAAGTTATCTGAAGAAGGAGAACCATTATCTCTCTGGGCTATTGGTTCCAATGTCAAATTGCTTTTGCTGTATAAAGTGTAAAAGCAGTGTGCAATTTACATATGATAGTAACATATAGCAGTAAAATTATCCAAAACAAGAGAAAAAGTATTTTCTAAGGGAAGAAGCATAATATTCCCTTAGAATGGAATGATGAACCTGCAGATGGACAAGATGGATTATGAAATGCCCAAAACACAGTAGTCTAATTTAAAAAAAAACATATTTTTAAAAGAAATCTTAATTATAAAACTTTCCTCTGAGTTACTTCATTTGTAAATTTGTTTTGCAGCCATTAGCATGAGAAAGTTTTGTTAGTCACTTCCTTAATTAGAGTCTTGATATGTCTCATAAAGATGCTTCATATCAGAAGATTTTCCTATCTTCATTTATGGATTTTCAAAATTAGTATTCTGTGCGTACAACTGATTGATCTTTTTTTAAAAGACAAATTAGAACTGTTCTAAGATGTTCTATACAGCAAATATACGTAGGAGAGGAAAGACTTTTGCAGTCTATGCATATTTTATTTCAAAACCATTTTTGTAAAGACATCTTAACATACTTTCAGTGCTTATTTCATGTAACAACAGCTTTGCATATTTTCACTGACGATTTTGGAAATACATAGATAAATGATTATTAATATATACCATCTGCCTGGGAAACAAAGATTTCTGAGAATTTAGTTTCTGCTAAGCTGATTTGCTTATAAGAGGGAACCAAACCCATTCCTCTACTATGAAAATGAAGTTCTAATATGTTCTGACAGTTTTTTGACGTTGGCTTTACAACAGTTTCGCTATGGAATTAGGTTAGTAACATATGCTGGTCTATGACCAAAATAAATATTTGGTTAGGTTAGATCAGGGGTAGGCAACCTTGGCTTTTTTATGACTCGTGGACTTCAACTCCCAGAATTCCTGAGCCAGCCATGGCTCAGCTTGGAACCTCTCCCTTTCCCCTCAGCATGTCTGGCTCAGGAATTCTGGGAGTTGAAGTCCACGAGTCATAAAAGAGCCAAGGTTGCCTACCTCTGGGTTAGGTTAATAACATTCTTGGATTGATACAAGAAACTGACCCTAGGGTGTTAAAAAAAACTGGTGCTGTTTTTTTTTTCATTTAGATATTTACTCAGGATCTCTCAGAATAATGCTTACTACCGTTGTGCACAATATAGATTATTTTTGGTAACCCCAGAAAATACTTTACATTTTTAATTAAATGTTGCTTTTTTCAAGAAACTGGTTGGTATAGTTGTGTCCATACATATTTGTGTCATTTATTGTAGCTGTATCTTCAGAGAAGATGTTGAAGATACCATATACACAAGTATTCAAGTCATTTATATATTGGTGAAAGAATATGGCAGAAAGAAAATATAACAGGCCAACAAAATACAGTATTAGTGCACTAGGAAATCTGTTGGACCTAGTTCCTTTAAGGCAGAGGTCTCCAACCTTTCTGGGCTTGAGGACCGGAGGGAAGGAGAGCAGCTTCAAAATTGGTGTGTGTGCAAGCACGTATGGGGCCACACACACTGGCGTAGCACTAGGAGCCCATTCACACATGCAGCATGCGCTGGCACCATGCGCAAGCGTGAACGGCTGCACACACACACAGTGGCTAGTGGCCCACTCACACATGCATGAACAGGTTGTGCAAACCACCCAGGCTTGCGGTGCATGTGCAGATACCTGCCCCATGTTAGCATTCCCGTTCGCGCCCACGCGCATGTGCAAACAGGGCTGCAGGCTCTAGTGCAAGTGGGGAAATGTGTGCCCACGCATGCATGCACCGGGCAGCTGTTTCCACAGCCTGCTGGCCAAGAGCCTGCGGCCTGGGACTGGACCACGGACCATAGGTTGGGGATCCCTGCTTTAAGGCTTTAAAAGTTTTCGCCAATATTTTAAATCTTGACTGAAAAGTAATTGAGAGATGATGGATGCCTCATAATTATATAATATCGCCCTCCCAACCAAACTCCAGAGGCAGATTGCTATTTGGAAAAAGAATTTAAGGAGGCCTCAAAAAAAATAGGGTAGTCATAATGGGGGACTTCAACTATCCCCAAATAGATTGGGTAAATTCTTGTTCTACACATGAAAGAGAGACAAGGTTCCTCGACATGTTAGCCGATTATTCCCTTGAGCAGATGGTCATGGAACCTACCAGGGGAAAGGAGATCCTAGACTTGGTTCTAACTAATGCACAGGATTTGGTTCATGATGTGCTTGTAACCGAGCCCATAGGAACCAGCGATCACAACACAATAACCTTCAACTTAACCATGGATAGCAAATTGTCAGTGAAAACTAACACAGAGACCGAGGCTTCCAGTGGCTCCGCCGGCGTCGCTAGAGTCTCCCCTGTGAGGCTCCGTTCCCTGGGTTTGTAAAGCCGCAAAAAACAGCGCACATCAGCTGTTTTTTGCGGTGAAAAATCCCCTCTTCGGGCAAAGAAGAGGTGTAGAGCATCGGGAGCAGGGTTGAGCTTCTCTTAAATCCCTGGAAAAAGTTTTCAGGGATCAAGAGTGATAGCTCCCTAAGCTCCTGAAGACGCTCCTGCCCAGAGACGCTTCTGTCATCAGACAGAGAAAGACGCAGCGACCGCTTCTGCTTATAAAAACAGAACACAAGAGAGACTGTAGCAGACTGAGTGAATACAGGAGTTCTTATTGGATTGCAAGTATTTTTTTTATTGTTTTTCTGGCTATATATTTCTAACTTCTACAATCAACATAATGCTTTCAAAATGGCGTATAGCTTTTACTGCTTTCACTGTTAAGGGAAAGTGTTTGAAAGTGAAAGTGAATTCTCCATTCTTTTCTCTCTCCTTGTTCTCGTAAGCGAAGCTAGAGAGACGGCTGTAGGAATTGGATTAAAGCCAGAGTGATTGTTTTAAATTCAAAATGGAGTTGAATTTACATTCAAATGTTAAACCTATTTTGGATCGTATTGATGAATTTCATGAAGAAAGGCTTGCAATAGTGAAAGAGATTAAAGCAATACTGAAAGAGACTATTACAGAAACATTAACCAGATTCTTTCTTCCAAATGAAACTGATTTACAACCGACTGCTGAACATTTCATAATACAATCTAAACAAGAAGAAGAACAAGAAAAAGAAGAAGACAGTACTGAGAATAAAGAGAATAAAGGGAAATGGATCTTGCTTGATAAACAGTTCATCTATGGAGTGGAGGAAGAGGATTTGTTTCAAGAAAGGAAGGGATGGCTATTCCTTTTAGATAAGCAGCAAGAAGAGGATTTAATTGAGAAAAAAGAGACATTGATTCAGTTTAAGAAGCAACTTATTTATGGGACTGAGGATCAGGAAAAGCAAAGACAGAGATTTGAATTGTTACCTGAACAAAAGTTTATGGCTAAGAGTAACAGAGGACTAATGCAAAGGTTAAGACGGCTTATTTGGACTCAAATGATATTGCAAGTAAAGAAGAGAGACTTATTATTTGGAAGGGAGGCTTCGTTATGGAGGTTTACCTGGTTGAAAAAAAAACCTAGAATTCGACTGAAGGAGTGAAATTTAAAATTGTATGCAAGGAACTATGGGTAATTTAAAATTATGGACTGATTTAAGGACTAAGATTATGAGTAAGATGTAAGAGAAGATGATTAATGGAAGATATAATTAAATTGATGAAGAATGTATTTGCTCTGAAATGATCTAGGTTTGACATTAGATTGATTGATTGATGGGATAGATAAGCATTATGTGATTTAATAAGGTTGAAGGAATGTAAGTTAGAAATGGAATAAATAGATTGTATTTGTTATGGAGGTTTATTTGACAGATGAGAAAGCCCAGAAGTCGATTGAAGAAGTGAAATTTAAAATTAAATGTAAGGAATTAAGGCTAATCTAAGATTATGGGCTGAATCAAAGACCAATTTTATAAGTAAGATGTAAGAGAGGATGTTTAATGGAAGATATATTAAATTGATTAAGAACATAATTTATTTTTTTTTGAATTGAGGGGTTTATTGATATTATTTGTTTATTTTTCTAAAAAGATGATTTTTTTTTTATGTTTAATGGTTTGAAAGAGGTTGATTACTGGAAGATATATATAAAACTTGATGGTTTGGGTGATTTTATATAACCTCACAATGGATTGAAGTGATTTAAGGTTTGACTTAGATTGATGGTTTAGATATGTAAATGAAAATTATTATTCTTAACAAGATGAGTTGTTTGTTTTGTTTAATGGATTGAATTGATTTAGAGATTGTATATAGTATATAGTTTAAAATTCTTGTTAGGATTTTATAATAATTTTGTTTGATGTAGTGGGTTTTCTTTTGTTTTACCCTGTACTCACTCTGGGAAGTCGGGGGGGAGGGTTAGGGAGGGTTTATAATTTTATATATGATGTTTTCTCAACTGTAATTGGGGTTGATGTAAGAATATGTAATTACTGTTATTAAGGGGTTGCTCGGGTGGCCTCTGGGCACCACATCTGATGGAAAGAGGAAGGAGGAGTGAAGGCTGATGTAAGTGGAAGTTGATAAGAAGGGGGAAGAGTAGGATGGAGATAGAGAAGGATGGAGGAGAGAAGTAGAGAAGGAGGGAGGAAAGTAGGTAGTTAGTTGGTAAGTGAGGGGGGAAGGATAGGGTTAGGGGGGAAGGATAGGGTTAGGGGGATGTGATGGTGGGGGTACCGAGCAGTAATGTTAATTGTTTGGTATGATTATTTTCAGTTGAGTTATTAGTATTAGATGTATTGAAAAATGTACTTATGTTTTGTTTATGGATGATTGTTTATTTTAACACTATGATTTGATTTGAGTAGTTTCTTTTTTGTGTAAAAATTAAAAAAACCAATAAAATATATTTAAAAAAAAAAAAAACTAACACAGAGACCTTAAACTTTCACAGAGGAAATTTTGACAAAATGAGGAAAATAGTAAAGAAGAAACTAAAAGGAACAGTAAAAAAAGTCAAATCCCTCCAAAATGCTTGGAAACTGTTTAAAAATACGTTACAGCAGGCTCAAATAAAATGCATTCCTAAAAGAAGAAAGAGGATTGGAAAGTCCAAGAGGATACCAGTATGGCTTACGAATGAGGTAAAGGAGGTTATTGGAAAGAAGAAAAACTCATTTAAGAAATGGAAGGCTCTTCCTACCGAGGAGAACAGGAGGGATCACAAACTCTGGCAGACCAAATGCAAGGCGATAGTCATGAAAGCCAAGAGAGACTTTGAGGAGCATATAGCCAAGAATATTAAAAATAATAACAAAACCTTTTTTAAGTACATCAGAAGCAGGAACCCAACCAGAAAATTAGTTGGGCCACTTGATAACAATGGTCAGAAGGGGATAATCAGAGAAGACAAGGAGATTGCTGAGAGGCTAAATGACTTCTTTGCCTCCGTTTTCACTGAGGAGGGTAGAGAACATCTGCCTGCCACTGAATTAGTTTTCCCAGGGAGGGAAATAGAAGAATTAAACCTGATAGAGATAAACAAGGAAGATGTTCTTGCATGCCTTTCTAAACTAAACGTCAACAAATCGCCGGGTCCAGATGGCATCCACCCTAGAATACTCAAGGAACTCAAGTGTGAAACTGCTGAACTTCTAGCTAAAATATACAATCTTTCTCTAAGATCAGGCACTGTACCGGAGGATTGGAGGGAAGCAAATATAACCCCGATCTTCAAGAAAGGATCCAGAGGTGATCCAGGAAACTATAGACCAGTCAGTCTAACCTCAGTTCCAGGCAAACTGATGGAAACCATTATTAAAGATAAAATTACAGGGCACATAGAAAAACAGGCATTGCTGAAAGAAAATCAACATGGTTTCTGCAAAGGCAAATCATGTCTTACTAACTTGTTAGAATTCTTTGAGGGTGTAAATAAATACATAGATAAAGGGGCCCCAGTTGATATTGTATATCTTGACTTTCAAAAGGCTTTTGACAAAGTTCCTCACCAAAGGCTCCTAAAAAAGCTCTCCAGCCACGGAATTAGAGGACAGGTCTTGTCTTGGATTGGTAACTGGCTAAATTGTAGGAAGCAAAGGGTGGCAATAAATGGACAATTCTCCGGATGGAAAGAAGTGAGAAGTGGTGTACCCCAAGGTTCAGTTTTGGGGCCTTTACTTTTTAATTTATTCATCAATGATCTGGATGTAGAAGTTAATAGTGAGGTAGCCAAGTTTGCTGATGACACTAAATTGTTCCGGGTTGTGAAAAGTGAAACTGATTGTCGGGAGCTCCAGAAGGATCTCTCGAAATTGTGTGAGTGGGTAACAAAGTGGCAAATGCATTTTAACCTAAACAAGTGCAAAGTTATGCACATCGGGGCAAAGAACCCCAATTATACTTACCAACTGATGGGGACCAAATTTTCTGAGACAACCCAAGAAAGGGATCTTGGGGTTTTGGTGGACAGCTTGATGAAGATGTCAACCCAATGCGCAGCAGCAGTAAAAAAAGCAAATTCCATGCTTGGCATGATTAGGAAGGGAATCGAAAATAAGTCAGCAAGTGTTGTATTGCCTCTGTACAAATCGATGGTGAGACCACACTTGGAGTACTGTGTACAGTTCTGCTCACCGCACCTCAAGAAGGATATAATGGAACTGGAAAAGGTGCAAAAAAGGGCAACAAGAATGATCAAGGAAATGGAGCGCCTCCCTTATGAAACCAGATTGCAACGCCTTGGTCTCTTCAGCCTTGAAAGACGGCGTTTAAGGGGTGACTTGATCGAAGTGTATAAAATCATGCATGGGATAGAAAAGGTGGATAGAGAAAAATTCTTTTCTCTATCACACAATACCAGGACAAGGGGGCACTCCCTAAAGCTCATAGCTAAGAAAGTGAGGACAAATAAAGGGAAATATTTCTTCACCCAGAGGGTCGTTGATTTATGGAATTCACTTCCTGAAGGGGTCGTGACAGCTGTCAGCCTTGACAGCTTCAAGGCAGGGCTAGATAGATTCATGGATGCAAAGTGTATCGGTGGTTATTAAAACGGATGTCCATGTGCCGCCTCTATGTTGGTTGAGGCAGGCAGGATTCCCTTGGGTACTATTTGTTGGGGGTCAAGGGAAAGGGAGGGTTTTGCCTTCTCTTTCTGCTCAAGATCCCCATGTACAATTGGTGGGCCACTGTGTGACACAGAATGCTGGACTCGATGGGCTTTGGCCTGATTCAGCATGGCTCTTCTTATGTTCTTATGTTCTTATGTTCTTAGTTGCTTTCTCAACTATAAGGGTTCTATTGAAACATGACCAATATAATTTTTGTCAGTGTTTGATAGAGCCAAACAATAAACCTCCTTTATTTTGCTTATTTTGTTTTTTTTATGCTTCATCAAATGTACTTTTTATGCAATGTGTTTGTTATATCAGGCAAGGGAGACTTCAAATAATTGCTTCTTTGAAACATCACCATTCTCATAACCCTTTTCTCTGAACTCACATTCTGGCAATTCACTTGCATGTCTTGGTATGCTGGAACTGGCCCACTCATTAAACTTTCCGGAATTTTGTGAGCTGCTTGACAGCAGAGGGGAGCTTCCATGCTTGGTATGCCAATCAGTTGTTCTGCAGCTAGTGATGCCACACATCAGCAGTTCTTAAAGATTTAGCAGCACTCTGCTTGCATGCCTCAATTTTTGTCTCTGTCTGGTGTGTTCTTTTGGTCTTCTTACTACTAATCCATGGATCTAGCTATCATTACGTGTTTTACATTCAACTCCTTCAGCTTTAGTAAGCAGGATACAAATTAGGAATTCTAGCTGCAATCCTATACTTCAATCTAAAGATGAATTATTTTGCTAGATTTAAAGCTGCCGCCTTAATCTGCCAGAGCAACCCCAAAACAATTGTACACATGATTCGTTTCACGTTTCTAAGACTGGATAATGTGAAATACATACATACATACATACATACATACATACATACATACATACATACATACATACATACATGCAACTTCATCTACGAAACGTCTTGAAGGAATTTCACAGCAGGCAGACTTCCTCAATTTTCACTGATTCTTCTTGTAATGAATATTTCAGAACAGGGAATAGTTCTGTTAGATCACTGTGTGTCAATGGAATTAGGACAGAAATATACATTTTGTTTGTGATTATCAAATCCATTGGTCTAGTCACTATCCGGTCGACATTTTCTCAAATTTCCTCCATCATTCTTTGAGTTACTTACTGCTTCATAGTGCCAGATTGAAGAGCTAGTGAGTCCTTTGAGTCATGTCAACAATGATATGCAAAAATGTATTAAGAGAAGAATAAAATCAGTAAGTTGTGGAACCTGATATTACTTGGGGCAGCCATTAAAGTCTTGCTGGAGCACAGAAGATCTATCTGAGCAGCAAGATAAGTAATATACCAACATAGCCTTTGTTTTGACCAATAAGAAATAAGCCATCATTTCTGGACTTTTCTGGGGCTACTCAGGATTGGGTCTAATTAATCTTTTGATGGGTGGGATAGACTGAGTTAAAAAAAAATCTCAGAAGTTAGTAATAAATCACTTCTGTATTCATCCTAGAAAATGACATGGATACCTGACAATGAAATCAGCAGGAATCAAATTATCTTGAGACCTTATCTCTTTAATCTGCAGTGAAGGATTGCCATCAACAGCTGTAGAACCAGCAGTAGGGAAAGTGAACATTGTCTTCTCCAGTAATACATTATCTGCCTTCACCATTCTACTTCTATCCACTGGCTTTGTAGAGTCTGTCGTCTAAGGATCTTTTCATTCTTATCTCTAGAGAAGGACAAAATAAACAAGAATAAAATAAAAAAGCAAGACTAACCCAAAATAAAAACAAAACAAAACAAACCTAACCATGGACTAATATTCCCAGCCTTAATACATGGAACAAACAATTTCTTCACTGATTTTTGTATTAATAAAAATATTAGGAAAATGTTAGCTTTTTGTTAAAGGGAAAGAGACATATACAGTTTAAGTACTAATGAGACTTAATTATTTAAAATAGGATTGTGATTAGGTGTCTTTTTTTGAACCAATGACTTATGGACTAGATTCATACAACACAACTCAGTCAGTAAAAATATACAATTCATATTCACAGGACCTGTCAAATATAGTTTTAATCTTGCTCCTTTTTGGTTATTTAATGTATTATATCAGTGGTTTCCAACTTTTTGAGTGCCAGGGACCAGTTCCATGGAGGGCAGTTTTTCCATGGACCAGGGTGGAAAAACTGCCTGGACCCGCAAATGTGCGGATAGGGCTTTGTTACTTGGACTAGTGCTAATCTGCAACCCGGGGGTTGGGGAATCCACGTATTTTATGAATGAAACCACCTCAGTGAGAGCTAAGAAAAAAGATTAATTCAATAGCCATGTTCAACATGTGGAGTCAAAGCAAGCAAACAAGCTGACCGAGCTGACTGAATAACTGAACTAAATACACTTCCATATTATGTTTTCTATTTCCCAAGAACCTGAGAAGTAAATACTTCTGAATGGTTGCACAATGAGTGGTTATAAATAGAGGACTACCTGTAACTGGAAAATACATCAGTCATAAATTCTACATAGTTTTATTGCTGGAAACAGAAATACTGCTTTTTTCCAGCTTGGGTTATGTTATAGTGGGTCTAAAATAAATCAGCTTAGCTGCCAAACAGACAACAATGTAAGAAGTATTTTGATTCTGAAGCATGGAAGGAGCCAGTTTTAATAATCCAACTCACTATAACAGTGCAGAAAGTCTATTTGTTATGAGACAGAGATATGTATGCAATCGAAAATGTTTTGCTTCAGAACTTAAATAAATAAATAAATTATGCCTTAGAAGTTTGGTTGAACTGTTTTGAGTAGGTTGTGATTTGCCTGAACAGAAACTCAGAATATTATGTTTGTTCCAGATTCAGTTGAGAGAAATTATGGAGAGATTTTATAGCGCAAATTGATCAAATCTGTGCTACTGGTTTCCCAGTCCTTCTTGCTGATAATTTAAAATCTATCCTATCCTATCCTGGCTGCCAATTGGTCTCCGAACCCAATTCAAAGTGTTGGTTATGACCTATAAAGCCCTACATGGCATCGGACCAGGTTATTTACGGGACTGTCTGCTGCCTCATGAATCCCAGCGGCCAGTTAGGGCCCACAGAGTGGGCCTTCTCCAGGTCCCGTCAGCCAGACAGTGTCGCCTGGCGGGGCCTAGGGGAAGAGCCTTCTCTGTTGCGGCCCCGGCCCTCTGGAACCAACTTCCCCCGGAGATCCGTGTCGCCCCCACCCTCTCCGCCTTTCGTAAATTGCTTAAAACATACTTTTGCTGGCAGGCCTGGGGCAGCTAACACCTTGCCCCTAGCCAGTGTATGTTTGTGTGTATGTTTGTGGAATGATTGGTTTCTTTTTTAACTTAAGGGTTTTTATATTTATGTATTTTATTGTAATTTCTATCATGTTGTAAGCCGCCCTGAGTTCTCCGGAATAGGGCGGCATAGAAAATAAATAATAATAATAATAATAATAATAATAATAATAATAATAATAATAATAATAATAATAATAATAATAATAATAATAATAATAATAATAATAATAATAATAATATCCTATCCTATCCTATCATCATCTCTAATGGCAAAATATAAGGTCCAGGGTACTTGAGGAGCAATCTCACCAGTGGTGGGATTCAGCCAGTTCACACCACTTTGGCAAAACCGGTAGCTAATTTTTTGTTGCCCAGGCCCAGAATGGATTTCCGGAAGCAGCATCCACAGAGAGAACCGGTTGTTCACATATTTGTATCCCACCACTGATCTCACCCCAATGGGACTAGTTCGCCCCACTCACTCCAGTGGAAGGGGCTTATTGTGGACCAAGTCTACCAAGGAATTCCAGTGGTTGAGGTTACATAGAAGAGCATTTTCTTCTGTGGCCCCAGCCTTGTGGAACTTTCTACCATTGGAGGTGAGAAATGCTTCCACACACACACACTTTGTAAGCCACCCAGAGTCATCGGTGAGATGGATATACACACAGAGACAAACACATACAGACAGATCTTGCAGGTCCCCGGGAGGAGTTCGGCTGCTCCTCTTTTTCGTCGGGTCCGTGATCAATCAAGATGACAAACACAAAAGGAAAGAGGAGAGGGACACGTTACATGTTCTCAAGACCCTTTCGCAAACATGGTGTTGTCCCTCTTGCTACCTACATGCGAATCTATAAGAAGGGTGATATTGTTGATATTAAGGGCACAGGGACAGTTCAAAAAGGCATGCCCCACAAATGTTACCATGGCAAGACTGGAAGAGTATATAACATTACTCAGCATGCTGTGGGCATTATTGTGAACAAGAAGGTTAAAGGCAAGATCCTTGCTAAGAGAATCAATGTGCGCATTGAACACATTAAGCATTCTAAGAGCAGAGACAGTTTTTTGCAGCGTGTGAAGGAAAATGAAAGAAAGAAAAAAGAAGCAAAGGAAAAGGGCACTTGGTTTGAGTTAAAACGCCAGCCTGCACCTCCAAGAGAAGCTCACTTTGTTAGAACTAATGGCAAAGAGCCAGAGTTGCTGGAACCAATTCCTTATGAATTCATGGCATAGTGTGTATGAACAAAATAAAATACCTTGAAAAGGAAAAAAAAAAAAAAAAAAAAAAAACACATACAGACACACACACACAGACACACTTGCTTTAATGTAGGGGTATTATCTTATATGCAACTGAGACGGTACGCTCCCATAGAGTGGGTCTCCTCAGGGTGCCGTCGGCCAGACAATGTCGGCTGGTGACCCCCAGGGGGAGGGCCTTCTCTGTGGGAGCTCCAACGCTTTGGAACGAGCTCCCCCCCCCGAATTCCATACGATGACGGAATTGCGTTCCTTCCGTCGAGAATTAAAAACATATCTATTTCGACAAGCCGGCCTGGGATAGTAGCTCCGGTTCCAACAAGGCCATAATTGGTTTTAGGGGATTGAGCTTTTAAGATTATGTATTGGGTTTTTAAATGATTGGGCCAAATTATTTAATCTATTTATAATAATTTTACTTTTTGTATGTTGATGTTTTTTAATTGGGCTGTACACCGCCCCGAGTCCTTCGGGAGGGGGGCGGTATAAAAATCGTAAAAAATAAATAAATAAAATAAATAAAATCCCAACAATTCTATTTCAGCTCATCCCAATGCTTCAGAAAAACAGCCTTTATACTTTCTAGTTCAGTTACTTTCCTTACAACACAGTCCCTGTAAAGCATTTTCTGTAGACACTTCAGCTGGGTTTCTTCTCATTTCTTTCTCTCTTCTAAACTCATCACTAGCACCCTCCTAGTGCTTTCCAGTTTCAGTTACATTTACTGTGTTAACATCCTTTCCCATGTTCCTGGCCAGTTAGAAAAGCATTAAAAATGAATGGCTTTCTCCCAGTTCCTACTCTCACCCAGAACTCTTTAAATGAAATAAAAGAAACCTTACATAAATTCTAGGTAACTGTAAATACCAGTTTGTGGAGCTTTCATGAGAGTGGTGCAATGCTGGTGTGATGTCATTTTGCAAGATTATGCTGAATGTATTATTTGCAATCAGCAAATTATGTTTTAATATTAGGTGATGGCTTTTCTGGCTCCAAGTTGATGAGCTGGAGAAAGTTTAACACAACATAATGTCACTCTGAAGGTCTCTGATTGATGTCTTTCTGATTACCTACCAGTACTTACAGAGAATGTAAATGTCCTATAACTCACTGAGCATCTGGTCAGGGAAGATTGCAATATACAATTGATCCTTCAATATGTTATTAGATTACAGGGGAAACAATTTGCATTAATAGTGTTGCAGTAGCAGAGAGCGTATAATTAAAACCTTTATTATGCTTTAACTCAGTGTTTCTCAACCTTGACAATTTTAAGGCATGTGGACTTCAACTCCCAGAATTCCACATGCCTTAAAATTGTCAAGGTTGAGAAACACTGCTTTTAACTCATTTTAGATTGTTTTATACTTATAAAGGAACAGTTTACAACTATTAACTGGTGAGGGACAGAAAGATGGAATAAAGATGAAATAACATTGCTGCCCAGTCACAGGTTTGAGATGGGCAGCTATACAAATTGAATAAATAAACAAACTGCACATTATATTATGATTTAAGGAGCCATTAGTCTGAAATCGCTCACTGAAGTTTGTGAGCAATTTCAGTAGTTTAAAAGGGATTAAGCATTTACTTGAAGTTTACACTGACACTATGCATGGTTTGTGGTATTTGAGCTTACTGGTTCTCTGAACGCTAAATAAGAACTTACTAGATATTTTTTTTTGATGACTGCTTGATACTCAAGCGTTAGAAGAGACAAATCATAAATGTATTATATAATTTAGTGCTTAATTTATTAATGATTGGTTTGTTCATTTTTTTAATGTGTGTATTACAGGAAAAAGTAGAATATGCCTTCTTGATTATTTTTACAATTGAAACAGTTTTGAAGATTGTAGCATATGGATTATTATTACATCCCAACGCATATGTTAGAAATGGATGGAATTTACTGGATTTTGTAATAGTTATAGTAGGGTAAGTCTAATTTTTAACTTTTCTAAGAAATTAACATCAAAAAATGTTTCTACTTTATGTATATGCTATAACATTCAAACAAAGAATCTGTAATTATCCTTACCTTCAGCTTTAGGAGATTGCAGTGTTGTCAAATACTTAATTGCTTTGCAATGATTTCCCAAATAGGAAACCTAATCCTTGAATATATTCCCCTTGCACTTTAAGAGGACTCCACTGAATTTTATATAACAACATCCTTTAGTAAGGTTTATATAAACACATACTTAGAATTGTTCTGTATAATGTTTTTCTTTTACAGAAATAATATCTGCATAGCAAGCCGTATATGTGTATTCTGAGGTGTGAAATGTAGCACAAGACAGATTCCTTCACTCCAAAAATTTACATAATACATGAGAGGAACATAGGGTTCTTATTACACTTTTGCCATGGGAAAAGATAACAAACATAGATTTTATCAGAAAAAAAATCAAACTAATTATTAAAACTGTCTCTGAGAAGCTACAAGATATAAGGGAAGACTCTGGATAAGTATAATGAGAGTTCTGTTTGGTAGAAATAATTCCAGTAACATTGTCTTGGAGTACTACATCAGAATAATTAGTAAGGGTTTTTTTTGGTTTTCAGACTATTAATGTAGATTATTTAAATGATTTGGCAAAAAAAGAGGAGATATTAAGAAATAAATCTCTCACCAATGAATAGTTTGCAAACATTTAAAATATTGTGCCGCATTCTGAGTAATATTGCTTGAATTAATGTTTTGTGTGGAAACTCTACTCCAAAAGATAAACATCTTTTGAACTGTCCTCCAAGAAAATAAATATATTCCAATATAATCACTGAACATCATCTCTAGCAGTCTATCCTGGCCACTGGTTATCACAAGAGGTGAGCAATAGTTAAATATAAAATTGTGGATAAAACTGTCTGCAACATGTGGATATGAACACATTTCTGTCTGAATACAAAGAAAAGAATTGGATACTGGTAATGATAGTGGTAGTGATCCTGAGTTTGAATTTGATGTTTTATGTCTGACTCTTGAAAGATACCTGGAACCTCGGAGAACAGGAGGGATCACAAACTCTGGCAGACCAAATGCAAGGCGATAGTCATGAAAGCCAAGAGAGACTTTGAGGAGCATATAGCCAAGAATATTAAAAATAATAACAAAACCTTTTTTAAGTACATCAGAAGCAGGAACCCAACCAGAAAATCAGTTGGGCCACTTGATAACAATGGTCAGAAGGGGATAATCAGAGAAGACAAGGAGATTGCTGAGAGGCTAAATGACTTCTTTGCCTCCGTTTTCACCGAGGAGGATAGAGAACATTTGCCTGCCACTGAATTAGTTTTCCCAGGGAGGGAAATAGAAGAATTAAACCTGATAGAGATAAACAAGGAAGATGTTCTTGCATGCCTTTCTAAACTAAACGTCAACAAATCGCCGGGTCCAGATGGCATCCACCCTAGAATTCTCAAGGAACTCAAGTGTGAAATTGCTGAACTTCTAGCTAAAATATACAATCTTTCTCTAAGATCAGGCACTGTACCGGAGGATTGGAGGGAAGCAAATATAACCCCGATCTTCAAGAAAGGATCCAGAGGTGATCCAGGAAACTATAGACCAGTCAGTCTAACCTCAGTTCCAGGCAAACTGATGGAAACCATTATTAAAGATAAAATTACAGGGCACATAGAAAAACAGGCATTGCTGAAAGAAAATCAACATGGTTTCTGCAAAGGCAAATCATGTCTTACTAACTTGTTAGAATTCTTTGAGGGTGTAAATAAATACATAGATAAAGGGGCCCCAGTTGATATTGTATATCTTGACTTTCAAAAGGCTTTTGACAAAGTTCCTCACCAAAGGCTCCTAAAAAAGCTCTCCAGCCATGGAATTAGAGGACAGGTCTTGTTCTGGATTGGTAACTGGCTAAATTGTAGGAAGCAAAGGGTGGCAATAAATGGACAATTCTCCGGATGGAAAGAAGTGAGAAGTGGTGTACCCCAAGGCTCAGTTTTGGGACCTTTACTTTTTAATTTATTCATCAATGATCTGGATGTAGAAGTTAATAGTGAGGTAGCCAAGTCTGCTGACACTAAATTGTTCTGGGTTGTGAAAAGTAAAACTGATTGTCGGGAGCTCCAGAAGGATCTCTAGAAATTGTGTGAGTGGGCAACAAAGTGGCAAATGCATTTTAACCTAAACAAGTGCAAAGTTATGCACATCGGGGCAAAAAACCCCAATTATACTTACCAACTGATGGGGACCAAACTTTCTGAGACAACCCAAGAAAGGGATTTTGGGGTTTTGGTGGACAGCTCGATGAAGATGTCAACCCAATGCGCAGCAGCAGTAAAAAAAGCAAATTCCATGCTTGGCATGATTAGGAAGGGAATCGAAAACAAGTCAGCAAGTGTTGTATTGCCTCTGTACAAATCGATGGTGAGACCACACTTGGAGTACTGTGTACAGTTCTGGTCACCGCACCTCAAGAAGGATATAATGGAACTGGAAAAGGTGCAAAAAAGGGCAACAAGAATGATCAAGGAAATGGAGCGCCTCCCTTATGAAACCAGATTGCAACGCCTTGGTCTCTTCAGCCTTGAAAGACGGCGTTTAAGGGGTGACTTGATCGAAGTGTATAAAATCATGCATGGGATAGAAAAGGTGGATAGAGAAAAATTCTTTTCTCTATCACACAATACCAGGACAAGGGGGCACTCCCTAAAGCTCATAGCTAAGAAAGTGAGGACAAATAAAGGGAAATATTTCTTCACCCAGAGGGTCGTTGATTTATGGAATTCACTTCCAGAAGGGATCGTGACAGCTGTCAGCCTTGACAGCTTCAAGGCAGGGCTAGATAGATTCATGGATGCAAAGTGTATCGGTGGTTATTAAAACGGATGTCCATGTGGCGCCTTTATGTTGGTTGAGGCAGGCAGGATTCCCTTGAGTACCATTTGTTGGGGGTCAAGGGAAAGGGAGGGTTTTGCCTTCTCTTTCTGCTCAAGATCCCCATGTACAATTGGTGGGCCACTGTGTGACACAGAATGCTGGACTCGATGGGCTTTGGCCTGATTCAGCATGGCTCTTCTTATGTTCTTATGTTCTTATGTTCTCTCCCCAAGGTTCCAATTCAAGAAGCACTTGAATTACTCCGAGCTATTTTTTAAACCATGAAGCCTGCTCTTCTAATGTTGTAATGGTGATCTTTTAATTTTTACATAATACATGTACAGTATGCATAAGTCATTAAAGGTTCTTCCGTATTACACCAAAGTTAAACCTTCTTTATGAAAAAAACTTTATTATCTTATGTTATAGTAACAATATGTCATGTTTTATTTCTTGTTCACCAGATTGTTTAGTGTAATTTTGGAACAATTAACCAAAGAAACAGAAGGGGGTAGCCATTCCGGTGGCAAACCAGGTGGTTTTGATGTAAAAGCTCTAAGGGCTTTTCGTGTCCTGAGACCCCTCCGGCTTGTATCAGGAGTGCCCAGTAAGTCACTGCTTCATTAATTATTTGGGAATTCAAACAAAAACATCCCTAGACTACTTTGATAAGTTTTTCTGCAGGCTGAGTATATCCTCCCCTTCCCCTTTCTCTGTAGAGTACAGTACAGTAAAATGTGATGACATGGTATATTACTTAGACACAGACCAATCTGAGATTTCAAATTGAATAAGGATCTAGTCCACAAAGTAAGCAAAAGAGTTTAGAATATATGTTTCATAGTTTAGGCCATAATTTACACATTAGGTAGTAAAATAACTGTTAACAACAACAACAACAACAACAACAACAACAACAACAACAACAACAACAATAATAATAATAATAATAATAATAATAATAATAATAATAAAGTTGGAAAGGACCTTGGAGATCCTCTAGTCCAACCCCCTGCTCAGGCAGGAAACCCTATACCATTTCGGACAAATGGCTGTCCAGTTTCTTCTTAAAAACTTCCAGTGTTGGAACATTCACATGTATTGGTCTGCCCCTGAAAAAGACATTATTATTACTGCTGCTGTGGTGGTGGATACCTTTCTGCCTAAAGCACTCAAGGCAATCTAAAATAAAATTGAATACTTTAAAATAGAATAAAATCAGCTGGAATATTACAGATTTGGTTGATGGATGGATGGATGGTTTGCCTTGGAAGAATCTAGCAGAACTCACTCCATGACTTAGTGTCAGAATATTATATAATATATAATATTATAATAACAGTAACAATAATAATAAAAGTTGGAAGGTACCTTAGAGGTCATCTAGTCCAACCCCCTGCTCAGGCAGGAAACCCTATATCATTTCAGACAAATGGTTGTCCAGTCTCTTCTTAAAAACTTCTAGTGTTGGAGCATTCACTGCTTCTGGAGGCAGATTGTTCCACTGGTTAATTGTTCTAATTGTCAGGAAGTTTCTCCTTAATTCTAGGTTATTTCTCTCTTTGTTTAGTTTTTTCTTTTCTTTTCTTTTTTCTATCTCTGAGAATATTTCAGGTTGAATGAAGCATCTGTTCTTTTAATCTCTTTGCTTTTAATATTTCATCCACACGCAAGGTCATAGTGCTATGTTTATCACACTATAATCTGTTCCCATGGAAATTATGGCAATTGATGTGGTTCAGGAAAATCACTTCAATAGAGGATCAAGCAATTGTCAGAGATAGTGCATAAATGGAGAAAAAGCATTTTAGTAAGATGCAAAATTCTCACTGACAGCAGATTGATAACTCTAATTTTGTATGTATACAAATCTCAGTTCGTATAAGAGGTAGCTATTTTTCTTCTCTTAACAAAATGAGAGCTTGTATTATGCTCAAATGCATCTTAAAATATGCATGGTTATTTTATTTTATCTGTGCCGTTTTCCACCCCCAGTACAATCATGCTGACTGCAAGATAGTCAGAAATGTAGCCCAATACTTCTGCAGTGCCCCAGGTTGTAAAGGCTGTGCTAAAAATAGGAGAGGGTGGCGGCAGTTTTAATCCCGATGCCTACTTGTGTTTTTTCAATTGTTCTTTGTAACTACAAAAAATCAAAACAGTATAACCAGTGCTCTTTATCTTACAGGTTTACAAGTTGTCCTGAATTCAATTATAAAAGCCATGGTTCCCTTGCTCCATATTGCCCTTTTGGTATTATTTGTAATTATAATCTATGCTATTATAGGATTGGAACTTTTTATTGGAAAAATGCACAAATCATGTTATTTTGAAGATTCAGGTGAGTAAAGAAATTATTACTTTTTAACTGGAATTGAACACTGGCATCATAAACCATTGATTGAAAGCTATAATAGTTCTCACCAAATAAATACAGATTACATACTGCTTTTTCCTGAAAAATCAAATTTAATGGGGTCAGAATTATATCCTGTCTCCCTCTTCATGAGAGACATCTACGGCTTTCTGCATCACTCAGTATGACATTTACAGTAAAAATTATCAGTTCAAGTTTTCTATATCAGAACAGAAGTGTGAGAAAATGTTAAAACCATTGGTAACTGGTTTTCAGATCTGCTAGGGTACAGTAAATACTACCATACAACTGATGCTGAGTCCTACTGCCTAAAAATAAAAATTAGTACTAGATTATTAATGATAATGGGAAGAGTTTCCCATTAGTGTAACCTGAAAAAGGATATTCTCTCGGCGGCTGATTCTGTATCTTTAGATTTTCAAAAAGAATATAACTGCTTAAAATTCATTCTTCTGACAATTTCACAAAGAAATGCTACCAAGTTCAAAATAGAAATCTGCTGACTGAAATTTAGGTGTTATTAATATATAGTAATGTAGTATTAAATAAGAAAATGCCATATAGGAAACATGATTCTGGGATCAGGCACAGTTTTACTATTCTTAAATGGGTGAAAACATATTTTTGTTTATTTTTTTAAAGAAAATCTTCCCTATATGATTTCTTTTCTATTAGCATGTAATAGAAAATATATTTTATATGTATAAAATATAAATATAAAAAGGGATGACCTACATTAGAAAGATGGGATATAATATTTCATATCAATATATAACACTGTTTTTTTGTAAAATACCATTCTACCTGATCTTTATTAGAGAGTAAAGTCTGGTAAGGGCACATTAGTATATAATTTTATTTATTTTTATTTATTTGATTTAACTTATATGCCGCCCTTCTCCTAAGACCCAGGGCGGCTTACAACAAAAATACAATAAAATTCAAACATTCACACAACATACATTCCCAGTCAACTCACATTCGCCGATGGGGGACATTCCTAGGCCCAGGGGCAGAGCGCAGCTCACACGCCCCAAGCCTGTCGGCATAAATGCATCTTCAACAATTTACGGAAAGCTAGGAGGGAGGAAGCAGTACGAACCTCTGAGGGAAGCTGGTTCCAGAGGGCTGGGGCAGCAACAGAGAAGGCCTTTACCCTAGGCCCCGTCAGATGATATTGTCTAACAGACGGGACTCGTAGGAGGCCAGCCCTATGTGCCCTAACATATCTATGCCATGATAGATATGTGTGCGTGCGCGCATGCACGCGTATACACACACACACACACACACACACACAGAGGCACTCACACACAAAGAGACACATAAAATATATATACTTTATCTTCAAGATCTAACCAGATCGAGCTTTTAAGGTTCATTTAGATAACATGATCCTTCTGACTATTGTGTTTTTTTCTGAGCCAGAGGCTGAAGACTGCTCAGCCTGAAATATTTTTTTTATTCACTTTTAGAAATGTTAGCTGAAGATGAACCTGCACCTTGTGCATTCTCAGGGAGTGGACGTCAGTGTCCCCTAAATGGCACTGAATGTAAGGGCGGCTGGCCTGGACCAAATGGAGGCATAACAAACTTTGATAATTTTGGTTATGCAATGTTAACGGTATTCCAGTGTATAACTATGGAAGGATGGACAGATGTATTATATTGGGTAAGTGGTACTTTTTGTGTATTTGAAAACATTTCATCTAAAATAAGAGTTCTGCAATTATTTTGTAATTGTGAGCCACTCTGGTAAGTAGCTGCAACTTACTTTTCTTGGATTACTTGGGTTTAAACAAATTCAGTATGGACAGCTTTTTTAAAAAAAATAATCTTATGTTTCTAGGTTTTCCAACCGTATGTTTCAAGATGTCCAGTTTTATGAAAGTCCTTGTATCTGATTATTTTTAAGCACTCTGAGATTTTTATATTAAAAGTATTTACAATTCCATGTCAACATGCTTTCAAAAATGTTTTTTAGTTTTATTTTATTTGGCAAGTATTGAGCATATAAAATATAATTGAAATCAGCGACTAAATTATCTCCTTCTTCAATTTTCTTACACTATGATAACGAAACATATTACACTTCCTGTCATTCCTGATAAGAGTTGTAGCTCCGCAACATCTGGATGGCTACAAATACATTTTCTTATTATGTATTGAAGTGATAAAAATATCACTAACTCTACTCTATCCCTTTTTACGCAGAAGTATTCCCGTCTTCCTATACAGTAAATGTGTTTAGAGTTGTACCCTAGATATAAATATTCAAAGTGATTCCAGTCCTTTACAATAGGGGTGCACAGCCTGAACCTGCAGCACTACATAAGTTTTGGTCTGTAGATCTGATGCAGCACTTCTCTAAAATGCTACCAAATTGCAATGCTTGCTGTAATCAAATTGGAAAATACATGGGAAGTAATATTAATGTCATTTCATTATTTGAAATAGAACTAGATGCAAGCTGTAGATAGCAGGCAAAGATAGCAGGCAAAGATTTGGGGACCAGATGTTATAGATAGATATGTATTCTACCCAGTGGTGGGATTCAGCCGGTTCGCACTACCTCGGCAGAACCGTAGTTAATTTTTTGTTGCCCAGGCCCAGAACAAACTTCCGGAAGCGGCATCCACACAGAGAACCGGTTGTTCCCATATTTGAATCCCACCACTGGTTCTATCTAATCTGAAAACTGGTTCAGGTGATTGAAAGTATTCTGGACCCCGGAATTTCTTTTTGAATATCAAAATTCAATAGTGCTTGCACAAAATTGATTAGTTCAGTTTTGTTTATTTTAGCAACGTAAATTTGAGCAGGAAAGTATTTTTTATTGTCCTTATTTTTTTTAAAAAGGTTGTCAAAAAATAAATCCTTGCTGACCTACCTGAAGTTCCAGATCTATTTTCTTTATAAAACTCTTATTTTATATTATGCCTTGTATGATTTTGAAAATTATGTTGAAAATTATCTGAATATAATGTCATGCCTCAGAAGGCTGACAAATACTTGGACTATGTATAATTTTCCTCCCTTAGGCAATTTTTTAAAATGTTTACAACATCAAATATTGTAATGATTTTAACCACTGTGATGGACAGAGAGTTATTTCCTCAACTAAAGACTGCTTCCTACTGAAGGGGGCAGAAGAACTCCATTAATATTAATATTTGTCTACAACCAGCAGGGATTTAATTAATATCTCCCATGTGGGACTAATTCCTAAAGTAACTTCTGCCACCCATGGAAACAGAAAATAACTATTCTGTGTTTACATATTCAGCAACAAAAACAATTGACAAAGATGCTATTCTTGTCTGTTGCTGCCATTTAATTATAAGCTTTTAAAATATTTTAAATTACTATATGGGTGTGTATACTGCACTATTACAATGCCCCCTTGAAATCACCACAATACATCATAATTGCTATACCAGGTAAAGGGCCCTTGTTTATTTGTATAAGAAGAAACAAATAATATTTAGTGGGAACTCTTGCCAATTAAACAGAAACATTGACATGTTTCCACTATCAAGTTACAGTAATCGTCAGGAGGTTTTGTTCTAACATTCAATCCAAATTGATCAGCCTTCCTGAAATTTAAATACATTATTCTGTGTTCTGCACTTGGATCAGTAGAGGTCAGGCCTTCAGTCTGGGTGCCATCTTTTCAGGCATTTGAAATATACTGTCATATCCTTCTTCTCTTTTCATTTGAGATTCCTTCACTTTCTTTATATAGGGCTTAATTCCTAGTCCCTGATCATTCTTTCTGTCATTCTCCGAGTTCTTTTTAGTTAGCCAGAATCCTTCTTAAAGTATGACGCAAAGCACAATATACAAAATGGAATCTGACCAATGCAAAGTTCTCTTATGGAAACTGTTGTGTCCTGGGCCTGCTGAGGCAATTCAGCAGGTCCAGAAATGTTGCAAATGGTCCCGGGCAACCTAAAAGCTGTCCGGGACCAGACTGGTTGGTGCCGGTCTTGTGTGCATGCGCAAGACGCGAAAAAGGGTGTTTGTGATTGGATGGGTTTGAGAGACTATAAAAGACCTGCACGCCTGTGGAACGAATAAAGAAAGAACTTGATTACCAACTTGTGTGTCGCTTCAATGCCGTGAACCCCAATATGTAAAAGTGGCGACGAAGGTGGGATCGCTGCAAAGAAAAAGACAACTAGAAGAACCTAGCTTCTACAAAAAGAGCTGGAAGCCGGGAAGTTGGCGCCCAGATCTGCACTCACCTGCCAGTACGCAAATGCTGGAGGTGGGCTTGGCAAATGGGCCTCTTCCCAGTCTGAGTTGCAGCGAGGCTAAGAGAAGCTAGCAATGTCGAAGATCAGCCGGTTGTCAGAATTCGATGTGTCTCACCTGGAGCGCTGGAACTCTTACGTGGCCCAGGTGGAAAACTACCTGCAAGTTAACCAGGTTCGAGGAGATGGTTTGAAGGCAGCAACCCTGCTGTGCGTCTGCGGGCAGGACACTTTTGATGTGGCCTAAAATTTAGTAGCTCCTGCGCTGCTTGAGTCTAACGTACACAGACTTGAAGAATATGCTGAAGGACCATTTTCATCCGAAGCTATCTGCAATTGCGTGGAGGCACGCTTTTGAGCAGAGGATCAGAAGCCTGGTGAGTCTGCTGCGGAATTCATCGCTGCCTTGAGACAAGCTGCCAGGCCTTGTGAGGTCAAGGACCTGGAAGAACGCTTACGAGACCGTTTTGTCTGCGGCCTTAAAAGTAGAGAGCTGCAACAAAAAATCTTTGCTGAAACTGAAGTCACATTCCAAGATGTCTTACATGAAGTTGCAGCTGAAGAAGCAGCAGGCAGCACTATGAAGGCCTTGCCATTTGCCAGAAGCGCTACAGCAGTCGCGTCCGTCCATCAAGAGGTCGCTCAAGAAGTGCAGGACCCGGATCCAGAAGAAGAGGTGGACAGACTTCACCAGCGTGCAGTACAAAGGCCGCAAGAGAAGCCAGTCAAGACCCCGGCAGCCCTTCTGTGTCTCGGATGCGGAGGATGCTGCAAGTGATCAGACTGCCGGTTCCGCTCCGCCATATGTTGGGCATGTGGTAGGCAAGGCCACATTGCCATTGTCTGTTTGGGTCACCAGCAGGTGCAACCTCGGGAAGAATTCCTTCAGAAAGGTACCTGGGTCCCCAGCCAACACAGGGTGGGTTTCTGCATGTTGCGCAGAAGCATTTTGCAGACAGGAACACACAAGCCCCTTAAGAAGAAGCTTCGCATTGATGTGAAGCTTCAAGGGGTTCCCTTGTCGATGGAGCTGGACACTGGGTCCGCTCTATCAATCATTTCACACAATACCTTTAAAAGGATTTGCAGCAGTAGTGGCCTTAGAATCAAAGTCAGGCCATCAAACTTAATCCTCATAGATTTTCAAAATTCAAGGGTTAAAGTACTTGGAGAAGCTACGCTCAAAGTGCAGCGTAATGCTTTCCAGGGTCTATTAGATGTGGTGGTTGTTGGGGGTGAGCGTATGAGTCTAATTGGACTTGAATGGTTTGAGGCCTTAGGAATCTAAGTAACTGGCATAAATAGTCTGCAAACTACAGGCCTTGCAGAAGTCTGCAACAAGTTTGCAGATGTATTTAGCCCAGAGCTTAGGTCCTACAAGGGGCCTCCCATTTCCTTGCGATTAAACCCAGCCATCACACCCATTAGAATCAAACCCAGGAGGGTGCCATTCGCCTTAAAGGGCAAGATTGATGCAGAGCTGGACAAGTTGCTCCAGCAGGGCATCTTGGCATCAGTGGACTCAAGTCCATGGGAAACCCCCATTGTGACGCCTTTAAAAACTAACGGGGAAGTCCGAATTTGCGCGGACTACAAATGCATCCTGAATACAGCTTTGCAACAACACGCATATCCTGTACCAGTAGTGAGTCATATTCTGGCCTCCCTCAAAGGGGGAAAGCTGTTTGCAAAGCTTGATTTAGCACAGGCCTATCAACAGTTACCTGTTGACAAAGCAACTGCGGAGGCCCAAACAATAGTGACCCTTAGGGGTGCTTTTAAGTTAAAGAGGTTACAGTTTGGGGTGAATGTTGCTCCTGGTATATTTAAGAGCATCATGGAGTGCACACTCAGGGGAATACCTGGAGTTTGCCCCTACTTTTATGACGTCATCATTGCAGGGGAGTCATCACAAAATTTGGCAGAGAGGTTAAGGGCTGTATTGTTGAGGTTCCACCAAGCGGGCCTCAAATTAAAAAAAGATAAATGCAAGAGTGGAGTCACTTCCACAGAATTTTTAGGATTTAGAATAGATGTCCAAGGCATCCACCCTGAAGAATCCAAACTAAAGGCTATTCAGGAGGCCCCAAGTCCCAAGTCTAAAAGTGAGCTTCAGGCTTCCTTGGGACTCCTCAATTTCTATGGGCATTTCTTCCCCATAAGGCTGCAATGACTGAGCTGTTACACCGGCTCTTAGATAAACAAGTCCATGACAAGAGCTTTAATGAGGTCAAGGCTTTGCTCTCATCAAATGCCATATTAGCGCATTTTAATGAGCAACTGCCTGTATGCATCGCATGTGATACATCCCCTTATGGGGTTGGAACAGTACTTAGTCACCTGAAGGCTGACGGGACACAAGTCCCTATAGCCTACTATTCAAGGACTTTGTCATCTGCAGAGCGTAATTACGCTCAGATTGACAGAGAAGCCTTGGCCATAGTGGCTGGTATAAAGAAATTTCATGATTTCTTATATGGCTGCCACTTTACGGTCTATACAGACCATAAGCCACTGCTGGGTTTGTTCACTATTAACTAACAAAACCCACACATCATTTCCCCACGTATGCTGAGGTGGTCCATTTTCCTGTCAGCATATGACTACATGCTTATTCACAAACCTGGGAAAGAAATGGGCCATGCAGATGGCCTCAGTAGGCTACCTCTCACACAAATAGAGGCAGATCCTGTCCCTGCTGTTCATATTCTCTCTATTCAGGAGCTGCCTGAATCTCCCCTCAATACTAGGGATGTGGCTGCAGAAACTGCCACTGATCACACGCTTACACACGTGCTAACATGAGTATTGTCAGGATGGCCTAACACATGTCCAGATGCTGCATTTCAAAGCTTCTGGCAAAGAAGGCATGAACTGTCTACATTTAAGGGGTGCCTGTTAAGGGGTAGTAGAGTAGTTATCCCAGCCTCACTGAGGTCTAGAGTCTTGTCCTCTCTGCATGAGGGACATCCGGGCATTGTGCGCATGAAAGCCCTTGCACGCAGCCATCTTTGGTGGCCTGGCCTTGATAAAGCTATTGAGGCCCAGGTGCACGGGTGTCAGGTATGCCAACAGTCACAGCCTGAAATGCCTCAGGCCCCTGTACACAGGTGGGAGGAGACACAAACCCCTTGGTCAAGGGTACATTTAGATTATGCTGGGTCCTTTCAAGGGCAATTCTTCCTTATCCTGATGGATAGCCATTCCAAGTGGCTAGAGGTTGTACTTGTTTCCTCTACTACTACTGCTAGGACCATCCAGGTGTTGAGAGGAATCTTCGCTACCCATGGGCTCCCTGATGTCCTCTTCTCTGACAATGGCCCCCAATTTACTTCCTTTGAGTTCCAGGCTTTCCTACAGGCCAACTTGATCCGGCATGCAACGTCAGCTCCTTTCCACCCTTCCACCAATGGGCAAGCCAAACGGATGGTACACACCACCAAAGATGCACTCAAAAGAACCACGCATGGTAGCTGGCAAAACAGGTTAGCAGATTTTCTTCTTGCACACCGCACCACACCATGTACTGCCACTGGAAAGAGCCCAGCTGAACTCCGCTGGGATCGATTCCTCATCACGAAGTTGGACAGACTGCACCCAAGTTGGACAGACTGCACCCTTCACAGGTGTCACAGCCGCAGGCACCTAGGAGACTTTGGGTGAGCAATCCGGTCTGGGCAAGGAACTATGGTCCTGGACATCTCTAGGTCAGTGCTGTTGTATGCAAAGTCTCAGGGCCACTCTCATACAAAGTGGCCTTGGGCGATGGATGCGTTCTTCGGCGCCATATTGACCAACTGCGCTGGCGGTTGTCCACCAACGTTTCCGCTTCTGGCTCTGCTCTCGGGGGGAGGAGGGCCATCAATTGCATTCCGGACTTCAACCTCCCGGCTCCAGCGAGTTCTCACACGCTAATGCACAAGGTCCAGTGACGGAATGGGAGCATTCTCAGAATTCAGCTATTGCTCCGAACAGGGAGTCTACATATCGGGGGTCATCCCAGGGTTCCACAAGTGCTCCAAACAGGAATTCTCCTGAGAGGAGGTTTGCCATAGAGGTGGCTTCTGACTCTGGTACCTCGGCCACATATATGGGGGACTGGAACCACTGGGACACTGCTGCAATGCAGGCCACTTCTGATGCTGGTTGCGGGCTCAAAGGACAATGTCCCCAAGAGGAGTCCATTGTGAACTTGGAGAATTCCACTTCACCATTGGGCTTGGGGATTTCCACCCCTCCGAGGAAACCTGGCTGGGATTCAGAGGATCCAGCCAGTCAGCTGCGGAGTGGCTCACCTGTAATCTGAAGGCATCAAAGTCCTGGTGTATTGAGTCCACCAGACGGGCCAGTAGGCCAGGCACCATTAAGTAGAAGTCCTGGTCTGCCTAGCCTGGCAGGTGAGCTGGCAGACCAGGCACCCTCCCTGACCTTGCGAAGGTCACAAAGGGCTAAGGGCCCTCCCAAGCATCTTGGAGACTATGTGAGGTTTCTGTCATTGCAGAGGGAACCTTGCTAGTCTGTAACAGGATGATGTTGACTAACACCCGGTATAGCGTAATATATACCAATTATGATTTTGGGGAGTGTTTGTTTCAGTTAAACCCAGTATTTTATAAAAGTACTCTGCCTGTGTGCAGGCCAGAGTAATTCCACTATTCCCGGCCCGGGAACAAATGTATTGTGGGTATAGTTATGTGGGGGGAGGGGGGAGGGGTGTTGTGTCCTGGGCCTGCTGAGGCAATTCAGCAGGCCCAGAAATGTTGCAAATAGTCCCGGGCAACCTAAAAGCTGCCTGGGACCAGACTGGTTGGCGCCGGTCTTGCGCGCATGGGCAAGGCGCGAAAAAGGATGTTTGTGATTGGATGGGTTTGGGAGACTATAAAATCCTGCTGCCTGTTTGTTTGCTGAGTGGTACAGTAGAACAAATAAAGAAATAACTTGGTTAACAACTTGTGTGTCGCTTCAATGCCATAAAGCCCAATACGTAAAAGAAACCATTGTAATACATCAAAAGGAATAATTGAGAATGCATTTCAGAGATGATTGAGAACTCCTTTGCAAATTATTCCTTTCCTCATTAAGACAGAATGTTTCTAGATAGTTTCCTATCTAAAATTCAAAATAATGTTTAGCCGTCTCTTTAGAAACTACAGAATCAAAAATAAAACTGTAGTGGTAAGGAATACAGGGGAAAATGAGTGAAGTTTATATTAATAAGGTTCAGATTTGTTCAGAACATTACCAGATGAAACTATTAGAATGCTAAAGCTGGAAGAAGCCATTTAGGCCACCGAGTCCAACCACCTGTTTACTGCAGAAATATAAATTTCATGTCTGACAGATGGCTGTCTGGTTTTCACTTGATCACATCCAGAAAAGGAGAGTCCATTAATAAGCATATCTCTTAGAAAAGAACTTTGAAGCATGCTGGTTAAATGTCAAGAGTTTTAAATGAACCATGTAGCATGAGAATCTCACATGGAGAGAAATTATCTGAACTGCTTTACATGGAATACCTATTCCAACACAACAAAACTTAATCTGCCACAGTTCTTTTTATTATTATTATTATTATTATTATTATTATTGTTGTTGTTGTTGTTGTTGTTGTTATTGTTATTGTTATTGTTATTATATACAGTATCTAACAGAGACTGTCAGAAAAGCATAAAAGTACTTTCTCCATCTCTAGAAGATGGTTTGAAGGATGTTTTTCTCACTATAAAAGAACTAGTGAGATGTAGTGTTTAATCAGTTGAACTTGAATTAGAGAAAGCAGATTCTTGTCCACCATCAGCCATAGAAACTCAGAAACTTTGGATCACTCACTGTCTCTCAGCAAGGATGTGATTGCATGGGAAAAGATGGAGGAAAGAATGCTGCATATGTCATCTTGCACCAAGAAAGACAGGATATAAGTCTGACAAGTAAATACATGAATATTTTTGGACCATGTTTATTTGATCCACCTTTATTTATATGGATTTAACACTGTTAACTTTGATTATTTTAAAGTTATTTTTTTAAAGATATTATTTCAGGAGTTGTGTAGCTAACCTGGTTTTGATTGTAGAACCTATCACAAATGACTCTCTTACACTATGATTATAGCTATGCTATCTAGGCTGCAAACAAAATCCAGTCAATTGTTAGATGGCAACAAAAATAGTATAGAAAACTTTTACTGCCACTTTGTGGTCATCCAGACCACTCTGAGATATCCTAGACTCATATTTTATGGTTTGGTCATCTTGTACTAGAGTGTAGAATTTCTCTTTAAAATTTATACTCACTGCTTTTAATCAATAGTTTTATCAATAATTGAATAACATATATTAAAGCTGAGTTTATGAGGAGATGAGCTTTGTTTATTCTAGCTACTACAGTTGTTGCATTGTGTATAAAGCCCTGGGCTTTAATCAGTGTTTTTTTTTAAAAAAAAAATCTGTTCAGTCATGTCTAATTCTTAGAGACTGGTTTCAGAGTTCAATAGGTAACTAGGTAATTTGATATGAATGTTGTCTGTAACAACCTGTCATTGTGTCTTTATGTAATATTTATAAACAAATCTGTCTCTTAATTATTTAAAACTTCATATAAATTATTTATAATGACATATTTAACCCTGTATATGTCATGCAATAAAAATAATACCTACATGCAGCAGATGTCATTGCAATACTGAATTACTATAATTGATTACGAATATAAAAGTCAATGTGATTTCTTTGGAAGGTGTCTGTATTCAAATCTAGCTGTTTGTTAATGTGTAATGAATGGAGTTTTCCCAATTAGTAATAGTTAGTGTTTTGGTTCTTTAGAAGTGCATGCTTTTCTACATCCTGATCCTTCATAATTGAAATATTATGTATATTAGTATGATTAAATGAATGTTCATCAAAACCAAAGCCCTGGATAGGGTTTAATCAGTGTTTTTTTTTTAAATCTGTTCAGTCATGTCTAAAGTTCCACTTGCCCCTCCCCCAATTTTTGGCAATTACCATATATAATGAACCAATACCGCTTATGCTATTGGTTTTGGGAAGTGTGGATAAAAAGATGTAGGGAATATATTAGATATTTGTGGAGAACAAGGAAACAGAAGTCCAAAGAATCTTATTATAATACAAATGACATAAATAGTGGTGTGTGTTCATCTCATTGAGTCCCTAGTTCTTTAGTCATTTATTTTATTTGTTTCCAAATTTTCCCTTAAGGAGCTCAAGATAAGAAACCTGGGAATCCTTCCATTGTGCTCTTATAAAAACTACGTAAGATAGCTTGAATGGAAATGCAAGTGTTCTACAGTCTTCTAGTGAGCTCTATGGTCATGTAGAACTTGAACTTAATCTCTGCTAATATGGGCATTTATGCATTATTAATATCCACAAACTGCCTATGGTCCAGTTGGCTTAAGTCACCATACACACATTAATATACTCAAAACCCCCACTGAACAGGAAGGTTCTTTTTATTTTGAGCTGCAGATCCTACCTAAATACTCGCTTCAGTCAGAATGCCTATTTATGATCCTGGCTTCTAAGGAAAGCAACAAGGCCAAACCCCTGTTTTATACAACACACTTGACAAATTATTTTATGTGTATGTATTATCTTAGGAGTAAACGGGCTGCACACAGAGGCATAACAACAATTCTAACAACTCTTGGTTTATTTTTATTATACGGTATTAAATTACAAGTGACGCCTGTGCTCTGATTCTCATAGCATCTATATCCTCCCTCAATGCATTTGACATATAGGATGTAGATAAGAGACAGATTGTGGTGTGTTTATGTTTTGAAATTCAGAGAACACAGGGAAGAACATAGGACAGTTTTTCTGACAGATAAGCTGTGGGTAAGCTGTTAGATTTGAAAGGCATTCCCTTTTAAGCCTGTTTGATATATGAGCCTCTAAGACCTTAGAGCAGAGCCTTTGAAATCAGCAAGGTTTTGAGAAACTGTATGTCATTCTGGCCAGGCATTAGAAGTCTGCGTTCAAGGTTTGGTTGACCTATTATTCAGACATCAAAGCCTATTAGACCAGCTTGCACTGTTTCAGAAAAATCCTGATTCTCAAGGTTATTCTAGATGCTGATAAAAGCTCCACTATCCTAAAGGCCAATTAAAATATTATGTGACACACATGCACACATACTACATAGAAAATTTCAAGACATGTAACAGGTATAGTATTTAAAAGAACTAAAGTGGAGAGATACTTAGGGTGTATCTCTATGTATAAGAGAAGGGCCTATTGAAGTAAACATTATTTACTTCTCAGTAGACAGATACTGTATTAATTGATACAATTGGTGTATTAATCTGGTGATTACTTACGGGACCGTCTGCTGCCTCATGAAACGCAGCGACCGGTTAGGGCCCACAGAATCGGCCTTCTCCAGGTCCCGTCAGCCAGACAGTGTCGCCTGGCGGGGCCTAGGGGAAGAGCCTTCTCTGTTGCGGCCTCGGCCCTCTGGAATCAACTCCCCCCGGAGATCCATATCGCCCCCACCCTCTCCGCCTTTCGTAAACTCCTTAAGACACATCTTTGCCGACAGGCCTGGGGCGGTTGACATCTTGCCCCTAGCCAGTGTATGTTTGTGTGTACGTTTGTTGTATGAATGGTTTCTTAATTTAGGGGTTCTCTTTTTTATATATGTATTTTTTATATATGTATTATGTAGTTTTTTAATATTGGATTTCTATTTATGCTGTGAGCCGCCCTGAGTTCCCGGAACAGGGCGGCATAGAAATTTAATAAATAATAATAATAATAATAATAATAATAATAATAATAATAATAATAATAATAATAATAATAATAATAATAATAATTATTATTATTATTATTATTATTATTATTATTATTATTATTATTTTCCTTTAGCATTATCCATTTATTTATACAGCTGCCAATCTTACAGACATGTGACACTGGGGACTTACAGTACAACAATAGTTAAACATTCCATAACAACCCACAAACAATCAAGAATAAGTAAAATAAAAAAGTAAACAGATAAAACCCAAGATTGTGGAAGAACAAACCCCACAATCTCATATGGTCATCTTGCAGACTCTCCTTGGGATCCACAAAACAGGTGACAAAAAAACATGTTTTAAGGGCCTTCCAGAAAGCTAATAAAGATTGAATTATTTTCCAAAAAGCTTAAAGCAACCAGAAATACTTATTTTATTTCTCTTTATTTCAATTGCTATGAAATATCCATGTCTTTATAACAATGGAAATTATTGTTAAAGCCAAATGAATAAAGTTGGGCATATAGTTGTGTGAATAAAAATTCTTCTAGAATTCTTTTAGAACAGAAATTAGATATTCTGCATAAATGTAAGGTATAAGGTTAAATAGAGTAAAATGTAATAATAATTGTTTAGAATTGTAAAATATGCCAAAACTATTGTGGACTGGTTTGCTGCATTATAAAGGAAGTTTATTTTCAGTGATTATAAGCATCAATACTATTTACAATAATACAATAAATATTTTAAACATTCTAAAAATAAAGACTATCTGCAGTAATTAAAGATTAAACTTTTAAAAAGTGGCAAAATCCATTATTTGCACTAATAAGATTTGTTGTAAGAGAGGTGTAATCCAGAAGGAACCATGAATCTAGCTGCTAGAAGTATATTTCTAGAAACAAAATATCATAAATAAATTACTAGGAAAATAAGCTTGCTCTTTAATGGAACTATTGCAAGAGAAAATATATGATACTTTGGAGAAGTTGGGGAACATTGTATAATATAACTTCAGTGTGTCTGATTTTGCATTGGATTCTCCTTTAATAGAATTAAACTGCTTGTTTTAATCTTTCAAGTATACAAACAGTTTGTATGTGAGTATAGTATTATCCTGAATACATAGTGCACACTGCCTCCTCCTACTGTGGGAAAAGCTAACCAGAATAGAATCTCTGACTTGATCCATTCTTAACAAACCAGGAGCATACAGTTGAATAAGCTTTCCTGGATTTAGATCTGCTCCTGCTGACAGAAAGAATCAGGAAAGAGTAGTTTGTTCCAAGAGACTTGTTGAAGATTAATGTTTGTCAGAAATATAGTGGGATTTACTCAAAGCAGCACATATTAATATTCCTTTTCTGCAAATCAGCTGTAGATTTCAATTTCAATTGTTGAAAAATAATATTTTCAGCCATCTCTCTTGCCCACAATCTACAATTCTTAAAATTCTTGATAGATCGATCCCAAACATTAGTGATATAATAAGAACACTGTAGGCATCTTTTACACAGCCCTAAATTATCACAGTACTGGGTAGCCTTGGACAGAAATAAACCTTATTCCAAATTTGTCTGGTAAGAGATAGAAAAGAGACAGAAGGCAACCTGAACACAAATGCTTATTGGTTGGTCTCAATCAATCTGATTTAGTCCACTACTGTATATGAAGTAATGAGATATTCCCTAGAATTAAAGGCAAGTGAAACATATTTTGTCTCTTTTTAAGAATAAAAGGGAAGGGTTCATTTATTTAATCTCCAGTATATAAAAGTTAATATGTGTCATCCTCTCTCTTTCTGTAAGTTAGCATGATATATGAACTAAAGCTGATTACAAATGGCCTTTTTGTATTCACCAAATTTGTAGACAGAGAAATTGGAGAATTTCTAATTTCTAAGGAAGGACACCTTAGTGCTGATGATAACACCAAAGGCTAATGAAAATTCTCATCTGGAAGAGTTCCCTCCTGATGTTTTCCTTTGGGATTTAATCAAAGCCTGGGAGCCAAAGGGATGATTATACAGTGAAAGGCAGGATATTTTTTGACAACTCCCAATTACAGTAAATGGCTCATTTCATATAATTAACTAAATATTAAATCTGGGTTAAGAAAACACCATTGAGATATTTTTATAACATGCTGTGGCCAAAGTAAATATATTATAGCTTAACATGATAGTGGGATTTTCACAAATATTCAATTCTGTTTTGTTCCTTGTTTAGCATGCTGTGTAAAATGACTACATTCTAAGACCTAAAAGAGGGAATATGGTGTAGTAGTTGAGGTGTTGAATACACCAGTAACATCTGGAGTCTAAGCCATCGTCAGCCTCATGGAAGTTCACAGAATGACTTTGGACTAGTCCAGGGGTAGGCAACCTTGGCTCTTTTAGGACTCGTGGACTTCAACCTTTGAAATTTCTTTCAAAGGAGAACAGAATTTCTGGGTTCATTCTAAGTTCTGAATTTCTTTCAAAGGAAATTCTCTTTCATCAGATTGAATGAGAACTAATACAAAATAACATGGTCTAAATTCTCTGCCCAGCACTAGTATAAAGTCAGTCAAAACCTCCATTCAGTTTGCAGTTTTGTGATGAGACAATAACAGACTTTCCTCCCCCAGACAAACTGAAGGAGAAATTGCACTTTAATGAATACAATTTTTATTGATAAGTTATTGAGAGACTGACATAAGAAAGAATCTTGTGAATGATACACACACAAACAGACTGGCATAAAGGCTATTCTGGAAATGAAATATTTGGGGAATTGTTCTCAAAAAATGATGTAACACAAACTGTATTACTAGGTGGACTAAGAGTATTACTAGGTGGACTAAGAATATACTGCCTATATTCAAGAGCTGGCCATTTTATTTCTGGCACAGCTGTGCTGTGGTATTTGAATCCAATGAAAAAATAAAAAAAACTTTATTTTTTTTAATGCTGTGGCTGCATGGAATTGTGGACTGTCTATTTCCCAAATGCAGGCAGGTCTCCTAGCTCCTGGGAAAAGAAAGCGTGGCATCTTTGCAGATTCTCCATTGCGGAAGTCACTGAGAATCCTTTGAATAGAACCAGATAAATTTGGACAGCATAATATAAAGATGTAGATGGAATGTTTGTGTGTAAGATTTAAAAGTATCCCTTCTTCACAAAGAGTGGGGTGATATGATTTGTATTGCTCTAAAATTCTTGGAAACTTACGGCAGGCAATGAGTTTTGTCTTCAGTTTTGCTATGATGGCAAGTTAGAAGAGGACTGTTGTGTCTTTGAAGGGCTTTTGAAGGATTTGGAGGTGGTAGTGGTGGTAATGGAGAAAAACATGCACTGGTGTACCTCAAGGTTATGATCCAGCGCTCTTCCAACATCTTCATAAATTCTCTAAATAAGGGAATAGAAGGGGAATTCATCAAAATTGCAGATGACAACAAGCTGGGGGAGAATTGCCAATTCTTTGGAAATTAGATTCAGGATTTAGAAGGATCTTGATAGAGTTGAGTATTGCACCCCTACCAACAAGATGCAGGTCAGTGGTGAGGAAAGTAAGATCCTGCACCTAGGCAAGGAAAACCTAATGTACAGGTACAGAATAAGTGATACCTGGCTCAACAGTAGTAACTGAGATATAGAGTCCTAGATCTAGAAGTTTCAGTGGACCACCACTTGAGTATGAGCTAGCAGTGTGCTGCTGCATCTGCCAAAAAAGCCAGTGTAGTCCTAGGCTGCACCCAGTGGTGGGATTCAGCCGGTTCGCACCAGTTTGGCAGAACCGGTAGCTAAATTTTGCTGAGTTCGGAGAACCGGCTGAATGCACACTGCTTCCGGAAGCCCAGTCTAGGCCTCGGAGCCCTGGAGGAGGCCTCCCAGGCCTAGAACAACCCGCTCAAAGTGCATGGATGCCACTTTTGGAAGTCCATTCTAGGCCTTGGAGCTCCAGGTCTGCATCCAATAAGAGAACCGGTTGTTCAGGTATTTGAATCCCACCACTGGCTGCATCAATAGAGGGATATCATCAAGATCATGAGACATGAGAGTTCCACTCTATACTAACTAATGAGACCTCACTTGGGATACTACATCCAGTTCTGATTGCCACATTAAAAAAAGATGCTAAGACTCTAGAAAGAGTGCAGAGAAGAACAACAGAGGTGATAAGGGGTCTGGAGGCTAAACTGTGTGATGAACATTTAAGGGAACTAGGTATATCTAGCCTCGTGAAGAGAAGGATTAGAGTGACATGATATTGGTAGCTCCAGTACTTGAGGGGCTATCAGAGAAGAGGGGATATACTTTTTCTCCAAAGCATATAAGGGCAGGACAAGAAATAACGGGTGAAAGACCATTCCAGTCTGGAACTAAGGAGAAATTTCCTAACAGTAAGAACAATTAATCAACGGAACAGTTTGCCTTCCAAAATTGTGGGAGCTCCATTGCTGGGAGTCTTTAAGAAAAGATTGGACAGCCATTTGTTGGATGCAGTAAGGTTTCCTGCCTTGAGCAGGGGTTTAGACTAGGAGATTTCCAAAGACCCTTCCAGCCCTATGATTCTTTGTTTTTAATGAAATGTCATTAGAAAATTAGTTAAACAAAAAGCAAAACTTTAAAAGTACTTTTTTAACCATGAAACTTTCCAGGCAGATAGAAAGTCTGGAGAAAAAAATACGACGATTCCTTGCATTCTTCCTGAGGAAGAGGAAAAGCGAGGCTTCTAAAATTGTTTCAATAATATGTAATTTTTATTACATTAACATATTTTAGGATACTAACAAGAGATTTCTCTTACCCATGCAATGTGTCCATCTATCTTTCTCTTTTTTGGAATCTGAGTTATTGTACATCTGGACTTTTTTTTCTTTCCTCACTTCATCATTAAGCACACACACAAAAACAAAGTGCTCTTTCATATGGACCACCCTCATTCCTCCAAATGTATTTTCTTCCTAGCTTGGATGTGTGCATGTGTGTATGTGTGTGTTTGTGTGTATGTATGTATGTATGTATGTATGTATGTATGTATGTATGTATGTATGTATGTCTTTTAAAAACAGATGCAAAGTTATGTGGGAGTTGGGGAACTGATTTTGGATTTAGTCCTAAAACTAAATTAAGGTAACTTTCACTGTCCTATCCTAAATGTATATAGTTTTCTTTCTTTGCTATTGTAACAGCAAGAACTGTCTTAGAAATATTAAACATCTATGTACATATTCTAACAATGTGACTTTCTGTTATTATCATCTAAACCTCCATTATACAAAATGGTTGCCATAACATTAACAAAAGTTATCCTGATTAATTATCTATTTCGTACAATTTACTTTTCACAAATGTGTTTCTGACTATTAAATCACTGATCTACAAATTTTGGGAAATTATTGATCTCCGAGATAAAATGTGTCAGTTCTTATATATTTTGATTAGATGAATTAGAAAACAGTGATAAAGATGCTCGTTGGCTAAAGTTTTCAAGATATTTTACAATAAAGATTTATACACAGGCGAGTATATTTGCCTACAAGGGTGGCAGGTATCCAATGATCATGATGCCTCATAACTTCTCAACAAAGTACGGTAGAACAATGAAAACGATTCCACATGGAAGTATATAAATTTATCTTCACTTTGAAACTAAAGATTATTACCCAACTGTAATGTATTGTTCTGTTATTACATTTGTCTTGGTCAGATCTATGCATCATATAGTTACATCTGGTGGCTTGTGAAAGTGTTATTGTCTATCATTTCCGAGGAACAGTTGCATGATAGTTTCCCTCAAAAGCCAAGAGGCCTCGAAACTGTATGAACAATGCAGATACATTCTGCTACATTTATGGCAAGGTTACATTTGCGTCTCAAAAATGTAGTATGACGGCTGTGGTAAAAAAAGAGGCATATCACCTATATTTTGGATGCAAATTGGGGATCAGGACAAGAGTTGCAGCCCTCATTATTGTTGCATTACATGTGCAACTTATCTGCATCATTGGCTAAGCAAGAAGAAACAGTCCATGCCTTTCACAGTCCCAATGGTATGAAGGGAACCCACCAATCATAGCAGCGACTGCTATTTTTGCATGGTTCCCCCAGTTGTAAAAGGAATCTCAAGAAAGAAGAAGTGGACCCTGGAATATCCATACATTCTATCTACACTGCGTTCTGTTCTCCATGGTGAGGATTTGCCAATTCCAGATCCACCAGAATCCTACTCTCTAGACTCAGATGGCGATAAAGACGATGAGAGGATGCAGTCGTCGATGTCAGTGGACCCAAACTTTAGCCCACCATATACTCCTCCTGAACCACAGAGTGAACTAAATGACCTGGTCAGGGATTTGGAATTGCCTTAGAGTAAGGCAGAGCTTTTGGGCTCCAGATTACAACAGTGGCACCTCTTGCAGAGTGATGTCATGAAAAATCAATAAATGAATGGAAAGTTAGGTTATTGGTATCAATAAAAAGATAAATTTATAATGATTGGTCTGGCAGCATTCTCATTGCTATATCACATTTTGCAGAAAAGTTATCGCCCTCGTAATTTTGAATTATTTTGATGCAATTTTGACCTGAAGCTGTATCTTGGAAACTGGAGCCAATTAATACTCAGGACTTAATTTTCCTTTATTAGTGACCCAATTCTGGTAAAATTTAGCTACTTTCATTTCCGAAGCTTTCTCCCTGCAGACCAGTGAATTTAAATACTGTACTCATTTATCTGAGTATAAGTAAAGTTTTTAAGGAGTTGTTTATACAACTGCATTTGGGATTTTTTAAAAAATTTCTATGCATGGTTTTCCACAATACATCTTTGCAAATTAAAAGAGAATTGATGGTAGAATGATAATACTTTGACTCAACAGCAAAGCTCTCCCCATTATATCCTGATCTCTCCTTTGGACAATCAGTATTTGTTTGTTTTGTGTGTTTGTATATATGTGTGTGTGTGTGTGAGAGAGAGAGATAGAGAGACAGAGGCAGAGACAGAGAAATTCCTGGTTTTGAATTGATGCACAGAAAAAAGAAAGGAATGGAACATCGAGACTTCATATTTAAATAATTGGAATTGAATTCAGTGTTGTCATTGCACTGATGGAGTGTACTAATTCATAATAAATGATCCTTCTTGTATTATCTTGCTTGTGAGAATTGGGAATCCCTTAGTATCTATGCAGGGTTCACACTGTCTGATTGCATAAATGGAAGTGCACTTGCTTAAATGTTGGATATTACCCATATTCTGATTCCCCCCTCCCCCATGCCATCCTTTAATTTTAAGAACTCAATTCTATTCTACACATTTAACTACATTTAACTGTTTTTCTCTGGCAACAACTAGAAGTTTCCTTTTACTGTATATATTGCCACTCAGTTCTGTCTATTCATTTTTTTGTGTAAAAATGTATAAGATGTATGGAGTACTGGTGCTTTTGTATTTTTCCCTGATATTTCTAAATATACATCTGAAGTGATGAGAAAATGATGGGTGATTTTAATCTTCTTCCCCCCCTTATATCTGGTAATTATAAAAGTGACTGTGTTTTGGTCACCAACTGATCACTATTGCAAATGGAAGCAAACGTTTCTACAAGGTCGTCTTATTTCTTACAGATGAATGATGCTATGGGATTTGAATTGCCATGGGTGTATTTTGTCAGTCTCGTCATCTTTGGGTCATTTTTCGTTCTAAATCTTGTTCTCGGTGTATTGAGCGGGTAAGCACACACCTTTTTCATCCTAGAAGCAGAGTCCATATTTCAGTTGCCATGAACACATAGGTAGAGAATAGAGATTAAATCTAAAGAATAGGGAATAAGATTTTCATGGCGGACCAGAGCTTCCTTAAGACCAAATCCAAAGCTATTTTCTAAAAACAAAGGAAGTCCCAATAAATCAATTTAAATATAAGTATAGCTATAGATGTGAAAAATACAGTTAAATAGAAATTAATTGGTCTGTACAAATAAAATAAGTAAAATAGAATTGTATATTTCCACATGACATAAGGATACAAAAAGTTATGTAATTTCCATGACTAAATAAGTAGAATTGTACACGTCATGAGTAAGCGCTAGAGTGGTGGTAAATGCTGAAGCAGTGTGCTGCTAAAAAGAGCAGATAGTGCTAATACACTCAATACCTATGTGATCTGTCAATTGTGAAAGGACTCTGCTATATAGTGAATGGCTGAATCATAACATATTTCCTTACATTTTACAGGTAAATGATGCAATAGGATGTGAATGGCCATGGATCTATTTTGTTAGTCTTATCATTCTGGGCTCATTTTTCGTACTTAACCTGGTACTTGGTGTACTTAGTGGGTAAGCCATTAAATTAAACTTGCATTTCACACCACAGTGTATAAAATGGTCTGTGCATTTGTTTTAAGTTTCACACTGCTGGCTTTTCTGCATGTGCCTTGGATTGGTATGCCATTTTATGAATGTTTGCTTTTCCAACTGCCTGAATTTTATCATTGTACTTGCCTGTGACACATTTACATTGCTTTCCAGCTCCTTCAATTCAGTGAAGAGCTAACATTGCCAGTGTTACATTTCTGCACTCCTTATAGATATGAGTACTCTAAAACAGGGGTCATCAAGTGTGGTCCGTGGCCCACTACTGGGCTATGGGCTGGTTGGCCACTGCGCCGTGTGAGTGGCTGGCTAGTGCGCACATGTGTGCGCACTCGCATCCCCCTCTAGCATCACAGTGTCACATGGGCGCTAGCAATGACATGAGCATCGGGCAGACACTAGCATTGCCACAAATGCATCCCCCCCACTCGTGCTAGTGTAGCGGTGTCATGGCGGCGCTATCATCATGGCAAGAGCAACATCTCCACTCGCTCTAGCATCACTCGAGCATTGCATGGGTGTGATGATCCAGGGCCCCGAATGGAGGCAAAGCAGTCAGCTGGCAAGAGAAACAGTTCTTTAAGCACTGCCAATGTTTCCCAAAAGCTCCCACATATGCTGGCAAGAGTTCAACCAAAGCACACATACACGTTCCTTTCAGCTGCCTCTGGCTAAAGGTAATTTCAAAACAGCTGGAGAAGTTTCCAATCTCCTCAAGGCAAGACAGATAACAAGAAAACAAAACAAAAATGTAATAAGTCCTTTTAACTCTTAGCCTGCCTGCAGACTGCAAGGAGAGATTAAGAAATGCAGTCTGTGGTGGTGAAGCAGGAAACCAACTGGTCCGGAATTCAAAGTGTCCAGATTAAACAAAGACAAGAGCACAATTCACAACTATCTCAAGATACCACATTTGTTCCTGGCAAATGCCCCACCCCACAGCATCTCCTTAAATCTTATAAATCCCCAGGTGTGATTTGTGGAATGGGGCGGGACGCTCTCCTCCCAATTGAGCCTGCCTCAGTTGTTTTCTCCTCCTCTCTGCTCTCCTTGCTCTAGGATCAGGTGGGGGGGGGGCTTGCTCCTTGCCTGAACTCGGCCTTCCCTGCTCCAAACCTGAAGGGCCCTGGCCTGCCTCAGCCTGCTCCTCCCTACAGTCCTCCGAAGCCACAGACAACCCCTCCTGGGCCTCAACAGAGTCCTGCTCTAACTCTATGTCTGTCCTTCCTCGAACAGAGGCATGACAGTGGGCATCTGTGGCACCATTTGCATCACGTGCAATCACGTCCCTGTTTGTGTGTGGCCTCCTTTGCGCATGCGCGTACTGGCACACGTAGAGGTGCCTCCACCTGGGCTGTCAATCCTGAAAGGTTGGGGACCCTGCTCTAAAACACCTGTGTAAGCAGTATTTTCAAATATGGATAATGCTGTTGTTCCCTGTTACCTACACCAAATGTAATGTCACAACACCAAATGTAATGTCACATTAGCACGTTCCATATACATTATCTTTACATTATTCATGTAAATAGGCGTTATAGGTGTTCCATATAAATTATCTTTACATTATTCATGTAAAGACATAGTTTAGCAGACACTTCATTTTTCTTTCTATTTGTACCAATTGTTTAGTTTTTCTAAGTGTTTGTTGCTCCCGCAACACTGAGGGAAACATCCTGTCTAAAGACATGAAATTTAATCTAGGGAATAGTGTAAATGTCTTGCTTGGCTGTCAGTTGTAAAAGCAGCAATAATTTATCAGTGCAAGCCATTTCATCATTGCCAAAGGGAAAGGTTGTCATCTCACCATCATGTGTTCCAGAAGGTTTCTTTCCTGTGCTAAAAAAAAGAACCTGGAATACTGGCAGACTGCCTATCAGGTGCAAAACTTAACAATTTGGAAATGGAACATTCTAGAAAACCCCTGAACATTTCATTCTCTTTCCAGCCAATGTTAAATCTCTTCTAGAACATGTTGTTCTAGAAGCCATTTAACAATTTCCAGAAATATTTCCTCCAAAGTGGAATCAGTTTAAGGGAACTTTTTTCTGTATTTTAGACCAAAAATATCTATTTTAGAGACAGACTCCCCCCCGAGAGACCTCAAATGCCCTCTAATTTGGAGATTTGCCTTAGGAAAAGACCATACCATTCCAGAGTTCCAGAGGGGAACAGACTATTTTGGAGTTCTTTAAAACATTCTGTTTCCAAATCAGTGAGTTTTTCACATCCTCTAGGTCTGTGTGTTAGTGCACGTGCTTCCATATCAGTCTTGACTTCTGGCAACAGCCTGTGCAAGTCTTGCAGTTTTCTTGGCAGAAATTTCAGAAGTGGTTTGCCCTTGCATTCTCTTTCCTGGGGCTGAGAGAGTATGACTGGCTCAAAGTCACCAAGGCAGTGTTTGTGTATTAACATATGGAAAATTGCTTGTAGTATAAAATCATAAAGAACATAAACCAAATATAGTGGTTGCACCATGTGCCTTATCCTGCAACTACTGCTGAAATCACAACTGGGAAACAGAATGTGACCCATTATTTTGATTACCATTTGTGAGCAATTAGAGCAGGTGCCTGGCTGACTTTGCCTGATTTTGGAAGCTGAGCAGGGTTGGGCTTGAATAAGAAATACATAGATGGAAGACTATCAGGAAATAATCAGGCTATAGACTGAGATATGGAAAATCATCCTTTAAGAATGTAGTAACAAAGATTGAGGAGGGGTGACATCTGGAGGACCACTTACTGCTTGAACTAAATATAGAGAGGAATATCATTTTAAATATAGACATAATTTATTGATCGTTTTATAAAATAGCCACCCAACTGTGAGTCAGGACAATATTTGTGTAACCTAGGAAGGTTAAAACTCACTGATCTTGGCCATTGTTTTAAAGCCAGAAGTCCTAAGGAATTGTATTAGTCGAAGATTAGTCTTTTACCACATACCTCATTCCTAATCTTAGAGAATATGGCTAAAGAAGCAGTTCTGTTCCTTTCAGCATATTAGTAAACTTTGATTTACAATTTCTGGCATTGTTTTCATGAAATAGTTTCAATGCCCCTATTTTAATGTATAGTTTGTATTTAAGCAATTTATTTCCTTTATTATGTTACACCTTTTTCTAATCAGTGTAAGGTAAAGATGAATAACATAAGAATCCCATTAAAATATACTATCCTGTCAATTATATATAACCAACTTACACAGCCAACCTGAATGTAACTCAGTTTGATTCTCAGTGAATGAGTAACAGAGGGCATTATATTTTGGATTTTGCATAAAATCTTATTGTTTCAGCCTCAAACACCTACAATTAAAGAATTTAGCAGTAGGCTCATAGGGAAGAATTTGGTCTTTTTCAGAGAGACAGGTCTCAAGTCCTTTAGGGCTTCATGTATTATAAGCATCAACAAAGGAAGAATGTTATAAGCAGAATCATAGCCATTGGATCAGTTTTAATACAAAATATATTTTGTCTAATTATCCTGAGTGTTGTGGAGGGGAGTAATCACATTCCATTTATCATTATAATTTTTCAACAGTAATACATTTTTTTATAGGATAGAGCCCAGGTGTCAAACTCGCCACATAACATGATGTGTCGTGAGGTATTGCGACTTTTTTCACATTGCCAGAGCTGGGGTGGGCATGGCCTCCACAGGGTGCAACCGGCCCGCAGGACGGCAGTTTGATATCCCTGGAATAGAGGGAAATTTCATTAATCTATGTAGGCAACTAGGTGAACATACACTGAAATAGACACTGGGGCAAAGACAATCTCCTGTGCATTGGTCACATTCTCTATGTTCCCAGTGGTTCCTGTTGCACAAAATAATCTGAAGGGTTATTTTTATAAATAGACAGAAGGCATGGCACAACCTGAGGGAGATGGAGGAAAAAGGCCCCTTATCTGATGTAAATATCATTTATTAATCAAACATATAATGCCCACCCTTGGATCTGGTGAAACCTTGTGCAGCAAACAAAACAAAATACATCAATCTTAAACACTAAAGGAAAACCTATTACCCTTCCCCCCCATGCAATAAAAATCTCAATAGGCACCCCTAGCTACATCCATGCCAGAGCTCCAGAACTAATGGCCTAGTCCCCACTACCTGGGGACTGGGGGACAGCCACATCTTCACAGCCTTCTGAAAAGCCTGAAAGATCAAGGCCATACATAACTCTGGAGGGAGGCTATTCTGTAAGGCTATGACAGAAGAAATACTTCTAGGACCTACCAGATGACTCTGTCTCACTGAGGGAATCAAGACTGTGCCCCTCTGCCAGATCTGGTGGGACAGGCAGAAACTACTGCAGAGAAGCTGTCCTGCAAGTAAACACAAGCAGATCTTGAATTATACACCCAGAACCTGTAGGGAACCAGTATGGTTCACTTAGCAGCAACATTAAATGGGATCTGCATTCCAGGTGAGAAGCTTTTTAAAGCTTTAGAATGCTTTTCAAGGAATGCATGTAGAATTTTATATTCATGAGCCAAAAATATACAGAGATACAGTATGAAATCATAAACAAAGACATTAGCATGCTAGGAAGATAAAGGGGGTGGTATATATTATAAACGTTGTAACATCTAAGCCCACAATAAATAGCCAAAGCAAGCATGTCTAATTATGATACAAACCCTGCAGTTTCTGATGGCAGTTAAAGTTGAGCAGCACTTAGCAACTTCCATGGACATTTCAGCAGATGGTTCTGTTAGTAAAAAGTGCATAACCTCTTCTTCAAGACAACTCGTATAGTTAGCAATGATGGAGAATATTAATCCAAAGCACTAAATAAAACATGCCAGGCTCTCTTAGTGGCTTTGTTTAAGCATAGGTTCTAAATATGGGGTGTTTCTGAACTTGCTGTCCAACACTTTTCAGCATTAAACTTTACTAATGTAAAGTTGCCTTCTAGAAGTTCTGTTAGGAAAATAATTCCACTAAAATAATTTAAAAATTTGGATCCAAGTGAAAGGCCCGCTTCTGACTTCTATCATAACTTTATTTGACCCATGCATTAACAGAAACACTTGGATGCCATTGATTTGTTAAATTATGGTGGCAATTGATAGATCTCTTAGTGAATAAGACAATTTTCTTAATTAATTTCTAGTTAACTCATAAGATTAAGTTAGATGTAGGCAACTGATGCTTACCTATTTTGAACTTTAACTCATACTAAGTCTGGCCATTAGTTATGCTGACTAGTCATGTGAGAGTTACAACTCAAAACATTTGAAGAGATCAAATTGCCAGAATTAGAAAGACTTTACTTCAATCACTGTTGTCCATCCGGTATCATTCCTCAATCGTATTTCAAATTAAAATTTGCCTGCATCTGTTCTCATTTATATGGATTTTATTTGCATCAAACTTTATATTCTTCTAATTGCTATTTCAGTTTAAGAACATAATCTTGATGCAAACTTATCTAATGTATTTGTATTGTCCAAAACATTATATATGTGCATGATTCAATTTAAGTCAAGAGTTATCAATAAATGCTCCAGACAGTCTTCTAAATAACAATCACCACATGACAGAAGCATCAGGACATTTGCTCTTATTTAACATTCCAAATAACTGGGGGAATATTTTGGAATTCTATCACTCTTACTTTCAAAATGCCCTTATCAGGCACAGTTTACAGGATGAAGTGAATCATTTTCTCAAAACCACCCAGAGTGTTTGCAGTTAGGATGAGATGTGAATTTAGACATGCCAGTTTACAATTTAACACTCAGCCAATGATAACACTAATGCAGCCAGTAAAGGAAAGAAAAACATTTTATACAATTGTAAGCGTAAGAAGGGGTCCTGGCTGACCATTAAGTCCATTAAAAAAGGAACATTGCAGTATGCATATTAAACCAGGTAGTTAATTAATGGGTGCAGTTGGTTGAAATTGAATAATTGATGAAAAATATTTTAACCACTGTGGTTTATCTTTTCAGAATAGGATTCACACTGTTTGCAACTGCAAAATTTTAAAGATTTAATTAAATGAATCTATATTTAAAGCTGTTTTAGACCTCAAGTGTTAATCTAATGGGGTGGTTTCACATTACGATAATTGAACATATAAGCACCTAATTATAATTACTGTATGAACTTTGGCATCATGTGTTGATTGTTCAGACAGCTTTTTAAAAACGAGTCCATGTGTTGTGCTAAATTATAGTTTTCTTAATCATGGTTTATTGAACAAGGTGTGAAAACATTTAATCTCCTCACCATCTTATTTTAAGTGCATCTATTTCATCCATCTGTTGATGGGGAAAAGACGAGAATTCAAGTGGGGAGCTGCTGAGCAGAGTATCACTTGCTGTATTTTTTGACAGTAATTTGACAAGCAACCTTGTTTGAATGAAGCTTAACTTGGAAAAACAATATTTTCTCCTCTTGTACAAAGAGTTTTAAAATATTTACATTCAAACACAGTATAATCAAATGTGACTGAAATTCTCCTTGAACACTAAATTGAAGCACTGCTTCTCTTTTCTTCCTCTTCCCATATTATAGCTTAGTACTGTTTCTTTACAGAAAATTTGCACTTTTACCTCTTTTCAGGAACTCCTCAGCTACACAAATCTGTGTAAACAAAATGCATAAAGCTGTCCTGGCTTTGTGAATCGCACAAGGCCATAGACCAAGAGAGCAAGTCTTACATAGCTGAGGCAAAGCTGCTTCAGTGGAGCACATTCTACAAAAAAGCAATGTTCTTTGACCATTTCCATTTTCTAAGGCTTAATAAATGAGAGATCTTTTGCTCCCTGAAAATCTACTAACAGCCTATATTCCACAAGAAAACCATAATAGATGTGATTCATACAATATCCTAAACCAGTGTTTCTCAACCTTGACAATTTTAAGGCATGTGGACTTCAACTCCCAGAATTCCACAGCCACCATTGCTGGATGTGGAATTCTGGGAGTTGAAGTCCACATGCCTTAAAATTGTCAAGGTTGAGAAACACTGTCCTAAACTATGTTATATAGTTTATAAAAGAATGGTTAGGTCCATAAAACTTACAAAACCAAAATTAAGAAACCACAAAGCTAGATCATTGGAGTTATTTGTTCTGTTTGCAAAAATATGAAAAAGTACCCAGGGCTCTCAACCAAAAAGTCATTCTCAACATTAAACAGAGTATTTCTCTCAGGAAACAAGAAACAACAGCAACAACAATAATGATGATGATGATGTTGGAAGGGATCTTGGAGGTCATCTAGTTTAACCCCCTGCTCAGGCAGGAAACCCTATACCATTTCAGACACATGGCTGTCCAGTCGCTTCTTAAAAACTTCCAGTGTTGGAGCATTCACAGCTTCTGGAGGCAGGTTGTTCCACTGGTTAATTGTTCTAATAGTCAGGAAATTTCTCCTTAGTTCTAGGTTGCTTCTCTCTTTGGTTAGTTTCCATCCATTGCTTCTTGTCCTGACTTCAGGTGCTTTGGAGAATAGCTTGACTCTTTCTTCTTTGTGGCAACCTCTGAGATATTGGAACACTACTATTGCGTCCCCCCCTTGCCCTTCTCTTCATTAAACTAGACATACCCAGTTCCAGCAACCGTTCCTTATATGTTTTAGCCTCCAGTCCCCTAATCATCTTTGTTGCTCTTCTCTGTACTCTTTCTAGAGTCTCAACATCTTTTTACATCATGGTGACCAAAACTGGATGCAGTATTCCAAATTGGCCTTACCAAGGCATTGTAAAGTGGTATTAACATTTCACATGATCTTGATTCTATCCCTCCGTTAATGCAGCCCAGCACTGTGTTGGCTTTTTTGGCAGCTGCAGCACATTACTGGCTCATATTTAAGTGATTGTCCACTAGGACTCCAAGATCCCTCTCACAGTTGTTACTATTGAGCAAGGTACCACCTCTACTATACCTGTGCATTTAGTTTTTCTTGCCTAAATGTAGAACCTTACTGATTTCACCATTGAATTTCATTTTGTTAGATAGTGCCCAATGTTCAAGTCTGTTAAGATCCTTCTGTACTTTAAGCCTATCTTATGGAATGTTGCCAGTTTGGAATCATCTGCAAATTTGATGAGTTCCCCATCTATCCCCTCATCCAAATCATTGATGAAGATGTTGAAGAGCACTGGGCCCAGAACAGAGCCCTGGGGCACCCCACTACACACTTCCCTCCATGTAGATGCGGTTCCATTGAGGACCAGACGCTGAATATGGCCCGTCAGCCAGCTACAAATCCATCTGGTGGTGATGCTGTCTAACCCATATTTTTCTATCTTATCGAGTAGTAGGCTGTGGTCTATTTTATCAAATGCTTTACTGAAGTCCAAGTAAATTATATCCACAGCATTCCTCTGGTCCATTAATTTTGTCACCTAGTCAAAGAATGCAATAAGATTTGTCTGGCATGATCTGTTTTTGACAAACCCATGTAGGCTTTTGGTAATGACTTTAGGTGTTCACTGATTTGTTGCTTGATTATCTTTTCCAGAATCTTCCCAGGTATTGAGGTCAGGCTGATAGGTCTGTAGTTTTCTGGATCCATTTCCCCCCCCTTTTTTGAAGATGGAAAAACATCAGCTCTTTTCCAGTCCTCTGGTAGTTCCCCAGTGCTCCAGGATTTTCATCACACTTGATTTAATTTTCAGAATTGTTTTACTTATTGCTTTCCTGTTGAATTTTTGATTTGGTCAAGACCACAACCTTAATTCTGGGGACATCTATTTAAGACAGCTGCTCAAAATGTGAGCTATCCTTCAATAGATTTGTTGCCTTTATACTATAAAATTAGCCCCCTTGTAGAGAGGGAATGAATTATATAGGGAAAAATGGCACATTTAAAATGTCAACCATTCAGGGGTTATTATACTGTCAACATAAAATACTTGAAGTAGTAAGAGAATCATTTCTTATTTACAAGTGGAAGAGCTTTTTTAATGAGGCGGGATAATCTGCTTCTCGGGAACAGTGCTAACCACTAGAGGATACTTTCCGTGAAGACAGATTCTGCTGGAAGCACAGCTATTTCTCTGGGTAGTCATGGGAACACACTTTTCAAATGTACATTTATATCTATAATGTGAATTTATTGTCCTGCTTGAGGACAGCAAGAGATCAATGTTCTGGCATGTCCCTGAATGATTCTTCTATATGGGAAAGTAATGGGTTTGTAGGGATACTTTTATTTAGTCAAATATATTCCTGGCAATTCCTACAGCCCTGCTATTCTTACAGTGGGTGCCCTTGAATTCCTCTATTAAGAAACTGCTCGGTTAATTATGTGGATACATCCCTAAAAACAGCTGCAGCCTAGCACACACAGGATTAAGAGAAAAAGGCATTTAAATAATGATGCACTAAATAGAAAATGGCAATGAACTGTCAGTTTCAGTTTCCAGGCAAAAGCAAACCGAAGTCACTTTGACAGCATTCCGTTTCTCAGCAGAGCTAAGGATAAATAGGAAGAGAACATAAGAGCTCTCCATTCTCCAACACAAAGAGTCTTAACAAAAATAAAAATAAAACCAACATTTTATGTATTCATTCATTTGTATGTTTTTTTATAGCTACCCATTTCATGCAGTTGACTGTGTGCAGCTAACACAGAAAAGACCACAACATATAACCCTAGGGACTCAAAAACAAACAATATTACCTTTCACACATATATAAAAAATAAAAAAATAAAATAAACAGAGGTCATTTAACTATCTGACCCAAATCCCTGGGAAAACAGCCAAGTCTTCAACATCTTGTGAAAAGACTAACAGGATTGGAGCCATCTGTATCTCGGGGAGGGTGAGGGCAGGGCAGGGGCTGCTACTGAGAAGATATGATTCTGAGTCCAACAACGTTGACCTTTGATGTTGCACAAGCAATAATGGTATTAGTGGGTTTTGTCTGCAATGAGTTCCATCTGACAGGACCCAAAGGTGAGTCTTTTCTGCTGTGGCACCCACCATCTGGAACACCCTCCCTGTTAAGATGAGGGTAGCCCCAGTCCTCATTATCGTACTTTCCAAAAAGCCCTTAGAGAGCCTGCATGTTAGCTGCACTTTGTGGTTTTGTTTTTATCTGTTTATTGTTTTTAATTTGTTTTGCAGTATTTTTTAATAGTATGTTATATTGTATGCTGCCCAGGGATACTTCATGTGGGATGGGAGGCTATATAAATTAGACAAACAAATAAATAAAATAGCTGGCAGGGCCACCCAAGACCCTAATTATATTTTCAGAAGACAAAAGAATGCATTTTGTCCAGTCTACTTCAGAGGAGATCCAGAATGATGCCAGAGCAAGTCTGGTAGACGAAGGTTTGGAATGCATATTGTTATGAGTCCTTAAAAGTATAATGCATAAGGAATGTAGCATGGCAAGTGATTTGAATTGCTATGTGATATGTGGAAAGTGTTTGCATGGATTATTTATATAATCATGTCAAGGAAAAATAAAAAATATGGGGGGTTGAATTTTGTTCTTTTTGAAAAGCTATGTAGCTTCATAAATCAATACCTCATGTTTTCTCTGCATTCCATAGAGAATTTTCCAAGGAAAGAGAAAAAGCCAAGGCCAGGGGAGATTTTCAGAAGCTACGTGAAAAACAACAGCTGGAAGAAGATCTCAAAGGTTATTTGGATTGGATTACCCAAGCAGAAGACATTGACCCAGAGAATGAAGAGGAAGGTGATGGAGAAGGCAAACGAAATAGTATGTCAAAGCTCCTCAATTAAAGATCACTGATAAAAGAAGTTGCTGTGTTCTAAAAATGATTTACAATGGCCTTCTCTAATTGACTTCCTCCAAATATTTTCGGGTAGCAATTCCAGAATACTTAATCATCATGGCTTTAGGGAGTAGTTATTGAGTAAACTTGTTGAGAATTTAAGAAGTTTGGAGGGTATTAGGTTGGAGAAGGCAGAAAGGGATTACATTCAATCAACTTTCTCAGATTCATACGTTCTTCCCAAATGAGGTCAGTGCACCCCCTGTCCAGCATAATGCCTATTGAATTTTCCAAATTTTGCTGATTTCTCAAAACCCATCCACCAGAATTTTGCCAAATTCTTTCTTGGCCCCCTATAAGATATTAATACTCACGTAGTTTTTGCATTCTCTCTTGCTATATTTCTCTTTGTATAAGGAAACAATGACAGTATTCTCCTAATCATCAAGTACAAATACACTCTTTATACATATGTTAACTTTATACATACGTTAACTAACTACCGGTAGTAGCATAGCCATTCCAATAGCAAATATCATTTGTATATTAACACTTTTCCAGTTCTATCAAGAACAGTGCAGACCATTTTTCAGAATTCTCACATTTATTACTTTTTTCCATCTGTTTTTTCTAGATATTAACCTTATTATAAAAATCTCTGAAGTTTCCCACATTCCCTCACTTTGGTTTTATTTTAAATCATTTTATTATATTTATTTTTAATTTCAATCTCTCTGAAGGAAACTCCTTGTCTACCCCTTTTCATCTACTTCAGCAGCCATTATTTATTTCTACCAAAATTAGCCTGCATTTTCTCTTTTTTTCACCCATCAACTTATGGATTCTTGCTTTTGTATGCATTGAGAAGAGCCTAGATGATGCCAGTTCATACTTTCCACCATATTAAACCTAAACTTTCTTTTCCCTGTATGAATTCATCAACTCCTCTCCCTAATTATCTTCTTTCTTTTAGATCTGTTGCAACCTTCCCTTTCTCTTATGCTTAAAGACACATAGTCTATCTTTTTCTTTATTCCACTTCTTAACTCGTGGCTCTTCTTATTTATTCCTTTTATATTCAACCTGCAATTTTTCATATGCTATGACAATCGCCAGATGGCGCCCAGATGTTGACCTCCACTACTATCCTAGAGTTGGTTTATGAAAGCTTTCACATTTATTTGTAAAATACAAAAGTACAGTCTAGCCTAGAATACCGGCCTTAGCTGCATCCAGATGTTGACCTCCACTACTATCCTAGAGTTGGTTTATGAAAGCTTTCACATTTATTTGTAAAATACAAAAATACAGTCTAGACTAGAATACCGGCCTTAGCTGCATCCATGGTTATATTCTCTGCTAACAGTAGGACTCTTATTGGTTGATTTTGACCAATAGGCCACAAGCACAACCAAAGTCCCTTTTTACTCAAGCATGTTAATACTCTTTTGTGCAAACTAAAACCTTTAACCTAAATAGCATCTTGCAAGCCAAAATACTGTTGTCCATATTCTACTAATTAGTTTATAATGTGGACATATTCATTAACTCCTATTGGGGTTTAGATTTCAAGCCAATTGATACCTTTTTAATTTTTATTTATAAAAGTCAGGCATGCTTTTATGTGAGAGTAAGCCAAAACGGCTAGGAATTGGGAATTATCCTGTTCATGACAATTATGTCTTATTATTTGATTTATAGGATGTTTACAGTATGGAATATATTATGTAACATAAAGTGGAAGCTTAAGTTTTCCTGGCAGAAGGAATATAACCTTTTGCTATCTACATTTTATCTCCTGCCATACATTTTAGACATTCCAAAACTATAGAAAAGAGGATTGGTTTGAGCTTTTACAGGCCTGTGTCTTTTGGGATTCATCTAGTGAGCTCCAGAGTCACTTCGTAAGACTGAGAACAATTTCTTTATCTGATGCATTTATAGCAGTAGATTCCATTTTAACTTCTCATTGTTAGGGAAAGATGCTCATTTATGCAGATACATGCAGAATTGAGACATATATACTGTATCATTGCACAGGCTTATTACAATTCAAAATGTCAGGCTGCATTTTTGTTATTTAATTCTTACAGATACCTGTAAATACTGCATAGAAATGTACAATATAATAGTGAGCTCTTTAAACATACATCAATTTCTAAACAGGTTATTTTAAGCATTATATCCCAATTAGACATCTTTGACATGCCATCTTATTCTTGCGCCACTCCACAATTCTTCTGTTGTGACTTTCTGTGTCTTCACTGACACTTTTGGGCAATTACGTAGATTCATAGATATATTAAAAGTAGGCAGAATTGGGCTGCTGGAAAATCCCTTCTATTTTCAATCTTCCTTTAGAAATAAATGATAGCTATAGAAGAATTGAAATAGGATAGTGACATTTTATGGAAGTAGGAAAATAGTTGAGTTCCTGGCGACGGAATGCATAGAAGTTGTAAAAGGGAAGAACCATTTCATCCACTTCCTCAGCTAATTTTAGAAACACACATGTCAAGCTCTCAGAGTGTTCACACTATGAGCTTGGTCTGCAGAGATGTTCTTTCCTCCTGATTAAGTATCTACTGTCCTTATGACTTATTGTTAATGAAATCTTAAAACAGTACTTTGTGCTATATATCAAATAGCATCCTGTAACCAAACAAGATGTTAATGTTGCGGAGATGTGATGTTCCAGAATACCCTAAAATCAATCTAAATTAAAACCTTAATGTTTCATAAGATTATTTATTGCCTTGCTTGATTGGGGGTTTTCTTTTTCATTTTTGCCTCTGCTAATCCATGTTTCCCAAAACACAATCTAGAGTGCCTGTGAAATTGTGCAGATATCTTTGTTTAATTCTCCCAAACACTGCCACTTAAAATACCATTGTGTGATAACCATTGATAAGAACAAGAAAATTAAGCACTTGCTATCTTCTGTGAAAACGGCACACTGTTTGTCAACTGATTTCTTTTAATGAGTACAAGTAGTGACACAGGTTGTCCTACATGACAAAATGTTTTTACACATCTGCTGCAGCAGTATTGTTATTTTCAGCATGGGCCAGTTTTAATATACAAACTCCGCTGAAGTTGATCATCTGTTATGGCTAATACTCTATTGCAGGATTTGTATATTCTTTCCATTGTTTTGCAATAAACTTGTATAGTCATCATATAGTCAAAATGCTTTTGATTTGGATGAATTAGAATTGGACATGGGCTGGCTTGAACTCTTTTAGCTCTTTTAGAAAATGATTTATTTATGTGTAAGCCTCACTATTGCATCTTACTTGGTAGCAAGACACACTATATTTAGTCAGGCTTGTTTCCTGATAAATATGCTTAAAATTGCAGGCTCAGTCAGAGATCAAAGTCCACCATTCTTTCCTTAGAAAAACTTCACAGAGACATACAAATGAGGGAGATTTCACAGTAGGCATTAAGGGGTTTGTAAGCCTGGTAGGAATGTTTTTGGCCAACAGCTATCACAAACAGAGCTTTCTGGATTCACTGCCTATCATGAGGCTGAGTGCTAATGTACATATGCAGTTTATGCTTGCAGGAATTAACACTTTCAACCAGGTAGGAAAAACAGCATAAACCGAAAGATGAGCTCAACTTGTGATTCTGTAATTCATCTTTAATCTTTATTTACTCCAGGTGACACTCTTGTAAAACTATTTGGATGCTCATTATTTAGTAGAAAGCATTAAACGATCTGCGTAACTGTCAGAAGTGATTCATCTCTGCTTTCTCGGTTATTCCAGTCTGATCTTGGCTAAGAATAATAGATTATAGAATAATTTAATTTAGGGAAATCCGTATTCATCCACATCAATATCCACAAGTAAATTATTACTTAGAATATTACACTAATGTAGAATATATTAGTGGATCGTGTAGGTCGAAAGACTGAGTTCCAGAAGCTTTTCAGATTTCAGCAAAATTATTCCTTGGAAATGCATGTGGCTGAATCTGTCAGTTACAGAGAGGTAGCTAACATAGCTTATTTGAATGAGAGTTCGGAAGCAATGCACTGAAATTTCACCTTAAATCACTGGGAAGTCTTTTCAGCAACCATATATCTGACCTTGTTATATTCCAGTCATCAATGTTCATTAGGCTTTGGACATTAAACAAACTATGAAGAGAGATAGAAATCCATTAATAACTATCCTGACCACCACCACTATACAAATATAGGTATAGGTTTGCAAGTATTATTGATAATTCAACCAAGTTTAACTTTTGCATTACTTTTCTCGGTCTGCTTGCATTGACTGAATATGGCTAATTTATTGTCTTCTGCACTTCTGCTGCTGCCATCTACTGTATTATGGATGGGATTGCATGTACTTAATATGAAGGGGTTACACTGGCTGATTTATTAGAAAGCAAGAAGAAAAGCAGATTTAGCTGTTGTCGTGGGGCCAACAAACATGGTAAAATGTGTGTGTGTGTGTGTGTATTTTTGCAGTGGAACATTTCATTTGAAATGATGAACTTTGCTACTTTTCAAAATCCATACACACATTTAAAAAACACCTATGCATGAATACACATGTTTTGCATGGACATGATTTGCTGCTTGACTGCATGTTTTTGAGAAATTGTTCTGCAGTAGCTTAGAATATTGAAATTTTGTCTGTTGTTCTTAGAAAATATATACACCCAGTCAAACTAAAAAAGCAAATGAGCAAGATATGAGTACATTGTTTTAATTTCAAAGTGATAAAACTATGAATCTTTAGAAAAACTCTCATTGTATAATGAATTATAGGCTGAGAACTATTCAGTGCATATTATTGATTTTAATTAATATTTTAAATGCTGGTTGAAAAACTCTGGGAGTTAAGTCTACACATCTTAAAGTGGCCAAAGTTGAAAAAAATGATTTAATAATTCAGTTATTGCAGATGCACGCAGCCATATATGTTTGCTGCTTGAACATTTGAAACCAGAAAATGCCATGTTCTAATTCAGGGGTTCTCAACCTTGGCAACTTTAAGACTTGTGGACTTCAACTCCCAGAATTCCTCAGCCAGCAAAGCTGAGGAATTCTGGGAGTTGAAGTCCACAAGTCTTAAAGTTGCCAAGGTTGAGAACCCCTGTTCTAATTAGAACTTTTAGAATAACTATATTCTTCCACATAGTTATTGCCCTTTCCATCTGTATCAGTCAAATAATAAGTAGTTGTGCAACAGTTGGTTCTTTCTCCCTCTGGGATGCTCAACTTCGAGGATTCTCTATCAATACTGCCTATCTCTATATTCATCCTGTGTGTGAATGAAAAGTTTAGCACAACTGCTGAAAGCTGACATGATAACAGTAGTTGCAATCCTGAACTTTATCCAGAAAGACCCAGACTGAAGTTCCAATACATGAAATTCATTGGGTGCCTTTGAACCAGTCCTTATCTCGCTGTCTAGGTTTCCTTACTTAAGGAACTTGGAGGAGACAGTATTAAGCATAATGCTTTGAACACATAAGGTAAAAGGCAGGATATAAATATAAATACAAATAAGAATAATTTATTGTTTAGGTAGAAGTGTACTGGTCCCTCCAAAGATAAATTTATGCTATATTTTGTCTCTAGGATAATTAACACAAGCTATCCTTGTTCTATGAGCATAAGAGATCGGTACCCATTCCCGAATAAAGGGAAATCACATAAATCAGAGGACATTTCAATGGCATAATTGCTTAAGAAAGTATTAGTCTGGCAGCTGTAACAACCCAAAAAAATCTACATATGCCAGGTTCAGATGATTTCCCTTGCAATTAAATCCAAGAGCCTTTATGGATGATAATTACTTTCTTACCCCTCTTACCAGCATTCTTCACTAACCCTGAATCTATTGAAAAGCATATTATATTATTCCACATAGCAGATGGGGAAAATAGCCTTCTTGCAAAACTAAATTAGAAGGTTACAATTTTGTTATAATTTGAGACAACTGCTTACTTTAATGGAGGAATCCGTAGCCTCCAACAATAATTAGGAATGAAGGGTTATTCATTTGAATTGTTCACAAGGTTTTCAAAGGGTTACATAACAGTCAGATTATATCTTCCCTAGTTGACAGGTGTAGAGATTTCCGGCAATGTTCTTACACACAAGTTCCTTCTCATTAATTCTGCATGTACGATTATGGTAGTGTTTCAGAAGACAATTGTAACATGAAAAGGACCAGAGGAAGAGAAATGAAGGAAATGGGCAGGTAGAGATGGTATGGAGCACTGAGTTTTCTCCTTAAGTCTTATGAATCCAAATATAAATCAGAATTATATTCCTAACTTTGTAAGATTTTGGTCCACATATATAATTTTTGAACCATGCCTGGATATACTATGGCCCCTCTGGTTGTAAACTATGTCTCAGAAAAAGTTCAGTAATCTTTTGACCTTCCTATTCTGTTTGGGATTCAAAAAAAAGGGAGGAGTCCTAAACCTGGCAGATCACTGTGTGTAGCTGGCTGGCAGCCTTCAATTTAGTGATTCATAAATTTTGCAGTTTGGACCAAACTGTGAACAATGCATTTTAATCTAGCTGTTCTTCAAAATATCCATAAGGACAAATCTTCCAGAAACAATGGCATTGTAAGGAAATGGTTTACTTTAAACAAACTAAGATAATAAAAGCTGTCAGAATTGTCCCTGGCAAAACTTGCTAAGGCATAAAGTAGAAATGTAACTGGCACTTTATGCTGTAATTTAAAAGTTAATTTACTGCTTGCTCTACTTTAGATGACAGCTTATCTTTGTGGGCATGCAAGAAAGTACATTTATATTCTGGATGCTTGGATAATCCTTTCATCTGAATTGACAAGTGCACCTGTAATAATTATGAGTTGACTTTCAAGAGTTGTATTAGTATATTTCTGCTAGCAATTGAAAATATTTTTGCTTATGTCAGCCCATACATTCTTAAAGTAGTTATAGTCAATACATTAGGATAGATCCAGATCATATGCCATGATCCATCCATCCATGGATTAGACCTGGTAACTGGAGTTTATACCTCAGGAACAACATAAGGTCTGTAAGATAGACCAGCATCATTGATCCCATGTTGCTAAAATGAAGAGACAGAATGCTATGTGAGCTGAAAGCAGAAGCAGGATTAATTTCTTATAACCCAGAAGTAAGTTACTGAGAAGTTGTTTCAAATATTGCAACCATATTTGGAGTCTCATATCATAGCTCTCATCATATTAATGCAAGCATTGGGGAAAGGTCATTTTGTGGAAAGCTAAATAGCTTCACTGTACCTTGCAGAAGAATGATTTTGCACTATTAATAGTGCCTAGGATAATCAGATTCTGTGTTGTATTTGTGCTTTTCTGTTAATGTGCTAGGATTTTCTTTGCTTAGAATCCTGAACTGTGGTCTATTTGTACCTTTTAGGTGAGATCCGTTTATTCTTTGTGTTGATTGCACTACAGATTGTTACAAGAGGGACCATTTGTAAAATAAATATAATATTTGAGAGACATTTGAGATATTTTCATATGTTGCTTTTCAATAACAAATCTAATTATACTTTCATTATTTCGCAACAGCAAGCATGCAAGTAAGCGAGACCGAGTCAGTGAATACTGAAAATGTGGGTGGTGAAGGAGAGACCACATGCTGTGGAAATTTGTGGTGAGTATATCATGGAACTCTTGAAGGCTTTTAGCCCAATACTCAATGGAGAAATGGACTGGACCAAGTTTTCTGAAAGAAAGGATCACTTTTATTTGATTGTAAGTCTTAACATATCCAATTACATTAATAATGACACTGCTTTATTCATTGCAAATTGTAAGAAAGAGTTCTCTGAAAGAGATTTTTTTTAAAGGGCTAAATACAGTATATCATATCATATATCAGACTGGAGTTTTTAAAAGCTAGCATTTGTATCCTACTGTATTTAATTTATATATAACCATTTGTAGGGTGTCCTAGCTCAGAGGTCCCCAACCCCCAGGCTGTGGCTCACTATCGGGTCATGAGCCATTTGGAACTGGGCCGTGGAAGCGGCAGACAAGCATGCATGCATCCCCACTTTCATGAGCAACGGGGAGGGGGCATGTACAGGTGCACTCTATTTGCATGAGCAGCGGGCACACATGCCCGCCGCTTGTGTGGAACCATCCCCTCTCCTCTTCACTGGTCCACAAAGCTGGAAAGGTTGGGGAACTCTGTCCAAGCTGATAGATATTGCATAGAAATATGAATAACATTATCGTGAATTGGCACCTTTTGTTTAGACCTACTCTAAATTCAACCTTGTAAGACACTCCTAATAAGTACATTACAACTCTGCAAATGATAGGTCGGCAGGTTTGTGAGATTTAAACTTTGGAAGTTCATGTTAAAATTACTATTCAAAATCCACACTCAGGTCTCTAATCCATTAGACAGTGTTGATAAAATACTCTTCCCTGTGCTTTATTGTAGGCTTATCATTTTTGTTTTTGAAACAGTGCAAATTAGAATTATTTTATTTCTATCCCGATAGTTTAATTAAAATCTCTTTCTAGATTGTTGAGTAAGAACTTCAAGGTAAATGTGCATTCATTATTTCAAAAAGAGTATAACTGTAAAACATAGTTAATTATAATGTTGGTTTATTAAAAGCAGTTAAGAAAGGCGGTTGTTATACAGTTTATCCTGGTTGAATATATCCATAACTAACAATATTTAAATAATTCCAACTCAGGTTTCAAAATGAAATGAGATGTGTACATTCTTGTTTTATATTTTCTTTAAAATGTGTTTTCCTTTTCTTTTAGTCAAATTATCTCAAAATCCAAGTTCAGGTCAGTATTCTTTCCCTCTCATTTTCCTGCTATATATCATAATTCTGTGCTGATTATCTATAGATTTTATGGGTGAATATGACTGATTTTTAAAATTGTGTTAGTAAATATAAAAGGATTATACAGACCATCACATTTTACTCTTTCCATTGTTTGTTATAATAATTACAGCATATGCTTCTTTCTTTTTAAAGAAAGACAGAGCTACAAAACAACTATTCCACGTAACCCTCTTTTCTGAAAAAAAAAAAAAGAACGAATGAAGGAGAGTAATTAATTGTTTTCTTGCTCAGTGATTTTTCTACCCCAGATTAATTTCCCGGTTTTGCTTATCACATGATTGACAATATGACTTTCTGAAGACATCTGTGCATTTCAAATTCCTCAGGGGGAAAAAGCCACAAAGAAGAGAGGTAGCAGAACAATTTGCAGAGGAATTGGCACGCAAGAAAAAGATTATACATCTTCAATTTCTCTGCTTATTCTTTTTCAGTGTTGTTTTTCATAAAAAGATGCTCCAGCAGTTTATTCTTACATCAAATTACATTTAAGGTATAGCTTGGATCAAAGCCATCATCCAACAGATAATGAGGATTTCCTTCGGGTAGAAAAATGCCACCGAGAACAAGTATCAAATGATGTTATACAGGGGGGGGGGCAAGTATCCAGAGGAGACAGGAACTGGGGAACCTTAGCTCCATGCCCCAATTGCATAAGTGATTAACAATATCCTCTTAAGATGCCAACATAAGCCTTAACTTGAAAGTGCTGTGCTGGTTATTTCATTGACAATGACAACAGTAGAAGACAATTTATGTGTCTCCCTCAAATGCTGCTGTTCTGTGTTTCTTTCGGTTTTGGGATGGCAGATGATTAATATCATGATGTGTATAATGCATCTTAAAGAGCAAGAACTCTTGCTGATTAGCTTACTAAGCTGTATGCTGTCCATGAAAGCACTCTATATAAAAATAGACACCATCAAGAAATAACCACACTGTTTGGAGAAGGGAATTCTGATTGTCTCTGGAATGCCTGATCCATAAAAATCTGGTGGTTTTTTAAATTTAGATATATTTGCTGAACAATTTGATAAGATGGATGTAGAAGAGTCTTTTTTTTTTTTTGAGCCTGCTTTTTTAAAAAATCTTACTATGACTTCAACCCTTGGCTGCTTAGTGGATTATTTTAAGGATTGCTTAATTCTATTATTTTGCAAATAGTTGTTCATATCAAAATGTCCCATTTCTTATGCACAAAAGGACAGATACATCAAGGGGCCTGCAGTAACAGGAATTAAACATAACAAACAAATTTAATAAATAAAATAAAATAAAATAAATATATCCTCATTAATTTCATGAGCAGGGAATTATTTTTCCAAAATATTTTCTTTCTTAAACTGACAATCTACAAATATTCAAACAATCTGCTGGTTTATCTGCTGATAAAGAAAAAGAAAAAGGTCTGGGAAATGGAAAGAAAATTTCAGTTCAATTAGAAGTACTAAAAGTTTAGTGGACTCTGACAACTAAGCTTATATAATGAGGAAAAAGGTAACGAAATCCCTGCAGAATGTATCTTCATATTGATATGACAAAAAAATTATGTTGGAATATCATCCAATCAACCTTGGTGAAAAGCTGAAGATAAAAACAATAACATATTTTAAATGAAGTGTCCTTTCTTGACTGGAAACTGCTGTCCCTCTCTTGATGCCTTATATCAGGGGTGTCAAGCTGCCAGCCCGCAGGCCACATGTGTCATCCGGAAGCTATACCCACCCCATTGCTGGCAATGGCAAAACCGTCCCGATATGTTGCACGATGTCATGTGACGTTGCAAGTTTGACATGTCTGCCTTATATCTTCTGTTTCCTTTCAGTCCCTGGCTTGTAGTTTTTCTGCCATTGTTTCCAAATGTAATTTGGTAGTTGGTTTCAAAATCTTAGAATAGAGTAGAGTAGAGTAGAGTAGAGTAGAGTAGAGTAGAGTAGAGTAGAGTAGAGTAGAGTAGAGTAGAGTAGAGTAGAAGAGTAGAGTAAAATAGAATCTGGAAGGGACCTTGGAGGTCTTTTAGTCCAGCCCCCTGCTCAAGCAGGAGAACCTATACTATTTCAGACAAGTGACTGCCTAGTCTCTTCTTAAAATTCTCCAGTGATGGAGTGCCCATGATTTCTGGAGGCAAGCTGTTCCACTGATTAATTGTCCTCACTTTCAGGAAGCTTCTCCTTACTTCCAGGTTGCTTCTCTCTTTGGTCAGTTTCCAACCATTGTTTCTTGTCTTGCCTCCTGGTGCTTTGGAGAATAGTTTGACACCCTCTTCTTTGTGGTAGCCCCTCAAATACTGGAATACTGCTATCATGTCACTCCTGTTTCTTCTTTTCTTTAGACTGACCAAGTCCTGCAGCCATTCTTCATATGTTTTAATCTCCAGGCCTTTGATCATTTTAGTTGCTCTTGATGAACATTAATTCATCTTACCAAAAATACAAATCTCATCTCTGTAGGTACTGACTGAAATACAGTAGAAACCTAACATGGAAAATTTGCATTCAGAATTCCTGTGTTTTAATGGGAATGGGTATATTTTTTCAATATCCTTCATGAAAAGCTCTTGAAAGAAACTTTTGCTGGACATTTTCATTTGTCTTTTCAACCAGAAGACAACCTGCTGAATGTTTGACATACCGGTATATTATTTACCCTTTTCACTCAACTTACATACAAAACAATTTAAACAATTTAAATTATTATTATTAGTAGTAGTAGTAGTAGTACATTTGTTAATAAATTTTTAGCTTGTATGTATCTTAATTATTTTTTATATTCAATCTTCATAAACAATCCATATCCTGTAATTTATTTTTCCCAATTTTTAGTTTCCCATCAATATTCCAATTTAACCTTTGATATTTATAATTTTCAGGCTTTAGGTAACCAAGATTTAAGTTATCTCAGTTCATAACAGAATCTAATATTCAAAATACACATTTTATCTATTTGAATATAAACTTGTTCTATTTCCTAAAAGTTATCTATTTCCCACCATATTAAATCATGTATTTAATAATACAGTATCCCCTTTAATAAATCAAAATCATTATATATATTGCCTGGGTTAATCAATAAATCAAACATATTCATAATAATTAATTTTTTCTTTTAGGTCTAATTTTTAAATATTAACAGATAAAATCCTTATTTTCAACTAATTTCCAAATATTTTAAAACTAATGACCTTATCTCATTCACCTTATCTCAAGTTATCCCTTTTACCCTCTAATTAATAATATGAAATCCCCTCTAATAAATCAAAACCCCAATTTTCTTCAGCCTTATTCCGCTTTCTTCCTTTGCCAATGAGCCTTCCAAATCAGTGCTTTTAGATCATCAAATAGATCTTCCTCTATTATTATACATGTTATTTGAAATAAAGGAGACCATTTAATTGCCATTTTTTTGGAAGGACTAGCCCATTTGTATTCATTAAGTTGTCTCCCTATTATTCCAATTCCCCATGATTGCCCTGATATGTTTAGCTTCCAATATGTTCTTCTTTCTCAAATTTCTTCTGATTTATATAGAAAGTCTTTTCCATTTTCAGCGTTATCACTCTCTTTTCTGGATTTTCCATTAACTGTATTTGTTGGTCAGTTGAGTCCTCTGTCTTAATATTTGATTATTCCACTTTTTCTGTTATCTTCTGCATTGTTAGTTCTTTGGTTGTAGTCAAAGTTTGGGTTTGTGTATCTAAGCTGGCGTCTTAATGTTTTATGTTAGGTCATATTTTATCACAAGCTGAAAGAATGGTTTCATGTACTGCTTTCAACATGGAAAAGATCTTTTCCTGGTCTTCATCCATCTCTTTCACGTGTTTATAAATAATCTTTATAGTAGAAGTCATTTGTCAAACAAGATTTTATAGTCCAAGGTATTTCATCATCTCATATAGTAACCAATATTCCTCAAATAAAGAGATAGGAAGGCAATTCCCCACATATAACTCTGAAAGTCAGTAAAGGTTTACATTCACAGTTCAACTAGGCCAGTTATGCTGCCCAGATATTCTCTTACAGCTTAGTTTCTCACAGGTGGTGCCAAGGTCAAAAGAGTCTTATCTAAGGTTTCGGCTTCGAGCCAAGTCTCTTTTAGGAAATAACAAGTTGTAATACCAAACTTCGCCACAAGATGTCACTGATGCCATTTAAGGTTTTTTAAGTCCAAATTTTTTATAATCCTTTTTCCAATTTTATTTCTTTTTTGTAGATAAAAGCAAAAGTCTCCAAAAAAAAAGAGGAAAAACTTTGGTCCCCAAGTTTCAGGAACATATAAATCCAATTAGATTAAAGTTGTTCTTTTAGTGCTTTAATTCTCCTGGATAGTCAGTCGCCACTATTCTTAGAGGGTGGGATAGAAATTCTCTTCCCTCTCACAGGGGGAAAAATACTTCAGGCAGCTTTTACAGGAAAAGAAAATACTTAGGGTAAAGAGAAGATTGGATCTCACCCAGTTTCATCTGTGTTGCTTTCAAAGTGCTTGGTGATAAGTTTGATTTCGGCTGTATGCAGCCTAGTGACGGGCCATATTACTATGGCTGGTCTTTCCTCCGCTGGTTTGGAGGGCTGCCCCAGATTGAGCAGAAGGGCTGCCGCCCTCCTGCGATCAAGCGGAGGTCTCCTCCTTGCTCGTTGCCCCTACAGGGTGACTTTCAACCCTTTCCAGGGTCTCCCAGCAGAGCGAAACCAAACACAGAAGACGGAGCTTGCCTTCCAGCAGCCACTATGGCAAACCAGAAGTCCTAAAATAATGTTTTATGAGGACTTTTGTGTATGACATTTGATAAGTGGAATTAATTATGCTGTATTTTATAAATATAAACTGAACATTGTCATTGTCTCTTTGCAATGACATCAAAAACAGGAGCTTAATATTTTGATTTACTTAAAACATGCATTCAGGTATTATGTCATGTTTTATTGATGACTCCCATTAGTAAAGTTATTTTCTCCTTTTCTTTGAGTAAATATTTACAAGCAGAATAAAATGTCAGTCATATTCATAATATTGTACATCTTGCTTTTTTAACTTCGTCTTTATTCACATTAAAACCTGAAAATGCTAAAACAAGCACTAGTATTTTTTCCAATACATACCTACCTACCTACCTACCTACCTACCTACCTACCTACCTACCTACCTACCTACATACATACATACATACATACATACATACATGTCTTTTTATGTCATAGAACACCCAGAACAGAGTTCCGGCACCTTTTTTGGATGGAACCTTGTAGGGTAGGCAAGGCGGGTTGTATGACGTGTGTGAGTTCCGGCACCTTTTTTTTTTTTTTTTTTACAAAAAAAGCACTGCATACATACATACATACATACATTTCTTAAAGCTTTCCACAATTCTACATTTATTACTCTGTCCAACTTAAACTTTACAACTTGATCTTAAAATTCAAACTCTCAATACTACTTTAACTGGGCTTTGCCCTGATATGAATTTTTATTTGCCTCCCTGGACTCAGAAATGAATATATTGATAACAGAAGTGGTTAAGCTATGACTAAAGCTACATTGATGACCAGATACATTTCACCTTCAGTTTGAAGCTGGTATTCAAAATAGCTAACCAAGTGTCCTTATATTGTTGACCACAATTCCTACAAGTCCCAGCCAGTATGCTCAGTGGCCTGTGTTTATGAGACTTGCAGTCCTAAGTAACTGAAGAACACAAAGTTGTTTACCCCTGGCTATAATCACAAGATGTGGTATTTTCTGGATGTAAGCAACGAATCTCTCCATATATCCAATGTTTGGTCTGAAATTTGATCAGTTCTCTGCAGACTTTCAGCCTTTACTGGTTTCTGGGAATAATGCTTAATTCAAAGCCCTCCATGGTCAGAGTACTTCATGTGCTTGATTTTTGTAAACTGTTGCTTTTATTCTGTTTATTTCACTCATGCCTTAGTCCATAATGGGGGTGTTTTTCCTTTGTGACAAGAGTTATTCCCACCCAATTTAAAGTAAATATTCTTCCAGAGAGAAATAAATGCTCTATGTTTGGATAAAGGGGTCAGTAAATGGAGACATATTTCATCTTATGTGATAAAACTTGTGCAAAAATGATGGCCCAGAAATTTAGCATTCATTCTATAATTCTTTATTTGTTTTTCCTCTCACCCCCTGATTACGGAATTTGCAGCTGCCCTTCAAGAGAAGATTAGGCCTCTTGTTTTCCAAATCAGTGGCCTTATGTCAGTTCTTTGAGGCAGGCCAGCTCCACCAAAAAACCAGCAGGGGTTCCATGAATGCTGTTTGTTGCTGAATCTTGAAAGCCTGCTAGAGATTCTCTATGCTCCATCTTCAAAATGGGGCTAATTTGAGTTTCTTTCTCATGCTTCCCTCTTTCTCAGAACTGAATAATCTTTTCTGAAAATCCCAATTCCTTCTCCATTCTCAAGGCAGGCCTATTTTCCTTTACACCTGTCATGGCTGCTTTCTTTTTGAATCTAAGATTCTTAATATTCTATTCCCGCAATTCCAATTCATCTCTTTTGCTTCCAGGTTATTAGGGACGAGATCCATTCACAAATTTTTCTGTCACTGATATTCTGGTGTCCTGATTCGTATGAACAACTTAATCTGCTTTTAGGTAAATCTCACTGCTTAGTAAACTTAGTAAACAGCTGAGCTAAGTCAACAGTCTCATATGTTATGTTTAGCTACCTTGAGTCTTACTTGTTTATCTTGGAATATGAATGGATGTAGGAAATCCTTATCATGGTAATGCATGTTAAAGCTCATATTCACTCTATTCACAAGGTGAATAGAATTGTCTGAACATTAAGTCTATCTTTACCTCTGCTTATAGTACTGTCATCTTACTACTGCTATCATTTCCAGAAGTAGCCATAAATTGATATAGGCTATTTTTTTCTGGTTGTTTCAGCCATTTCCAGATCTACAAATATTCACATTAAAAAAGTACTTTGGAAGTGGTTGCTCCTAATATCTAAGGTTCAATCTAATTCTACCTAGGGCTTCTTGGTCACAGTACCACATTTGCTGGCATGGGATAGGGTTACTTTCTATAGCAACAAATACTGGGTAAAATAGAGGTAAGGTGGTCTTCTGGAAGGACTGTGCCCAAAATGTCTAAACATAGGATTTCCCTTGATTTCATCAGCTGCCTGAATGAGTATTTTTTAAATTCTAGGTTGTATTATTGATTTTTCTGTGTTTATTCTATGCCATACTGCATTTACTATAATGATCACAAATCAGTTTGTCATTTTTTAAATTGAAAAATGAAATAAAATGCTACAGATAAATTTATATGAAGCTTGAAGGTTGACATTGCTGCTGCTACCCAGGTCTCACAATGTCTGGACTGTCTTGTAGCTTGTATCAATGTACATGTAGCTGATTTATACATTGATTTATACATTGAAAAGCTCTAAAGAGTTAACATATCAGAGAAGCAGGTAAAATCTGTACAAAAAGTTTAGATTATTTGCCTTAGTTCAACCAAGCATGAATCAGGTCATAAATGTAACCAAACTAATTTAAAATTCATTCTCTCTTGCATACCTTTCATGAGGAAAACTAAGTATCAACACATTTATACACACACAAATACAGTGTTGACTCCTGTATGAAAAGCATCTCTGTGTGATAGTGGAATTCTTCCCCATTGTGACATATGGAGAATCTCAAACATATAGATGATAGTATTTCTAGTTGAGCATGCGGGAAAGATGTATTTTTAAAAATGTTCCTCTTCTCCAAAGCTCTTATCGAGCTGGCACAATAGAGGAGTGTAAAATCTGCTCCTATGTGGATTGGTCAACATTTGCTCATGGATTATTTCAATAAGTTTTATGTAAGTTATCTATAAAAACTGTTTAGAAATTTCCTGAATGAACCTGCCAGATTGTGTATTAGATAAAGCATGTCAGCATATTAAACTGCAATATAATGTTATAATTTGCATTAGCTCTCCATTTATTTTTGGAGACAGTTCACAACATAGTTCTGTCTTTATGCAAATATAAACTCAGGGATTTTAATGTTTGTTCCCCTGCCTGGCATTCAAAGGGGACACTTAAAACATGTTGCCAGAAGCAAAGCCTTGCCATCAAAGCATCAAAGCAGTCATGTCCATAAGAGTGCTTATACAGTTCCCTCAAAGTTTGTCACTAGTCTGCATATCAATGTTCATTTATGGACAGCACTTTCTCTGGGATCCCCAGACAAGAAGTTGGCATCCACGTGAGTACAAAGACAGCCAAGACAAATCTTTTCAGCCTTTGGGTAACCCTTTCAATTACTTCTACTGTTGCTGCTTTAATACTTAAAAGTAGAGGATTCTTTGATCCCAAGCAGTATGCATTATAACGGGTGTCAAACTGTCAGATGCAAAACTACACCCACCCCATTGCTGGCAATGGGAAAAAAAGTCACAATACAGCGCGACACGTCATGTGACATTTCGAGTTTGACACCCGTTACAAGCATACTGTTTATAGGCACAGAAATCCAGCCAAATCCTGATCCTGACCTGTATTAAGAACTTATAGATCCTTCTCAGTTACAAACCTTCCTTTTGGTTTCTTGCAGACGTTTCATTACACTGGTAACACCATCAGTGCTAGTAAGGAGTGCTGTTTGCTGTCAGTTTATATTCTGGTGTCAGAATTTGTTGTCTAATTTTATCCTGTATTTTAATGTTTCTGCCTTATAATGCTGTCATTTTAGTCGACGCTGGCGTCGATGGAACCGTTTCAGCCGAAGACGATGCAGAGCTGCTGTAAAATCTGTTTATTTTTATTGGTTAGTCATTGTATTGGTCTTCCTGAACACATTAACTATCTCATCTGAGCATTATAACCAGCCTGACTGGCTAACAGAAATACAAGGTAAAATGAAATATTTTCTTGGTTCTTATTATAATCAATGAAAAACATTTTTACTTTTCTTTTTCTAATATCTTCATTTAGTCTATGTTGTCCAATGTTATGATAAATACCAGTGAGATGACATGAGCCAATGTGATATAGTGGATAAGGTGCTGGGATGGGAACTGGGAGACTGTAAGTTCTAGTCCTCCTTTAGACATGAAAACTATTTGGGTAACCTTGGGCCAGAAACTCCCTCTCAGCCTAACCCACCTAAAAGTTGGTTATTGTGGGAAAATAGGTGGAGAGAGCACTATATACTGAATCATGAGTTGTAAAAAAAATGATATAAATCTAATAATGAAAGAAAAAAAGGCTGTGGAAGAATATCTGATAGACAGTGAAGAAGATGCACTGAAGCTAGTACACCATGAAGGCTTAGTGAATACCAGACAGATCAAATTGGCCTATAAGAAAGACCAAATAAAGAGTAAAAAAGAGACATGGCAAGAAAAGTATTACATGGCCAGTATATGTAAAAACTATTAAAAAAAACCTGGACCCAGACAATACGTTGTTTACTAAGCACTTATGAATTGTAATCGCAGAAAACTAATAAAATGTTATATAAAAAAGAACAAATGCATACAAAGCCAGAATTGAGAAGATAGCAAATGCTGCTTCTGCAAAGAAGCTGGAGAAACAGTTCCCCACCTAGTTAGCTGCAGCAAGAAGATCACACCGATTTATTACAAACAACAGCATGACCAGGTAGCAACAATAGTTCATTGCAACATCTGCAAGGAAGAACTAATGACACCACATAATAGAACAAAGTAAGAGAAACTGAAGAAGATAAATTCCTCTGGGACTTTAGAATTCAAACAAACAAGCATGTGTCACATAACACCCCAGATTTAACAATAAGACAGCTTTACTTGGAACAGCATAATCCTGTGACAATACTTTTTAATACCAACAAACAACAACATCTGCTTATCTTACATCCATGGGAAGGATTTGATAGGTCGATAAAAATGTCATCTAGTGTAAACATCTGATTGACTATGCAATCAACCAAGATAATTGGACAATAATGCCAAATCCAATCTAAACATCTGGCTGACTGTGCAATCAACAACAATAATAATAAATAAACATGTATTACTAGTATAGTAATGAAGAGATCTGTATCATTTGTAGTGGGGATCCAAAAGTCAGAAGTACTAAGACAGCGTCCCTTTTTTATTAATAATTTATATTAAGCCTGTTTTCTCCTTAAAATCCTAAAAAACTTAAGACCATAGCAATTTTGGGTTTTTTTTTTCATCAGCACCATTTTGGAAGCCCTTTTGATTGGGGAGAGGAGAGCTTGCAAAAACTTACATATAGACTGTAAGTTGTCCATTTCCATAGATGAACATAGGCAAATTCTACTGAACTTTTATTGTAGATTAGTATCAATTTAATCATAGTTTAATGCTGAAATAGGTAAACTTTTCTTCCATAAAGGAAAAAAAAATCCTGCCCTATCTCTGCCTCTAAGGCCATGGCTGGCAGACTGCAGTCCAAAGAGTGCAATGGCCATTAGACAGTGTTGGTGTGCCAGCAAGAAGACAACTATTGGTAGGCCGCTGCTGCCACCCAGGATGCCTCTGCCACAGCCATTTCTTTTGACTAGGAGGGTCTGGCAGAGAATGGCGATCTCCTACTCTTCCCATTCTTAATTTGCACAAACACAGGCAGTTTGGCAGATTTGGGTCAAAAGATGTAGTTTGGTGACTGCTGGCCTAGTGGTCTAGTCTAGCCTAGTCAAGTAGTCTAATGATTGACATTTATTATGAGTGTCAAAATGATTTCTTTGTTCTAGTACAGTATTTATAGTGAGTCAGAGTCTATAGCAGGGGAAATACTTTCTTATAGTTGTGGGCCAAATTATAAGGAGCAATTCCAGTTAACTTGCAGAGCTCTTCTTTATGAACCATCCTCTTCAGTTCTGTCCTTTGACTCTATTTAGACGGTTGTTGTCCAAGTAGACTTTAACTTTAGGAATTGTACATATTGATGTCTAATTTTCTGATTTTTAAAATCATGTCCATATTGAAACTTAACATTCAATACATTGTAAGAAGAGAAAATGTAACTTGACAATATAATGGCCTGGACACCTCTGTTATAATTTCATACGTTGGTTGTTAGGCTACATCATCTTAATTTGGGATTTTTGCCTAAAGAGGGAGAAATAGAAACAATTTCATTGCTCAGATTAGATTTAAGACATGAAACTGAAACTCATCAATCGGTTTAATGTTTTGAATATTTTTCCCCCAGATATTGCAAACAAAGTCCTTCTGGCTTTATTCACCTGCGAAATGTTAGTAAAAATGTACAGTCTTGGGCTGCAGTCTTACTTTGTGTCCCTTTTTAATCGTTTTGACTGCTTTGTGGTCTGTGGCGGCATTGTTGAAACCATCCTGGTAGAGCTGGAAATTATGTCCCCTCTCGGAATTTCAGTGTTCCGCTGTGTTCGTCTCCTCCGTATTTTTAAAGTCACCAGGTAAGAGAAACTTGTTCTTACTTGGTGCTGAGTTTTACTGACCCTTGTATGACCCGCTGCTCTTTTGTAATATTTCATCATGCACTGTTCTTTTACGGGTTTTTTTTTCTGTTAACACACACATTTTAATTTGTAGGCACTGGACATCCCTGAGCAACTTGGTAGCATCCTTGTTAAACTCAATGAAGTCCATTGCTTCACTGTTGCTTCTGCTTTTCCTCTTCATCATAATCTTCTCATTGCTTGGAATGCAGCTGTTTGGAGGCAAATTTAATTTTGATGAAACTCAAACAAAACGGAGCACCTTCGATAATTTCCCACAAGCCCTTTTAACTGTATTCCAGGTAACTTTATTCACCCACTATAAAACATTTTTTTAAAAATCTGTGAACAACAACACTGTCTAAGTAATCCTGTCTCCTAAAATAAAAATAAAAGTCACTTATCACAACGATAGTTCCTTCTGTTTATGTTAAATAGCATTCTGCTCAATCTTTGGTAATTTTTGCATCATTTTGTACCATTTGTTCATATCATGTATTCAATCTCTCTATGCAGCATAGCTTTTATGTTAACATCATTAATATTAAGTTGTCTTTGTTCATCCAAATACAGCTAACAAAACAGTTATTAATTGCAAAATTCTTCCATTATGGTTAATTGTTTTTTTTAAAACTGTTTATATTGTGCACATTTTAAATCTGTATCTTGGTAAGTTACCCCTATTTATTATGATCCAGAGTTTGAGCTTAAAGATTAATTTTTTTTCATATGAAACAAGGTTACTTAATTTCTTTGCCTTGAGTAAAATCTAGGGCTGTCCATTTTTGCCTACAATGTTCCACAAGCAAAGTCCACTCCCTTCTTGTTTTCTCCCCTAAATTTATATATGTACATTAATATCTTCATTGACAACCTATTTAGTATTATGGATAAGAAATTGGACCTGGTTTGAGGAGTTTCAGACCCTATTTGATCCCAGAGTTCATTAGATGACTTCAGGTCAGCAATTCTCAGCCTAACCTATTTCAAAGGGTTGTCACCACTTAGATAAAATTAGTGGAAACCTCCATGCTTATTACTTCAGCTTCCACAGACAAAACAAACCATAAGAGGAAAAAATGCTATGAATTATTGGAGAAAACAAGTAAAAATTATCACAATGAATCTAAAGTGAACATTTGAAAACAATATTGTATTAATTTTCCTAAATAATCTTGAAGGACCAGTGCTTTCAAATTCAGGATCGTGAGCTCTTTTTGAAGGCTATTTACTACAATAGAAATATTGTATAAAGGTTCCTAATATGCTCAGTTTAATGAGCACATTCACAATTTTACTTAATGGACTCAGTTATAGTGGTGATGGGTGCACTGTTGGGAGACCTGAAAGAACAAATTAGGAATGGAAAATGCATCTAGATGGTTGTGATGAATTGAAAACAATTTAGTAGCACATAACCAAATTTAATATGCCATTATTTTAATCCAATTTAAAAATTAGCTTTCTTGCCAAGGGCAATTGGTTTGAGATATAATGATAACTGAGACTCTTACATTTCAGCTTTACACAATGAAAGGATTAGAAACTTCATCATTGTATTTAGCCAGATATATAATTTTTAGTCTTGTCACTGGAGCAAGATAACTCCAAACTTTAATTTAATTAGCTGACTTGCTTAAAGAAACCATACTGTAGTTAAAATCAGCCACAATTCATGATTCAGCTTGACTTTTGCAATCCAGTACTGCACGATGAAAAGCCTTAAAGTAATGACTAACATTTGAATTGGTCACAGAAGCCTAAGGGTAACCAGTGCACTAACTTCAAAATACTATTCTATACAGAATTGCAAGATAGCCTCCTTACCAATCCTGCTTCAGCATTGTGTATTAGTTTGCAGTTTCCAGGTCATCTCCAAAAGCAGATCTGTGTAGAGCACATTACATTAATCTAATCAGATTGTGATGAGTGTGTAATGTTGCCAAAACATCCTGGTCAAGGTTATATCACAACTGGCATACCAGCCAAAGCTATTCAAAGCCTACTTTCTTCCATGCAACACACATAGTATTCCCTCCATCATTTTTATCACAGTAACTCTATGGGCAGGGTACACTGAGACTGGGACTGACCCAAAAGTATCTTGTGAGCTTCATGGTAGAGAATGTAGTTGTACGGTTGTCTTCCTAGTCCTCGTTCACTTAATCCATCACACTATGTCTCTTAGCCCAGGTTGGGTTTGAGTGATTTTACACAAAGACAATGACAAAATATTTCAGGATTTCAAAATCTCACAAATAACTTTTAAAAAAAAACAAGGAAAGGGAATCTGGGAATGTTTCTTGGGGTTCTGGCTGTGGCCAGGTCCTGTGAAATATCCTGGCTTAAGAGCTTTAGTGTTATGGAACAATTATTAGCAAATAAACCCAACTTCCAGACTTCCTGTAAAAACTGCTGAGATAATTTATGCAGGGAGTTTTAAAGGATTAAGTTTTGTTACGTTGGTTGTCTATTTTAGGTTGGATTAATTTTGGATCAATTTCTATAATTACATACTTTGCTATTTCAAAATGTAGATTAGGAATTATATGAATTGAAACTCTCCATGTCTGAATGGCAGCAGACTTTGAAAAGACTGCATTACATATATATATATAACTGTTGAAATACATCATGATAGGAAATACAATGTCATAGAAATAGGTCCAAATGTCCATACTTTTTTAAAGTATGTTTTTTAAAATATTTTTTTCATAATACATGAAGCTATGGCAAAAAAATATAGTTAAGTAACATTTAGTAAATTCAACCTCCATTTCTAGGATATCTGATTTTATAAATAATAATCATTTAAAGTGTTTCAGATATTGCTAGAACATTGTGTCAACATCTTATGAAAACAATGACTTAAAAACAATTTTTTCCTTCCAACATCACACATGATATGTTTTGCAATGTTTAATAAAGAAAAAAATTCAATCAATCTATACGCAAAATAGTCAGGATATCACCTGGATCTAATAATTTTGTAATATTTCATTGTGGTTTTTGAGATAATCACTTAAAAGTCCACAAAGAATAGGAAGTCAAAATTAAAGATCAATGGTGGAAAACTGAAATTCTCACATGAGAGATGTAATGTATAGCAATATATAGCAATATATATATATGTAGGTCTTTGGTTATTCGGGTTTTCTCCCACGTAGAATTTGAAGTGTCTTGGCGTCGAAACGTCGCCAAGACACTTCGAATTCTACGCGGGAGAAAACCCGAATAACCAAAGACCTACAAACACCCGCGAAAACCTCAGAAAACAAATATATTCCAGTTCTCCCTTTATTCTTTGTTAGCAATCTTATATATGTGTGTGTGTGTGTGTGTGTATGTGTATGTGTATGTGTATGTGTATGTGTATATATATATATGTGTATGTGTATGTGTATATATATATATATGTGTATGTGTATGTGTATATATGTGTGTATATATATATATATATATTTAAAAACATATATATATATTTAAAAACATATATATATATATTTGTGCTTGCAGATGGCTCTGGGTTGAGCTGAAACAGACAAAAGGAAAGAATGATTTCTTCCTCCCATATTTGGGTTTACAGGGTGCTATCTAAAAAAGAAACACTATATACACATTTTCCCTCCCTGATTACTGACAAAGCGGTAGAGAGCCTGTGGCTTAGAGGTTTAAGCATCTGCCTAGTGTACAGACTGCCCAGGTTCATTTATTCTTCCTCATAAACTCAGTGGGATGTTCATCTGCTGCTATCAATATTAATCTGAGATAAACCATTTGAAATATTTACCTCCATTAACAAAGTTATTTTTCTTGGAGTATTCCAGGGTATTTAATGGTATTCAAACAAAAGTATGCCTTAGTTTGTAGAAGAATGAAATAATGCATTCAGAAATAAAGAGTGTCATCAATCTTATAAAATAATTAAAATGGAATTATGTAAGGGTTTTACTGGTTATTTTGCTCTGATGTCAAAGGAACTATTAAAGTTTTTTTAACGATATGTACTATTTCAGTAATAAGGAATTCATTTTTTAGATTCTAACAGGAGAAGACTGGAATGCTGTTATGTATGATGGCATTATGGCATATGGAGGCCCATCTTCATCAGGAATGGTAGTCTGTATTTACTTCATCATCCTCTTCATCTGTGGTAACTGTATCCTTTCATTTTAAAAACTGCATCCATCCTCCAAAATCATGGAAGGGACATTGAAAGGGCATGAATCTATCTATCTATCTATCTATCTATCTATCTATCTATCTATCTATCTATCTATCTATCTATCTATCTATCATCTATCTATCTATCTATCTATCTATCTATCTATCTATCTATCTATCTATCTATCTATCTATCTATCTTCCATGTTCTAATTCCAGATACATCTCCTAATGCTTCCTTCTCAGATTAATATGTGAAGAAGACGTACTCGTCTGATCAGTCATTTATAATTAAGTACTGGTTAAATTTCTTAAAGATTTAGAAGAAGAAGCATGGGAATTTTTTGAAAAGGCCCAGTGTGCTGTATTCCAAATGGCTCAATAGCAGTTTTTCTTTTACAATACACAATATTATATTTCCCTTCTTATGAATTGTAGAGCCACAAACAAGAAACATGTTGCAACCTATAGCTCTTGAGCATGCCCAATCCCCATTGGGCTCCTTCCACTTTTCACATTTCAAAGGGTTTTTTTCTGCAATGTGAAAGAAGCAGGTGAAAAAAAGGGAGGGAGGGAGACAGAGAAAGAGAGAGAGAGATAGACAGAGCAGAGAGAAACCTAAAACTGTGCCTCATGGGCCAGTGGACAGAAAGGAAAGGAATCCTTACCAGGGGTAGTCAACCTTGGCTCTTTTATGAGTCGTGGACTTCAACTCCCAGAAGTTTATGACATCATTAAAGTAGAAGATGAAAAGGTTAAAGAACAAAAGGCACCTTAAGTGGTATTTTGTGAATTTGCTGGGATATTCCATGTCAGGGAAAAACAGAGTGTATCAGAACAACAAATTGGGATGAAAACCAACAACAGTTTTTGAATTTTATAGAGTTTTATATTCAAATTTCTCTTCTATTTTATAAATAAAAATGAAATGGAAATGTCCTTTTATTCTGATTTGTGCAAGGAACTTCCAAGTCAAATTGTAAAATAGTTGTCATAATTGCATAATTACTGTTGAATAACAAACAATGGGATAACTTGCATTGACTAATGAGTAGGCTGACTTGGTCACTCAACAGTGAGAAATTGGTGAAGTGGGCACAGCAGCGCCTGCATTCTGTGCGCTGCATGAGAAAAGCACATCTTCCTTCCCCTGTCCTAACCACTTTCTACAGGGGGACAATCGAGAGCATCCTGTCACACAGCATTACAGTCTGGTTTGGAGGCATCACTGCTTCAGACAGGAAGGCGGTGCAGAGAGTAGTGAGAATGACTGAAAAGATCATTGGTAGTTCCCTCCCTCCCATCCAGGACATAGCACAGAAGCGCTGCTTGAGCAGGGTCCGTAAGATTATCTGGGACAATACCATCCTCTTCACAACCTGTTTTCCTTGTTACCTTCTGGTAGGAGGCTTCATGGTATCCGAAGCAGAACATCCAGATTCAGCCAGAGTTTCATTCCATACAGCATTAACCTTGTGAACTCTCAAGCTCCCTCCTTCCATTATATATTCAAGATGGACAGTATTTAATATTTATTTGCTGCATATATGTAGGGATGTGGGTCTATACATATGTTGTTCATAGTATATTTAGGTTATATATTAACATAGTATGTGTTATGTATGTGTTTCACTCTGAGAGCGGGCAACTAAATTTCATTTTTGATGTGTGCCATCATGCCCACAGTATAAAAATGACAATAAAGGTTATCTTGTCTTGTCTTGTCTTGTCTTGTCTTGTCTTATCTTATCTTACCTTATTTAGTATCCTTAAAATGATTTCAATTAGATATCCTGTTAAATGTCTTCTTGGCTATTGCGGTTGATAACCTGGCAGATGCTGAAAGTCTGAACACAGCCCAGAAAGAAGAAGCAGAAGAAAAAGAGAGGAAAAAGAGTGCCAGGTACAGAGAAAATTACACAAGATATGCACATTTTTTGTAGTTTTCTTCATTTTCTCTTTTCATTCTTTTGAAAGAGAAAATTTGAATAGTATAAGCAGGATAGAAAACTGATGCAAAGTACACTGTTAGAAAGATATACCTTGAATTTGCAAATAACATATAGGCATAGAAAATGTCTTGCTCCATTCTTTCTATGAAAGAAATTTTACCAAAATTTATATGTGCAAATCATTAATGTGTTCAGAGATTGCTTCATTCATCTATCCATCCATTTATCCATCCATCTGGAAGAAGAATAGGATTTTAAGAACAAAAAGGGGAAGCTACTGAGCAATTTAAAATCAGGGTAGGCATAGACTGTTATTATGTTTCCAGTTTTATTACAAATATTAATTGATCAAGATTCTGGATCTTTAATCATTTTCCCCATGGTTTTGTTTCTCTGGTCTTTGTAGAAAAGAGAGTTTGGATGCTAAAAAAGGGGACAGATCAGAAGGTGAACCAAAGAAGGCCAAGGATACTAAGGTACTTAAGATCTGCTCGCCTTTATAGCGAAGCTCTTCAGCTCAGGAATACACAGACCCATCTAACCCTAACAACCTTGTCCTTTGCATTGACTCATTATTTCTTGGATCTCTTTGTGATAGTCTCTAGACCAGGGGTGTCAAACTGCCGGCCCACAAGCCGGTTGCATCATGCAGAGGCCACACCCACCCCAGCTCTGGCAATGTGAAAAAAAGTCACGATACGTCGTGACACATCATGTGACACGGTGAGTTTGACACCCATGGTCTAGACGGTAGAATGGATATATGTGATAGCTGCTCTTATTCCCACTTTATGCATATTTAGATGAAGATTTGATTCCCATTTACATCCTGGGCTGAAATTAGCAAGTTTACTCTGCTATTTTTCTCTTTTTGAAATGTTTACTTTTCTGTTATTTGAGGTTACAATTAATGAATATGGAGAAGAGGAGGAAGAAGAAGAAGACAAAGATCCATATCCGCCTTGTGATATCCCAGGTACTAGTTCACTTTTGTACACTGGCAGAAAGATTTATTGTGTCAAATGTGTCACAACTAAAAAAACCCCTCCAATTTCATTAACACAATTAGAAAAAAAGGTTTGAATCAAATCTATAACAGTGCTGAATTATAAGACTGTGTAATTTGAATTGTAAATCTAATCTATGTATACACACATATAAACATCCAGAGGCTATGCATTTTCACTCTATGAAGTGCAAACAGTGTCCATTTGAATGGGGCAATTATTTCCCTCCTCCATTATGGCCCCATACTATTCTGAAGAGTCCCCTGATTTTAAAAAAGCCTTTTTGAGGGGTGGCAAAATGAAAAAGGGTCTGAAGATATTCTAGCACTAATAATCCTTGGTCTACATAATCTTTATAATCAATCTAGTATCTTCTGCATACCTTTAAATTGTATAAAAAATATACAGACACAAACACCATCGATGTTGCGCCTGAAATAACTTCTTCCCCATAGCAAGAACGTTCTTCTTGTTGGAATCAGAAACAAAATGCCAAATGGTTAACGTATATATCTGGCACTTTTTCTAGCCTTTATTAAAGGAAGAAAATATAATATAAGGGCTAGAGTTGCAGTGGTATCTACAGAGGATTTACCAATGTTTAGGAAGAATTATATCACTTTTTTTACAGCTTAATGGGTTTACCAATGAATAGATTGAAAATTGTCATTCAGACTAGCAGGATATTTAAATAAATTATCATTCCTAAATTCCAAAGAGTGCTGATATTAGCATGTTTCAGTGCCTTCTCAACAGCTATTTTAAGGGCAAATATACAAGTTTCTGACGAGCTAAGATAGCACGCTGGCTGAGGAATTCTGGGAGTTGAAGTCATAAAAGGGCCAAGTTTGAAGACCCCTGAGCTAAGATATTGCCCTTATGGAATCTATTATCTTGCGCTTCTGTTTCTTAATACCATGTTTGGTAAAGTTCCCAATCAGTTCTGATTGAGTTCAGGTACGGCTACTCCTGGCAGACCAATATGACTTAATTTCCCTGATTTTTTTTAATACATTGTTTCCAAGACTTTAATGATATAGGTGGAATTTTATGTTTGTTTTTTCATCTTGAAATAGAAACTATTTAATTTCTTGGTTAACCTGTAGAATCCTGGCCAGTGACTATAATAAAAAATTAACTAATTTTAAACTCAGAACAAGAAGGGAGCAGGTAGCCTAAAAGCACTGCTGTCAACCAGAAACTATAGCTGATTCCAGATGACAATGTAATTGTACTGTTCAGAAATTCCAGAAATGTCCTGTTATTTAACGTTTACATATATATCTTGCTGGCTGTTTTGCACGTGGGCTTTGCTCAGAATTGTTTTAATTTACTTTGTAAATTAAATAATGTTTCACTATAAAGTAGGTGAAGAGGAAGAAGAGGAAGAAGAAGAGCCTGAAGTACCTGCAGGTCCCCGGCCCCGAAGGATATCTGAGCTTAATATGAAGGAGAAGATGACACCAATTCCTGAAGGCAGCTCCTTCTTTATTTTCAGCAATACAAACCCGTAAATAATCTTTTAAAGCATATCCCTGGAAATTATTATTTTTTTTGCAAATAAAACAATAGGGACACCTAACAACTAAAGCTTCTGCTGTTTTATCTAGCACAAGATTGAATATATAATTAATTTTTTTAACATGGAATTTGTTTTCAAATCAAACTCCTACCAGGATTGTGAAACATTTGTGCCAAATGATGCATTGTCTAAAGAGGGCACTTTAAATAGAGCAGGGGGTCTGCAACCTTGACAACTTTAAGACTTTAAGCATAGCTGGCTGAGGAATTCTGGGAGCTGAGTCCACAAGTCTTAAAGTTGTCAAGGTTACAGACCCCTGAAACAGAGTATGCTGCAAATTGTGCTTTAATATTATCCAACACATAATAGCTTTAAAATAGAATATATGCATTATATTAAATCTATAGTTTTGCTGAATTATCAACTCAGTTAATAAAGTAACTGATTTCTAGTTTAGTGATACTCAGATGAGCATTTTTTGCCTTTGTGGGTATTTTATGAGTAATTAACCTGCCAGTCGTAACATAATAGTCCATTTTCTTTTCTTGTTCTTCAGGATTCGAGTGGGTTGTCATAGATTAATCAATCACCATATTTTTACCAACCTCATTCTTGTCTTCATCATGCTCAGCAGTGCTTCCCTTGCAGCTGAAGACCCTATTCGCAATCATTCTTTTCGAAATAATGTAAGAAAAAATGGATTTTACAAACAATCTGCATGTATGATCTTCTTAAAATGTGTCTTTCAAAACGGACTAGTCCATGAACATCTCAGGAGATGGCACCATCTAGCTGAACTTAGTTGATCCTGTGAGTTATGCGGGGTCAGCCCTGGCTATTTTTGACAAGGAAATGTCAATTGCTTGAAATTTCCAGAAAAGTAATTTTATGTTACTTAAATTAATATCCCTTCAGTTTCCCACAGTATGATGGCACAAATATAATCCAATATATTGTTGTTGTTGTTGTGAAGTTGTGTCTGACTCATCGCGACCCCATGGACAATGTTGCTCCAGGCCTTCCTGTCCTCTACCATCTTCCGGAGTCCATTTAAGCTCACACCTACTGCTTCAGTGACTCCATCCAGCCACCTCATTCTCTGTCCTCCCCTTCTTCTATTGCCCTCAATCTTTCCCAGCATTAGGCTCTTCTCCAGTGAGTCCTTCTTTCTCATTAGGTGGCCAAAGTATTTGAGTTTCAACTTCAGGATCTGGCCTTCTAAAGAGCAGTCGGGGTTGATCTCATCCAATATATAGCCTGTCTATCATTTGTGAATTAGCTATGCCTTCTTGGCCTTAACTCATCTGCCACCAGTATAAAATTTTCTAGAAATGTTGTGAGCCTAGATCACTTGATAGTTGCTTCATCTGTTTCAGTGCTACCTTTTCAGACTATAAATTTCAAATGGGTCTCCCTCTGTGCATTCACATGGGTGCTGTCTTTAGATTTATCCTTGGAATTAATAATATTTGGGTGACTGGTAACCCCCAATTCCAACAGAAGAGAATATCTGGAGTTCAGGGTTGAACTGGGGAGTTCTTGGTGCTCTCTGAGCCCAGTTGTTTGCTTGCTGATGTTTCATTACCAACTATCTTCAGTATGAAGATGTTACCTAGTTGGATAAGGAAATATCTGCAAACAGACAACCAATCTCCCAGAACACCAAGAATTCCATATCTCACCAATATTATGCTCTCTGTAATAACAAGAAACTCTTTTCTGGAAACCAATTGGCCTGTCAGGAAAGATGAACTCCAGCTCAATGTTTCTAATACAAACACTGAAGTGGGGTATATTGTTTCTGCAATGCAAAGTATCTCAAAGCAGAGTGCACCTGCTTCTCCTAACTCTGATGTGTGTGTGTGTGTTTGTGTGTGTATACAACCAGTTTTGGTCACCACGATGTAAAAAAGGTGTTGAGACTCTAGAAAGAGTGCAGAGAAGAGCAACAAAGATGATTAGGGGACTGCAGGATAAAACATATAAGGAACGGTTGCTGGAATTGGGTATGTCTAGTTTAATGAAGGGAAGGATGAGAGGGGACGTGATAACAGTCTTCCAATATCTCAGGGATTGCCACAAAGAAGAGGGAGTCAGGCTATTCTCCAAAAGCACCTGAAGGCAAGACAAGAAGCAATGGATGGAAATTTATCAAAGAGAGAAGCAACCTAGAACTAAAGAGAAATTTCCTGACAGAACAATTAATCAGTGGAACAACCTGCCTTCAGGAAGTTTTTGGGAAGAGACCGGACAACCATTTGTCTGAAATGGTATAGGGTTTCCTGCTTGAGCAGGGGGTTGGACTAGAAGACCTCCAAGGTCCCTTCCAACATTGTTATTATTATTATAGTTGTTGTTGTTATTGTTTGTGTATGTGTGTTTCAAATTACATTTAGATTTGTTTCAAATTACATTTAGATTTACTGAGACTCCTCTGTATTGTTTCAATGATTGTTTCTACATAAAGGCAGATGCAAGAAATTTACATGGATAAAGTTTCTTTTTTCTATATTTGTAGAATAAGCATTTATGGAATATTGAAAACAGAGTCAACTTTATTTATTTATTTATTTATTTTATCAAATTTCTATGCCACCCCTTTCCTAAGACTCGGGGCGGCTCACAACAACAATACAACTACATATAAAAATTTAATAATAACGATCAACATCCAAACAAAGATCGATACATACAACATGCAAACATAATCAAATACACAATCAACGATGGAAATACAATCCTAGGCCCGGGGGCAGAACATAGTTCATACCCCCCAAACCTGTTGGCATAAATAGGTCTTCAATAGTTTTCGGAAAGCTAGGAGGGAGGAAGCAGTACGGACCTCCGTGGGAAGTTGGTTCCAGAGGGCTGGGGCAGCAACGGAGAAGGCCCTTACCCTAGGACCCGTCAAATGGCATTGCCTGATGGACGGGACCCGTAGGAGGCCAGCTCTATGCGCCCTAACCGGTCGCTGGGATTCATGAGGCTGAAGACAGTCCCGCAGGTAACCTGGCCCATTGCCATAAAGGGCTTTATAGGTCATAACCAACACTTTGAATTGTGTTCGGAGACCAATTGGCAGCCAGTGCAGCTCATGGAGGGCTGGAGTATATGAGCATGTCTTGGAAGACCCAAGACAACTACCTTAGTTCTTGGACTACTGTATGTACTAGGCTAGGAACTTACAAAATATCATAACAAACTACATCTGCCCAGAAAATAGCATGGATGTATCTATGTATTCAACAGATTTGAATTCAACTTAAGGGAGATTTTATTACCTTAAGTCATGGGTGTCAAACTTGATCACGTCACATGACATATTGTGACATATCATGATATTTTTTGCCTTTGTGGAGCCGGGGTGGGTGTGGCCTGCACATGATGCATCTGGCCCGCAAGCCGCCAGATTGACACTCTGCCTTAAGTAGTAACTTAAGGTGCTTATTTCTCCAGTTTCTTAAAATCATTCAATAATTGTTTGGCAATGTCACCTTTTTATACAGTTACCTGCTTTCACTTTAAGAATACTCACAAATGATAAGATCTCCCCAGTGCCATTATTTCAGAAACATTTTTGTTAAAAAAAAAGTCACCATAGCAATTCTAGATATACGTACCAAAGAGAATGGAAAGGATCCTCAGTGTAATCAACATTTGAAATAATTAAAATAATTCCATCCATGTGAAATTATATAATTTTATTACAAGTAATCATATATGTAGTTGTATAAATTTTGGTTCTAGGAGATAAAAGTAGCTTTCTTCATGATTTTGTGTATATGAATGTGGCTGGTCTTTCAAAAAAAAAAAACTAAATAGATTTGGTTGGCATTTGGAAGTTGGACACCAATTTGGACACCATAAGGAAATCCCAGGTATATAGTAGACTTGAAAGTTGGAAAACTCCCATAAGAAGACTGTGTTAAATATTTCTAGCTTGTACAGTATATATGGATATGTATCCAAAATTGTAAATTCTAACATGAACCCTTGTAAATAAATGTCTCACTGTGGCATGTTATGCCTTGCAGATACTGGGTTACTTTGACTATGCTTTCACAGCCATCTTTACTGTGGAAATCCTGTTAAAGGTAATTAATTGTTCACTGATCCTTTTTAATTCAAACACAACTTTAGCAATAATGTCTGCTACTTTTTCTTTACTTTCCATATACTTATGGAGATAGGATACTTTTTATTAAAGTTTTAATATATTTTTCAAATCTTTGGGTGCATGTAGAAGTTTCTTTTTATCATCACATTAATTTGCAGTTTATTTTAACCCTTTTGCTTTTTAAATCTGTCAAAAGGAAAACATATCTCTCTGTGATGGATTTTTTTCTTTTTTTTAAAAAAAAAGGAAAGATCATAAAAGAATGTAAATTTTCAGAGGAGAAATGTGTTATTTTTCATTACTTTTGGTGAAATAGATTTACATAGAGCTAAAATAGTATATTATTATGTTCTTGCAAAGCAGTTCTGCCTTGCAAGAACATATATCACTATGTTCTTGAAAAGTATAACAGTGTTTTTTTTCCATATTTTAGTACAGAAGTGTACAACCTTTTTGCAGCCAAAGGGTACATTTGGTCTTTGAGGCACAGCTCTGCAAAAAAAGTGGATAAGACCAAAAGGAAAAAAAATAGTTATTATATGATTATTCATGATATATTTTCATGATATAGTTTTCTCTCCTATTAAAATTATTACTTATTTAAAAACTATAAGCATTTTCTGAGATGAAATACAAGTTGTGTAACCCTCTTCTAAGAAAGCTGTGCTATGTAAAAACCTAAAACTAAAATGTCTATGGAGATTCTCGGTCATCCAGGTCCTGGTTGCCCCCAAAGGTGCTTTTTCAAGAGGCAACTGGACTTTCTTTGTTTTTCCTTGAAGACGTTTCGCTTCTCATCCAAGAAGCTTCTTCAAAGAAAAACAAGAAAGTCCAGTTGCCTCTTGAAAAAGCACCTTTGGACTAAAACTAAAACGTTTGGCAAGTAAGCATGAAAGCTATTGATAGTAAACCATGATTTTTTCGTGGGATGTTGGTATTTTATTTTATTTACTAATTGATTGATGTTTTAAAATGCTGTGATGTAGTAATCAGGGGTTCTCAACCTTGGCAACTTTAAGACTTGTGGACTTCAACTCCCAGAATTCCTCAGCCAGCTTTGCTGGCTGAGGAATTCTGGGAATTGAAGTCCACAAGTCTTAAAGTTGCCAAGGTTGAGAACCCCTGTATAATTAGATCAAGATTTTTTAATCTTAACAGAGAGATCTCCCTTTTCTTTGCATTCTGAGTGATATAGAAAGCAGCATTCATCCTCTACAGACATCTTGTAAACAACCTATAAATGATTCAAACTGGGATTATTATGTTTTCAGCTAACTGTATTTGGAGCCTTCCTTCATAAAGGGTCTTTCTGCCGGAATTATTTTAACTTGCTAGACTTGTTGGTAGTAGGTGTTTCCCTTGTGTCATTTGGCATTCAGTAAGTATTGCTCATTTTGTCTTTTACTGTATTCATTTATGACTTGAATATAAACAGTACTATTTCCCCATCGTACGGAAATGGTCATATCTTGTGGGCTTGGCGTCCTATATCAACTTTGATGACTAACAAATTGTAATTCCCTTTCCCTTGAGAAAGAGTCATAGGTATTTTGCGATACCAAGAGTTCTATTTCAATAACTTACAAATCCTTACACTCTATATGAGTCCAGATTTTCTGAGAAATGTTTTAGCCTATCTTTCTATAATCAAACCTGCATCTTCCATTTCATGCATGTAGTCATCACTTTCATTAAGTCCTGTTACATCGTTTCCCTAATCTTAGTATCACAAGCAGAAAACATGTTTTTCTTTAATATTGGTAAGATAAGATAAGATAATCTTTAGTGTCATTTTTTTTTGCCGTGGGCACATTAAAAATGAAAATTAGTTGCTTGCTGTCAAAGTGTACACATACATAACACACATTTAAACATGCGATATACAACATATGTATAAACCTACACCCTTACATATAAACGACCTATAAATATTAATCACTGTCCATTTTGAATACATAATGGAAAGAGGAAGCTTTAGAGTTCACAAGATTAATACTCTGTTGTTTGTTAATTCATGTTCTTTACTATTTCCCCATTTGATATTTCAAATTTCAATATTGTGTTTTATGTGGTCAATATTGTGTTTTATGGGCCTATAGATACTAGATCCTAATGTCTACCACCCAGGATGGTTTTAGTTAAGCCAGACTTTCCAATAATAATTTCAATAATAATTTCAAGGAATGCTCCCAGTATTCCTTCTTAATGGTAAGGATAGAACTGATCAGCAGGGGCAGATTTTGGCTGGGATGCCACTAGGGCAATAAATGTTCAGTTGTAATGCAAATATGTTTGTGGTATTTTGAAAGTAAGGATGGGTTAACTAAGCTTCTGTGTACTTTCTATCACCCTCCCATGATAGCATATGATGCTTAGGCTGATTAAATCACTGTTATATAGGTTTTCCATTTTGATCACATTTATTCAACTGTATTGGATATTGCCTATATTATATTTCAAAATGTTTTGTCATTTAGGGATTATATTTATTATTAACATTTTAATTATACTTTTATTGTGGAACTCCTTGGAGAAACAAATAAGGAGAGTGATTACAGTTCTCAAAAAGAGGATTAATACAGGTAGTTCTCAGCTTACAACAGTTTGTTTAGTGACTGCTCAAAATTACAACAACACTGAAAAAAGTGACTTATGATTATTTTTCATAATTGCGATGGTTACAGCATGCCTATGTGGCCACATGATCAACATGCAGATGCTTGGCAACTGGTTAATATTTATGATGGTTACCACGTCTCAGGGCCATGTGATCACCTTTTGCAACCTTATGACAAGCATTCAGTGGGGAAGCAAGGTTCACTTAACAACCGTGTTATTGACTTAACAACTGCAGTGATTCACTTAACAACTAAGGTCATAAAATGGGGCAAAGCTCCCCTAACAACTGTCTTGCATAGCAACAGGAATTTTGGGTGCAATTGTGGTCATTAAATCGAGAACTACTGGTATTGTTGTGGTTTTTATTCTTACTGTAAGTCATCTCTAATATGTAGACTAAGAGATAAAAATACAAATATATGTATTTATTACCGTATATTCTACATACATTGCATAAACAAATAAGACACCTGCAAAAAATTGAGTTTTTTGTTTTGTTTTTTTAAGTCTAGAGCAGGCATGTCAAACTTGTGACGTCACGTGATGTCGTGCAATGTATCAGGCCGATTTCGCCATTGCCGGCAATGAGGTGGGCGTGGCTTCCATGTGACGCATCCGGCCCGTGGGCTGGCAGCTTGACACCCCTGGTCTAGAGGGAAAAACAAATTGTGTAGCTATTAAAAACCTGGATGGACAAGTTGTTTGCTGCCATATATCTTATTTTATTCTGTTTGTTTACTAGTACAGTATTAAATTCATTAAACAAGTTTTAGAAGGATTAAGAAATGGCTTGCTGAGACATTCCAAGAGATTCTTTTGCATCAGAGAGATGTAGAACAACAAGGAAAAAAAAAAACCAACAGTGTTAATTTCTGAACAAATTTCAGAATTAATGGGCTGCTGCATGCATAAGTATTACATAACTTTATAATATTAATTGAGTAGCATTAAGTCATGTCAAGCTAATGTTTGTTTTACTTTTCATCTAGATCAAGTGCCATATCAGTTGTGAAGATTCTAAGAGTTTTAAGAGTCTTAAGACCATTAAGGGCTATTAACAGAGCAAAAGGACTTAAGGTTTTTATCTGAATTCTCTTTGAAAAGTGTATATTCTGTTTATAAACAAAATCATAATAATAGTTTAATATGTCAATTGCCTCGATAGAGGTTACCTTGGGGACTTTTAGCTCAAATAAATCCAGCATTCTATCTGTATCATTTTGAGATTCATATTTCTCAATGGTGTTTGAATGATGCCTTTCTCTTTTCCAAATACTTTTAACCAACAGGCTTTGTGATCTATTCCTGTGTTTTGTCTATAGTCTGGATTTCTTCATTTCTAAATTCCAGTGGTGGTTGGTTGTATACCCATCACCTCATCTTATTCCTTGATCTTTAATCTTGATCGTAGTTTATCTAAAATAAATGTTAATTTTGACACTACCCAGGAATGAAAGCCTTTCTTTCATATACTCTACCAATGAAAGTTTGAGGTCCCAATCATATTTCTTGGGAATTAGCATCGTTGAGTTGTAGTTCAATAGAACTTGTTTTAGACATATTTGATATTTCATGATTAGCTTCTTTATATGCTATTTATGACTGCCTAATGGTGAGAATGAATTTGTGGAATACTGTGTCCCTATTCTGAGTATAGAAATAATGTAAAATTTAAAATGTGAAATTAAATCTTTTATTCTCTCTCTCTTTCTTTCTCTACAGCATGTTGTTCAATGTGTCTTTGTTGCCATTCGAACTATCGGTAATATCATGATCGTTACAACTCTACTCCAGTTCATGTTTGCATGTATTGGTGTCCAGCTCTTTAAGGTAAGAACAAGGAAAAAATATCCAGAGCATAGTAAAACCTCTTAATGAAGCTTGTTCAAGTTCTGTAGAGATTTTTGAAATAGGAATAGTGCTCTAGATTCAATTGGTATGCTTTTTTTATGCACAGGGGAAATTCTATCGATGCACAGATGAAGCAAAGCAAAATCCTGTGGACTGTCGGTAAAAACATTTTCCTATCTGCGTTTTTTAGATAACAAAGAAATGGGAAGCTTTGGGGTCTCCAAATGTTGCTGAGAAGCAATATAGTTCCTAAGGTATCAGACTTTTGATGAAATATAGAGCTTCAAGTACTTAGTAGACCCCAGAGGTAATTGAATATCTTCAATGGAACTACATCTATGTGAAGGGAAGCATGTGGTGCAATATCCCAAGATTCTATGTTGGGCCCAGTACTCTTCAACATCTTCATAAGTGACGTAGATGAGGGGATAGAAGGGCAATTCATCAAGTTTTCAGATAAGCTGGAGGGAATTGCTAATGCTTTGGAAGATAGACTTAAGATTCAAAAGGATCTTGACAGACTTCAGCATTGGACCTTATCCAACAAGATGCAGTTCAGTGGTGAGAAAAGTAAGGTCCTGCATTTAGGTAGAAAAAAACAAATGCATAGATACAGAATATGTCATTCCTGACTCAACAGTAGTAACTGTGAGATCTAAGTGTCCTAGTGGACCATCACTTGAGGATGAGCCAGCAGTGTGCTGCAACTATCAAAACAGCCAAAGCAGTCCTGGGCTTAATCAACAGAGGGATAGAGGTAAGATCACAGGAAGTGATAATACTGCTTTATACCTCTTTAGTGAGTCCACGCTTGTACTACGATATACAGCTCTGTTCACCATGATACAAAAAAGAACTTGGAAAGTGTGCAGAGAAGAGCAACAAAGATGTAAAGGGCCTGGAGGCTAAATTATATGATGAACAATTGAATGAGCTCAGTATGTCTAGCCCAGCGGTTCTCAACCTGTGGGTCGCGACCCTTTTAGGGGTCAAATGACCCTTTCACAGGGGTCGCTTAAGACCATCGGAAAACACATATTTCCGATGGTCTTAGGAATTGAGACACCGCTCCGCATCCATCTCCGCACGGCCTCCTCCGCCATTTGCAGAGAGAGAGAGACAGAGAGGCACTTTCGCTTCCCTTCTCTCTCTCTCTCAGGCAGACTTACCTCCTGCAGGGCTCCTGATTGGCTCTGCGCCTGGGTGCCCCACCTCCTGGGAGAAGCGCAGCCAGGGCCTCATGGCCTTGGAGCTGCCCGGGGAAGCCCCAAGATTCCTGCTGGGAGCAGCCCGCTGGAGGTTCTGCTGAGCGGGCCAGCCCTCCCGCAAGCCGCAGCCCAAGGCAGACCAGCCCCTGCGATCCCCAGCCAGCCTGACCATTGGCCCTGCTGGCCGGGAAGGCGCGCCGGAGTCTAGGCTGCAAGGAAGGAAGAAGGAGATTCAGCAAAGGTAGGAGAGGAGAGCCACCTCCTGGGGCCCAGCGCTAGTGGCGGCTTCTTTGCCATTCTCTTCCTCCTCCTCTTCTTCCTCCTACTGCCCCCAAGGCGGCTCAGGTGGGCACCGGGGCAAAAGGGGTGCCTGGGGGAAGCAGCCGGGCTGGCAGAGGGGCTGGCAGGGGCCATGCGGCACCAGCCCCCACTGCGGCTCCATCAGATGGGTGGAGGGCGAGGCCGGGCAGCGCGGAGTCCCGGCTGGGACGGTGGCAGCGGTTTTCTCGCCCTTCTCCTCTCCTTCCTCCTACTGCCCCCAGGTGGCTTGCGCGGGCGCCGGGTCAAGAGCGGTGCCTGGGGGGAGTAGTGGGTTGGCGGAGGGGCTGGTGGGCCACACGGCACCAGCCCCCGCCATGGCTCCATCGGATGGACGGAGGGCAAGGCTAGGCAGCGTGGTGTCCTGGCTGGGACGGTGGCAGCTGTTTTCTCGCCCTTCTCTCCTTCCTCCTGCTGCCCCCCAGGCGGCTTGCACGGGTCACGATCGGTGCCTGGGGGGAGTAGTGGGCTGGCGGAGGGGCTGGCGGGCCACACGGCACCAGCCCCCGCCATGGCTCCGTCGAATGGGCAGAGGGCGAGGCCGGGCAGCGCGGAGTCCTGGTTGGGGCGGCGGCGGCAGTTTTCTCACCCTTTTCCTCTCCTTCCTCCTACTGGATGGAGGACGAGGCTGGGCAGCACGGGGTTGGCGGCTGGGCCGGGGGCGGCAGGGACCCCTGACGATGCTGCTGAAGCCGCTGCCTCCTGTTCTGCTCCTCCTTCCCGCATGTTCAGCTGAGGATGCGGCGAAGGCCGGGCCAGGGGCGGCTGGGACCCCCGACAATGCTGTTGTAAGAGAGAGAGAGAAAGAGAGGAAAGAGAGAGAAACAGAGGAAAAGAGAGAAAGAGAAAGAGAGGGGAAAGAGAGAGAAAGAGAAAGAGAGAAAAAAAAGAGAAAGAGAGAAAGAGAGAGCAAAGAGAGAAATGGGGAGAGGAAAGAAAAAGAGGAAAGAGGGAAAGAGAGAGGAAAGAGGGAGAGAGAGAAGAGAGAGAGGAAAGAAAGAGAAAGAGAGAGGAAAGAGAAAGAGAGAAAGAGGAAAGAGAAAGAGAGAGGAAAGAGAAACAGGAAAAGAGAGGAAAGAGAGAAAGAGAAAGAGGGAGGAAAGAGAGAGAAGAGAAAGAAGAAAGAGAGACAAGAGAGATAGGAAAGAGAAAGAGAAAGAGAGGAAAAAAAGAGAGAAAGAGAAAGAGAGGAAAGAAAGAGAGAAAGAGGGAGAGGAATGGCGCTTCTCCAACCAGGCTGGGTGGAGCTGGCGAAGCGACCTTCCTGCCTCCCCTCCCCGCCCAGCTGGATGGGGGGTTGGGGGTCACCACAACATGAGGAACTATATTAAAGGGTCGCGGCATTAGGAAGGTTGAGAACCACTGGTCTAGCCTATGAAAAAGAAGGATTAGGATGGGCATGATAATAGTCTTCAGGGGCTATCACAATAAAGAGGGGATTGACTTATTCTCCAAAGCATCAGAAGGCAGAACAAGAATTACTGGGTGGAAGCTTGTTAAGGAGAGATCCAATCTAGAAGTAAGGAGAAATTTTCTTACAGGGAGAACAATTAATCAATGGAACAGCTTACCTCCTAGAATTGTAGGTGCTCCATCACTCCCTTCCAGCCCTATAATTCTAAGTTCTACTTCAGAGCTGTCCATGAGTGTTTTTGGAATAAAGCTGGGCTATAAATACAATAGAAATACCACCAAAAATGGAATAATTTCAGGGGGCTATAAGATTCCCCATTTCCTTTATTAATTAGTTACTAAAACATGCAAAGGGTTGTCATAGGTGCACTTTAAGAAATATGGAAAATTTAAAATAATTGTCAATTGCCCTAGTGACTGTTCGCTTTTTTTCAACTATTTCAATAGGGGAATATTTATTGTTTATAAAGATGGAGATATGGACAGTCCAATGGTGAGAGAGAGACAATGGCAGAACAGCGAATTCAATTTTGATAATGTCCTTACTGCTATGATGGCTCTTTTTACTGTTTCTACTTTTGAGGGCTGGCCTGCGTAAGTGTATCATTTACAAAAGAGTATTTTATTTTGTTTTGACTGGCCTTTTCAGAGATGATCAATTCTTTTGGGGAAGACTGTGATTGTGACTCTTAGAAATACTATTGCCTTGATGTAATGAACATGTACCATTTTATAGATACAATATGTTACAGAGCTGTACCATTAATGGAGCAGGGGATATGAACATTTTCTACATTTTAAACAGACTGTAAATATGATAAAAATATTTACTAGTCCAGCGGTTCTCAACCTTGGGGTCGCGACCCCATTTGGGGTCGCACGACCATTTCACGGGGGTCGCCGGACACCGTGGGCCGCCATTTTGTTTTTTTTAATTTTTATTTATTTTTATTTTTTTTTACTTTTTTTATTTTTTTATTTTTTTTGGCGTGCACGCGCGCCGCACATGCACAAATCCGCCCATCACACCGAAAAAATAAATTAAAAAAATTCAAAAAATATTTTAAAAAAAAACAAAAAAATGGCGGCCGCAACAGGCGGATCCGCGCATGCACGGATCTGCCCGTCGCGGCCGCCATTTTGTTGTGGTTTTTTTGGTTTTTTTTAAATTTTTTTTTAAAAAAATTTTTCAGCGTGCCCAGGTCGGGGTCGTGGCGCGCATGGGCGGGGCAAGTGGGGTCTCAACCTGAGAAAGGTTGAGAACCACTGTACTAGTCCTTCACATTTCCATTGTTGATGCTACGAGGATGATAGCTCACCTTTGAAATTAATACTCAACATCAGACATGTCAAACACAAGGCCCGGGAGCCGGATGTGGCCCATGAAGTGGTTTCATGTGGCCTGCGAAGCCATCCTGGAAACAGTGAGGAAGCGGCCCCCGCTGCCTTGGCCTGATCCAGGCTGGCCAGGAGCCAATGTATAATTTTGTGGCCATTTATGCTGAAACGCACTCAGTCTTAGATCCACAAGGCCATCTAGAAACAGCGAGGAACCAGCTCCTGCCATGTTGGCCCCGCCCCCTGGGTGCATGCTGGGGAGGTGTCACCCTTTGTGAGGCATAAAGAAATGGACCATGCCTTGCACATGCCCCGGTCCCACCCCCTTCTGCCAGAGACCCTCAGATCTATCCCACTCCTGCCCAGGCCCCCACAGGCCCCCTTGACGCAAACGATGTAGAGCTGGCCATGCCCATGCAGTAGGCTACACCCACTCCATCCACGCCCACCCAGTAGGCCACACCCACCCTGGCCACACCCACCTGGCTCCCCGAGGGCAACCGCAATGCTGATGCGGCCCTCAATGAAATTGAGTTTGACACCCCTGCTCAACATGCTTTGAATTGTATAAGGGGATCTTTAGTGATAGGCATCTTGCCCTCTTGTTCCGTGACCAGAAAAGGATCTTCCTTCCAAAATATATGTTTGAATATTGAAACCAGAATTAGAAATGGCTGTTTTCATGATGTTAGAATCTGTGTTCATTTGTCTTTAATATGCAGGCTTCTTTATAGAGCTATAGATTCAAATGGAGAGAACGTAGGACCAATCTACAATTACAGAGTGGAAATCTCTATTTTTTTCATCATCTACATCATTATTATTGCTTTCTTCATGATGAACATATTTGTTGGCTTTGTCATTGTCACATTCCAAGAACAGGGAGAACAAGAATACAAAAACTGTGAACTTGACAAAAATCAGGTAATAAAACAGCACCTATTTAAATATTATAATCTAATATCTTCAGAATCCTAATGTTTCCTTGCTTGCTATTACTAACCAAATTTTGAACTACAGATCCAAAAGCCAGTTTCAAGCATTGAATTTTTCAATCACATTGTGATCATAATCTAGTTCTAGGTGACTTTTCCACTATATGTTTGGAATGGATTTTTCCTTTTGGCTCTGTTATGGAATGTAATTGTTGATATAATGGAGCTGTCCACTAATGGATTTGTTTCTGAAATAAAAATTTGAATCACAGACAATTAGTTCTGGACAAGATTGCAGTTCCTGCTTATGATGTTGATATTTCTACTATTTTCAGCGTCAGTGTGTAGAATATGCTTTGAAAGCCCGGCCGCTGCGTCGATACATTCCAAAAAATCCTTACCAGTACAAATTCTGGTATATGGTGAACTCTACTGTCTTTGAATATATCATGTTTGTCCTCATCATGCTCAACACCCTTTGCTTGGCTATGCAGGTAGGAATGAAACAAGATGCCACCTTACCTAAGAAATTGGTTATGGCCATTTTATTTAGGAATGCTGTCTAGGAATGCTGAAAGATGGTACAGAGAAAAGGAGCAAAAAGTACCCTTGCATGCAACAGTGGATTTCATTTGTGGTTTTGGAATTACTATTCTTTTTACTAAAATCTTAAGAAAATTATTTTTAGTTCCAGTTTTATTATTTACAAGAATATGTTAAGTCATATATCAAAAGCATAGTGTCTGCTCTATGGACTGTGGAATAAAGAGTGGTGGAGCCCATTTATTTGTATCAGCTTCAGTTTGTTTCACAGCAAATTGGAAAAGGGAGGAGACCAATGCTTTTGGCCACATTTATAATAGTTATCAAATTCTCCAGACTTTCCTATAATTGTTCAGAAAGTCTGTTCCATAAGGGATTTAAATTTTTTTTTTAAAAAAAATCTAAATTTCCCTATGTAACAGCAATGGCATATATTTAATCCTTTATTTCAGGGGTTCTCAGCCTTGGCAACTTTAAGACTTGTGGACTTCAACTCCCAGAATTCCTCAGCCAGCAAAGCTGGCTGAGGAATTCTGGGAGTTGAAGTCCACAAGTCTTAAAGTTGCCAAGGTTGAGAACCCCTGCTTTATTTGAAGCAGGCATTTAATGTGCTTCTTCCCTTCAACCAATCCTTGAATCAAGGCTTAACCATTACCGTGAGATATACTGTCTGGATTCATAGTTCATACTAAGCCATCATATTTGCTTTGAGGTTAAAATGTTCTGTGAACCTATCCATCAGTCAACAAGGGGAACGAGCACTGAAATGAATATCACAGTGTCAATACCCCAAACCCATACATTTGCATACAGGTAGTCCTTGACTTACAACAGTTCATTTAGTGCAGCGGTTCTCAACCTTGGGGTCGCGACCCCATTTGGGGTTGCACGACCATTTCATGGGGGTCGCCGGACACCGTGGGCCGCCATTTTGTTTTTTTAAATTTTTATTTATTTTTATTTATTTTTACTTTTTTTATTTTTTTTATTTTTTGGCGCGCGCACACCGCGCATGCGCAGATCCGCCCGTCACACCGAAAAAATAAATAAAAAAAATTCAAAAAATATTTTAAAAAAAACAAAAAAATGGCGGCCGCAACGGGCGGATCCGCGCATGCACGGATCTGCCCGTCGCGGCCGCCATTTTGTTGTGGTTTTTTGGGTTTTTTAAAAAAAAATTTAATTTTTTTTTTCGGCGTGCCCAGCTCGGGGTCGTGGCGCGCATGGGCGGGGCAAGTGGGGTCTCAACCTGAGAAAGGTTGAGAACCACTGATTTAGTGACTGCTCAATGTTACAACAGCATTGAAAATGTGACTTATGGTCATTTCCACACTTATGGCCATTGCAGCATCCCCATGGTCACATGGTCAAAATTCAGACACTTGGCAACTGACTCAGGACAGTTACAGCGTCCTAGGGTCCGGTCATCCCCTTTTGCAACCTTCTGACAAGCAGGGAAGCCAGATTTACTTAACAAACATGTTACTAACTTAACAACTGCACTGATTCACTGAACAACTGGCAAGAAAGGTCACAAAATGGGGTAAAACTTACTTAAGAACTGTCTCACTTGGCAACAGACATTTTGGGCACAATTATGATGGTAAGTCAAAGACTACCTGTACTCGTCTGCAATCTTTTCGCACAACTACCAAAAGGTTAGGATTAGGGTTAGGGCTAGCCATTCTGGCTTATTCCACAAGGCAAAATGAAAAGGAATTGCATTTTAGCACAATGTATCTGTAGTGAAGCTGTCTGAGAGTGCTTGCAGGAGCTTGGTTGGGAAGGGAAAGATTGGGACAGCTGCTGCTGGCTTTAGGTGTGGCCAGCATGGGTAAAGAACAATCTCTCTCTTGCCCCGTTTGAGATATCCTCCTTAAGAAGGAAGCAATAAAACTACACTCTCTCTCTTCCACTCTAGACTCTCTTTAAAATATCCTCATTACGAAGGAAACAAATAAAACTTCCAGTCCCTTTACCTTCACCTGACGAACTGCAACAGCCACCCCCCAGTCTCTCCTCTCTTTCTCTTTTCTATCTTCTCCTCCACCCACGCCGGCCACACCCAAAGCCAGCAGCAGCTGTCCCAATCTCTCCCTTCCCAACCAAGCTCCTGCAAGCACTCTCAGACAGCTTCGCTGCATATCAATCTAGCCAATTTTCACCTTCCAGGTTAATTCTGATCAAAGCTAGTCAGTTCATTTTTACTGGTTTTACCTGAATTTACATGCTATGCCAAGTCATGATGTTATTCATTTTGTTTTAGTTTGGTGCTTTTTTTGCAAATGTAGTCATGATTTTTAAACAATTAAGATGTAAATCCAGGCATTGTGGTTTCTTTAACAAATAACATGATTTGGTTAAAAGAAATCATGATTTAATGTTAAGCTAGCTTTTGAGAATTGCTTACAAATCTTGCTTAAGAGCAAACTTAATCGGATTATCATATTTAATATCAGTAGTGATTGATCTTTTTAAGGAGCTGGAGGTAAAGAACAATTGGATTTAAGAAAAGGGATATTTTTAAGATAAAGAGAAGGGCCACTTAATAAAAGTTGATAGATAATTGACTTAATAAATTATTTCCTAATATTGGGAGAAATAATATCTAATAGGGAACAATAATTTACTTCGATGTCAGTATGTTATTTCACGGTAGATTTAGAAAGAGACAACAAATAAATGCTATTTGTGGCTGGGTAATAAGTGATCATCATATGTTTGTTTATTTATATTCAATCCCACTTTTATTATTTTTATAAATAACTCAAGATGGCAAACGTAGCTAATACGCTTTCCTTCTCCTATTTTCCCTACAACAACAACCCTGTGAGGTGAATTGGACTGAGAAAGAATGGTCCAAAGTCACACAGCTGGTTTTTGTGCCTAAGGAGGGACTAGAACTCACCATCTCCTTTATACTGCACTTTCCAAACTTCTCCTTGTGAAGTATTAACAACATAGGATTTCATACTAATCTTTTTAGTACAAGATTTGCGGTAGAGTGTTAGAAATGTGTTCTTCATTTATTTTGGTTGCCTGAATAAATATTTAGTTATATTAATATTTTTCTCATTTGTTTTATTCATAGCACTATGGACAGTCTAAACTTTTTAATGATGCAATGGATATTCTGAATATGGTGTTTACTGCAGTGTTTACTGTTGAAATGGTTCTGAAGCTCATTGCATTTAAACCGAAGGTAAGAGATTATTTATGATTTAATTAGCATTTCTTTTTTAGTTGCTTCTGTTTAATTTACAAGTATTTTTTGCTTAGATCAGCACACATAAGTAGGTAAATGTGAGTTTTTCATGGTTAATCATCAGAAATACAGTATCTTCACCAAAAATCTTAAATCTGATAACAGTGTTAATGCAACTGCAGGAAATAAAATGAAGAAACATTATTTTTTTTAAAAAAATGTATTGCTGGTAATATATAAATAATAAATATATTAAAATTATAAATCCACTATTTTTTTTCAGATAGTTCTGAACATATATTACACTCCCAAACATATTGAATGTCAATGTCAAGGCATGTTTAACCATTGTAGTAGTATAACACAAAACAGGCAGTGTCTTTACGCCACAAATATTTCACAGATTTTTTTTATATATTTTGGACAAAAAGAACAGGCATATGTTTGTAGGTGGGCACTGACACATTTGGAAGCAGTGTAGCTTATGAACAGTTTGCAAATAAGCAAATGGACTCCAGCAATTAAATATGACTCTCTTTTTTTCAAATTCAGTAGTTTAACAAAGTTTAACAATTCTCAATTGTTATTCAAAAATAACAATTTGGATATAAGTTACTATCAGATTTTTATTTTGGTTATGGATCCAATCTAATCCCAGGCTTTGTAGATGCATAATTGTTTCTGCCATTCATCATGTAATCAATTATACTTTGAACTAGGAGTGAAACCATGCCATGTCTCATAACTGATGACAATCTAGTCCTCCAATATCCACATGCTGAATGGAGATGAACCTCCATTAGAAGACAGGCTCTTCCATATAAGGCCACCTATGGAATCAGAATGTCTGCTGAGCCAAGAGTCTCCACTTTGCCAGTAGCTGCTTGAACTTAGGAATTCTTTTCCAGATGGGCATGCTCAGTTCACACATGTCATCAGGGGTTTAGCCCTGCAACTTATCATTGAGGGAGTGGAGGACGACATCATACTTTAGGCCACAAGCCATTCCACTACTTGTTTTCCAGTTTATAAAAATTGAATACCATAAGTTATTTACAAAGTTCATGAGGTCGTGCCAAGCATTCTGTAACTAAATGTGGAATTATTTTCCCTTGCCATTGTTTATCAGATTTGTGTGCCAAAAAAGAAAAGAAACCTAGTAAGTAATTTCATCTTCGGTTATTGCAGTGATGAAGGTTATTGGGATGTGTGATGCAAGTTTACTTGCTGTGACTTGTCCATATATTGCATTTTTCCCTTTTCCAGAATCATCTTGATTTCTTTTACTTATGTTCTTATTTGTATTTGCTTGCTTTGCCCCTACACATTGCTGGAAACAATATTGAGCATGGGAAAGGTGTGCCTTAAGTGATTAATATGTGACATGCAGTTTAAAATTCCAGTAATCTTATAGTAAGACAGGGGTCTTTCCAGTTAAGGATTGGCAAACATTTTGGAGTGCCCATGCTTTGCCTGAGGTGCTTCTCAACCTCCTCTATCATGAGTGCAATCTTCTCATGATCCAACTTTGTTTACTTTTGTCTTGCTTTTCTCCTGAATTGTGCTGATCAAGCAATACATTTTGTTTCAATCATGAAGTTCGAAGCACATGTTACTGAGACAACAAAGACTGAACATATTTCTTAATTGGAAATATCAGTTCTGCTGGCTTGTTCTTTTATTTATTTCCTATTTTGAGGGCTTAAAGAGGCACTAATTGCATGTTGCAATTGGGAAAAGAACCTTATTTTTTTTTAAAAGAGTCATATAAGCTGATTTAAACTGCCACTGGATTTATGTGTTGCCCATAAGTTTCACACTCATCCTTATAATTTCTTATATTGTATGCCAAATGGACTTCAGTTTTTAATTTAGCTTGAACATTACTAATCATATATAATATCAGAAGGAAATAGTTTAGTGCTAGAATATTTGCTTTCGTGCAGAAGATCTGTGGTTTAATCCTTAGCCCTTCTGAATTAGATCTGGAGAATTTTCTGTTTGGAAATCTTTCAAAACTATTGGTTAGACTATGTATCAGTTCATATCACATAACTGACCCAAACAGTTTCTATCCAAAGTGAGCCATCTTTGTAAGAAACTCAGCTACTACAAACTGTCTTTGAAACTGTTGGCAAACTATCCCAGCACATTTTAGGTTAAAACTATCCCTTTCTAACACCATGCCTGAGCATAGTTGTTCTCACAGCACACTAACCACTAACCCTACCAATGATGGGTTAAGCAGGCCATGTAAACACAGCCAAAGTTTAAAAAATATATACTATGATGAGATTTGGGGTGATTCTGCTTAAAACATAATTCTACACAAAGGTTATTGAACACTTCTTTATTTATGTTTCGTGTTGCAACATATTAGTTTGCAGAAGTAAACTACATAGAAGCATGAAATTATATTTAGATTTTAATAGTCTCCTCTGAATTGTACTGTCCACCAGGATTTTACATAGGCAGCCATTCTTTCAGTATGTTATATGAGAGATGCATTTGGGCAGTGAAAGGTGAATTGTGAGGGAGGCTATCAGGTGTCCATGAGCATCACAACAGCTTGAACTTGAGGTGGCAAACTGGTGCCCTCGGGCAGCATCAGGGTTTGTGGTAGTTCTCATCCATAACAGTAACTACTTTAGAAGTTGATGTTAATTTGTAGTGAAGTCTCATTGGAGCACTGTGGAGGATATTCTTTTCTCATACTGCCAGTACCCTGTGTGTCCATATTTACAACATAAACCATCTGCTGCAGAACTCTGTTGGCATACGGCACTGGTATCATGTCACATATAAGCCTTTCCTTCAGTAGGCAATATTGTTTATTTTCTTCTCATGAGGCCACAGAATTTTTGTTTGATGTATTTTCTGTTTATGAAAAAGTTAAACAGAAGAATGCAAATATTCTGACATTTCATATGTAATTACAAACATTTGCACCCTGCCTGCTCTGTTCAGGGCTATTTTAGTGATGCCTGGAACTCGTTTGACTCCCTCGTCGTTCTTGGCAGCATAGTAGACATCATTCTCAGTGAAGCCGATGTGAGTATTTCCCAGCAAACCCCCGCAGTCCCACTCTGCTATTTCTATTTCTCTCTCTCTCTCTCTCTCTCTCTCTCTCTCTCTCCCCTTCCCTCCCCCCCGCGCTCTTTCTTTATCTCTGTTTTCCCTTCCTCCCTTTTATTATGTTATTTGGACAAGTCACAGAACTTTGGATATGTTCTTAACTCCAAATGCAGGACAGACATAATTCATAGTTTGCTTCCCGTTTTCTCAGATTTGAGATGGAAAGATGCAGTACTGGGTACATTGTGTTTCTGTGTTATAACACTGTCCTTTTCTTCTCTTTTTTTTCTGTTTCTGTTTTCTCGTGCTACTGAATGCTTGTCCTAACAGCACTATTTCACTGATGCATGGAACACTTTTGATGCCTTAATTGTTGTTGGTAGCGTCGTTGATATTGCTATAACCGAAGTTAATGTAAGTAACCCTGTTCTCCCCATACAAAGTAATGGCTGACCATTTAGCACAGCGTAAAAAAGAGTAGTTGGAAGAGTCATATATCCTTTCCCCTCCTATTAAGAGATGGATTTTTGTGCATTGTGTGGAAATTGGAGTTCTATCTTTCCTATAGTAATACCTGTAGATTATGCCCCAAAATTAAAAGAGGAACCATGACAAAGACTTCTAATGGAAACTGAGATATCACATTCAAAAGGCCATATGGTCACACCTGCACAACATAAGTTTTTTCAGGCACAACCAGTGATCTCTTTGATTGATCATATGTTGTATAGACCTGGTTCAGTTTAAATTGCTATCCATGAGGGTGGAAGAAAGCCAAGAAAATTAGGTTGTACTGCAAATAAAAAAAAATTGATAAAGTATATATTATCCAAATTTTAATAATCATATTTTATAAATGGCTTTACAAATTCAGTGAAGACATTTTATAACTAGAATTATAAATTTTATTGTGAAGTATTAAGAATTAGGAATATTAATGATAATTTAAATTCAGTCATATGGCTAATAGTCTGGAACAGGGATCGCTACAGGAACTGATAGATGGGTACATCTGTCCTGCACATCTTGTTGGTGAGAAATGTTTAGCTTGCTGCTTCTTTAAAGTGCTCTGATGGTGATAAAGGCAAAGATATGACATACAGGGATAGATAAAAAGAAACTTTTAATCTGCCAGATATAAACACCTGTATTTCCATCAGTGTGGCTCCCCCAAACAGCAAATAAAAACACCAGCCTTGGACTTAGAATACTTATTTTTTTTTTCTGACTCATTTTTTTTTTGGGGGGGAAGGACTTGGATTTTTGCAAGAATGTTGTTTTTGTGTTCAAGAGGTACATAGAGAATATTTCACAAGCATTGCTTTTGTCAAAGTCACAATTAAATCTGAGAAACAGGTACATAATATTTGAATATTTCACTATCAATCCAGAATAAAAAAAATCTTTGCTACAGGAAACCCTGCTGACTATTAGAATGTAAAGCTCAGCTGTAGGCTTTTCATTCTGAACATTTTTGTTATAAAAACTATATCTAATTATTTATAATCTTTCAATACCATTTCTCCATGAGGGTGTACTCAGTAAGCTCCAAATCCCTTATATGTATCTGTATATATGCACACACAATCACACACCCCTTTCTTAAATACTCTGTTGTAATACTATTTTCATCTTATCGTAAAATATAATTGTGAATTGAGAAATTCACAATATTAAGTTTGTGTACCAGCAATGGTCTTAGAATAGAGACGTTTTTGGATAAGCTATTTAGTTTCACTTTGCTTCATCAATAATCCAATAGTGCCTGAAATTTCCTTTATCAAATTCCTAAAGCTTCGGAGCACTCAACTATATCTGGATTTGGAGCCATGCTAATATGGCATCTGATCTGAACAAATAAACTAGCTGGTTTGTTGAACAAGAGTAGATCTTCTTGTAAAGTTTGAGTTCTTTTTTTTCTTCTACTTGCTTCTGGACACAAGAAGATCGAGCATTTGTTTCTGAACTCAGTGTTGTACATGTCTACATTTCATAGTGTGTGGATACAATTTATGTATTATATTTTCCATCATTATGTTTTTTCCAAAGAACTCAGAATTGTGGGAATAGCCTTTATTTCATTATTTTATCCTCGTACTGTATAGAGAGATGTGACTGAAATATTGTGATTGGTTCAAATTAATCCAGTATTAAACTCAAAATTCCTAAAGTTTGTATCCTACTTTTAAAAGAGATACTCAGACAAGAGATTCAGGTTTTGGCTACAGAACTGATGAGATATATTGAAGAGTTATTGTGATTATCTACTTGGTGTGCAGACAATTGATAAATCCTTCAAATACTTTCAGTTGCCTGTAAGAAATATGCTTACATTTTTTAATTTAAAGAAACAGTATCTGTACAAAAGCTGGCATACAAAGAGGTTCTTATTTTTTATCTTATTATAGCTTCTCCAGAATATACTTACCTGGTTATGACCTTGAAGGAAATAGACAAGAACCGTTCTATAAACAAAGAGGGCTGAACTTTCCTTAAGTTCTAGGAAGCAAAGTAGTATTCAGAAGAATTAAGGCAGTTCTTCCCTGATTTCATTGGAACATAAGAGGGAGAAAAAGTACAGGTAGCCCTCATTCACCGACTGCCTTATTTAGCAACTGTTCAAAGTCACATTGATGAAAAAAAATAGCTTAGTGACCAATCCTCACATTTACAGCAGGAGCATTGCAGCATCCCATAGCTATGTGATTGCCACTTGGGCTCTTTGCAACTGGCTTATGACTAAAGAGTTACTAGAGAAGGAGGAAGTCTCTGTCATGTGCTTTATGACCATGGTGGTTCACAAATGGGAAGGTCTTAAGCCAGTCACAGAAACATGATTTTCCACTTAGTGACAGTGGAAATTAAGTGACCATAGTTTCTGGTCAAATTGTAGTCACTAAGCAAGGTGGTTTTATGTCTTTGATCTATTAAGGAAAATGCCTCATGTTTATTTGGGGCAACTGCTTCTTTGATTTAATTTATCAAGCAAGAATGAGCTTCTGTTCACTGGCTATAAGGAGTAAGGGAATGATTTTGTCAGAGATATGTGAAAAGGGTTACCTAGGCAGAAAGGACTGAAACATTTTTTAAGTCCACAACAACCAGATAAGATTCAGAAGCATCTTAGGTAGAAGCCTCCCTAACTCATTTAACTATAAAGAGGAAGAGAAGGTACAGCACAACCAGGCTGGCAAGATTCTATGATTATCTCACTAAAAGTGCTTTTAGCCTTCTTGTGGAGTTGCTCTAGTCTACCTAATGGCGCTGACACAAGTTTTCATCCGTTTGCTTTATTTTTAGGAATTTTTAAAAGCAAGATAATAAAAAAGTATATTAAAATCACTAGCATACTTTTAAAATACTGTCTCTTAAAAGCTGTACAATTACTTTATTTAGTTACGTTTTGATGAAAAATATATATCATCATATACAGACCCTAGCTCTACATAACTAAATGATTCATTCTTATTATACACTACAGGCTTATGATTGTGAGTTTTTTGTGAAATTTATGTTCTGAAGTTGAAAAGTATAATAAACAGAAAATATATTTTACACTGTTTCTCTTTTATTCTTGGGACAGCGAAATACCTGTGGTTGTGCCAGATTTCTGAAATTAGTATTAGCAATTAGTTAGCCTTCTCAGTTGGGAAAAAGAAGTCAAGTGTTTTGGAAAATTCGCTATGGATGTACTTATCTTTATAAGAACTTATGGTAATGTTAACATGTCAAGCTGAAAAATAGTTTGGATAGTTACTGTAGAGTATTTTAAGAGTATATTCATTATTTGTTTACAGTTTGATTCAACAGAACTTTAAAATTAAGGTGATATGGAAGAAAGAGGAGGTTCATATTTATTCAATGGTATTTACTTTGAATGATGGATTACCAATCCTTCATAAAGCATGGAGGGATGTTTGCTGTGAGATATGATTCTTGTCAAGTAAGAACAAAAGGAAAGCTCTTCATTGCCAATAAAACCAGACTTTTTTTTTTATGTTGGGCAACAAGTAACCACAGTCCCAAATTATGCATATCATGTGATCAGGATCAAGAATCAAATGAGATCTTGTTGTATCTCATTTCTCTTTCTTCTTTGGTCACACTTGGGTGATGGTACTTCAGGGTGCATGACTGTCTATTGTTCCAAAATGCATAGACCTGTTTGGCAGCCCTTTGATTAATTGAAGACAATTATTGTGTCCAGATTAAATGCTTATCTTATCGTCCTTGATTTCTTTCCTTTGGACATTTTCCACTTTACATGTATCCTTCCTAAAATGTAGTGATCAAAACTTAATTCAATATGCAGTCTGAACAATGTGGAACATGAAGGAACAATGACATCTTTTAAAAACTAAAGCTTTATATTTGTTTCCAATGTTGTCTTCTGCACTAAGCATATGACGAGCTCTCAAGGGTCACAATTACAGGAAGGTAGATTTCATCTGAAATTTAGGAGTAGCAGTAAGAAGTTAAACAGTGGAAGTGTGCTATTTCTCTGCTTAGGCCTTTCAAATATATCAGGTATATTTTGAGGCAGTTCAGCACTAGATTTCTGTAGCTTTAACAATTCTGTGCCACCTTTCAAAATTATTTTGGGATTATGTATTTAATTTATATTTCAACTTCTACCCCGAGTGCATTCAGGCAGAGCAAGATGGCAGAATATCTTGTCCCTTTTAAAACATGCATTGCATTCACAACTCACAGAAAAAAGAAGAGTGTTTGGTTGCATGCTTGGAACTGCCTTCTTGATATTTTTCATATGTCCCTGCACTCCCTATTCCAAAGATGTCTATAAGCTCAGAGAAATAATTAATATACTCAGAAAAACTACAAAACTTTAAATTCAACCTAATATGAAACTGAAAACAGAAGCTACAAATAGATACATGCAATCTATCTATCATCTATCTATCTATCTATCTATCTAGCTATCTATCTATGTATCTATCTATCATCCATCCATCCATCCATCCATCCATCCATCCATCTCAATAAATGTATATACCTTGCAATCCAGCGGTGCTACAAAATATATGACATCTATAAATCCAGCAACTTAAAAAACTTAAAATTATTTTACTAAATTCATTACCTTTCAACAGCTACAGCTATCTTGCGAAAACAGGATGTAGCATTAGCAATAGCAACAGATACAAGCCATTTCATTCAACTCAAATTGATACCAGTTATCTGTAAAACCAAATGTGGAGATTAGATAATAGCACTCCCTATCCTTGACAAATAAATAGCATGTTTGTGATATCACACTACTCTCCACAACAGTAACAGAGTAATATTTTATATTTTAAAGGGGAAGGATGAATGATACATAGCAGGCACAAGTAATTGTTCCTCCTTATTTTATTTCTAAACATCTCTCGAGCCTTTTGCCTAGACAAGATAAGTAGAAGAGATGTGTCGTGTTTGTTTCATTTCTAAAGATAGGCTTACAAAGATTCTTAAAATCCACATAAAAGGACATTTCAGCATATTGACCTCCAAAACTGTAGACTGAGATGTTAATATACATAATATAAAGCAAAATACAAATGCAAAAAAAATGTGAAAGAGTGAGACATTCAAATAAAATCCAGGTTAGAGCTCTTCTTTTGTCCTCACACTTTAGGCGCATTCAGTCCTTTAAACTAAGCATTGGTTCTCAATCTGTGGTCCGCGGTCCCCTGGGGGGGATGTGATGTTGACATAGGGGGTCTGCGAAGGCTTGAAGAAATGTTATGATTTAAATCTCGAGTTAAGTCTTGGGGGTCCATGGCCACAAAAGATATTTAACGAGGGTCCATGGTGAGGAAAAGGTTGAGAACCCACTACTTTAAAGACATAATAAAATTAGAGCCATGTTAGCTGATGGTAGCAGAAATCAAAAGAGACACCTTAACAAAAGCTTAGGCCTTTTAACAAAATTTGTTAGTCTAAAAAGGTGCTACTAGACTTCCAAGCATACTTTTGGGAAGAAAGAATGGTTGTCTAATCTCCACTGAATATCAGAAGACTACCCTGAGAAAACATGCACTAATATTCAGGGTTTTTGTCTAAAAACATCTCCCAAATAATCAAAATACCCCCAAATGATCAAACAGTAAGCAAAATATTCTACGCAAGTCTATTGCTTGCCTGTGGGGTATGCCAAATAGTTTTTAGTGGATATACATAGGTACTTAAATATTTCTGTAGCCAGATTACAAAATGATCTAACTGCTTTTGGTGAAATGTTTTAATAAAGTAAGGATCAAATAGTCCATTTTCTTAGCAAGTCTAAATATTAAAAGTCTGTACCTTAAGCACATGAGCCAGTATTAATTTTCACGTTCTCCTGTGTGTGGGAGTATTGCTTCTTATTTGAGCAAATAACATATATCAAATATTGTTTTATTATTGCCAGAAAATGTTTGGGGGTATGTTCTAATATGAGTAGACCCAATTGTAACTTCATTGCTATAACAGTTTATATTCAAATGGCTGGCCATATTAAGCAGGGATCAGAGTATTTCTCTCACTCTCTCTTGATTTTTATCTTGACTACCATTGTACCGTAATTAACATAATCTATGTTCTGTAGTCTGTGTGTATTTGTGTGTCTCAGTGCAAGAAAACCACATTTGCTCTCCAGCAATGGTAAAGCAACAGTGCACTCTTTCTCTTAAGAATGTGAGAAAAGCATTTTTTTTTTAAATCAAGTCAAAGGTATCTATAATCCAGTACTCTTCTGCTGCCCCCTCAAATTTATTTATTTATTTATTTATTTATTCGGATTTGTATGCCGCTCCTCTCCGAAGACTCGGAGCGGCTTACAACATATATATATAAACAATTGAACAAATCCGAACAACATTAAAAATACAAACCCCATACATACTCATCAATCACACCACAATCAACAATCATCCCCATGTTCAAGATGTTAAAGCAACCTTTTATCTCAGTGGTTCCCAAGCAGGTGGTAATTTGAATTCCACAGAGTGGAAAGCCCCCAAGGATAGTAAGTGCTATTAGCCTTATCCCAGAGGCTATGTCATTGCATATACTATGGCAATATGCTACATATGTTTCATAATGATTTCTTGACCAATACTCATTTGATAATACATACAAACGTTCTTACTCAAACTGTATTTGTTGCTCCCTTGTTGTTGCATTTGTGGTTTCTCTTCCCTTTAGTCAGGCAGCTATTAAAATCAGAGACTTTTCAAAATTTTCTCAGTTCCATATTGTCTCTTAAGAAACAAAGTTATTAACAGATCCTCACTGGAACTTTCCATTCAGCTGCTATTTTCTTCATTTAATTTGCTGTTGGACATAGAACAACCTATACTGTTCTCGAAAAAATGTTCTTGTAGGATAATATAGGTTAACCTTCTCCAACTTCATACCCTACAGTCTTACCTGGATTGCAACATGCACAATTTCCAGATTAAATTTGAGGACTTGCAGTTCCATCATATCTAGAGGGCACAAAGCCAGGAAATAGATTGTTAAACAGGGACTTATCTGACGTTGCTAACCATTTAGATCTCTATGCTATGAGGAAATCAGAATAATGCTGAAAGCATAACTTTTTATAAATCATGAATTATTATCCATCTAAATTCAAGTGTGCCTTTAAAGTTACCAATACACTGTTATTTTGTTCAGACAGATTGCCAAGTATTCAGCTTAGAGTAGACTATACTCCTTACTTGTAAGTTCACTATTCTATGGAATATCCACAGCCAGTGAATAACTCAACAGCCCTTTGTCAAATTCTGTTCTGTTATGAATTATTATGATAACCAAAACAACAGTATTAGAGTTCAAATATCAAATACAAAACAAGTTTCAAATACCTCTAAGTTTTATAGTAAAAAGGGCAATAATTTATGTAGAGAGGTACCATTTATATAGAGAGGCACCATCCACCAGACTAGTGGATCAATAGAGCTTTTCCTTACCTGATGGTTTCCAGATGCATTGGGACTCTGCAAATTACACAAATATGATAAGAAATTTGGGGGCTGTGATCCCAATAGATATGGAAGACATCATTTGGGGAAGGGGCGTTGTCTTACCTGAACGCCTTTTCTCAGCATGATGATGTAGAATCCACCGGTGGGTAATTATAGCCTTCCTGCTCAGCTAGACTAAGTCAGAACTTTAGCCACGCCTCCTTCAGGGAGTGTCCTCCAGTTTTGACAAGGCGAAGCTTCCATGACGAAGTCTGACTCAATGGCTCCAGAACAAAAAACAAAGACACCTGCCTAGACTGTTAGAGAAGGGTGTGGATTCTACATCATCATGCTGAGAAAAGGCGTTCAGGTAAGACAACGCCCCTTCTCCAGCATGATTGGATGTAGAATCCACCGGTGGGACATACCAAAGCCCAACATGTCCCTACGGGTGGGAATCTAGGCTAGTGTCTCCTGAGAAGAAACGACTTGCTGCAGCACTCTCCTGCCAAACGAGGCATCTGCTGCGGCAAATCTGTCAATTTTATAACGTTTGACAAAAGAAGAGGGGGAAGACCAGGTCGCTGCCCTACAAATCTCCTCCACGGAGGCCTGAGTGAGCCAGGCTGCAGAAGTGGCAGCACTCCGTGTGGAGTGGGCTGTAATGTTTGAGGGTACCGGGAGTGATAATGAGACATAAGCTTTAGCAATACAGGCTATGATCCACCTGCCAATGGTCGACGAAGAAACCTTCTGACCCATGGACGACGGCTGAAAGGAAACAAATAGCGCCTCCAATTTACGGAAGGCCAAAGTCCTTTTGACATAATGGAGCAGGGCTCTGCGAACATCTAATGTATGCCATCGTCTCTCCAGACGATGGGAAAGACGCGGACAAAAGTTGGGAAGGACGAGGTCCTGCAATTTGTGAAACCAAGTGTTAACCTTTGGAACAAAGGAAGGATCCAAACGTAGGATGACCTTATCCACAGAAAAAGTACATAAGTCCTTGCAAACTGAAAGAGTGGCTAACTCCGAAATGCTCCTAGCTGAAGTAATAGCCACGAGAAAGGCTACCTTCAGGGAAAGGTAGCGAAGCGAACAAGAACCCAGGGGTTCAAATGGCGGCGAAGTCAATGCCTGCAGGACTTTGGGCAGGTCCCAGGACGGGAAGCGATGAACTACAGGTGGCCTTACCGTAACAGCCCCCTTCAAAAAGGCACTCACGGCTGGATGTTGTGACAAGGGAGCAAAATTATCACAGGAAAGGACCGTTTGCAAGACCGCCACCTGTCTGCGGATGGTGTTGAGCGCCAGACCTTTATTCATGCCCTCCAAGAGGTACTCCAGGATGTTAGGGATAGTGACAGAAAGGGGTGCTAGTTTGTGCTTGCTGCACCAGGTGGAGAAGTTCCTCCACGTAGCGTCATATATCCGATTAGTGGAAGGACGTCTTCAAGACTGGATGATAGAAATAACCCCTTCCGAATAGGATTGTCTAATTAGACCCTCCCGCTCAAGTGCCAAGCGGCTAGCTGGAGCCACTGAGGGTCCGGATGTTGAAGGTTCCCCTGACTGAGAGACACTTGGTGCGGGGGGATCTTCCACACTGGTGAGAGTGATAGGTCTACAAGGTTTGCAAACCAAGGGCGCCGTAGCCAATGCGGAGCAATTAATATCATCTCCGCCCCTTCCAGTAATAGTTTGCGGATTGTTGCTTGCAGCAACGGGAATGGAGGGAAGGCATAAAGCAGCCCTTGCAGCCATTTGCACCTTAGAGCATCCGTTCCCTCCGCTCTGCTTGTTGGAAACCTGGAAAAGAACCGGGGAAGCTGGGCGTTCGCCGGAGACGCGAAGATATCCAGGTGAGGGTGGCCGAACCTGTCCAAGATTTCCTCGAACAGAGCCGGATCCAGCCTCCACTCTGAGTGATCCACTGTGACTCGGCTGAGCGAATCCACTTGAGATTCGCTTCCCCTGAGATATGTTCTGCCTTGATGGAACCTAGCAATGACTCCACCCACAGACCCAGATCTTGGGCCTCCTGCATGAGTGCCGCCGATCTGGTCCCTCCCTGTTTGTTCATGTGGGCCTTGGCTGCCATGTTGTCCGTTAGCACCAGGACATGACGACCCGCCAGAAGAGAAGAGAAGCGAAGGAGGGCCAAGTGTATGGCCCTGAGCTTGAGCCAATTTATATTGTGTTTTAAGTCCTGTTTTGACCACCTGCCCTCTGCGAGATGTGTTTGGAAATGAGCCCCCCAGCCGAACTGGCTGGCATCCGTGGTCACCGTGATTCTGGATGGTTCTCTGAAAAGTGTCCCTTTGGACATTGCTGATGAGGCCCACCACAGGAGAGATAACAGGGTGTGCTGAGGGACCCTGACCTTTCTTGAGGACATGCTGAGGTTCTGCCTTTGGAAAGGAAGAAGGAACCATTGTAGACTTCTGGAGTGAAGTCTGGCCCAGGGAACGATCCCCATGCATGAAACCATCTTTCCCAGGAGCTGGGACAGCTGCACGAGAGAGACCAATATTTGTCTCCGAATGGCTTGTACAAGCTGTCGGATGTTTACCCAGCACTCCTGGGAAAGATAAACTGTGCATGAGTCGGAGTCTATGATCGCTCCTAGATGGAGTAATCTTCTTGTGGGAATGATGTGACTTTTTTTGTAGTTCACGGGAAAGCCGTGAGCCTGAAGGGTGTGTAGCGTGACCTGTGTAGCGTGACCAGCTTGGGCTGACTGGAGGGAGCTGGACTGGATTAAAATGTCGTCCAGATAACATTGGACGCGCACCGGCAATGTGCGAAGGTAGGCCGCCAAGACGGCCAGTACCTTTGTGAATACTCGAGGAGCCGAAGATAGGCCAAATGGAAGGACCCTGTATTGGTAGTGCCGGTGCGTGTAACAGAAGCGGAGAAATTTTCGATGTTCCTGAAAAATTGGGATATGTAAGTATGCCTCTGTTAAATCGATGGATGAGAGCAAGTCCCCTTTCCTGATGCTGGCCAATATGGATTTGAGGGACTGCATCTTGAACCTTTTGTAGACTATAAAGTGATTTAGACTTTTTAGGTCGAGAATGGCTCTCCAACCCCCCGATGCCTTGGGCACAATGAACAGGATGGAGTAAAACCCCTGCTTTTCCTGTTCTTGTGGCACCTGTTCTATTTCCTCGATTTCTATTAGGTGGTCTATTGCCAATGTTAGCAGCCTTGCTTTGGCTGGGTTGCGTGAGACTGGGCATTTTATGAAGCGACTTGGAGGAGGGGAGTAAAATTTTATGGCTAGTCCTTTTCTTATGGTGTCCCTCACCCAAGAATCGGTAATTTTTACTTGCCACACGTCGCTGAACCACGCCAGGCAACCTCCAATGGGAGCGCTGTCTCTGGCGTCACTTAGACCGCCTGTACAGGCGACCTCCAGCACCCCTAAAGGGTCGCTTCAATTGGAATTGGCCCCTGGCTGTGTTCGGGCGGTCCTAGTTGCGATCCTGCCTGGGGGGAAGGGTGGCAGCCTCTGGACCAATCCCAGGACTACCTGCCACGAAAGGGCTACCTCCATTCCCAGGAGCCGCTCGGGCAAAACCCTTGTCTGCGGAACTCCTGCTATGGCCGTCTATCAGACTTCTTGGAAGGGTGAACTACAATTTTTCACTTGTCCTTACCCTCAATGATGTGTGGCTTGAGAATGGGACCAAACAATTTTGAACCTGTGTGGACAGTGGACAGCCGCCACTTAGACTTTAAGTCTGTCCTCCACTGTTTTAGCCAGAGAAGCCTCCATGAGGCCACAGTTGCTGCAATTGATCTGGCTGAGTACCTTGTGGTGTATAAGGAAGAATCAGCCATGTACTCTGCTGCAGTGAGTAACTTTGTCAGTGTTTGGTGCGTGCGTACCTGTTCGGGTGGAACATTCGATTGGAGCTCTCAGAGCCACATAATAGAGGCCCTTGCGAAGAAAGAGACCGAAGTGGCGGCTCTAATTGACCATGCTGAGGATTGGTGTGCCCGACGAAGGGAAAATTCAAATTTTTTATCCTCCGCCTTCAAGGCCTCAGCCATGTCCCCTGGAATGGCGGAAGTGGAAAAGAGAAAAATTAAGGGATCATCCACCGATGGCACCTCCAATAGAGATGCAAAGGAGGATGAAACATTAAACAATTTTTTCCGTATTGTTGGGAGAGGGAACAGTTGGTAAAGATGCCCACTGTGTCTGCACCATGGAGCGAAAAACCTTTGGACAAGGAATCTGTTTCTCCTCTGCCACCTGAGTGGTAAAAAGAGGATTTGATTCATCCTCCTCGTCTGAAGTGGCGGGTTTAGCCACCTTGGCCGAGGAAAGATTGACCGTAGCACAGGCCTTAAGGAGGAGGGAACGGAATAAGGAGGGGTCGAATAACCCTGAGGTGGATGCCTGTTCCGGGCCTGCTTCCTCATCCTCCGACATTGGGATATCAGTCATCTCCAGGTCCACGGATCCCTCCTCTGCTACTGCGAAGAAGTCTCTGAGATGCCAGAAGCCTGGGTTGCGGCCCGTCCCGTACGGGGAGGGAGCACAGTTGGAGGCAAGGGACTTTGAGGAGGAGGATGACCCCTAGAGGAAGACATGAACTGGTCAAATGCCTGCTGCATAAATGAGTGGAATTGTTGTGACCACTGACTATGCTGATCCCTAGAGCTGTCCCCTGCCTCAGCATGAGTGGCTGCAGAACCTGGGTGTTCGGGTGAGGATGAAATTGAACGAGGGGAACCAACCTGCTCAGTTTCCCCCGGAGGAGACCATGCCCTAGGTCATTGCCCAGATTCCAATTGCGGCTCAAATGGAATAGGAGTGTCCAATGGGACGGGGGAAACCACTTCAGCCCCACTGGCCCCTAGCCTCTGGGCCTTGGAGAACTCCCTCTCCAGTGCCTGGTACCTCCTCGTGGCCTCTCGCTCGGCTGCCTTCGACAGCTCCTTTGAAACCAGGTGCTTAGTTTTAGCTTTCTTCTTGCCCCCCCCCACTTCCAAATCAACAGATCTGCACTTTTGTGATGTGGGGGGGTGCCTGAGTCTTGGTATGCCTGGGGCGATGCACTGTCTGCCATGCTGTCTGGATAATCCGGTAAAGGTACCCAGACGGTGGGGGGAGAACCCAAGGACGCAGATCCTACTGGCAGAGATGGGAAACCGACCCTTGTTCTGCACTGGTGCAATGGCAGTCACAGTCAGACAAATCTCTAAATTTGCCTGCAAGGCCAAGTGACTAAAGGTCACAACTAATCACAACAGGTGGTATGAAAGTCCCCTATGCACAGGTGAATTGCTGTAAAGGTACACCAGCTAAAGTTCTATACTCTTAAATACTGGCAATAAAACACTCTTCAAACACAAGTGAAAGAATTTCACACTTTAGAAGAGCGATCCTTTTGCTCTCTCCCCCCGGTAAGGCCTGACTCAGCAGGCACTGTGACGGAAAACCAGGCGCGCGTCCTGTTTCAACTGGGCCTTCGACCGGCCTCCGTGAATGTCCAGCCACACCCAAGGACAAAATGGCGGCCGCGCCTCTTAAAATGGTGGGCGCGCCTGTCAGTTGTCCTCCGCACCTGCCCCCAAAATGGCGGTCACGCCTGTACTAAAAAATGGCGGCCACCACTCTCACATGCGGCCAACAGTGGCCGCAATCTCCGATGCCTTCAAGTGGCAAAAAACCAGGCGGGAAACAGTTGCGGGACCCACCACCACTTACAGGGCAACCGGGGCCACTTTCCCCCACTCCGAAAGGCACTTGCTTTTCATTGTAGCAGCAGCGCTGCTATCCGGAATGCCTGCTTCGTCCGTCTGACTGAAAGGCGAAGTAAAAGCGGATAAAATCGCCCAGATTCGGATGGACCTTGACTCCAATTGGAATGCAGTGTCGGCTGATAATGATTCAGTCGAGATGACAGGGACTCGTCTTGATCCTGTTGTGTGGACAGAGTTTGACCCGGTGGCACCCGATGAAGTCGACAAGGCCATTGGAGCTGTGAGCTCCGCCACCTGTTTATTGGACCCGTGCCCCTCCTGGCTGGTTTCGGCAAGCAGGGAGGTGACGCGGGGCTGGGTTCAGGAGATTGTTAACGCTTCTTTGAGGGAGGGGTCCTTTCCGGCTCCCTGCAAGGAGGCAATTGTGCGCCCCCTCCTCAAGAAGCCTTCCCTGGACCCAGCTGTATTAAACAACTACCGTCCTGTCTCCAATCTTCCCTTTATAGGGAAGGTTGTTGAGAAGGTGGTGTCACTCCAGCTCCAGCGGTCCTTGGATGAGGCCGATTATCTGGGCCCTCAACAGTCAGGATTCAGGCTCGGCTACTCCACGGAAACTGCTTTGGTCGCGCTGACGGATGATCTCTGGCGGGCCCGGGATAGGGGATTTTCCACTATCCTGGTGCTACTTGACCTCTCAGCGGCTTTCGATACCATTGACCATGGTATCCTTCTGCACCGACTGGGGGGGTTGGGGGTTGGGGGCACTGTTTTGCAGTGGTTCACCTCCTACCTCACTGGTCGGTCACAGTCGGTGTTGGCGGGGGGTCAGAGGTCGACCCCTAGGTTCCTCCCTTGTGGGGTCCCTCAGGGGTCGGTCCTCTCCCCTCTGCTGTTTAATATCTACATGAAACCACTGGGTGAGATCATCCGACAACACGGGGTGAGATATCATCAGTATGCTGATGATACCCAGCTTTACATCTCCACCCCGTGTCATTTCAGTGAAGCAGCGGAAGTGATGTGCCGATGTCTGGAGGCTGTTAGGGTTTGGATGGGTGCCAACAGGCTCAAACTCAACCCCGACAAGACGGAGTGGCTATGGGTTCTGCCTCCCAAAGATAATTCAATCTATCCGTCCATCAGCCTGGGGGGGGAGCTTTTGACCCCCTCGGAGAAGGTCCGCAACTTGGGCGTCCTCCTCGACCCACAGCTAAACTTGGAACATCATTTGTCGGCTGTGGCGAGGAGGACATTTGCCCAGGTTCGCCTGGTGCACCAGTTGCGGCCCTATTTGGACCGGGAGTCTCTGCTCACAGTCACTCATGCCCTTATCACCTCGAGGCTCGACTACTGCAATGCTCTCTACATGGGGCTACCTTTGAAAAACGTTCGGAGACTTCAGGTAATGCAGAATGCAGCCGCGCGAGCAGTGTTGGGCCTGCCCAGAAATGCCCACATCTCAGCATCACTCCGTGAGCTGCATTGGCTGCCTATTGGTCTCCGAACGCAATTCAAAGTGTTGGTTATGACCTATAAAGCCCTACATGGCATCGGACCAGGTTACTTACGGGACCGCCTGCTGCCTCACGAAACCCAGCGACCGGTTAGGGCCCACAGAGTCGGCCTTCTCCAGGTCCCGTCGGCCAGACAGTGTCGCCTGGCGGGGCCTAGGGGAAGGGCCTTTTCTGTTGCGGCCCCGGCCCTCTGGAATCAACTCCCCCCGGAGATCCGTATCGCCCCCACCCTCTCCGCCTTTCGTAAACTACTAAAGACCCATCTCTGCCGGCAGGCCTGGGGCGGTTGACATCTTGCCCCTAGCCAGTGTATGTCTGTGTGTACGTTTGCTGAATGAATGGTTCTTAATTTAGGGGTTCTTCTTTTTTATATTTTTATATATGTACAGTTTAGTTTTTATTGGATTTCTATTTATGCTGTAAGCCGCCCTGAGTTCCCGGAATAGGGCGGCATAGAAATTTAATAAATAAAATAAATAAATAAATAAAAACCTCCCCAGGGACACTCCTGTAAGGCAGCAGTTTCGCCGATCCTTTCTCGGGCGGCAGCTAGCAAGCGAGGGAAAGATTCCCTCAATACCCCTGCGGCCCGAGCCTCTCAGGCTCTTGGGCCCAAAGGCCTCTACCAATGGCAGCCAATCGTTCTAGTTAAATTTAATCAATTTGAAACTAATCAGTCCGAATTGAAATCCAATTGTAAATTTAGAGCTGTAAAAGTGAATAAATTAAAATAAACTAAAGTAAAGGTTACTAAAGTACAATTCCTGACTAGGCCTAACTAGCTAAGGAGCCTCCAAATTTTGCTGCTGTTGAGCTGTAGACTAAGTCAAAACTGGGGGACACTCCCTGAAGGAGGCGTGGCTAAAGTTCTGACTTAGTCTAGCTGAGCAGGAAGGCTATAATTACCCACCGGTGGATTCTACATCCAATCATGCTGGAGAAAGGATGATTTAGAGCAGGCAGGTCAAACTGCCGGCCCAGGGGCCGGATGTATCACACCAAAACCACACCCACCCCATTGCCGGCAATGGGGAACAAGTTGCGATACGTCGCGCGACATCACATGACATTGTGAGTTTGACATGCCTTATTTAGAGGGAAGCCTATCATGATAGTCAACTGTGGTCAGATCATTAAATAATAACAAAGCGTATCTTACTACAGTGGAACATAGCATTTTGCACAGTTCTGTCAGTAATGTAAATAACTAATGAAGGCACAGGTCAAAAGGATTTTTTTCTTAATCAGCATCATATTATGAAACTTTAATTTGAATTCTTTTTCCCCCTCTTCACAGTATCGTCAAGTAGAATTATTTTTCAGCATCTTTACTTTGATTTTAATACACAATGTTCTTAATTTTTTAAAGCCAAAGCCAACTGAAACTGTTACAACTGATGAATCTGGGGTAAGATAGCAAACTAACCCCAGTGATTGTACCTCTACTTCAAGCTTATTCTTTTTATTATTCTTTCCTCCACTGGTTTTTCTGTATTTGTCCTAGAAAAATGTATGCAGTGATTTGATTTTGTTGTCAGTGTACCTATCAAACCTTACTACAGGCAAATTCAACTTGATCCTATTAACAATGTGGAAAGCATGGAAATGCATGTTATGAGTGAAGCATTTCTACGGATTTTGTGTACCAGCATGTAATTTTTTTCCTGTCACATCATGTTTATAAAGTTGAAAAAGACCCAGAGACATATATTCCAACCTTTCACCTTTGCATTTGTTATTGTTTTTCTTTTTCCTGAATTGTTCTGTATTCTGGCTTTTACATGATTTGATTTCTGTATAATACCCTATAGAACACTGAAGACAGTGCTAGGATCTCCATCACATTTTTCCGTCTGTTCCGAGTTATGAGATTAGTGAAGCTCCTCAGCAGGGGAGAAGGAATCCGAACTTTATTATGGACATTTATTAAGTCATTTCAGGTAGGCGTAACATTTAAAATAATTGCTTTTTTGGAGTTAAAATGCAATGTATTAGGTATTGCATGGTGATCCAGAGTGAAATACAGTATAAACAAGGGTGATGTGTATTATCAAGAGGTTCAATATCTCTGTGTCTCTCTTTTGTTCAGATATATTTGTGTGTTTGTCTTTGTGTGTGCATATGCATGAGTATGCATACATAGGCATGTATATCTGTATTTGCATCATATTGACTGGAATATATAAGAATTACATTATTTTATTTATTTTTTGTTATTTTTCACATTTCTGTACTGCCCAGAGGGATTGGTGGTATACAATAAAATGCTAAAAAATAAAACAGTACAGTAGTGGCCAAAATTGTGGAAATCTTTTGGGAAAAGTGTACAGTAGAAATGCCACCTTTGGTTAAGTTTCCACCAATTTTTCTTCTAATTTCTTTATAACTGTAGCCTTGTTCATTTAATAATACTATTTTACATCGCTTTCTGGGCAACCAGTCAACTCTTTGCACCATTACTTTAATTTTATTATGTTTTACAAGCTCATGAATTACTAGTAAATGAAAGGAAAAAAAACCCAACCAACTTGATAGCGATCACATAACACACTGACAAATGTCCTCCTCTCAGCTTCAATACATGACATCAATAACTGAATCCTACTGTGATCTGATTGGCTCATTGCCAAAACAAGATGACATCTGATTGGCTCTCTAAACACTCACGCTCATTGGCTACAATCAGATGAAGGAAAGCTACCTGATATCAACCTAAGCAAGTTGTGCTTCCTTTTTCTGTTTATTTAGCTATAACTTTTCATAAAATACAGTACAGATAATTGAACAAACTTTGTTGCATTACATTCTTGATTAAATTATCTTTCCATTGATATATAATTTTATGGTACTACTCCAAAAAAAAGTGGTATTAGCCATCAAACCTAAAAAAATACACTTCCCCAAAAGGTTTCCACAATTTTGGCCTACTGTATATATAAAAGTTAAAACATTTTTAAAGGTGTTAAAAGGAGACAAGAGATTAAAATTAGTCAAAAGACAAAAGGAGGCCTTTTAGGGAACTAACCAGGCCCATGGCTGCATATTCCCCAGGGCAAACCATGTGAGGCTACAGAGCCATGTCTTAACTCCTTTTTGGAAGGCCAGGAAAGTGGGGGCCAGTCTCATCTCTGGAGAATAATAGGGGGGCAATAGCTCTCTTCCTAGAACCCACCAATCAAAATTCTTTAAATGATGGGGTCTGTGACATACCTTCCCTGCCTGATCGGGTGGGATGGGCTGATGTGATGGGATGAAGATGGCTCCATAGGTATCATGGCCCCATATAGTGTAGAGCTTTAAAGGTCACAACCAACCAACAAGGTTCTGATTATTGGTTTGATTATATCTGAATAATATAATAATCTACATAGCATTTAAATTGTGCCCAGTTCTTTGCAGCTCTGATTAAATATTTTTTACAATTAAACATTTTTACAAGAATTTAGTGAGGCATATTTTCTGTGTGCCTATGATTACGGACTGAGAATAATAACCTGATTTGTAACTGTTGCTGTTATTCCAACCATGCTAATTCTTCATTCAGACTTTCTGCCATCGTGTTTCTTAATTGTTCAACAAGATGGAAATTACTAATTAAAATTATTAGTAATTTTGGAATACTAGTTTCATAAAGTGTAATCCTATCTACGTTATTTTAAAACAAGATTTAAAATAAAATAAGACTCAGCTTTATATTGAGTCACCACCCTGAAACAGCAGGCAATTCTGAAGTCAGTAAATTAGTGTAATTTAGTACAACATACTTTTATGTGTTGATAGCATTTTAAATAACTGTAGAGTTTTCCCTGCCAGTCCTTGTCTATTTATTTCCGATGAGTGGAAATTAAAAATATAAAAATGTATAGTCCATGTGTAATAGCTTCAAAAATAGATGCAAGTTATTATTTTCAAACTTCTTTTCATTTTAGGCTCTACCATATGTTGCCCTTCTGATAGCTATGTTGTTTTTCATCTATGCGGTTATTGGAATGCAGGTAATAAAAACAAATTATTTTTTTCCTGATGAGGAAGTATATGATGAAAGCCAGTTATTAAACATGTAGAAGAATAAACTCTGCTAAAAAATAAGGGATAGGAAATTGACAATCTCTTGCCAATCTGTGTTAGAGTATTTACCTATATAGAGAATGTGTTAATTTGCTGCCAATACTTTTATTAAGATTCCTGGCTAAACTTAGCAGTTAAAAGATAAGTTTTTTTTAATGCCTGGACTGAACTGGGGTCAATGCTATTTAATTCATTCACAAATGGGAAACGAGGTTTGTATATTGCAACACCTTATTCTATATAGTAAAAGCTTTCAAAGAGGCAATTACATGGCAATTGACATAATCATAGATAAAACAATGAAATAGTTAGTGATCATTAATCATAGCAACAGAAAAAAATACATATTAGGAATTAGGATTGAAAATAGCACAACTACGTAAATATAAGTAGGATCTTTAAATATCACCTATTACAGAGAACAGTTGCAGATAAATACAGTAAACATTTTGAAGGGCTAAACTAGCTGCTCTTTAACAAAGTGCTGGAATATTTGGTGGTTGGAGAAAACGAAGCACATGAGTATATATAAAAACTATAAGTAAGTCCCCAAAAGCTTCTTGGTGAGTTGAAAATTTCTGCCCATTGTTTTATTTTCCATTACTTTTTTTCCATTTTCTTTCAGTTTCCTTTCCCACTTTTTACAATTGCAACCATTTCTTTCAGTAGGTCTTACTCTGGGCCTGTTTGTCATAGCACAAAGATGCTCCACAAACCATTTTTAGAGATATTTCTTCACACTGTATGCCACAACTAAACAGCTGCTTTGCTGCATTCCACTCTCATCGGAAAATCACACCATTCTAAATCTTGCTGCCTCTACAATGCATGCCCACCAATGTAGAGAGTTTAAAAGATACCCTTGATAAAGATATGCAGGAACTATTACCTTGGCCAAAGAATTAAGTTTAGAATGTCCTAACTCTCTAAACTATAAGGAGAAGGACATACAGCCCAATCAGACTTTCATAATTATTTTATTAGTCAATCTCAATAAAAATAATTATTGTGTGAAGCTGATTTTCTGGTCTGGTCTACCTGATGCTGTGCATCAGAATGGGTCTGTGTTGTGCTGCTATCTATATGTTGTTAACATGCAAAATCCCGTATTAAGATTGAAATTCCAACCCAAAGGAATATACCCCATTCAGTGAAAAGCCTCTGCCAGTTGGTGACTATTCCATGTGCTCATCAATTGAATAATTAATTTTCAAAAACTTTAAAGCTATGGCTCAACTATTCAAGATAGCAGCAAACAATTAAAATTTAATGTTTTGGCTGCTTGCTAAAAAGCCAATTGGTTGACAGAAATATGAAAGAAACAAAGCCAGCCCTATAGAGTGCTCAAACTCAGCATCTTGAGGAGCAATATTAGAGAAGAAACCTCATTCAGAGTGTAACATCTTAAGCTGTTCCCTGGCTGCCTCATCTACAGTTTAAACTGAAATACAGGCAAAGACTCACCAGCCACCCACAACCAGAAGGAAGAAATGAGCGATACAGAAGGGGAGAAGACAATAGAGATGGAGATGATATGGCAAGGGGCAAACAATGTTTTGGATGTTAGAGAATTAAATAAATGTGTTTAAGCTATCCAAGCATCAGTTAATTAAGAAAGGGGGGGGGAGTCTACAGTTTTAACTGGAACATAGACCTATATAAAGACATCGACTTCTTTATATCATAGAGGGCAATCTATGTGTATATAGCTTCATTTTTGTCAGTAATAAGAGTTTCATCCAATTAATTCATATCTAGAAGTCTTATTAGGTAAAATAATCCAGAATAAGGGATTAAAAACTGGAGAGTTGAGGTTTACTACCAACCTGTCTTGTAAAACCTGACAATTATGGTTAAGGATCAATGTGTCAGTAAATTATTATTATTATTGGGATTCAAAAATAGGAAAGGTTTCATATTACAAGCATCTGACTCAATACTGCAGAAAACCAACTGTTGGGCTTATCAAAAGTGCAAAAGGTTACCATGGATAAGCTGTTACTTCTCTTTCAGGTATTTGGCAAAGTTGCTCTGAAAGATGGCAGTCAAATTAACAGGAACAACAACTTTCAAACCTTCCCCCAGGCGGTGCTTCTTCTTTTCCGGTAGCATTTGTTTGTTATTACTGGCATAGAGTTCATAAGGATCCAGTTTGGTCTAGTTGTTAAAACACTAGGTTAGGGACCAGGACACTGTGTGTTCTAGTCACACTTTAGGTATGAAAGCAGGCTAGGTGATTTTGGGCCAGTCACTTTCTCTCAGCCCATAACATCAGGCTAGGGCACAGGTCGGCAACCTGCAGCTCCGGAGCCGCATGCAGCTCTTTGAACTTTCCCCTGTGGCTCCCAGCCTCCTCTGCCATTTGCAGAGAGAAACAGAGACAGAGAGAGGCATTTGCGCTTCCCTGTCTGTCTGTCTGTCTGTCTGTCTGTCTCTCTCTCTCTCTCTCTCTCTCTCTCTCTATCTCTGTGTGTGTGTGTGTGTGTGTGTGTGTGTGTGTGTGTGTGTGTGTGTGTGTGTGTGTGTGTGTAAAAGAGAGTGGACTCACTGTGTTCTCCGACAAGCTGAAAATCTTTTTGGCCGTGGCTCCTCCCTTTGCTGCATCTCTGCAGGAAGCAGGAAGCAGGAAGGGCATGAGAGAGCTAGCTAGCCCAGCTATGCTGACTCAGGAATTCTGGGAGTTGAAGTCCATGAGTCATAAAAGAGCCGAGGTTGCCTACCTCTGAGCTTGTTGGAGAACAGCTTGAAGCCAGCTTGCCAGGTGAGCAGAAGATCAGAGAGAGGGGGGGGAGAAATAGAGAGAAAGAGAGAGGGAAGGAGAGAGAGAGAGAGAGAGAGAGAGAGAGAGAGAGAGAGAGAGAAAGAGAGAGAGAGAGAGAGAGAGAGAGAGAGGAAAGAGAGAGAAAGAGATTGGGGGAAGAGGACTGGCAGACCAAGGGCAGAATGAAAGAGAGGGAGGGAGAGAGAGACAGAGAGAGAGAGACCCTTTTGATATCTAAAATGAAGATAACACTGCATATATCCTTTTTTACCCTTTATATGTATATGTATGTATATATATGTATACACACACTATATATGTATATATATAGTTAATGATATCTGTAAAAATGTGACTCCTGGGCACATTCATGGTATAAAATAAATAATTTACGATCACCAGGAGATTAAGAAAGAAAATTACTTTAATACAACCTAGCTTTCGTTGGGAACTTCCAACATCGTCAGGGTTAAAAAGCCAGTTGATAAAGGTGCCTTAAATAGGGTTAGTCGATGCTTGCACTCTGCTCCTAGACCACATCACCGGTCCTAGCTGGTTAATTTGCATTCTGGATGTTTCCCCTCCTCTGTCATTGCCTCGAATGCAATCAGGTGGACGAGGAGCGACAGTTGTGTCAGCAGAGAACCCGAGAGACTCAGCAGTAAAGCTTTAGAGCCTAACATCACTCGTGACAACGAAGAGGGACGATTGATACAAAAAAGAAGGAGGTGCGGAATGATGACTTGCTCGTGCCATACAGAGGAGGGAGGTATCTCCCCCTCCCATTCCATAGACATGCGAGGAATTACGGGCGGGGGATGCCCACACCCACAATTGAAATCTTCTCTGGCGAAATGTAGGACACCTACTTTAGACAAGAACGATGACTACTGGCAACAGACAGAACTACCAGAGATATCTAATATGGAGAGTGCCAAGATGGGGGGTGGGAGCACAGACACTAGATTGCATGACACCCGGATGGGTATTACCCATGTGGGAGGAGGAGGGAGGGGGGTAAGTACAGAGCAGAGAGAAACCATCGACCCACAACTGAAAGGGGTGGGAGGAATTATCTGGAGCCCTAATGGGACATATGACAATGTAAAGGAAAAACCAAACACCCCCCCAGGACCCGCAGTAGAGGGAAAGGCGATATGAGAGTAAACATCATTAGAGGGAAGGAAGATGCAAAGATCCTGACAAACCTAGGAACTAACGTTGGAAGAATAGGTGAGAAGGTTCGAGGCAATGACAGAGGAGGGGAAACATCCAGAATGCAAATTAACCGGCTAGGACCGGTGACACGGTCTAGGAGCCGAGTGCAAGCGTTGACTAACCCTATTTAAGGCACCCTTATCAACTGGCTTTTTAACCTGACGATGTTGGAAGTTCCCAATGAAAGCTAGGTTGTATTAAAGTAATTTTCTTTCTTAATCTCCTGGTGATCGTAAATTATTTATTTTATACCATATATATATATATGTGTGTGTGTGTGTATATGCAGTGTTATCTTCCTTTTAGATATCAAAAGGGTTTTGTGGCTCCCAGTGTTTTGTTTTTGATGGGAAACGGATCCAAGTGGCTCTTTGAGTGTTTTGGGTTGCCTACCCCTAGGCTAGGGCAATAAACCAGTTGGTCAATTCCTGTTGCAGCCAAATGGATCAACTTTTGATTGACCTGAAAAAAGTATACCCTGAACTTGCTGGCAAACTCTAGGAAGAAAAAAAAATAGAGTTCAAAAATATGTAGAATGGTTTTGTGGTAGGTTGTAATAAAGCTCTTTATTTTTTCTTTATTAAATTTCTTTATGAGAAATTAATCTTCTGTTCCTTCAACAGTGCAGATAATAGGTCATAAACAAGTAAAATATTTAATGTACCTTAATCTTTTGCTGGAATTTTGAGTATTCCACATATATTTAATTTAATAAATTAAAAATGATAGTGAAGAAGCTAGAATGTAAGAAATGCCAGATTCTTGTTTGTTCTTTATCATTTGGAGATTTTTAATGAGATATGATTTTCAGACCTTCAGTGATTTACTAAAAAGAAATGAAAATATTCACTTTAACTTCAACTGCATTATAAACAGCTTGAAACAGTTGTCCTGTTTGATATTTTTCAGAAAACAAAAAAAGCCACTTCATGAGCCATTTCATATTTTATGTAGTCATCAGTAGCTAACAGAAAAAGAGAAAGGACTGCAGGAAATACCCTGCAGCGACTTCCAATTGAAATGTTGATTGCCAAAGATAAATGTGGAAATGTGTAATTGAATATGAGTAGAAATTACATATGAGAGCTAAAAGGCAGTTTAGGTAGCCTAATCATGTGCTGTCCACATATCATCCCTTACTGCCTCAAATAACATGATAGTATAGTTAAATAACTCTGTGTTAAAATTATACATTCAGTAGCTTCTGTATCCCTGTCTTGTCCAATGGGGTTGCAAGGAACAAGATCAATAAATTAAAAGCTGGGACATTCATAGGAAAAGCAGGGAGGAAAGCCCCATCCAGGAACCAGAAAGTGCAGAGGTAGCACCATTGCAATTAGACAATATATAGTACAAACTAGTTAACCAGCAGACTAAATTCAGACTAAGAAAATTTGGTCAGAGTTTGTCTACACAGGTATCAAAGTACATAGGTTGTGGGGGGATGACTGTGAATTGCATAGGAAAGCAAATGATGAAACCTATATTTTGACTATACAACAAAGCCATGTGACTTACATTATATGCACTCAGTTTTGGGATGCAAATACTAAAGGCCAGGGTGCATGTTTCATAATTTGTTTCATCAACACAGTTTGTACCAGATGCCTATACAAAGGAAGACTGTAGCTAATACTCTCTTAAAATTATTGGTTTTGTCTATTTTTTTAAAATAATATGGTTATCTGTCTTGTACATGAATTCTGGGTAGCTGACAACAATCAACAAAAGCAATAGAATAAAATCTCCATATATCAAGTAAAAAACAGAATTAAAACATTCATAACACAATAGTAAAGCGCTATATACAATATCAGACTCAACAACACAAACCACACTTACCTGGGCTGCCTGGAAAGTTATATTTTTTCTTCAACATCTGGGGGGGAAAATCAAGTCTTCTCAGTCTTCTGGAAGGCTGGGAACTGAGCAGGACGCACGGGGGAGACTGCTTCATAGGTAGGTGCCATAACAGAAAGGCGCAGTTGGTCTTTGGTCTAACAAGATGGTATTATTTAATAGAATTTGCCCTGTCAAATTTAGTGGGGAACAACAGAGATGATCCTGGAAAAACTGTTCAGAGATGGCTACAACATGTGCAAAAACATGCTTTAACGAATGAAGGCGAATATACATGTCCCAGGATAATATTGCAGGATCCAATCTGGGTCGGTCACCGGGACCTCAAAGGTTTCGTCTTCTGAGCTTTTGGACTCGTGCTGGAGCCCTGAAGATGGGCTCCAGCAGGGGTCCGAAAGCTCGGAAGACAAAACTCCGGTGACTGATCCAGATTGGATACTGCAAACATTCTTTAAGCTTGTGAAACAAGGAAAGCATTAGGAAGAGTCCTGGCCTGTCTCTACCCTGACTACCTGAAATATAAGAGGGATGGAGAACTAGGATACCTCCTGCATTGATTGTGCCATTTTCAATGGTTGCCTAATAATACAGTGAAATAAGAGTTCTGTATGTTTTTGAATTTCTGGGCAGCTTATTTATTTAATCCCTAAATTCATGAGGGCTTTAGGGGTTACATGAACAAGCAGCTCAAGAATACAAAAACATACAGAACTCCTATTACACTATATCATTAGGCAATCATTGAGAATAACTACAAAAAAATCCAGCATAGTATGTTCATACTGATAAAATCAATGTATTTATGCTTTCAAAATGTTAATGATAACAATAAATAAAGGTTTAATATATATTTAAAATAAACAACATAGTATGTTATCCCTTTACCGTGTCCTCACTCACATTGTCTGGGACCATTATTAAGCAACAACAATAATAAGTTTATGCTAGAAGAAACAATATTATTTGCCTTATTTTATCTTCCTTTATTCCATATTAAAGGTGTGCCACAGGAGAAGCTTGGCAAGATATCATGCTAGCTTGCATGCCAGGAAAAAGTTGTGACCCAGATTCTGATCAGAATCCTGGAGAAGAATATACATGTGGAAGCAATTTTGCTATTATTTATTTCATCAGTTTCTATATGTTATGTGCTTTTTTGGTGAGTCTAGAAAGTAAATTTTTGAATGGGTAAAATTTGAGCAGACAAATGTACTAAAGATTAATTCTATTAATTCACAAAGCATTAGTTTAGTTGTTTAGTTTACTTTAGTTTAGTTTATAGTTTCCTTTCCTTATTGCTGTTACTTATATGGTGCTACACTTTCAAAGACTTTGAATGCTTGCAGAATTAATATCAGATGAAAACCAAAATTGAGTTAATCTAATTATTATCTATCAGTACAATGTATCCTATTCAAGATAACATGCTCTTATTTTTCCTCAAAAGGCTTTCTGAAGGGAATGGATTTTATGGCTTTCCAAAAATATAGTAAGGAGAGGGTGTTATAAATATTTGGGGGTAAGATGTGTGTCCCAAAGGAGGGGACGATCAATGAAAAGAATCCCTGAAGAGGACATTCCCTCACTGGTGGGTCTATCAGTGGGTCTGTTTTTGATCTTAGTGGACTAGCAGACTTAATTTGGAGAAAGCAATATAAATGTATCCAGGCCCTGAGCTAAACAAGGGGTAAGGATAACAACCAAACTTTGAATTGTATTTGGAAGCTAACTGGCAGTCAGTGAAGCTCCCATACTAGAAGCTAGGTTACACGAGCAAAGCTCTTTGCATACTTAACTATTCAAGTTGGTGTATGTTGCACAGTTTAAATGTCTGGATAGTCTTTGGAACAGTCCCATATAGAACACTGCAGCAATCCATCTTCAAGACACTAAAGGTATAAGTGACTAAGAAGAAAGCCTCTTGATCCAGAAAGGATCACAACTGAAGCAAAGCAATCAATATAATAATGGTTGTACAAAGGCATTTGTTTCTACAGCCTCTACTTACTATTCCAGGGGTCTTCAAACTTGGCCCTTTTATGACTTGTGGACTTCAACTCCCAGAATTCCTCAGCCAGCGTTGAAGTCCACAAGTCATAAAAGGGCCAAGTTTGAAGTCCCCTGTACTATTCAATCAAGAATCACAAGTTCAAGAGGATTCCCAAATTATGGGCCACATCCATTTGCAGCAGTATCTTATCCAGAATCAAATATGTACTATTTCTCGACTCAACCCAATTCTATTTTAATAGGTTTTAGTGAAATCCCATTTCTAGACTCAGATAGCCTCCAGACACTGAGTAGGACTTCCACCACATCACTTACATGACTCATGGTGGAAATGTAATTGGATTGGACATTAGCAGCATACTGAAACCTCACCTCATGCCAGCAGATGATCTATCTCAGTGGCTTTGCATGGTAGTGGGGAGATCAAGTCTCATAGCTGTCCATAATGGAGCACTTCAGCTCCTCCTGTTGACTGGAGATTACTACTAAGAAATGGAAGAACCATTGAAGAACGGTGCCTTCCTCCCTTTTCTTTGTAGTCAGTCCAGGACATCTTAGTCCATGGTATCAAGTGCCACTAACAGTTTCAGAAGGATAGTCTCTCTCTCTCTCTCTCTCGTCAAAAACATCGTGAGTTATTAATATAGTTTTGATCCTAGAGCCAGGCCTGAATCCTGACCGGAAAGATTTAGATAATCCATTTCATCCCAGAGTCCCTTAACTATAATTCAATCATCTTCTGCTAAAAAGAGATAAATTATTGTCTAAAATGACCGTGTCAAGAGGTGGTTTCTAGAGGAAAGATGGTAGTACCACCTCTTCACTCATGGATACATTGGTCATCACTCACTCTCAACTTTCTGCCCTGGCAGCTTTTACCAACCAGGTAGACTAAGGATTTAATCTATAAAGAGTGGATCTAATAGCACAGAGGAGCTTGTGTACATCTTCATCCACAGGCTTAAATGAATTCCAGATTATAAAAGGATATCTCTTGTCATCATCTGGATTTGCCCAGCTGGTGTCCAACCCCAAACAAATGTGTGGTTTTATCCTCAAAATTTACTGCAACAGCCAAATTTTCTCTTAGAGTGACTGGATCACTCTAATGCTGCTAGACATCCAGTCATGGATACAGTAAAAACAGAAAAGTCATATGACTTTACCACTCTTGTTGCTACTGTTAAGCTAAAACCTGAGCACTTTCTCATGTTGGGTCACATTCATTGTTCCTCTTCTAGCAGCGTTACTCTTGGCATGCCTTTGCTTCATCTCTTGGAAGTCCTCAATAAACCAAGAAGTTGCCATGTCAGCAACTAGATGGAGCCTGCTCAGGAGCAATCTTGTCAAGTATCACCATCTTTCTCTTTTCTAGAGGTTTACTAGGCACTTGGCAGAACTGCCTACCAGGACTTTGAAAAATTCTCTAGGGGCTTTTAGAAACTGCAAAATCCAATTAGATTTCTAAAGTGAACTTGATAAAACAGATCTTTTCTCCCCACAGAAATCTATAGTGGCAATTAACTCTCTAGAAACTAGAAAGTAACCTAACCATGACAAGTTGCATTACTTTGTTATTTAATCCTACATTTTATTGTCAAAGTCTAATCAAATAATACGCTGGTATCAATAAGTACTCATGTAAACATTCATGTGTTGTACATGAATAATATATGCAATAACATAAGGAGACAAGATCAGGTTAAATGTATATTACGTCCATATCTCTATTGTTTTCCTCCAAATATTTTCTTCTAATCACATTCTGACTAATGGAAACACATTTCTTGCCTTGACATGAATGTGTTCAGTAATATTACACTTGCTCAATGTAGCATTTCCTTTAATACCGGTAGTTACTTCAGTGGTGGCAAACCTATGGCACGCGTGCCAAAGGCGGCACTCAGAGCCCTCTCTATTGGCACGCGCGCCACCACCAGGTCCATTAGGCCACCACCAGAGCAGGATCCTCACCAACCATTGTCAATTGATGGACTGGAAGAAAAGGGAGGGAGAAGCATTTTACATGCATGCATGCGCGCACGGGGCCGCAAGCAGGCACGCGCTGCAAATGGGGCAGGGGTGGTGCTTGCGTGATACTCACTAGCCCTGTCCTGTTCTTGCATGGTACAGTGTCGTGTATCTGCACCCTGCGGCGCGGCAGTGGCCATTTTTGTGCCTTGCAACATGGTGGCCCATTTTTGCGCCCCCAGTTTTTGAGTGCCAGAGGCAGCACTCAGAGGCTCCTCCCTGTCCAAACACCCCCCCCCCCGAGGGCACCACAATGCTGATGTGGCCCGGGCACTTTGCAATAAATAAGTGGGTTTTGGGTTGCGGTTTGGGCACTCGGTCTCTAAAAGGTTCACCATCACTGGTCTACTTCTTGCTTTCACTGTTGTTGCAGTTTCTATTATAAAATGTTTGCCAAAGTTAGCATTTTAAATCACCAGAGTTGGTATAACATTTCCAATTTCACTGGAAGCTGACATTCTAGTATATTTATGAACATCTTACATTAACTCTAATCTTCAAAGCCATAAATAGTATGAGACCAAAGCCATTTTACGGTTAGCTTTCACTTATAGGAATCTGCCAACCTTTGCCTTAATAATCCTTCCACTTGCTATCTAAAGAATGGAAGGTGTACATAAAGAACAAGGCTTTCCCATGGAACATTGTGCCAAAAAGAGCAAAAAACATAATCTTGTATTCATTCTACTCTGAAGCAATTTACAGCCAAATAAATGCAGGCAATTAAATTTACAGGCAAGTTTATAGACCTCATTTTTAGCAAGCATTTATATCTGTCTAAGGTATAAGATAGACATGGAGAGCCAGTTTGATGTAGTGATTAGGGCTTCAGGCTAGAAAACAGGACTGTAAGTTCTAGTCCTGCCATAGGTACAAACCAGCTGGATGACCTTTGGCCAGTTGCTCACTCAGACCTAGGGAGTAGACAATGGCAAACCACTTTTACAATCTTGCCAAGAGAATTGCAAGGACTTGTCTTAAAAAAGATATATTTATTTCAGAGCCCAAGTTTAATTTAATAAATGCTGGAATTGAGTATGTCTAGTTTAATGAAGAGAAGGACGAGGGGGAAATGATAGCACTGTTCCAATATCTCAAGGGCTGCCACAAAGTAGAGGGAGTCAAGCTATTCTCCAAAGTGCCTGAAGGCAGGACAAGAAGCAACGGATGGAAACTAATCAAGGAGAGAAGCAACCTAGAACTAAGGAGAAACTTCCTGACAGTGAGAACAATTAACCAGTGGAACAACCTGCCTCCAGAAGCAGTGAATGCTCCAACACTGGAAGTTTTTAAGAAGAGACTGGACAGCCATGTGTCTGAAATGGTATAGGGTTTCCTGCCTGAGCAGAGGGTTAGACTAGATGACCTCCAAGATCCCTTCCAACTTTATTATTATTATTATTATTATTATTATTATTATTATTATTATTATTATTATTATTATTATAAATAAACAAAACTTTCGATGTTTTTCTGATTGCTACCTGAGCTATATGATAATATTGTCTTCCATTGTTTTTAAGATTATCAATCTTTTTGTGGCTGTCATCATGGACAACTTTGATTATCTGACACGTGATTGGTCTATTCTTGGTCCACATCATCTGGATGAATTTAAAAGAATATGGTCAGAATATGATCCTGAAGCAAAGTAGGTTACACTCATGACTACAATATGTCCCCATCAAAAAGGGTAAAAACAAAACAATGCCTAATGTAAGTCAGCTAGAGCTATTTAATTTTTTTCCTGAATTTTCTTTGTAGAGGGAGAATAAAACACCTTGATGTTGTTACTTTATTGCGACGCATCCAGCCTCCCCTTGGTTTTGGGAAGTTATGTCCTCACAGAGTAGCCTGCAAGGTAAGCTGGGGTCATTGATTCTTTAAAAACTTCTACATAATTCACGTTTCCAGAGAAGAGATACCTGTATATTCATTGCAGTCAATTCTCCCTTGTTAATTATTAGCTTTGTCTCTAGGCTCTGTTATATATTATTACAAAAATAACAACACTTCTTTCTTTTGTTCTGGTTCATTGATATGGAGCAGTATTTAGTTGGTAGTAGTTTTGGAGAATTCAAGAATAGTCAAGATTTTTATAAATTGCCTATTCACAGTTATGAAAGAAAGTAAAGAAGTCCCATATATATCAAATGGTCCCTGTAATTAAAGCAAGATTGATGGTTCTTAGTTTTTAAAAAATACATGACATGGATTTTGTTCTTGAGATCACTGGCTCGTGTGACTCATGTAACTCCCAACTAGAACTAAAAGGCTAATTGAGATCCTTTGATTAAAAACGGTTGCCTACCAATGTAGAATATAAGCAGGAAAAGCACAATAGATTCTGGTTGTGTGGAAATTTCCATTTTTATACTGAAGTTGTATATACAAACACCATCTTGTCTTCAGCAGATTAGCAGTGTTGTGGTAATGCCTAGACATTTGTACAATATTTGTACTAAGTAGTAAGTAATTGAATCAGAGCATAAAACTAGCATTTTACTATTAATTGAGATTAGCAAATGCCTCTAAATTGCCCATGAGGAGAGTATGATGGAAAGGATCATCCAGTTTTCTTTGGTAAATAAAATAGCTATAGTTATTTTAAAAAAACAATTCTCATTTCAGAATAATGGAAATTTTAAAAATATCTAGAATCTTTATCCACAGAAATTACTTTTTATTCTTCTTGCAGCTATAAATATTTACCACTGATTTTATGAGGGAACTAAACAACTATGAAGTTATCAAATAAAAAGGAATGAAACTTTATAGTAATTATGATATGCTCATCCCAAATATTTATCTTCTTCCATTAATGTATAAAGTATGTTTGGTATAAATTGTTTTACATGTTAATTATAAAGCAGACTTACAGAACTCTTGTGTCAGGCAGAATTTCCTCTATTTTGTAAGATATCCCTGTAGTACTCAGCTCATAACATCTATGAGTAATAATAACCACTTGACTATGATATGTCCTTCTATGCATTTTTAGATTAATTTCCTGTGCATACACTTAAACATTTGATAAACGCGTACTAAACTTCCTTTGTGTCTATTTGTTTTTTTAAATATCTGCAGAGGTTGGTAGCCATGAACATGCCCCTAAACAGTGATGGAACAGTTATGTTTAATGCTACTCTATTTGCTTTAGTAAGAACAGCCTTGAAGATCAAAACTGAAGGTAGGAGCCTACAATAAATATTTCAATCATTCTTTATTTCTCCTTATCAAATAATTAGTACTGATCTTTGATATATGTGGTGGCCACCCTGGAGACTTTCTAAATGTAAACAGTTGCATAAATGGTTTTCTGTAAAAATACTATAGCTATGTTTGGAGCCCCAAATCTCAGTTTTTTGTGTGACAATAGTTTCCTTTATTGACAAATAGAATAGGTGGTGGAGATCAGTTGCACTTTGAACTTGGTATAGACTGGTCTTGATTTCTCAAAATCTCTGGTCTTCAAAAAATTGTACATAATACTTTGTTGCCAAAGTAACATGCTATCAGAAAATATATTTCATCATATATGAAATTCATTGGTATCAGTACCTTCTTTATTTTGTACATTTGCTTCAATTTGGTATCTGCAGATTAGAGAACCAATTATTCATAACCATTGTTTTCCTTTTGACAGATGCTTCAGTACATCCAGGGATTTTACTATCAGGACATAAAGTTTTGCATATGGCCAGTACATCAGATGGCTTTTTGAACTGCTCTATATTTTTAAGATATAAATTTGTTTTACAGTGGTGGCGTTTCATGAAAAGTCTTCCTTGTTTATCCTACTTGTTCATTGAAATGGCTGTGGGCAGTACTAATGTTGGTGTCTATCAATTTCCTTCTGGATCCTAGCCAATATTCCTTCTGTGCTGATTGCTAAAGGATATGTGGAACAAGCTATCACCCTCCAAATCAGGCTTCTGAGCTTCTCAAATGTATCCAGGGGACCACTGTGTTTGTTTTTCCTAGTCATTACCTTCTCTTGCCACGAAAACAGCAGCAATGAGGAGGTATTCCTGAAACAGTGCAAACCAGATAGGAACCACTTCAAAATCTATTAATCCAATCTGCCAGACTTGCTGTGGGAGAATATTACAAAGATACTGGAAGTGATAGGCCTTCCTTTGAATCTGTATCTCTTGAATCTTAAGGCAGTCAGATTTGTCTACGTGAAGTCCCAAAACAAAAGCAGAGTAAGCTAGTGTCAAAGCTATTGACTTTTTGGAAACTTCATTTAACTTTGGCTTAGCTGTAGAGATTCAAACCATGTGCAAAAATATTGACATTTGGCTGTTTAGTTACATGTTAATATATGTAATTCCTTCCTTCCTCCCTTCCTTCCTTCCTTCCTTCCTTCCTTCCTTCCTTCCTTCCTTCCTTCCTTCCTTCCTTCCTTCCTTCCTTCCTTCCTTCCTTCCTTCTCATTCCCCTCAGGTAATCTAGAGCAAGCAAATGAAGAACTCAGGGCAGTTATAAAGAAAATCTGGAAGAAAACTAGTATGAAACTCCTGGACCAAGTTGTTCCTCCTGCTGGTGGTTAGTAACATGATTTCTCATAGCTTCTACACTTTAAATACAAGACACAGAAAAATACTATAACAATTCAAACAGAATGCTAATATTAACTAAGTGATAAGATAGTAAAGTTTTACAGAAAAACACATAACATAGCATTCTGGAATAAAGAATTTAAACATTCCTTTATACATAAACATTTCAATTTATAGGCTTCAGAATAATGATGTGCTAATAAGAAGCTCTTATTATCTCTAGTAATGCATTTAAATTTGGAACTTAGTCTAAAATTTGTGAGCCATTCTTTCTTTTATTTTCCTTCAACACTCTTAACCCAAAATTTAAGAAAATAATTAATCAAGAGTAAGTAATTTTATTAAGAAACACGGAGTAAACAATCTGCTAATTAGTATATTAGCTAGAACTATGTAACTAGGAAAGTTATGATTGATTTAAATGCATCTAAGTTAAACGCAAATGCAAATATATTAATGATATATGGACAGTTATATACTTGTTGATAAATACAGTGATAAAGTGTTGATTGCAGGTGATGTTCTGATTTGCTTTTTTCATTTTAAAAGTGCAGGATCTCTTGCATAGTTAGAAAACATCTCAGGCTGCTGTCAGACATCCAAGACACCCAGCTATTGGAGTTCATCTTCTAAAATCTTTATAGTTCACTGTACTTCTTTAGTATTATTGAACCGTTCAAGATCACTCTGGTTTAGGTTTGAAAAATGACTTACTCCTGAAGGTACTGAATTCTGTCCTCTCTCCAAAGATGACCTCCTTAGTATTTCAGGATAGAGAGAGAGAAAGACAAAGAGAGAGAGAGCATGTTTAGCTGTCCTACTTTTCAGCCAGCGCAGAAGAAGCCCCTGGCAACTGACAACTCAGATACAGGGTGGGATGGGACAATGCCAAGCAATGCCAACTGTCCAGAAAACAGATACTGCACATTTAAAATGACATTTCTGTGTCCCCTTCTGCTTTTTTCTAGCTGCACAACTGATTTCTTGCATGGCCTTGATGAGTTTGCTTTTGTTGTAACAGTGTGCTTGAGCTTTTTCTGCAGCCTCTATTCCTTTCAACTATCAGTCTTTTCAGAATATTCTGAAGCAATTCTGTTTTAGGGTGGTGGCATGGAATCAGTGTTGCCTCTGGCCAGCTTCATTCCCCTCTTGTTATTGAAATACAGAGACATGCTTCAGAATAGCAAGCCATGGCTGTCTAAACTGAGCATGGAAGAGCCTTTTACTGAGTACATGATTCAGACCTACGGTAACACATAAAGCAGGCCTTCTATAAAGTGGAGTTTGGAGAGTTCAGCACAATTGCATCACTGTGTACAAGATGACATCAATGTATTGTGACAAGATAAATGACTGAACCTGCCTAAAGCAAAGGCACAACAGTTGTCATTAAAATGCAGGAAACAGAAGACTGCCAAATTTTGGTGCAATAGTAAATTCACAAGCACAGAGAAATCTTTACAGAGTATAGGCAACATGAAAAAGGAAAGGATGTTATAATAATCCAGGAATATGAAATAGAAATAAACTTATAGAAAAGCAAACATGCAGATTCTCACAAGACTGAAATAAGTTTCAAGATTATATAGCTTCAGTTTAAGCAATGTCATAATTTGAAGAAAACTTTGTAAATTATACTGGCTTATATTTCAGATTAGATCAATGGATTAGAATGAAAATAGGTGTATGTAGGACATATATTAGACAGACCAAAGTTTTATCTATGTTAAGTTAGGTCACATTATTTCATTAGTTTCAATATGCTTTACCTCTCTCAGACAAGATTTAAACAGACTAAGTGTTACAGTCATTTCACCCTCTCTCAATAATAAGCACAGTTACGGAATAAGAAATACTAACACAAGAAAGTATTAGATAGTTTTAGATACTATTAGCATTAAATCCACTATTTTTCTTAATTTATTAATACTTCGAAAGAGACTAAAAGTGATTTGAATATCAAATGTCACGGTACATTGCAAAAATGTAACTCAAAATGAATGATGATGGGAAAACCCACTAGAAGCCATTGCTCTGTTTTATTCCAAGGTTTCCTTTAGTGCCCCTATTAACTCTTTTCCAAGCACAAAGACACTTATCTAATATTCACTTTTTTCTTCTCTACTTGTTTTGTTGAAATCCATTCCCTTTTACTATTGTTCATGTTGATATCAGCTCTGTTTCTTCTATTCCCACTAAGAAAGGGTCCATGTTTGGTCTGTAAAATATGCTCTACATCTGTCCCCTTTGCATATTCTGCTGTTCTATTACAAGCAAGAAATTGCAAGTAAAGGCGGGTGAATGTGCAAATATGGATTTGTGAATACCCACTTTCAAACATGAGTATACATAAAAAAAATGTATATTCTGAAAGGCCAGCTTAAGGCATGTTTGTCTATTATAGTGTATAAAGTATTTTGTCCCATTTAGTTTATTTCTTAGTCCTCTGAAATCCATTTTAAAGAGCATTTCCTTATTAAAATTAATATTTTGAGAATTTTTTAAGAAGGAGCTTTATCATAAGATCATAATTATCTCAATATTATTTTTATTATTTGTATCCCACCTACATTATTTTTTACAAATAATTCAAAGCAGCAAACATAACCAACATGCCTTCTGTCTATTTTCCCCACAAGAACAACCCTGTCAGGTGGGTTGGGCTGAGATACTGTGTTTCCCTGAAAGTAAGGCCTACCCTGAAAATAAGCCTTAGCTTATTTATTGGGGGGCCTCTAATATAAGTCCTACCTCCAAAATAAGCCCTAGTTTTGGGACAAGGCACACACTTAAAAATCAAGCTAGGGCAGTCGGTGAGAGTGTGGAGCTGCCCCCGTGCCCAGCACCCACTCACCTGTCAGCCAGGCCTCTCCTCGCTGGCCCACTTCTTCTGAGGCGTCTTCTGCAGCAAGACCTGCATTTCAGTCAGAGGGAAATTGCAGGCTGGAAAGCAGCTACAGAATGAAGCTGCTCCTTTGGCCCAGAAGAAGTGGACTTGCTGGGCAGGGCTGTCGGTGCCAGAGGTGAGTAAGACATCTCCCGAAAATAAGACTTGGAGGCAAAAATAATAATAAGACTCAGTCTTATCTTTGGGGAAACATGGTAGAGTGACTGGCCCAAAGTGACTTTCATGGCTGAGGTGGTACTTAAATTCACAGTCTCCTGCTTTCTAACCTGGTTCCTTTAACTACTACCAATATCAGATCTGTGTGCAGATTTCTTTTTTTTATTACTTTTATGACATCCAAATTTTAGCACTAAAGATAGTCCTTAAGATCTGTACTTCGTCCTTTGACATATTAGATTAATATAGGCATCACTGACCAGGGCAGAATATACAGGCAGTTGGCCTAATCAAAGAATCCAATTCTTATCATGAATTCCTTTTTTAGTAGGGTCAAAATGCATGTCACTATTGCCCGATTTTCCATTGAACTAAATTCTAAAGGATTCTGTTTATATGGACAGAGGAATATTCAGTGCAATTATTCTGTGGCCATTTTAGTGATATAAAAGAATAGTTAATTCAATAGATTCTCAATGAGAATCTAAGAAAATAGATTTTTTTAAAAAATGGTTTCCAAGGCAGATTACACCAGGTGTTCTCATGGTTTTGAAATATAGTTAACTAACCATGATGATTTAAAGAAAAAAATTACCTGACTTTGAATTGCTAGGACTTCTAAGTTTGCATTGTCACAAATGAAGGTTGATGAGGAGCTTTTCAAAAGACATTTTGTCACATGAGAAGATCAGGCTCAACAATACTATTTAAGTCAGCATGAAACAGACTGGACTCCCAACCAAGCAACATTAAATATTAAATTTTGGTTGTTTAAGAACTCTTCTAAAGGAGCATAATATAAAATACATTATCAAATATGGGCTTGCTTTATATGTAGCATTATTAATCTAACCAGAATAATAACATTATTTTAAGAAGGCGTTTAAGACCACCTTGGAATGAAATTCTTTGTAACTGTCCATAATGTAAAAAGTAAAATGGATTATTTTTTTTAAAAAATCTCTTTTCTGTAATCAGAATTAGATATGGTAGTGAAATAAAAGTTAATAATATAACACCAATAATCCAAAACAATTGCTAATAATTTTCAGAAAAACTACCCCCTTTATGCCTTCGAATCACCACCAAAGTGTGGAGAGCTATCCAGAGGAGATCTGGAATTTGTTAGTGAGGAATAAGAGTAGAGCAATAGGAATCTCTCATTGTGAGTCAAGTGTAGGAGTTAACTTGTTCCTGAAATGATCACTCATGAGTTATATCTGTGCTTTTAATGATAATAATGCTGTTCAACATATCGAGTTATTGGATATGCCAAAATTCTTTCATGCTTATTCCATTGTAAAATCTTCTTAAAGACCCCATCAGGTAAAGCTTCCAGTATAAGGAGATCAATTTAACATGATAGCATTTGCCCGAAAGCCTGATTTCTGATATCTGTCACTTTATTTTATATGAATATAATTTGCTGAGTGTTTTCACTGAGAGAAAACCTACATAGTACCTTAATGCTTTAGAAAGTTAGATGAATAAGAATAACTGGACATGTTTGAATTTGTTATAAAAATAAGTTCCCTTTATCAATAATATCAAGCTTCATGCAACCCCCATAAAACTTTGATAGTGAAATTACTCTATTTTGACATGGGGGGAAATTATTAAGTATATGAGAAATTGTTTAGCTCTTTAATTAAATTTAGATTTCTACCCTCTCCAACATGCAGCTCTTGTCTAAAAAATTACACAGCCCTCCTTTAAAAGGACTGAATCCAAATAAACCTGAGAATCTCCTAGGCTGCTCTTATTGTAGTAATTTGGTTCAAATGGATGAAAGTATTTCAGATCCATGTGACTATCAGCCTCTTAAAAAAACTGCTTTCTCTTTGAATTCTATTAAAATAATTTATTTTCCTTTCATAAGACATAGTTCACTTATCTGCTTCTACTGCTTAGCCTAGTTTGCCTGTTAAATATTGCTTTATGCTAGATTCAGGTTGCCTTGTTATAAGCCAGAACCCTAATGCACAGTGCACTGATCACACTTTTTACTCACTTGGATAAAGAATATATATTGGCTTTTAATGAAATGCGCTGAGGTGGGAGACATCTCTCTGGTCTGTTCATTTAGATGATGAGGTAACCGTGGGGAAGTTCTATGCCACCTTTCTGATACAGGACTACTTTAGGAAATTCAAGAAACGGAAAGAACAAGGACTGGTTGGAAAATACCCTGCAAAGAACACCACCGTTGCATTACAGGTGACTTTGTTTTCCTACACTTTAACTAACCATCTTGCAAGTTTATTAATAACCACAGGTAAAGGGCTGTAGATGCAGTCAGCAAGGCCAGGAGGACTGTTCTTTGTAATGATGCCTGGGGCCCTTCAACATTAAGAAGAGTAATCTTATTTTTCTGTGTGTTGAAAGGTAAGTGAAGAATATTTTATAGAAGCCGCAGCAGATAGGACGAAGGTAGGTTTTATGTTTTTAAGATACAGATATTAAGATGCCGATCTTCATAACATCATGTATGATATTCAGGTTCCACATGAATTTAAGTGATATGTGACCTTTCTATATGAAGAGAGTTCATATAGAAAGGTCACAGAAGAACCAGAAATCTATATTGACACTAGGAATAAAGAAGCTTGAACGTGTTCCTTGAGGGAAAACAGAGACCTCCAAATACTGTGAATGTACATGGAATTATCATACTTATTTTCATCTGCACTCCTTCCTAAACAGCAATATAATAGCTACACTATAAGAGGTTGGAAGAAAGCATCCCATTAATTAAATCCATATGGGCATATTCCTGTATGTTCTGATAGATGAGTATGCTTGTATAGAAGCATTAATAAATCTGAGCAGGGGTTTTTCTGTTTACATACATCCCTCCACCAATGTGTGAAATTTATGGGCATGATCATTCAGTGGAAAAAGCTGCCCTGCACTTATCCTATTCCCATTTGTTGGAAAGATAAGGACATAAAAAGAGCTCATTGTGAAGCATTATTTGACAAAGGAGATAAAGCTTTGTTTCAAGTTCTGCCAGAAGCCCTACCCTTGGCCAGAATGAGGAAGCCTCCTCAGGAAGCAAATCCCAGGAGGCAATAGTGAAATATCAGATTGTGTAAGGAAGTTTGCCCTGCAGTTCATAAGATAGCCTGCTATCCTTAAAGAAGATGGCAGATTCTAGTTCATGGTCAGGGATGAAGCATGATATTAACTACCAGTCCAGCCAGCAGCTGAAAATGGAAGATTGAGGCAAAACTGTTTGTAGGAATATAGAGAACATCTAGAGTGCCATAAGTATGTAAACTGCAGACCACATGCAACTCTTCAACTCTTTTGTGGTCTCAAAAGCAAATCCAGAATTGGGGGGTGGGGAGAGGCAAGTTTTTATGGTTGAAGTTTTTTAAGAGAATTGGGCAAGCAAAAAAGCTCAGCTTCTTCTTCTTCAAATTACACACTCTCAAGATCTCTCTATAATCAAGAAAAGTTGCTTCTGAGCTCCTGCTCCTTTAATATCTTATACTGGCAAAATCCAGAATTGGAACACTACCAAATGCTAGTATGTCTCATATATCATACAGCATGTTCACATTATTCAGCAAGTAGCTGGCTGTAGAACTAATTTCACAATAAATCCCATTACTTTGGAAGATCTCACTTCTGTCATACCAATAGTTCTGCCCAGCTGGCCTCTAACTCTGAAAAATTAGAGATTTTTTTTCCCACATAGTTCATTACAAAAAGGTTGCAGTGGCCCACAATTCCCCAAAAGGGAGTTGTGTGAAACAAGGCTGTCAAATGGCAATTTGTGAGTATAATAAGGATGGAGAAGTATTGATACTTTTGTATTACCACCGCTGGGGAACTTGCATCTGTGTTTAATCATATTCATTGTTTGTCTTTTGACAGTATTGCTCCAGGTGGCTATTCTGATATTTCATCTCCTGGAGATTCTCAGTAAACCAAGGAAACCCTCCCCTCTCCCCCCATCTCATTATTTAGGGATACGCCATTCAGGGGTAATCCTGTCAAACACTTTTGTTGTCTACAAATTCTAGAGTTTGACTAGATGCCCAGAACTGTTCATCAAGTTTCTGGGAAATTCCCCAGTGCCTGTTGGAAACCACTGGATCAGTAAGATGCATCGGGCAACTAGATATTGGTAGTGTGAATGAGACTTATAGTGGCCAGTATCTAGTAACCTAGAGAATATTGGGTTGGACATAATATGGGTTTAAAGATGGCCACATTTTCAATGAAGTGACTCTGTGACATGGGAACTTACAATTCCAAGTTAAATGTGACCCTATTTTTGTGTTCCCTGTATCTCTCTTCTGATTATTATTATTGATGAAGATTAATAGTATTTTCCTTCTATTTTGAGGCAAGAAACATTTGTGAATTGTAGAAGCCCTAAGTAGGTTTAGATTTATTTATTTTTAATTAAAGCTTAAAACTCTTTTAACTAAAAATCTAAAAAACTGAAACCTTGACTCCACCCATATATGAGGGCAGTTTGGAAATAAACGTCCATTTGGTTATCAGTGACAGACACTCACAGATACAGAACTTTTATTGTAGAAAACTACAACATTACATTACTTTTTGACATAATCGCCATTCAAATTGAGGCACTTGTCATAACATCTTACAAGGTTTGAAATTCCTTAGTGGTAGTCACATGCCCCGACATTTGTTATGGATAGCTCATCTAAGTTTTCATAATGTTTCACAGTAGACTTCTGAATTGATGGTTGAATCACTGTCCTTTGCCATCTTCACATTTTTTATGTCTTTCAATCTTCATTAAATACATTCATGATGGATGATTGTTCAAAGTTAATCTGCTGCTACTTGATTCAGATTGTTGAAATTTTTTTTTAATATAAAAATTCCTTTATTAAAACAATCAGCATTGTACATAAAATCTTTGTATGCATCAAACATCATAGCATCTGGTATACAACACTACGTATTATTCTTTGTAGACGTCTGGTTTGGTAAACATTTTTCACTCGTCACTTCAATCCTCTATTATACACCTGTTACCTTTTTTTTTCTCTATGATCCCTAACAATAGGTCCTGAGGTAGTAGTTAAACATTAAATATAAGATCATATTAATAATCAATCATCATAGAACACAACATATAACACTAGGTATTAATCTTTGTAAACGTCTGATTTGGTAAATATTCTTTACTCCTCACTTCCAGCCTCAACTACATGTCTGTTGTATTTTATCTTTTATGATCCCTAGCAAAAGATCCTGAGGTAGAGATTCCATAACCTGGGGTAAAATTCAGTCTGCTTTTTCATTATTAAAGTAATCAACATTAAGCATAAGATCATATTAAGAAGCGATCATCGTAGGACATAACATACAACAATAGGTAAACATTCTTCACTCCTCACTTCAAGCCTCTACTATACACCTGTTACATTTTTAACCTGTGTGATCCCTAACAATAGGTCCTGAGGTAGTAATTCAATAACCTGAGGTAGAAATTCAGTCCGCTTTTTCAATATTAAAGTATTCAACATTAAACTTAAGATCATATTAATAAGCAATCATCATAGAACACAACATATAACACTAGGTATTAATCTTTGTAAACGTCTGGTTTGGTAAATATTCTTTACTCCTCACTTCCAGCCTCAACTATATGTCTGTTACATTTTATCTTTTATGATCCCTAGCAAAAGATCCTGAGGTAGAAATTCAATAACTTGGGGTAAAAAAATTTAGTCTGCTTTTTCATTATTAAAGTAATCAACATTAAACATAAGATCGTGTTAAGAGGCATTAGTCATAGAACATAAACATTCAACATTAGGTGTTAGTTTTTGTAAACATTTGATTTGTTATACATTCTTCCCTCCTCACGTCGAGCCTTAGCTAAACGCCAGATGCATTTTGTTTGATTGGTGTTTCTCTTGGATATAGTCTATCCATTGTTTCCAGTCTGTCAAATATTGTTCATTGGAGCGACCTTTCAAGTATGCTGATATTTTTGCCATTTCTGCCAAGTTTGTTACTTTCACAGTCCATTCTTCAATAGGCAGTATTTCTGGATTCTTCCAGTATTGTCCCACCAACAATCTCGCTGCTGTAATCAAGTTCAGAAATAAGTTCGTCTCTGAGGTAGTGATATCCTTTGTAATCCCTAACAAAAAAACCTGAGGTAGAAATTCTATACGCTTTGTGAAAATGGTTTGGAGTGTCCACCATATCTTCCTCCAGAAGGCTTTGATTTTTCTGCATGTCCACCATACATGAAAGTAGATAGCTTCCCCGTCCCCACACCTCCAGCATTTGGGCTGGGAGTCTGGGTAGATGAGCGATAGTTTTTTCGGGTCGAGGTGCCACCTATAGAACATCTTGTAGAAGTTTTCCCTTAAGTGTTGCGATTTAGTAAATTCTACATTTCTCACCCAAATTTTCTCCCACGTGTCCATGGTGATAGAATGCCCAAAGTCTTGTTCCCACTTTATCATACAGCTCTTGACTAGTTCGGTTTCAGAGTCCATTTCTATCAGAATGCTGTACACTCATTTGATGTGCATGATCCCCTGTTCTCTAATCTGTTCAATTAGTTTCTCGTCGGTCCGGGAGAAGCCCTTCTTATCTTTATGCCACCTTGATTGCAGTTGTATATATGATAGCCAGGTACCTCCTATTCCTCTGCTTGCTAGTGTTGCTTGGGGTTTCAAGAGGAACCCATTTTCTTCTCCCAGTACAAGTTTACTGTAGGGCACCACTTCTTGCCCTTGGGATGTGTTCATATCCCCTATTGCGTGTCCGGGGATCGTCCAGATGGGAATCTTGTGGTGTAGCATGTGTTTATATTTCTTCCAGACCCATAACAATGGGATCCGTAGTGGGTTCTCCTTGAAGTTCCTGTCTGCCTTTTTGTCGTATACTAAGTATGTGTGCCAGCCAAATAGTAGACCATGCCCTTCAACATTCAGTATTCTATCATTCGTCATATTGATCCAGTCACTCACCGCCACCAACGTCGCTGCATAGTAGTATAGCTTTAGATTAGGCATTTTTAGTCCCCCTCTCTTCCTTGTGTCCTGTATGATTTTTAGTTTCACCCTCGGTCTCTTACCATCCCAAATATATCTGTTGATGTCCTTCTGCCAGTCGTCCAAATCCACATCCCTTTTGAGTATGGGTAGCATTTGAAAGAGAAATAGAAATCTTGGCAATACGTTCATCTTAACTGCTGCTATCCTGCCCAGCAGAGATAGTCGTAGTGTCTTCCATCTTTCCAGGTCTGCTTGTATCTTGTTCCACAGCGCCTCATAGTTATTCTTGTATAATTTCGCATTTGTTGATTCTATCTCCACTCCTAAGTATTTAACTTTCTTGACTATTTCGCAACCCGTTATTCTTTCCAAGTCCTGTCTTGCTTTGTTGTCTAGGTTTTTGACTAGCATCTTTGTTTTTGATATGTTTACTTTGAAGCCTGACACCCTACCATAGTCTTCCATTATCTCCATCAATCTCTTTGCTGACTGTACTGGTTGCGACATTGTCACCAGCAAGTCGTCTGCAAAGGCACATAGTCTGTAATCTTGTTGTCTGATCCGTATACCCTGTATGTCTTCTACCGCTCTTATCCTGTTTAGTAGAATCTCCAGCGTTAGGACGAATAGCAGGGGTGATAGCGGGCAGCCCTGTCTCGTGCCTCTCTCAATGTTGAATGAGTCCGTTAAGTCTCCATTGACAATGATCTGGCCTGTTTGTTTCTGGTAGATTGTCGTTATGGAGTTGAGAAACTGTACTCCCATTTTCATCTTCCGGACCAAGTTCGTCAGGAACGGCCAATTCAGTTTGTCAAAAGCTTTTTCTGCATCCACAAACATAAGAGCGGCAGGTACCTGGTTGTGCCTTTGCAGGTACTCTATTATGTTCAACAGCTGTCTCACGTTGTTTTTCATCTGGCGTCCTTGTATAAATCCCCTTTGGTCTGGGTGTATTGTTTTTTGTAGTACAGTCATTAGTGGCCAAAATTTTTGTGAAGATTTTGTAGTCCGTGTTTAGTAATGAGATGGGTCTGTAGTTTGCAGGCTGTGCGTTGTCTTTCCCCTCCTTTGGGATTAATGAGATGTAGGCTGTTTTCCAGGATGGTGGGACTTGGCCTCCTTCTTGAATTTTGACAAATAGCTTTCTGAGGGGTTCTAACATCTCTTCCTGGAGATGCTTGTAGTAGGTCGCTGTTATCCCATCCGTCCCGGGCGATTTTCCTGTTTTCAGTTGTGTGATCGCTGAGTGTATTTCCTCCTTTGTGATTAAGGCATTCAGGGCCTCTCTTTGTGTGTCGGTAATCGCCTGTATCTTTTCGTTTTGTAGAAACTCATCTATCTCTTTGTCTTGTGTCTTCTCCTCGGCATATAGTCTCGAGTAGAACTCTGTGAAGGCTTTCTTGATGGTTTTTTGTCGGAATTCTTCCTTGCCTTTGTATTCTATCTTTTCAATTATGCGGGATTTCTGTTTCTTTCTTATGACGTAGGCTAGCCAGCGGCCCGGTTTGTTGGCCTTGCAGAATGTCTTATGTTTTGCATATTGTATATTCCTTGCAACTTGGTCTGCCATCAACATGTCAAATTGCTTTCTTAAGATCTTGATTCCTTCTTTGGTGACTTTGTCCTCTGGCCTTTTTATTAATAGCCGCTCCCTTTTACTTATCTCGTTTTCTAACTCTTTTCTTTTTTGTTCTTGTTTGTGACGGTGCCTGTTATTCATGTCCATGAGGATCCCGCGCATGTACGCCTTGCTGGCGTCCCAGATCATTTCTATTGGTGTTTCGTTGTTCATATTTATGTTGAAGAATTCCTTCATAGCATTTTTGCATTCCGCCACCTTTTCTTCGTGTCTAAACAGGTTTTCATTAATTCTCCAGGATCTCCTCTGTTTCGAGCCGTGTCATAATTCCATCCTCACAGGGTTGTGGTCCGTTAGCACCTTGGGTAGGATTTTCACCGCGTTTAGACAAACTAGCAAGTCACTAGAAGTTAATATAAAGTCAATTCTGGAGAATGATTGATGTCTGCCAGAGAAGAAGGTGAATTCTTGTTCTTTGCCGTGCCTTTCCCTCCATACGTCTGTCAGTTCGAGGTCCTCCTTCATATCAAAGAAGGATTTAGGCAACTTGGAGTGTTTTTGCGGGTTAGGTGCAGTTCTTTTTTTGTCTAGAGCAGTCTCTATGACCCCGTTCCAGTCTCCCATGATAATGTAAGATCTGTAGTTAAGTTGTATTACTTTCTTGTGTAGCTTTTTGTAGAATTTGCCTTGTTGCTGATTTGGTGCATATACGCCCATTACTAGAATCTTCTTGTCTTCTTGTGTTATTTCAATTGCCAGGTATCTACCTTGGGGGTCAGACTCTATTAGCTTACCCATTACATGTTTCTTTACATATATAACAATCCCATTCTTTTTTCTTGGCACCGCTGCCACAAAGTGCGCGCCTAGTTTGTAGTTGATCAGATATTTCTGGTCTGCTGCTTGATGTGTGTTTCTTGTAGGCAGATTATATCGCTTTTACCTTGGTTCAGGTAGTGGAGTATTTTTCTCCTTTTCTGGGGGGAGTTCAGTCCGTTCACATTCCAAGTCAAATAATTAGTTGCCATTATCTGTTGCAGGATATTCTTGCAAGACCACTTCTGTTATTTCTCTTGTTGTCTTCTTTGATCTCGTTCCCATGATATCCGGATTGAAGCTCATATTGGGTTGTGGGGTCTTGCTCTGCTGGTCTGTGTGTTTGGTAGTGGAGCCTGGTAGCCTGTCCTCTGTAGACTGTTCTGCCTCCTTGTTTTTGTTGCCCTCTGCTCTCTGCGCCCTCGCATCTCGAGGTGGTCCATTCCTTTCCTCTGCCACTGCCCCGGTCTGTGCCTCTGCGCGGCTTGCTCGTTGGCCTCGATCCCTCCCGCTTTCCAGTGGTCCATCTGCATCTTCTCTCGTGGTGGGTTGAGGGCCTCCTGACTTCAGTTCCTTCTCGAGGAAGTCTTTGGCTTTCTGGACCGAGGTCAAGTAATATCTCTTGTTTCTATAGAAAAGTGACACCCCTGTTGGGGTTTCCCATTGGTATTGCAGTGCACGTGATCTCAGTTCGTTGATCAGGAATTTGTAGTCCTTTCTGTCTCTCAGCATCGCCTGGGGGATCTCTTTCAGTACCTTCACCTCCTGCTCCTCTATGTAGAATGCCTTGTTATAGGAAGTGACAGAGATGAGGTTCCTGAGCCCCTGTGTTGCGAAGTGGATGACCACGTCCCTTTGTTGATGCCTGTTCACTGACCTCCATGCTCCAACTCTGTAGATTCTTTCGAATTGCCACCCAATCTCATTGGTGCTCTTACCCAGGAATGTCGCCAGGGCTCCTACAAAGGTCCTGAGCAGGCCTCCTTGGGTTTCGTTTGTTGTCTCTTTCCACCCTCTGAACCTGATTGCAAATGCCATTTGCCAGAATTGCATCATGGTGGACTGGTCTTGAGCCTCTCTTTTCACCTCTGCAATCTGTCCCTCTATGCGGTTCTCCACTTCTTCCATCCCCTTCTTGTAGTGTGCTTGCAGTGCCTCCTTCATTTGTGCCAGGTCAGTGGCCGTCGCTCTGCGTTGTTCTTCCCACTTTCTCTCTAGGTCTCTACCTTGGTCCGCCAGCATCCGTTTTATGTCTTTGTATCTTTCCTCCATCTTCTGTTCTGCTTCTATGCATCTTTTCTCCGTCCTCGCGCCCATTTCTTCCAATTTTCTATCCATGCCATCCATCCTTTTAACCAGCGTCTCTATCGTCGCATTTAGTGTCTCTATCATCTCTTTTAGTTCTTGGATCATGTGTGCTGTTGTGAGGGCATGGGATGGCGTTTGGGTCTGAGGGCCTGCATTTGGATGGGAGGGTGTGTGGGTGGGTGGGGTGTTCCCTGGCAGATTGGAGGGCTGTGTCGGAGAGGGTGCAGCTCCCTTCGGGTGTGGCAGTTTGGTCTCTTTCGTCCGTTTGGCTGCCATTTTGAGCTGCTCCTCCTGTTGGCCTGTCCACCCTTAAAGCCACCCCTTGATGCAAAGAATTGTGGGAGGATTGTTCCTGTGCAAGATTGTCAAGCTGCTAGGATAGGTTGGATCAAATTCTTTTCCCCCCCCCACAGTTTATATTTTGACAGCAGGAAAGAAAAAAAAATTTTAGTCCACTAGGGGGTGCTATTTGTTTTCAAGTAAGCTTCGCTGTGCTGGCAGGGATGATGCAAGATGCAAGAGGAGCGGATCTGCGGCTTGGGGCCTGCGCAGATGGCCCTTTTTTCCCCCCAGGTGCAGTTTAACTAGACTTTTCGGGGTCTGGGGGGGTCTTCTGGGGGTCTTGTGAGGGTCCTCCCCCTGCTGCTGGGCTCCCCCTGCGTCTACTGTCCCTCGGCGCTCTAATCGGCCCCCGCTGGTCTTACCGGTGCCTTCTGCCATCCGCCGTCCTCTCCCCGCTCCAGCCGGCTCTCCAGCCGGCTCTCCTCTGCTGTCCTTGGCTGCGGCTGCTTGGGCTCTCGGCTTCTTCGGGCCTGCCGGCCGGCCGGCCACCGCCAGCCTCCTTGGCCCCGTCCGCTGTCCTCCCGGGTCGTTCTGCGGCGATTTCAGCCCTGTCCGGGCGCACCGGGAATCCTCTTCGGGAGCGCCCTCTTTTCTGGCGCTTCCCTGTTTCGATGGGCCGGTTTTTCCGGTGAAAAAGTAAGCCCCGTTCCGGAGCTGTGTACAAATGTCTCCGGTCCTCGCGACCGGAAACCAGAAGTCCCATCTTCACATTTGATTATCTATGGCACTACTTCCGGTGTGGTGTTGGTTCATGATAATGCTCGCCTGCACACCACTAGATGCACCCAAGAACTTTTGAAGCAGTTCCGTTGGACTGTTTTTTATCAGCCCCCTATAGCCCAGATTTGGTGCCGAGCGACTACTGCTAAGGAATTTCAAACCTTGTTAGATGTTATGACAAGTGCCTCAATTTGAATGGCGATTATGTCAAAAAGTAATGTAATGCCGTAGTTTTCTAATGTGTATAATAAAAGTTCTATATCTGCAAGTGTTTTGTCTTTTTTTAAAAATATATTTTATTGATTTTTCACAATAACAATCTTTGGTGCTTAGTAAGCAGTGTGTTGTCGGTTCATATATTCAAAAACAATAACGATTAATATCTATAATTCCATAATCAATATATTAATTAATAGTATATTTCCTTGATCTTCTTCCAATAGTAGTCTCCTTTGGCAACATTAAACATTAAACAAATATTTTCAATACATACAAGGTTGGATATAAACATTTTTCTTGTGTTTGTACAAATAACAATAACACCCATCTATAACATCTTTTCTGGTCGGCTTATGTTTAAATTGTATTTATAAAAGTCATCTTATTAAGTCACTATGTGTCCTGTTTTCAAAATTCTTTTTTAAGATTAATTTCCCCTCAGTATTCAAACCATTCTTATCAGTCATAATTTTCTCAAAATTGATTACTTTTAAATATCCAAACTTTTTATTCACATACACCATCCCAATATTTTCACATTTCATATATTATGAAAAGTACTATACTACTTATATATCTTATCCCTCTTACTGTAGGGTCCCTTTATATCCAAAATTTATCTATTCTTTTAACCATATTCAAACAAGTGTTTAATCATATAGTACTCCATCTGGTAAGTCGAATCAAAACTTTTGAATCTAACTCTAGTCTTCTTCTTTTGCCAAGTCAGTATGTTCTACTTGCCAGGGGATTCCTGTATTTTTGTTAGTGTTGTTGGGAGTAAGAAAGACAAGTTGAGTAGAGTGTATGCTTTTTGTTTTCCAGACTCTAATAATTCTCCTGGCAGCTCTATAATCAATTTTGTTAAATCTTCTTTCTTGTTGCCAAATTTGTTTTGGGGTCCTGAAAGATAAAATATCTTTTCCATTTTCATTGTTGTGGCAAAGTCTTGTAGATTTCCTTCTGTTTGTGTTAAGTTGTAGTTCTCTTCAGTATAACTTCCCTATTTAAGTCACTTTCTTCTGGTTTGTGTTCTGTTATCTAATTTGTTTGTTCATTCTTTTTTTTAAAAAAAATATTTTTATTGGTTTTTTTTTTAAATTTTAACAGAAAAAAGAGACTAGTCATATCAAATCATAGTATTAAAATAAACAATCATCCATAAACAGAGCATAAATACATTTTCCAATGCATCTAATGATAATAACTCAACTGAAAATAAACATCTCAAACAAATAACCTTCATCGTTCTCTATCTCCATCCTATTATTCCCCCTTCTTATCAACTTCCAGTTAAATCAATCTTCACTCCACCAAAGGCCTCCCAGACAACCCTTTAGTAACAATAATTAATTATTCTTCCACCAACCCCAAATACAGTTGAGAAAACATCATATCTAAAATTATAATCCCTCCCTAACCCACGACTTCCCAGAATGCTTACAGGGTATAACAAAAGAAAACCCCACTACATCAAACATAATTATTGTATAATCTTAACAAGAATTTTAAACTATGTAATATATACATTCTCTAAATCAAAGCAATCCATTAAAAAAAAAACTCATCTTATTAAAATTAAACAGATGATATTAATGACGATAACAATATCAATAAATCCCTCAGTTCAAAATAATAATAATAATAATAATAATAATAATAATAGTAGTAGCAATATCAATTACATTCTAAAAAAACTCATCTTATTAGAATTAAACAGATGATATTAATAACGATAACAATATCAATAAATCCCTCAGTTCAAAAAAAAGAAAAATAATAATAATAATAATAGTAGCAATATCAATTACATTCTAATCAATTTAATTTCTCATAATATATCTTAATATATCTTCATTTAAACATCCTCACCAAAACTTTAGCTATAATATTTATCTTTAATTCAACCCATAATCTTAAATTAAGCTTAATTCCTTATTAAACAATTAACTCATCTTGTTAAGAATAATATTTATCATTCTATAAATTTCATTTAATCAATCGACTTCTGGGTTCTCTCATCTAACAAATAAACCTCCATAATACAAACAAACTATTTATAGCATTTCTAACTTACATTCCTTCAATTTTATCCAGTCTATCTATCTCATCATTAAGTCAATCTAATGTCAAACCTAGATCATCAAAACAAATACATCCTTCGTCTATTTAATTGTGTCAACCATTAAACATCTTCTCTTGCATCTTAGTCCTAATCTTGGTCCTCAATTCAGTCCATAATTTTAAATTGCCAATAATTCCTTACATACAAGTTTAAATTTCATTACTTCAAACGAACTCTAGGTTTTTTTCCTAACCAAACAAGCTGCCATAACAGGGCCACCCTTTCAAATAATAAATCTCTCTTCGTTATTTCTTCAGCCCCGTAAATAAATTGCTTCTGAAACTGAATCTTCCTTTCTTGAATCAATTCCTCTTGCTCTCCATAAATAAACTGCTCATCAAGCAAAGTCCATTTCACTTTGTAGCCTAATTGCTTCTTGAGGTAAAACAATGTCTCTCTTCTGTGAATTAAATCCTCTTCTTGGTGCTTAGCTGGATAGAGTTCCTTTTCTTGAAACAAAACCTCTTCCTCTCCGTAAATAAACTTTTCATCAAGCAAAATCCAGTTATAGTCTTTATTCTCAGAAGTATCCTCTTCATTTCCCTGTTGATCTCCTAATTTCTCTTGTATTGTATAATACTCAACAGAGTATTGTACTTCATTTGAAGGAGAGATTCCAGTTGAATGTTCTAACTCTTCTCCATATTCAAATTGTGATATAAATTGTTCAGCAGTAAGTTGTTCAGCTTCATTTAAAGGAAGGAATTTAGTACATATAGTAAATATTTCTGTAAAAGCCTCCTTCAAAAGTGCATTAATCTCTTTAAACTCTTGCGTAAAAATAAAAATCCCCTGTGTATCAGGTCTTTCTTCATAAAATTCATCAGTACAATCCAACATAGGTTCAGCATTTAACTGTAAATTCCGCTCCATTTTAAATTTCAGACAGTCAGAGCCATCTCTCTAACTGCGCTTAAAGAAGCAGGAAGTAAAAAGTAACAAATCCACTTTCACTATCCAGCACTTTCCCTAACAATGAAAGCAGTGAAAGTTAAGCGCCATTTTGAAGCATTATGTTGATTGTGAACGTTAGAAATGTATAGCCAAAAAGAAACAATAAAAATACTTGCAATCCATTTAGAACTCCTGTATTCATTCAGCCTGCTTGCAGTCTCTCCAGTGTTGAACTTAAAAGAAGCAGAGGTGGTCGCGGCGTCTTTCTCTGTCAAAAGACAGAGGCGTCTCTGGAAAGGAGCGTTCTCCGGAGCTATAGGGAGCTCACTCTTAATCCCTGAAAACTTATTTTCCAGGGATCTAAGAAGGCTCAACCTTACTCCCGATGCTCTACACCTCTCCTTTGCCCGGAGAGGGGATTTTTCACCGCGAAAAAACAGCTGATGAGCGCTGTTTTTCGCGGCTTTACAAATCCAGAGAGCGGAGTCTCACAAAGGAGACCCAGCAGCGCCGGCGGAGCCACCGGAAGTCCTGTTTGTTCATTCTTTATCTTTGTTTTCTGAGAGTTTTAATTGTAGGTTTAGAGTGAAGATGTGCTCATTTATGTCATCAAAGTTATTTTTAATCTCATTGTGGTTTGAAACCATTGTCATTTGAATCTATCGCAGCATTGCATACATTTCCTCCTGGAAAATATTTGCCTTATCTTGAAGTATTGCTCCTGCAGACCTCTGATGTTCCAGGCTAGGGCCTTCTAAAGGGAATATTAGGTGTGGTTTCCTATCACTTGTACATAGGTATGCCACATTCATTTTGTCTCTCCCCCTCCCCTCCAGATAGTCTTTCACCAGTACCATAGTCTCTGTAATTAGCCATATCAGACCAGCCAATCTTAAAATCCAAACAACCAGAACTTATATAGTTCTTATCTTTATATATGGTTTTTGTAATGCAATGCATTTCCAATTGTCAAAGCATCATTGAAAGCAGTGTTTTATAACAGTTCGGGGGTTTTAGAATTATCAACCAGCCAAAATCTGTTCAGGGGTTTTAGAATTATCAACTAGCCAAAATTTCCAGAATGTTTAGCCACCTAAAAGCTTTCCAGTAAATTCCCCCCCTAGAAAATAAGCCAAAAGTCAAGGTTTTTCTTTCACTGCAATCAATTCTTGGGCATAGAAATCACAGGTCAGTGAGTATTTATATTCCCAGAAGTTCAGCTGTTTTAAAAACAAATGTAGTTCTCATTCTGTAGTAGATGGCCCTGTCGTATTTTCTTTCCTCTGTTCCCAGCTGTTCTTAATTTAACAAAGAATTACTGAGGTTCAAAGGGACAAGTTTTTTCTATTTCTGGGCATCTTGCCTATTTCTGAGTCAATGCAGCTATAGTTATGCTCTAATCTTCCACTGGATATCAGTATCTATTCATTTCCCAGCTTTTAAGACAAATAACTATTTTCTTATAGTTTTATCAATACTTTTCAGATGAGAAATCTTAACAGTTTTCATAATTTTCAGATTTATCCAGACTGTAGTATTATTAACTTCATTTCAATATATTTCTGTCTCCCATAAACATTAATTCGCTGTTTCTGTCTATGGAAGGGTGGGGGTATAATTCCCTCCCTTCTTACTTTTGGAGGATTTTTTGCTTCTTGAGGATCTTTTCCAGAAAGTCAATTACAAGATAGGAGAGAGAAGATTCCAGGTTACAAATTGTATAGGATGGACAGGAGAGGGAGAAATGGTGGTGGCGTGGCCTTGTACATAAATGAGGAGTTAGAATCTCATGAACTCGAAATTCAAGAAAATTCAAACTCACCCACAGAAACATTGTGGATAAAAATCCCAGGACAGGAAACTAATCTGACGTTAGGGATCTGCTATCGCCCTCCCAACCAAACTCCAGAGGCAGATTGCTATTTGGAAAATGAATTTAAGGAGGCCTCAAAAAGAAATAGGGTAGTCATAGTGGGGGACTTCAACTATCCCCAAATAGATTGGGTAAATTCTTGTTCTACACATGAAAGAGAGACAAGGTTCCTCGACATGTTAGCCGATTATTCCCTTGAGCAGATGGTCATGGAACCTACCAGGGGAAAGGGGATCCTGGACTTGGTTCTAACTAACGCACAGGATTTGGTTCATGATGTCCTTGTAACCGAGCCCATAGGAACCAGCGATCACAACACAATAACCTTCAACTTAACCATGGATAGCAAATTGTCAGTGAAAACTAACACAGAGACCTTAAACTTTCACAGAGGGAATTTTGACAAAATGAGGAAAATAGTAAAGAAGAAACTAAAAGGAACAGTAAAAAAAAGTCAAACCCCTCCAAAATGCTTGGAAACTGTTTAAAAATACGTTACAGCAGGCTCAAATAAAATGCATTCCTAAAAGAAGAAAGAGGATTGGAAAGTCCAAGAGGATACCAGTATGGCTTACGAATGAGGTAAAGGAGGTTATTGGAAAGAAGAAAAACTCATTTAAGAAATGGAAGGCTCTTCCTACCGAGGAGAACAGGAGGGATCACAAACTCTGGCAGACCAAATGCAAGGCGATAGTCATGAAAGCCAAGAGAGATTTTGAGGAGCATATAGCCAAGAATATTAAAAATAATAACAAAACCTTTTTTAAGTACATCAGAAGCAGGAACCCAACCATAAAATCAGTTGGGCCACTTGATAACAATGGTCAGAAGGGGATAATCAGAGAAGACAAGGAGATTGCTGAGAGGCTAAATGACTTCTTTGCCTCCGTTTTCACCGAGGAGGATAGAGAACATTTGCCTGCCACTGAATTAGTTTTCCCAGGGAGGGAAATAGAAGAATTAAACCTGATAGAGATAAACAAGGAAGATGTTCTTGCATGCCTTTCTAAACTAAACGTCAACAAATCGCCGGGTCCAGATGGCATCCACCCTAGAATACTCAAGGAACTCAAGTGTGAAATTGCTGAACTTCTAGCTAAAATATACAATCTTTCTCTAAGATCAGGCACTGTACCGGAGGATTGGAGGGAAGCAAATATAACCCCGATCTTCAAGAAAGGATCCAGAGGTGATCCAGGAAACTATAGACCAGTCAGTCTAACCTCAGTTCCAGGCAAACTGATGGAAACCATTATTAAAGATAAAATTACAGGGCACATAGAAAAACAGGCATTGCTGAAAGAAAATCAACATGGTTTCTGCAAAGGCAAATCATGTCTTACTAACTTGTTAGAATTCTTTGAGGGTGTAAATAAATACATAGATAAAGGGGCCCCAGTTGATATTGTATATCTTGACTTTCAAAAGGCTTTTGACAAAGTCCCTCACCGAAGGCTCCTAAAAAAGCTCTCCAGCCACGGAATTAGAGGACAGGTCTTGTCCTGGATTGGTAACTGGCTAAATTGTAGGAAGCAAAGGGTGGCAATAAATGGACAATTCTCCGGATGGAAAGAAGTGAGAAGTGGTGTACCCCAAGGTTCAGTTTTGGGGCCTTTACTTTTTAATTTATTCATCAATGATCTGGATGTAGAAGTTAATAGTGAGGTAGCCAAGTTTGCTGATGACACTAAATTGTTCCGGGTTGTGAAAAGTGAAACTGATTGTCGGGAGCTCCAGAAGGATCTCTCGAAATTGTGTGAGTGGGCAACAAAGTGGCAAATGCATTTTAACCTAAACAAGTGCAAAGTTATGCACATCGGGGCAAAGAACCCCAATTATACTTACCAACTGATGGGGACCAAACTTTCTGAGACAACCCAAGAAAGGGATCTTGGGGTTTTGGTGGACAGCTCGATGAAGATGTCAACCCAATGCGCAGCAGCATTAAAAAAAGCAAATTCCATGCTTGGTATGATTAGGAAGGGAATCGAAAATAAGTCAGCAAGTGTGGTATTGCCTCTGTACAAATCGATGGTGAGACCACACTTGGAGTACTGTGTACAGTTCTGGTCACAGCACCTCAAGAAGGATATAATGGAACTGGAAAAGGTGCAAAAAAGGGCAACAAGAATGATCAAGGAAATGGAGCGCCTCCCTTATGAAACCAGATTGCAACGCCTTGGTCTCTTCAGCCTTGAAAGACGGCGTTTAAGGGGTGACTTGATCGAAGTGTATAAAATCATGCATGGGATAGAAAATGTGGATAGAGAAAAATTCTTTTCTCTATCACACAATACCAGGACAAGGGGGCACTCCCTAAAGCTTATAGCTAAGAAAGTGAGGACAAATAAAGGGAAATATTTCTTCACCCAGAGGGTCGTTGATTTATGGAATTCACTTCCTGAAGGGGTCGTGACAGCTGTCAGCCTTGACAGCTTCAAGGCAGGGCTAGATAGATTCATGGATGCAAAGTGTATTGGTGGTTATTAAAACAGATGTCCATGTGCCGCCTCTATGTTGGTTGAGGCAGGCAGGATTCCCTTGAGTACCATTTGTTTGGGGGTCAAGGGAAAGGGAGGGTTTTGCCTTCTCTTTCTGCTCAAGATCCCCATGTACATTTGGTGGGCCACTGTGTGACAGAATGCTGGACTCGATGGGCTTTGGCCTGATTCAGCATGGCTCTTCTTATGTTCTTATGTTCTAAGATCGATATTCTCACCCAGTTCCAAGCACGCTGTTCACTGTTGTTCTGGTTAGTGCTTTTGGACTTTGGCTGCTGATAGCTTGGGCTAGTCAGTGAGGTGTGGCTAGCCTTTCTTCTGTTGGGTTGGAGGGCTTCCCTGGATTGAGCGGATCAACTGCCATTGTTCTGCAATCAGTGGGGGGCTCTCCTTTGTCGCCTCTCCGGGGCAACTTTTGACCCAGCCGTGGGGTGTGGAGCCCCGCAATCCCTACAATGCAAGACCGGAAGTCTGTATCTGCGAGTGTCTGTCATTGATAACCAAATGGAGGTTTATTTCCAAATTGCCCTCGGATATGACATAAAGCCACATTTGCACCATCCGTGCAGTTTCCCTATCTCCCTCCACTATAAAAGTTGTTGAAGTGGTCATAACCAATTGCTCATTCAGATGGCTAAGCCTCTTTCTGATATTTTTGCATATTGCAGAAAGATCAGGGATGTGAGGGCAATGAAGGGCAGGCCTGCACACATGTTGATATGTTCAGATGCAATCTTTGTTCAGGGCCATTTTTGTTACTTCGATCTATTTATTGTATTAAATGCAGGGCTTTTTTCTCACAGAATGCCCAGAATGGAGTTCCGGCACCTTTTTTGGATGGAACCTTGTAGGGTAGGCAAGGCAGGTTGTATGACGTATGTGAGTTCCGGCACCTTTTTTTTTTTTTTTTAAAAAGCACTGATTAAATGTATCACTCTGGAGATGTGTCTAAATTATATGATACAATTGATGTGATACAAATAGCACAACCAGGATGTATGCTTCAGAACTGGAAATCTGATGATTCAACTATTCCTTGCTTTTTCTTTGCTGACTACTTTTCTGAAAGATATTCAGTCATTTTGGGGCTCACATCTCATCATTTGGTTCTGGGAAGTATATTTTTTTAATTATTAGTTGAATTAAGAGCTATTTAAAGAAGTCCAGTATGATAAAGACTGAGTTTTCTGAAGCAGCATTGCTAGGATGTGAAAATATTTTATTGGACTGTAGGATCCTTAGCTTATTATATAATTATTTTTACATGAATGCTCTAGAAATGGATATTCATGTAAATAGGACATTTATTGCTTCCTTCATAATACTATTGAGTTGAAGACCATCTGGATGGGTGAAATGGTAATTAAATCTTCTTTTCCCATCCTGACTCTATGGCTGATTGCCAAACTGGGAAAGTTAAAATTGCACATTTTCAGTTTTAAATCTTTTATTGGCTATAGTAACAGGTAGCAGGAGGTAGAGCTTAAGAACAGGCCCCTCCTAGATCAAGCCATAACTCAGTGGCCAACTAATTGCTGCTGGGTGCTCAAAAAAAAAAAAAAGCCCTGAAAAATGAGACATACTTTTTCTGCTGTCATTTCCTTACAACTGGTATTTGTAAATGGCATCCTAATCAAGATAGAACACTGGATCTCAGAACGAATAGTTATTGATAGATAACAATTGAAAGATGTTCTGGTGATGATAGTTTAAAAGACAAAGTTTTCAGTGCAGTTAAATTAATAATGGAGTCCAAAGGGCACTGAGTGTGCATCAGTTGAGTCCAACTGAGGAATGGCTACAGTTGAGCCCTACAGATAAGTACTGAGTCACATAATAGTGAACAAGGCTTTCTCCAACAGATCATACTGAAAAATATATAGTTGAGCCTTGGACAGTGGTACTAGTGATTAATCAATAGTGTCTCTAGCAGGGATATAGAAGATGGGTAGTGCTTTTTTTTCTAGTAACCATCTTTTTTAGCTATTTTTTTCTTTTTTAGCTACAATGACTGGGTATTTTTCCTAGTAGTTCCTTTATTGCAGATTCTTTTTTATTTAAAACAAAGACTGATTTTATGACACTATAATATTTTAGCTGGATTGTATACTTACATTCTTTATGTTTCTGAAACATATTTGTTGATATGTACCAGAAGTTGGCACCAGCTGTGATTTAAGAAAATATTAGTATTGCAAGACATACGGTGAACAAATATTTCAATTTTTTATGTATGTTTACTTGTTTTTTCTGAAGGTGAATATAAATTAGTTGATGATATTTCCTCCAGTTCTGTGTTGTTCATTGCCTTGGCTACTAATCAAATATTTAAGAATAATCTTGGAAGAAGAAAGAAGTAAGGCTGTTCAAACTATCTTGGCTTTTCTTCGTGATACATAGCTGGGGGTGTATTATGTTCAGGAGCTTGCAGAATACTCTTTGACCACAGCATTTTGTCTGAAACCTTGTCAAAATAGTTTATTGCAAGTATCAGGCATCACCTTAAAAATGTAAAACTGAGATTATTTTTAAAAAGATTCTAATCCAAATTAATACTGGAGGAAACATTGATATTTAAAAAAATTATCACTTTTTGCATTCTCCTGTGGCACCAATAACAACTTCCAGATCACTAACAAACAGTATATGAAACCATTCAGATGGCCCAGTGAAAACAAAGAAGCCTAGCAAGCATCTAATTTTTCTTTATTAATTTCATTTAATATGATTTGTAAAACCAGTTGATTTATCTGGGTGGTTGGTTCAGGTGGTATGAAATGCGTTTGAATTGAATGGTTTACTTCTTTTTCTTTTCTGCTTTCATTGTTTCTGAGGGGGTTTTGGTGCTCTCTGAGCTTGTTTGTTTTCTTACAGATGTTTCATTATCCAATCTAAGTAACATCATCAGTGCAAGTGCTTCACAATTTCTGTCATACATTTCTTCTCTGCTCCTATACCTGTGTCAGATTTTGTTTTGACTATTGTAATGTCCTCAAGCTACAAACTATCCTTCAGCTTTGTGACATAATTTTTAATCAATAGCTTAGAAAATTTTTGAAGATTAATTACTTTAATTTAATTTATTTTTAAATATTTATTGTTATTATATGTTTTTATTGGGTTGTAAACTGCCCCGAGTCCTACAGGAGAGGGGCGGTATAGAAATTTAATAAAACTAAACTAAACTAAACTAAACTTTATGTGAATCAAAGTCAGTTGCTCAATCTGGAAGGATAATTATGAATTGAATCACAGATTCCCTTTCCAAACTAAAGTTGGTTATAAGAAGAAGGCCAAAGTTAAGATAATACCTTGCCTGATTTCTAGATTCTACTGATCAATTAGATTTAACTGAATGTCTTTAGAGATAGCATTAAAAGAAAGTAATGGATTTCTTTGGTCCAGTTCAGTGAAATTACAACACAGTATCAAAAATTATTGGATTATGATGAAGAAACTGTTAATATAAACTGTTTAATATAAAAGGCAAAGGCTAGGAAAATGCTTTATGATTTGATACAAGAGTGGAACCTGGAAATGAAAGGAAGTGTGCCATGTTAGTTTTTCCCCCTGCAGATAATAAAATCTTTACATGCTAGAAATGCACAGGGAGAACTCACTGAGAGATAATATCATCCAGAAATCTCTCAGAACTTAGAATTTATGATAATAATTGTTCTCAAGATGAAATAATTCTGGTAAGTGATACGATGGGAGACACTTCAAGAAAACAGAAAAAGAATGCATTTGGAATCATCTTGCAAAATGGATCCAGAATTCTGAATTCTGTGGCAGAAGGAAAAGAAAACTTGGAAAATAGCATGATGGGGAATGGAAATCATCTGAGGATGGTGGTGTGTGTGTGTAGAATATGAGGACAAATAAAGCAAGGAATAGATCAAGTTCTACAGTCTAAAAATTCCAGTGTCTACAAAAGCACAGAATTTGGAGAAGAAACAGGAAGAGTGAGAAATCTAAGGCAGGAAAGAAATATCATTTATAGTTATTGGTGAAACCTGATTGTTGTCTGTGATAACTTACTGAAAAGAGAAAGTTCAGACAAAAGGAGAGAAGTAATATTAAATATAAAAGAAATACATATGTCTAATATAGGGGAAATTGAGACAAGGTCTATTAGGAGATTCTAGTGTACAAGATAACAAAAAGTGAGCTGAACTATGCTGCCATTTGATGGATAGAGATTGGTTTAACAATTATGCCCACTGAATGGATATCAATCGCTCCAGTTGAATGATGAAGATGAAAGTTTAGAAAAATACGATTATAAACTTTGCAGATTAAGAATATAGCAAACACCTTTAGGCAATTTCAACATTCAGGCAGACCTTGACAAACTGAAACAATAGGCAAATTAATTTGTACAACAATACAAAAGTAGAAAGAATCAAAGCCAGGTATATAGGATTCTGGAGGGTTAGGGAACCACACTGGGTAGCAGTGCATGCAAAAAGAATTTAAGTTTCTTGGTGGATCACAAGTTGAACATGAGCTACAAAAACAAATGCTGTTCAAAGTTGCCTCAAGAAAGATATGGTATCAGGATCAAGGGAAGTCGTTTTTTCACTGTATTCTCTGTTGATCAGCTCATATCTAGAACATATGTACAGTTCTTGAAATCTCATTTTTCGAAGTACATTGCTAAATTGGAGCAGAGAACAACCGAGATAAGGAACCTGTAAGAAAAAACATATGAGGAAAAGTTGGAGGCACTGGCAATCTTTAGCCTGCAGAAGCAAAGAATGTGGAAAGACATTATACTTGTATTTAAGTATCTGAAGGACTGTCTGCAGAGAATATAACAAAATTGTTCAGTTTTCCAGAAAATGGGGAAAGAAATATGTTTCCATTACAAAGAATTAGATTTTTCAATAGACATCAGGAAAAATGTCCTAATGATAAGAGGAGTGGAATAATTGAACAGATTGCTTCAATGAATGGCAAATTCTCATTTGCTAGTGTTATTTAGATGCTGGATGATCAATTTTCAAGGTATTGTTGTAGTATGGATTGGGTAGGACATAAGACTAAGTAATTTTTAAGGGCCTTGCCAACCCTTATATCTAATGCAGCAGAATAGAGAGGTTAGATCAGGGGTGTCAAACTGCTGGCTCGTGGGCCGGGCGCATCATGCAGAAACTGCGCCCACCCCATTGCTGGCAATGGCAAAACTGTCCCGATATGTTGCACGATGTCACGTGACATCACGAGTTTGACATGTCTGCGTTAGATGAATGAATTGAGGCACCCACATAACTACCTTCACCACTACATTCTGAGCCAGCTGCAACTTCTGAGTGATCTTCAAGGCAGCCAGTGTAGCACATATTGCAATAATCTAAATGAGAAATGACCAAAGCATGAGTTAGTGACCCTTCCAGTCTACCCATGGACACAATTGTATACAAAATTAAGTTGTGCAAAGTCCCATCCAGCTATGGTTATCACCTGCTCATTGAGCAGGAAATTATAGAGTTTAGAGAAATGCCAAATTGCATACTAACTTTTCCTGGGGAAGGACTACTCCTTTCAGAGCCAAAGATGATTACTCCCTGATTCTGGGAGATCCCCTAACTCATAGCTACTGAAGCTTGCAGGCTTAGACCTGAACTCAACCCAGCCTCTTAAAGCATCTTCATAGAGATACTTTGCTCATGCCAGATCAATTAGGAAACCAGCACCATCAAAACAACCAATCAGGATCAGGAACTAAAGATCAGCAATCTCACCAACCTGCACCAATTTATAACTTGGCTACAAGTCACAATCAAGACACCTGAATATAATGACACAAGCTCCCCCATCAGTTCCTGCTCAACTGTTTGTAAACTGTAAAGCCGACTACCTTGCCTCTGAAGATACCAGTCACAGGAAATCTCTTGTCTAGGCCACCGTCATTAAATCCTGAAGCCCCATTCTGCCCAACAGATACAGCTGTGAAAGGTACCACATCAATATACTAATTTACTTTTTGATGCATGATCTTCAAACATTCTTAAGTAAGTAACATTTGTTTTGAAAAGACTAAAAATATTGATTGGCTTATGGGGATTGATTTTGGGGAATATCCCACACACATGCACTGTTCTTTATATGCATATTTACAATTATAAATACTTCATTGTACAAAAAACCCCTCACAAGTTGCTTTGGAAAAAGAAGAGGACATTTCCTGCCACTCAGTAGGATTAGCATGTCTTGGCATATTTAGATGGTCAGAACTACATTGTTGATTAGGGCTGGGCATGTTCTTTAAAAACATGTTTCACACATGTGGCAATGTCTTCAAAGACTTCATCAAAATAGCCACACCTTATTCTAGGATTGTGGTTCTAAATACATGCAGGGATAGGAAAGCAATTGCATGAGCCTGGAAAAAGTTGCAGCTACTTTTTAATCCAACATATGTGCTTTATAAGCATTCCTGTATATTGTGAAAGACCCTCCTGTTTTATATTTTTCAAGATTGAATGTGATTTTTCTGCCGGAATGACTTATATATGGATCATATATTTCACTGTTCTCCATGCAGAAAACCAATTAACTTCCATTTTTTTTCCTCTTTTGGTAGTAATTTTATTGAAGATTATATTATACAAATAGTTAATATACTCTTGAGTAAAAACATATTAAAAAGAAAAAAGGAAAGGAGAAAAGTGATGGGTTAAAAAGAAACAAAAAGAAGAATCTTCCCTGCAAGTATTATCATCTTCTAAAGGGGAAAGAAACCCATATCTGACCCCATTCTCTACAGTAAAATCTTTAAAGTTTTGTCACTCCATCTTAATCAGCAAAAGTCTATTAAGTTTTATCAGAAATAACAACATACTATACAAATGATATCATACACTCATGATTTAAAAAAAATCCATGAAAACTTAACAGCTAACTTCCATTTCTGAGGTGGAAGGAGAATGTAGATTAGCTTTAATGTCAGACTGATAAAAATTAGAAACCCTTGAGTGGATTCAGTTCAGCAGAAATCTCTTAAAGCCAAATTTCTAGGGAGGATTCATGATGAAGCAGATGTCTCCAAAAGACAAGACAGCTTTGTGATGACATTGATCTGCACTCTGGATAGCTGTTTCTCGACTAAACTGCAAGAACTGAGATTTCCGCAGCGAGCTCATGAGCTAAGCAGTTGTGTGTCAAGGGATTTCCGTTAAGCTGACAACCATAATGTAGCCTTATTGATACAAATTCTGCTGAGTCTCATTTTTAATCACTTTTGGAAATTGCTTTTTAACTGCTTTTCAACTATTAAGAACCTTTTGATCGACCAGCTTTAATATGCACTTGGTGAGTTTATTTTAATCAATGAAATAAATGTTAAAGGTAAGCGTAATATATATTTTTTAAATGTCTTTTTGGAATAGACAACAAAAGAGTAATTAGAATATGATTTTGGAAATGTATAAATGCACTAAGGATCTAGGTGGATTTCAAAGAAGATTTTGAAATTAATTATAAGAATTGTTTTCAAGGGAAATGTCTTTTTGGAAAAGACAACAAAAGAGTGATTAGAACATGATTTTTGAAATTTATAAATGGACTAAGGGTCTAGCTCAGGGGTGTCAAACTCGCAACGTCACGTGACGTGTCACGACGTATCGCAACTTTTTTGCCATTGCCGGCAATGGGGTGGGCGCGTTTTCGCTATGATGCATCTGGCCCACGGGCTGGCAGTTTGATACCCCTGGTCTAGATGGATTTCAAAGACAATTTTGAAATTAATTATAAGAATTGTTCTTAAGGGAAAATGCTGTTGTTTTGAATTCTTAAAAGAAAACATGATAAGATGGGAATTTGAATGTTGAAAACTAAAGGGTGCTAGAAGGAACTAAAAAAATTACAATCTATATAAATAAAAATGTAAATGTTCATTTGTTCAAAATCTTAAATCTCCGAAAGTTCTTCACTGATTGCTTTGAAATTTTGACACAATGTTGCATTTGAAAACGCGTGTGTTTTTATATACCTATATTATATAGATGTCACACCTGTGACAGGTAAAAACATGTTTTTTTTGAAAAACAGGTAAAACATGCTTTTTTGAAAAACAGCGCCATCTGTTAGACGTAATCTCTATATCTGCACACACAATGGAACAACAAAAAATATTGTATACCCACAAGCATTGTGAAATTAAACATATTACAAATGTGCACTTTCTCTTTTCTTTCTTGAACCACAGCAACGCATGGCTGGGTACAGCTAGTTAAAGAATAAGAACATTTACATTTAACTTATTAACATAGAATGGAGCAAAATACCTTAACATAAGATATTATGATATTATAATAATGAACAGAGATATACAAATAGCAACAGAAAGAACAACTTGGATAATTCACTTAAATTGGATTTACAAAAGAAGCCTGTTAAACTTCTGAAGTGTTTTGTGAAAAGCAACCCCAAAAAATGAAAACATGCTCTAGGACATTATTTGAAGGGATTAAAGATCAAGATTGCTAAAAGTAAAAGGAAGGAATATAAAATGAATTTAGTTAATCAAAATGGGCTTATTTAATTGAAATAGATATTATTTCTTGTAACCCTGATTAGAACTGAATGACAAGATTTTAAGGATATGTTTAAAGATAAGAGATGAAATATGGGATGAAGATATTGTTGTACTTTAAGAGAAGTGATAAGTTAAAATTGTTTAAACTTGTGATGAAGGGAGAAGTCATCCTTTTTCTTTGCTATATTTTTTATTTTTCTCTTTTTCTGCACTTTCTACTTTTTGTTTTTTAATCCTTTTTTGTAGATTATATTAGGTTTTGTCTATTTAGTATAAAAAAACACAGAACCATCAAAAGATACAGCCACAGTGAAAAAAGAAACACTCAGTTCTACAGAGAGAGATCTAATCTAGTAGAAAGTAGATTTTCTCAGGAAATCACTGTGAAAAATTGGGGAAATTCCCAGAAATACAGGAAGGTGTTCTTGAATGATTGTTTTATTTAATACATTTCCTTCAATATATTCATGATGTCTAACAGTATATAGTGTGAAAAAACAAAAGGTATCTTTGAAGATACTGGTCTTAAAATATCACTGAATTTCAACAGAAGCCTGGAAAAGAAATACAGAAGAAATTAATGTAAGACTAACATTGATAGGATCTTTGATCTTTGATATATTATTCGAGATTCCCTCCAAACCACTGATTTACAAAAACCTGTAATCTAAACACACAGGAAGTGCATTGAATCAAAAACTATCAATCTGTGTCCAAATGAAAATTGCAAGCAACATCTCAAGCCTTACTAAGTAACCCGACCTGACTTTTCAAAGTCCAGGATGTGAAATATTGTTTAGGAAAGGGCAATGATAAACTGGAGATAGGAAACACCATTTAAGGGAGAGACAAAAGGTCTCTCACCAGCATGTTTTCCTAATTGGGAGTTCTGTATCTGCCATGAAGCCATTTTGTGAGAACACCCACAACTTCACATCAAAATTAATTTTCCCGTGGCTAAGAAGTTTGGCAATCTTTTCCTTTAATTTAATGATAGATTTGTTTGTTTTCGTAACCTGGTAGCCACCAACCATGTTGTTCCTGTCAATTCCAATTAATTAAGCCATTTCCTGGGTAAAATGAAATTGTGATCCAATATTTGAGTTGGGAAGAATATTTTCAAGGAAATGTAAATTAGGCTTGCAATGTTATCTACCCTCGTTAATTTTGACTCAACTGTTTCTGTTCCTTACCTTATTTAAAAAGCAAGCTGGTGTAATAAACATTCATAATAGCATTTTCAAAATTAGCATTTAGCAGTGCTTATGACAGGTGTCCATTAATAGATTGTGCCATAAAAAATATGCACAAATTAATATACCTGGTCAATTGCAGAGTAAAATAAAAGATAAAGGCATTGCAGTTTGTAAAATATCAAGTGCAATTCTATTTAACAAAGCTTTGCTATTTTTGTGAAGTATCTATAACCCTCAATTAGCCACCATAACAGTAATAACATATAATGATGACATTCAAAAGACGTTTTCAATGGTTATCAAATGCAAATAGGGTTGTACGTAATTGTCCTTTTACTTCATTGGCCTGCAATGTTCATACTGGGCTCACATCAAGCTCAGCTGAACAGGATTTAATAATAGAACACAGATTTCTTTGTGTAAGGAATGTGAAGGGAACACAGCTTCTAGGCACTGAGATAGGATGGACTCTGTGAAACCTAATGCTACAGTGGATGCTGGACTTGACTACTACATTTCTTACATCCACTGCTATAGTGTAGGTGCCCCATATTTTAATGTTTTGACTGTGGGGTCCAGAATTGTGGGTATCTTAACTGATTGAATGCTGCATTATGTATTATTTTATTAGTAGTGATTCTTTGTAAAGAAACTTTTCAGTGGTATAAACCAAATCAGGTAAGTGAAATCAAAAGTATTAGGATAGCTTTCTCTTATTTAAGGTGTTTGTATTTGTTATAAGCTCTTATAGCAGCAGTTGGTTGATTGGTTTCTTTCTTTTTTTTGTAAATGTATTTAGATTTTATATGGGTAGGGAAAGATGGGGTCGGGAGGGGTACAGGGAAACCGGGATAAAGGGGGCCGGGTGTGGATGGTAACAATAGATATGTTATTCAGCGAACAAGCTGTCGTCCGGGTCTTCATATTGAATATTATTATTTATATAATACTAAATATTTATAAAAGTAAATCGATACAGTTACAACAAACTTTTGGTAAAGCAGTAATATTCCTTTAAATAATTAGCATAGTTAATAACATAGCAACATAGTTGGTTGATTGGTTTCTACTTTCTTTTCAGAAAAATTACAAAGAATAGTATTTTTTTAAAAAAATCAACCAAGCAGCATTTATTTTAATGGTAAGATGGCAGAATCCTGAATATTCACTGACATCAGGATTAAATATTAGGTGCATTTCCTCCAGTTACTGATTATTAATGTTTTAGTAAGCTTTGTTATTTAAATTTTGATTTTTAAAGTTACATTTCCCCTGTGATCATTGAGTTGAGCCATAACATCTGATAGCTCAGGTTTCATTGTTATTCACTAAGTGCAATTTCCAATATAGATCCTTAATATTGTTTAAGAATATATTGTAGAGGTAAATCTAGTCGTCCTTACTTGTATATCAGAGGTATGTGAGTTTATTAGTTTTTATTGTAGGTGCATTAAAAATTATTACCTATCTAGATCTAACTGTTTATACAGAAAGAGGAGGAAATGGTTGGCAGTAATTAAACCGGATATCAGACATCTTAAATTTAGATTTTATTATTCTAAGACCTTTGTTTGTATTAGGGTTTAAATGTAATTGTTGTAAAGCTGTATGTGTGAGTATGGTTTCTTATTACCAATGTATCACATAAACATGGCATTTGGTAATAATGAAATACATTTTATCTATAAAAGCTGTTTAGTTCGCTGTGAAAATTTAAAAGAACAAATATATGATTTATTTTAGTATTTTATTTTTTCAAAAGAAAAACTATTTGTATTTTCAGAAGTGATGCTGGGGAAATGTGGGTGCATTAATGATTAATGTCATTGTAAATAGTTGGTATCAGCATGCTTCCAAAGCACAGCTGCAGTGAATTATCATGTCACTTTTAAGTTATAATCTTGTGTGTTACAGAATAACCTACTAGAAAAACACTCCTGATCTGATAAAGTAATCATGGCTATCAGATTAAGATGAAGTCTTTGAAGGTTGAAAAGCTTCTGTTTTGGAGTTCATAATCTGCAATTCATTTAGCTTGGATTATTTTTCCCCAACCATTGAGTCTTACTTTAGAATTGGTTTATTCCTTTATTTTCAATCTTCCCTGCCCTCTTCATAGGATGACATATACCCTAAAGGCTTTTGAAGTTGAAGGCCAAATCCCATATATGATACTGGGGAGAGATGAATCAGAGTTAAACTTGAAGTGATGGATGTATTTTTGAAGTTATGCATGAAGTGAAATATAGACTACAAAACACACACACACACTTCATCCACTCACATATTTTTATAAGTTTTTGTTGATTTTTTAATTCAATTCAACAGTGCTTATTCAACAAACGTGCTGTTCTGAGTTTATCATTCACTAATACAGATTAAATTCCTAATCCCTAGTTCATTTGTCCAACCATTGTTAAAATAAGTCCCAAGTTTGAAAATATTTTGTTTCTTCTTTTTCTTTCAATCTCAGAGTAAGTCTGTCCATTTCTGCACAGTCTAGTATTTTTTTAATTATTTCTTCCTCTGGGGGTATTTCTTCATTTTTTCCAATATTGTGCGAATATAAGTCTTGCTACTGTTATTACATGTAAAATCAAATATATATTTTGTTTGTTAAGCTTTTCTGGCATTATACCTAATAAAAAAAGTTCAGGTTTAAAATCTACATGTTTCCCCAGCATCTTTTCTAGCCAAGTATGTATTTTTGTCCTATATCTCTTGGCTTTAACACATGTCCATGTTGAAGTTGTGCATGAAGCTGAAATATAGACTACAAAATTTTAAATACACTTCCTATTGTACACACTCACACCTCATCCACTAACAGTAGCACTCGCATATTTAGTAGGGCTGTATACACTCTCTGAAAATGATTCAGAACAAGCATTTTCAAGCTCATTCAAATACAGCTCTCTTTGTTATTCATTAAAGTGGTCTAACTTTTTTTTTTAGCAGCCTGTTTTAACTTGAGTTGTTGGCTGGACAATTTGGAAACTAACTGAGATTTTTTTTCCCTTATCCTGGCTTCCTCTTCCCTAAAAGAATCACAAGGAATATCTTTTTAAAAATGCAGTCAAGTCTCTGAAAATATTTGGCTAAAAACTGGCAGGGTTAATATGATCCAAGGGATGTACTACCCTTATTTCTTTTCACCGTATTCTGTCGACAAATGATTAGGGTTAACTAGTATTTTGATGCTTCACTATAAACTATTAGTTTCCCCCTTTATCTACTACTAGATAAATAGATGGAATCTCTAGGTATTGAAGACTTTGCCCAATTTTGGTTAGTGTGCCAGGAGTCACTTTGTGAAGAAAGAGGTCAGAGCAGTAGTATCACATCCATGTTACCTCTAGAATAGACAGGTGAAATATCTTCTAAAGGTGTAACATATATATTACCTTTGAAGACTACCTGGAAGATGTGGTTGGTATAAAATACGGTTGTCTTCTTCTTTCGGAACCATGACAACAGTACCCTATATTTTGGCAGATGAGAGAATTTGTATGATAATATTAGTGTTTCAGGTTCTACATTGGCCACTAATAGGCTTCAAAGAATAATCTAAGTGTACTAGTTTTCATCTAAGAAGTCTTAGATAGTTAGGTCCTCACATATCTTCAGGAAATGTCTCCTTCATACAATCTACCTACCCTACAGATCTCCAATAGGGGAGAATCAATGTTTGAACACTATGATATAGCCTTCCTCCAATTATCTTCATAGTGCCCTCTCTCTCTTGAGAAGCTAGTAAAACAAGATATTTCACAGACATTTTGTTATTCATTGCTGGAGAAAGAAATAAAATAGTGCTTATCTTATTCTATTGTATTATGGAATTTGATTCATATTTTTTATTGTGTGTGTGCTGGTTGATTTTGGATGAGTTATAAACTGTCTTGTAGAATCATAGTGCTCTATAATTATAGGAGTAAAAAAAGCAAGGTACTTTACTGAGCCTCCAAGGAAACAGGACACTTCTTCCGTGTGATGCATCTGGCCCATGGTACCCCTGTTATAGACGTATTTGCTAACACACAACATATGTGGCTAGTGAGAGTAGAATGGAGAAGACCACTCATCCTTGCCATGCTCACATTTTGTTTTGGAATGCTTGATAGAACGTACGTAGTGGAATAGGCATGGCATGATACATTTGTGGGTTAAAAAAAGAGTGAGGCTTCCCTTAAGATAAAATTTACATATGGTGACTGCATCCATTCAATTTTCCTGGTTTGCCATTGCCTTCTTCAACATTTCTTTTTTCCAATTCTCAGGGTTCCAAATTAATGTGGGAGGTGCTATTTCTTAGCTGAAATTGAGAAGTCTTCCAATTTTTTTAAAACTTTAATACTGGTTTGTAAGGCTTGCATTGTTAGATTTTACTAGCATGAAGTAATGTCCATGACTGATCATATGCTGGTCTACTTATACTATACTAATAGCAGAGATGGTCATGTGTGAGTCATATGCAATAATCCAACATAAGAGTATGCCACTAGAAATTGGCGTCAGGATATGTTTCAGCAGCATTATCTTTGTAGGCTTACTATCTTTGCCTTTGTAAAAATGGCAATGGTAAGAAGTATGCAAAGCTAATACAACCATTTTGATTATAAAACTCCCCTGTCCCCAAATAAAGCCAGAATGTCAGTGACCATATTTTCTGACTCTTAGAAGCATTTGAAAAAAAATATGAATCCAGGCCTTTAAAAAAAAGGCTTCTCTTTTTATTAGAAAAAAAATCTGATTTATCTCTTTTCTGGTATGGATTGGCATGAAACCAAGTTTCATGTCAGCCCCATTTGTTTGGAAGACACGCTTGGTATAAATCCTTTAAACGAGTAATCTAAAAGAAAAATGTTTGTAATTTCTAACATACTTTGGTTATGTTTTACATATTTAGGCTGGGCTTAGAACGCTTCATGATATTGGACCTGAAATTCGACGAGCTATCTCCTGTGATTTGCAAGAGGATGAACCAGAACAAAATCACCATGAGGAGGAAGAAATATATAAAGTAAATGGCTGTATGAGAGATGTCTTCAGTTTATAAAATAGGCTTTTTTTTCTTTCCTAAGCTAATGCAAAAAAAAAAAATTCCCTACAAAGTAATGAGTGCATTCCATTCATTTCCAAGCTATTTCATTATAGGCTCAAATTTGAGGTAGTCTTCTATTTTTTGACAAAAGAATTCATTTAGTTACCAAACACAATCATCAGTAGGAAATAATGTCACAAAGTAAATGATTATGGAACATGGAAGCAGTAATCCCCATACTACTAAAACTCCTTGAAATTATAGTATTAGTTAGTGAAGGAAAGCTACTTCTGAATTAGTGTTCCTTTTGCAAATGTGTCAGGAGATGGGGCATATGCTCTGTTCCGTTTTGCTCAAAGGGCTGCCAGCTAAATTGATCCATTATCATGCTTGTGGCATCTTCCACATGGGTAACTGGCAATTGAACATCATACAGAAACGATGACTGTCACAAGGCTTCTGTGAGTTCCTTCACAAGGCTTCTGTGAGTTGAAAGGCACATCAAATTATTCTTGATGTTTTACCATTTATTCAAAAAACACATCAAAGTAAGCAAACTACTTTTGATTTCACTATATTTCTCATCAAGAGTTACAAAAAAGGGCATTTCTGCTCTCCTCCTTCTGCTGGCAGCATCTTGAGATTAAAAAGATGTAATACAACCTGTTTCTGTATTCAAAGCCTAAGTTTGCTCTAACTGCATATGTTTTCAAGCTATAATGTTGAACTGATGGATTGAACATTCCTAATTACTGCCCTCACATCGTACTTCAAGACAAGGAATACATTGGCTGCATTCATTCTTTCTTCCCTTAGCATTGGCTGCTGACCACTTCAATCTCTCTTCAACCCCTAAATCTGAATTGAGTGGAAAGGTCTCATAGAACCTGATCCTTTTTGAGTCTTCAGTGAGTCTTCTTCTGGATCTCACCCAACAACTCTCTTCAATAATCTTCTCCAGACCTATCCTTGAACCAACAAGATTTCATTACTATAACACTATGAGATGCAATATAGATGCACAAGCCAATATTACAAATTTTACAAGTCAAATTTTCCACAACAATCGCTATCTAGTTCTATCTTAGGTGTTAGCCATTACACCTCTCTCCATTAAAATCCTTTTTTCATTTTTTCTCTCTCTTTTTTTAAAGAACTCCACTTCTGGTGTCTGCTCAAAAGCTCCTTCCCCATGAAATTCTCCTATGAGAATTTCTACTCTCAGCTTCTACTTACCTATTACTAAAATGAACTGTTTGCTTAGGGTTGTGGCTAGACGCAGACCATCCCAATAAGCTTTCCCTATTCCTAGGGAAGAAGAATTTCCAGTATCAATAGTGTGCCTACAGTTTTAATCAGTGGATTTCCTGGTACTGGAAATTGTCCTTCCTTAGGACTATTAATCAGTGGCAAATGCTGGACTATGACTGTACCTCTGATTGACATGAATCTTATAGACTGTGATTTCTATAAACTTTGTTCAGCTATTGTCTTGATGGTCAGCTGGCACCAATTTCCATCAAACTGCCTCTGTGGGAAATGGGAAGCATTTCTGCTGAAAGTCGGCTTATCTTTCTGAATTCTTTCCATTCCAGCTGGTTGTTGCAGTTTCCAGTATTTTTTGTTAAGAAATGCTGCCCTGTTTTGTTTTTCCCTTTTCATACTTTTTTTTAAAAATGTAGCCTCTTTAGATTGAGAAAGCAGGAGCTGTTTCACTTTTTGAGGTGGAGGTTAATATATTGTGGGGTCTCAAAAAATGGTATTTGTCCATATTTTCTCCTGTCATGCTATTTCCTGAGTCTTGGCAAGTCCCAGGATTTCTTTGCAAAAGATATTTTTCATGCATCCCTCCCAATCTTCCTTGATCTCCCTCCCTCCCTCTCTCTCTCTCTCCTTCTCCCTCTCCCTCTCTTTCATCACAAATTTAGACATGCCCACTTTTTAGGGAAAGCATTGGTTGCTGTTTGGACTTCTTACCCAGATAATGGCTAATTTCAGGATGCTGCCTGAATGAAAACGTTGTTTATAGTTTACAACACTAAGATCTGTCAAACTGAGGATTATTAAATCACTAGCTTTGTATACAGAGGATACTAACTACAGGTGCACTATCTGGATACAATGTTGGGGATAAAGCCAGCATAAAAAAAAAATCTATGTTTATTTTTGGATTTTCAGAGGCATCCAGTTGAAGTGATCCAGAAATGTTATTCTGACAACTCAACAAAAATTATTCTTGTGATTTAACTGAGAATAGAGCTACCATTGTTAGAACTAATCATGACTAAGATCTTCAAGGCTGTTTCCTCTTGCCAGTTATCATTGTATCTTTAGATTGAGTTCCAAGAAAAACCACTCCTGTCTCACTTTTAACTTTAGCACCTTCTTGGTTAGCTGTAAAAACCCATAAACTTTCTTCTAACAAGGAAGTCAGATACTTAGCCATATCTCAGTACATGGATAGTCAGCTAGAGCCACACAATTGGCAGATGGAATTAAGGATAACTTTCTCTTCGCTGTCTTGAGAACAAAATCACAGAACTCCAAGGTTGTCAGTCATGTCACTGTAATTGTGAAATGACATTTTCATAACAAAGTGTAATTTAAAAAAATCATAACAAATGCTAGTTTATAAACACTTTTGGGGAGAGATAATACAGTTTTCTTAGCTGTTAACTGTAGGCATGTGGATCTGGATCTGTATGATGTCCCCAACCTTTTGAGCCTCAGGACCGGTTCCATGGAGAGAGGTTTTTCTGTGGACCGGAGGGGGCGTAGTTTCATGTACTGCCTGCATCCCGTGGATGGAGCTTTGCTTGTTTGCACGGACCGATTTCTGGCATGCCACGGACCGGTGCCAGTCCATGGACTAGGGGTTGGGGATCCCTGATGTAGTGTCCTTCTCTATGTATGTGAATAGTTTAACAAAATAATTTCTTCTTAGCACATTTTCAATTGCACTGTGATATAATTGCTGTGATCAGAGGTAGCTCCAAATCACACAGAAGACTGTTTAGGAGATTATGGCAATGTGACTGTCTGACCTGAAGATGCCAAGTGATCCCACACAGGATATGCACATGAAGATAAACCAATATTATGTTATTAATTATCACTTTTTATATTTCAGAGAAATGGTGCCCTGTTTGGAAACCATATCAACCATGTTAGCACTGATTCATTTCAACAGATCAATACTACACATCGCCCCCTGCATGTGCAAAGGCCACTGGTTTCATGTATGGTGGACACAACTGAGAAAAATGTACATCCACCAACAGGAAACTCTTTATTCCATAATCATCATAGCCATCACAACCACAACTCAGTAGGGAAGCACATTCCAAACTCCACAAATGCTAACCTCAATAATGCCAACATGTCCAAGATGGTTAACAAAAAACATGCAAGCACTGGAAGTCATGAACATATGTCGGAAACTGGGAGCCATTCATACTCCAGAAAAGATCATGGTGAACAATGTAGACAATCATCCAAAAGGAGGTAAATTCCGATATATTTTTATAATGCAAAGTAAAATATTACATTTGGTTGAAAATGCCAATCCTCAGGTTACTTTTTTTTTAAACACCTTGAACTATTATATTTGATTATCTAATTTCTTCAGTGTCTAGTTTAATTTTAACATAATTCCTTTGATCTGCTTGATTAAGTTGTAGCTTACAAGCCAGTTTACATGTAAAAAAAACCCAACTACTATCATTCTTTGGGCCATGCAATTTATTTATTTATTTTATTTAGATCCTGCCCTTATTATTTTTATAAACAAAGCAGCAAACATACTTAATACTCCTCCTTCCTCCTATTTTCCCCTCAATCATAACCCTGTGAGGTGAGTTGGCCTGAGATAGCAGTGTTTCTCAACCTTGACAATTTTAAGGCATGTGGACTTCAACTCCCAGAATTCCACAGCCAGCAATGCTGGCTGTGGAATTCTGGGAGTTGAAGTCCACATGCCTTAAAATTGTCAAGGTTGAGAAACACTGAGATAGAGTGACTGGCCCAAATTTACCCAAAGGCTTTCAGACTAAGGAGGAATTAGAACACATGGTCTACCAGATTCTAACCTGGTGTCTCAATGACTAGACCACACTAGCTCTTTATTAGTCAAATTAATATAATCAGATAAATTCAACAACATTAACAGTTAGATTGCTGCATAAGTAGAAAGTTGTCCAAAGAGGATAAGCCAAAAATCAATTAAGACAAATTGTTGTTTCTTTCTTTCATCATAGTAATTTATGAATTAATTCCTGTGCGAAAGTTTGGGTAAATACATTTATACAAATGTATCCACTGATGAATGCAATGTAACATTTACTTTCTCATCATTTCATTAAAATTCATTATACTTTTTTTCTCCATATTCTTTTCTTCTAATAGAGCTCGTTATTATGAAACTTACATTAGGTAAGTATATATAAGGTCATAGCATGGAAAGTAGCACTTTATGCTTCAATAAAACTTACTGAAACAAATCATGTAAGCCTTTATCAGACATTATCTTCACAAATGATGTGAAGGCCTTCAACTTACCGTATGATATGAAAATAGCTTTGACCCATATGCTGAGCATGAACATGTGAGCGCTATGCATGAAAATCTCCATGCAGTCCTGAATAGCTGTATGTACAACTTGGCTTAGCTGTAATTGGAATGCATCCTGACGCACACTATTAGGACTAGAATTGCAAGACTGCCTGTTGGCCTTATCAAAATACCGGAGTTGGACTTTAATCTACATTTTATGGGGTATACAGTTAGGAAGGAATGTCACAGTGGTACAGGATGGCATCTCCAAATAAGGCTGGAAAATTCACATCCAAAATTATATAAACCATTTTTTTTCAGCAGAATAAACAAGTTGGACAAATGGTTAGATGCAATACAAGGAACTTCCTAGGGGTATTAAAACCATTTTGCATGTTGATGCTTTTAGAAATTATGCAGAGCACTATCGTCCTTCTAGAACTAGGTTAAAATAAATGTCGATAACTTCATGTTTCTACCACTAATTTATATTTCCCTTGCACCTATCGGAATGTCCCTATGACAACACTATGTTTAATTTCCTCAGCTCCCTGTAAGAGGCAGCCAATTTACTGAAATTGGAAATAGAATGAAACTGCAGCATAGGTTTCTTTTACCTGCCATCACTGGAGAGCTATGTGTGGGGAGCTATAAATCAAATTAATCTAGAGGGTAATATCCACCTCCATGTCCCAACTGTGTTTTGAAAAAAGAAAAAAACGTAAGGCCAAATAAATAGGCAAAAGGAGAATACAGTTTCTCAGTGGCCTGTCTCAGGGTAGAAGTCCTCAACCTGAGGAGGCCAAGTATGTGACCTTTCTGATAGATTCTTATCAGTGGTTGAATTTGTTCTTTTAGGAAGGCATTCAGTCTATAGCAGGGGTTCTCAACCTTGGCAACTTTAAGACTTGTGGACTTCAACTCCCAGAATTCCTCAGCCAGCAAAGCTGGCTGAGGAATTCTGGGAGTTGAAGTCCACAAGTCTTAAAGTTGCCAAGGTTGAGAACCCCTGGTCTATAGGAAGTGTAGTGAAGTTTACCTGATTATACTATCTGCTCTGTTGACTTTTGCTACAGATGGTCTCAATTTACAACCATTCACTTTGCGATCATTGGAAATAATAATGACATTGAAAAAACCATTCCTCACATTTACAATTGTTACAGCATTGTCAGAGTCACATGGCACTTGGTAAATGGCATGTTGCAGCATCCTGGGGACATGGGATCACCATTTGCAGGCTTCCTAGCCAGCTTCCAACAAGCAAAGTCCATGGAGGAAGCTGGATTTGCTTAATGACACATGATTCAGTTAACAGCTGCAGTGATTTGTTTAATAACCTGGCAAAAATGTCATAAAATTGGGTATGACTCACTTAGCAACTGCCTCGCTTAGCCATAGAAATCTTGATCCCAGTTGTGGTTGTAAGTTGAGGACAACCTATATATGTTTTCAGTATTTTTTTCAACCTGACTTTTGTTCTTTTAAATCCTTTTATTTTAGCACAGTTTTATTTCTTGCTAATTGGATTTGGGAAAATATAGGGAGGGAAGAATTTACATAAGTGTTCATATATAAAAAGTAATAAAAATATCTCTCTGCTCTAACTGCAGGTCAGAATCGGGTGACAGACATTTACCTACAATTTGTCGAGAAGATCATGCAATTAGAGATTATTATAGAGATTATTATAGTGATGATTGCTATCTGGATGATCAAGAATATTTTAGTGGTGATGAGTATTATGAAGAAGACAGTATGTTGTCAGGAAACTGGTAAGTTTAAGTTTCATTAAAAAAAATAATGTAGCAGTTGTTGTACAGCAGAGATGAGGTTCTTCTGTAACGTCTCAGAATAGCTTATTTAAATAGCTTATTTAGTCAGATGTTTAGCCTGGATTTGTCATTTTTATCCACCTATTGAGTCCTTCCCAAGGACCTGGGAGAGGCAGATATGATTATATAATGGTGTTAAAGGATTGCAGGATGTAAGCTGTTCCAAGTAAAGCTGCCATTTGTAATTGACTGGTGGTGATTTTGTCAATGCTGACACTGTTTAAATGCTACATCAAATGTTTAGGGATTGCATCCAAGGTACCAAGGTACCTATTACTATTGGTATTACCTTTGCTTACTTTTGCCACAGTCATTTTATTTCTGTTTGCAGAGATTTTCTCCAGTTGTTTCTCTTCTACTGTCTGCAGCTATTGCCACATCCACTATCCAGACTTTTTTTTTTTTTGGCCTTTCTTATCTGGGATATTATGTAGCAAATGCCTGTCTGTTTGAATTGTAAAGTCACAGAACACTTTAGGTTCTTCATTTTCTATGACTTCCTCTATTTTATGGTCCCATCAGGTTTTGTTTGCAGGCAAATGTTATTTCTTTCAGATATTCCAATACATCATTGTTGCTACTTTTTCATGCCATTGTTTGTAGTCAATCTACATGATCTTCTTGCAGTAGTGGGCCACTGTTTCTTTAGCTTCTTTGCAGAGTGGCATTTGCTGTGTCTTCTTGTCTTCTCAGTTCTGGCTTTGTATGGTGGGGGGGAGAGCGGGAACCCACTCAGGATATTCTTTAACACCATTATATAATAATATCTGCCTATCCCAGGTCCTTGGGAAGGACTCAATAGGTGGATAAAAATGACAAATCCAGGCTAAACATCTGCTTGGGTGTGCAATGAACCATAACAGAATTCTATTATCAAACAAGAAATAATAGGATAAGAAAGAGAAAATGGGAAATAATGGATCAACAAAGAATGGTAGAAAAGTGCATCTTATACTAAATTTCATATTTCATAATAGGCTGTAGAAAAGAAAAATATGATTATTCATTTACTGTTGCTAGTTGTTGCTGGGTTTTTTTTTTACAGTTTTACCTGTCTATAATATTAGCGATGTCTAATCTCTAATCTCTTAATGATGAGCTATCACACTCTGTCTTAGCCTGGTTTTGTTCTTTAGTCATGAATTGTTGAGAATAATTTTCATTTCAAATAACAAAATGGCTGCAACCATGGTATAATTTAATTCTTATGTTTTGGTGATGCTTGGGAATTGATACATATTCTGCAGTAGATCATTTTATCAGACTCATGAACATTTTCATTTCACCAGCTCAGTTTTCTCTATTTCCTTTTTAATCACTGATCAATCCAGTTTTCCCAGTGATACCATTTGTGTGCTGTTTTAAAAAGTGGCTTATCAAATTTCCAGTGTATTTTATGAGTTCCTAATTTAGAAAAATAGGATGCTTAGAACTGGAGTACAGTATCTTGTAATCTCTAGGAGAAGGATTTTTTTGCAATAAGTACTAGTTACAAAGTTGCAAGATAGAAAATAGAGCAAGACCACTCAAAGTGTAATGAATTAATTACCCAACATGCATTCCCCCCCCACTATCCTTCTCTAAGATTCTCTCATTTGTATTTAAAAATAGAAGATTTACTTTGAAATATAAACCTAACTACAAAATAAATTTACCGAAGAATGAGTTGATTGGTATAAACCAATTTAATGCTCTCCAGATGTATTCATGGTCAAGATTTAAATATTCAGTTTGTGCATTCCTGGTCAAGGTTGGTGGGAAATTCTGGAAACCTGACTGAGAATCCATGTTAGATATCAATCCCTATTGTTGTTTAAAAATTACTTCAGTGGGGTTTGTTGGTGGGGTTCATATTTTTGGGCAAGTTACAAATTATGGGAGCCCTCAGTTTTCTATGGTGATCACTACCAATTATCTGTTTCTTTACCCTTAGGCATTCTCATGACTATCATAGCACATATCACTGTAATGATTTAGATTGTGAACGGCCAAAGGGTTATCACCACCCACATGGGTTTTTTGAAGAAGACGACTCACCAGTATATTATGATTCAAAAAGATCTCCTAGGAGACGGCTGCTACCTCCAACACCTACATGTGAGTTCACTGCAAAAGCTGGCTTCGTGGATGTGGTTGCTTTACTATTAGACCCATGTATATTCCCTGCCTATGCTCTAAAATTTATTCGATTTATATCATACAAAGGGATATCCCAGTGAACCAAAGAGAAAGGAAACAGGGGTTTTTTTGTTGCTTCCTGTAGCTTCTCATGTTCCCTTTTATAGCTGAGGACCACTGTTGGATTCCATACACTACTATAATAGCAGAATGAGCTCAAGTCACGGAATAACAACATTATCAAGAATTATATCTGGATTGCTTACAATAGTTGCCATTTCCCCAAACTCCTGGAAATGTGTCCTTAAGTTTCTCCAACAGCCAAAACTAGAGTTGATACATACTTTAATTAATTCAGATGACTGCAATTTAAGAGTTAATTTTATTTAACAAAATAGCAGAACTCCACAGAGAAGTCTTTTGAAAATGGGAGAACTTAATAACTAAAAATGCAGACAGCCCACAATAAATATCTAAGTTAATACTAACTTCGGAAAAATATATATTCATAAATAACAAAACAATTGCAAGATATAAGACTGTGTCATGGTGTGACTCTAGCACTTCTCTGCAATATCTATAAGGAGCCAAGCCTTATCTGTAAAAAAAAAATCATAGCTGCTAAAAAGGTGCTGCATGCAGGTGCTACGTTCACATTTCCTCATGTTCTACAACAGGTTTTCCCAACCTCAGCAACTTTAAGATGTATGGATTTCAACTCCCAGAATTCTCCAGTCAGCACGTTACCACATTGCTGCACAGCCTGATAAGCAATGTACTATTCAAATGGACATTTGTAAAATAATGCTTAAGACACAACAATAGCCCTGTGAAGCAGGTTGGGATGAGACAGACAGAAACAGAGAGTTTCTGGTCTAAAGTCACCTAAATGGCTTTCATGCCTAAGCAGGGTCTAGAATTCACAACTTCCTGGTTTCTAGACCAGAAACCATAGGGATCACATGAGCACAAAGCTCATTCTTTAGAGCAGGGGTTCTCAACCTTGGCAACTTTAAGACTTGTGGACTTCAACTCCCAGAATTCCTCAGCCAGCTTTGCTGGCTGAGGAATTCTGGGAGTTGAAGTCCACAAGTCTTAAAGTTGCCAAGGTTGAGAACCCCTGCTTTAGAGTTTGACCTTTAGTTCTCCCTTACATATTAAGGAAAAGGAGAAGAAAGAGGGAAGCATGTAGGTTATTGTTATGAAACACAGGTGTTGCAATTTACAGAGACTATAATGATTAGAAATCTGATTTTCATAGAAGCCTGACCTATATCTTACTCAGTCTTACATCACTCAGTCCTGCATCGCTTTTGATATTCAGTAAAGGCATAAACATTTCTGAGAAATTAACACTCATTAGCAAGATGACCTGATTTGTATTAGATAGAGATCTAAAAGTAGTGATATCCTCTTCTGTAAGGTGAGATTAAAAGTTGAAACTTCTTGATAACCTAAGCTGTGAGGGCAAATAAGAGTTGAAACTTCCTGATAACATAGGCTGTGAAAGCAAATAAGAGGCCCAGGAAAAAAAAAACAAAAAAAAAGTCATTCCCTGTGCTTTCATATAACTTCTACTTCTAATAGATGCAGTAATTAACACAGCATCTCATTTATGCTCCCCAACACTCCAGTACTTCACAGATTGGAATTTGGTGGCTGAATGGCTGATGGCATGATCTTGCTTGCTTGCTTCTGCCTGTCTACAAAATTAAGAATGTAAATAACAATGCTGTAAAAAGTCTCTGTGAGCCAAATAATTCTCTTTCCTTCCCTTAACTCTTCCATGACCATTCCCCCACCAGAACAAAATGGAACTGCTGAAATACAGTAGTAAGATGACCACATTTCAGTAGCACCAATTTTAAAGCCTAAGAGACTCAGAGTGAACATCAGAGCAAGAACCTTCTGGAGGGTGAACAACTCCATTCCCACCAGTAATTAACCTCTCACATGCCCATACAAGTATAAAGCAAGAAAATTTAGGCTTTGGTCCTCTTGGACTATCATCTTTTTACCAGTGTGATCACCTGCAGTAAACCAGGGGTTGTCTTATCATCAAGGTCATGGTTGTCCCAAAGGTGCTTTTCAAAAGGCAATTGGATTTTCTTGGGCATTTTCCTTGAAAATGTTTCGCTTCTCATTCAAGAAGCTTCTTCAGTTTGAACTCTACCTTAACAGATTAACCCAACTGCCCCTATGATAGCTCTATAAAGCAGTAACAACCCATTTCACCTTTTCATATTTCAGCCAATCGCCGCTCTTCCTTTAATTTTGAATGCCTCCGCAGGCAGAGCAGTCATGATGAATTACCACCTTCCCCTACCTTTCATCAACGCACTGCTTTACCTCTGCATTTAATGCAACAGCAGGTAAGTGAAAGCAAACTGTACACTTACCTTTAGCTGCATAGTTTTGTAATGCTGTTTTGAAACTTGCTGATACAGGTAGTCCTCCGGTTATGACAGCAATTGGGACTGCTGCCACTAAGCAAAGTAGTTGAAAAGTCCAGTGTCAAATCACTGCATTATTTAGCGATGGCAATCCTGGCAGTCCTGGTTGCCATCGTGACAGCAAGATGCATGGGTTGTTAAGTGGGAAGCAGTGGGAGTTCCATGTATGGACTGTGGGGATGCAGTGGGAGTGGGATACCATCGGGGAAATGGCTTGTGAGACCCAGTGCAGGCTACACATGAGCACAAGAAGGCCAGTGATGGACAGCCCTGTGGGGCACAAACACACAGCTGGTGTGGCAAGTCATAAGTGCAGGAAGGCCACAGGGACTTACCAGAATGACTTACAACCTTCCCTGCTGACTTCTATATTGACTTTCCTTATGGGCATTGACCGATGACAAATGCTAATCATGCAGTTGCCGGGTGTTGCAACTATGATAAGTGCAAACTGGCGGCCAAGTGCCCAAATCGCAATCACATGTCCATGGTGGCACTGCAGCAGTTGGAATTTTGAGAGCTCGTTCAAGGTCCGTAAGTGAGGGCTACCTCTATTTCCTGGTGAGACTCCCTGAGGAGGCTAAAAAAACATGGCAAATAACTTTGTTCCCATCTCAATCTCAAGAGCTATAATAGGCTTGCTTGGCAAGAATAGAAAAGCATGACTAGTTGCCAGTGAATAGCGGTTGCCTGGAATTTTATTTTTATTTTTTTATTTATTCTGCAATTTCTATACCGCCCCCCTCCCGAAGGACTCGGGGCGGTGTATAGCCCAATTTAAAAAAAATCAACATGCAAAGGTAAAATGATTAAAAATAGATTAAACAATTTGGCCCAGAATCATTTAAAAACCCAATACATTATCTTAAAAACTCGATCCCCTAAAACAATTATAACCATTGTTGGTACCGGAGCTACTATCCCTACATCTAGGTTCTAGGTTCTCTACATCAGCAGTATTAAATCTAGGTTCCCTATATCAGCAGTATTAAAAAGAATCAGATGACAGTTTACCCTTTTTCCATATTTTAAACTAAGGGAAAGTTCCAAGGAGAGATGAGAAGAAAAAGAGAAACCCAACTTTGTCAGGTTCTGGGTATTAACATTTGTGTCCCCGGTGAGGCAAGCTGACAAACTAAGAGGTAATAAAACAATTCCATCACCAACAATACCATGACAGAATCTGGGTATTCTAGCTAGATTTTACCAGGGCAGAATTACTAATAGTAGATACAATCTGACTTCTGTTTATCTTTCCCAAATCAAATATCCATTAAAACACAGCTGGAAAGAAGCCATCATATTAAAAGTAGCTTATGAGTGCAATTGAGTTTAAAAAAAACATGTTTTGAAATGTTACCCTTAAAAACCCTGCTCTGGAGATGCTGACATGTCAGAGAACAAAAGTAGAATAATTCTCACACAGAGATATTGCAATGGAAATGTATTATGTAACTACCGGTACATACCTGTGTCTTTCTGTGTATATCAGCCAGTGTTCATAAACATCCGTATAACTAAGTGGAAGATGCATATAAAATCTTCATCAGTCCTAAATATAATTTACTGTCCTTTCCCATGAAATAGGAAAGCAGGGAGAAGTCAATTAACTTTCCGTGGTAAACAACAGAATTTTAGGAAACCTAATTTGAGAGTGTCTGGCACACATTAATGGTGTTACATTACATGCCGGCATGCTTACAGGCATATAATGGATTTTGAGGCCAGCATCCTAATACAGCAAACATCCAATCCTAATCAAAGTTCCAAAATAGTTTTCCAAATCTACAAAGGGCTGCTAATAATACATGTTTTAATATGCTTTATTATATGAACCACAGAAGAGAAATAAATGAAATAAATAAATCCTTAATGAATACATTATTGTTCCTTTATCCATTTCCCTCCTTTCATTATTTTTGACTCTTTAAAACCCTAGCAGCAGTTTGATGACCTTTCACAGCTAATATTTAAGGAAATATTGCCTCTGTAAGCTTGGAATGGTATGAACATTTTATTACTTCCTCAGGTCATGGCAGTTGCAGGTCTGGATGCCACAAAAGTGCATAGACATTCTCCGAGTCGCTCAACGCGTTCCTGGGCTACACCACCCAACCGGGACCGCTGTCTTTATTATACACCTCTTATCCAAGTTGATCAATCTGATTCTGCAGAATATATGAATGGTAGCCTGCCATCTTTGCATAGGAGCTCCTGGTATACCGATGACCCTGATATTGCATATCGGACATTTACACCAGCTAATTTGACTGTACCAAGTGACTTTAGGCATAAGTATAGTGACAAACAGAGAAGCGCCGACAGTTTGGTAGAAGCGGTAAGTGTTTCAAACCTTTGTTCTGAGCTGGTCATGAAATAACCTCTGAAAATGGAGTATTATCTACATTACAAATACTTTGTTTTATCGTATTACGTTATGAGAAATGTATATTCACAATAAAATATACCTTACATGATAAAATTATGCTGTTATTTTTCTTATATTCTAGAGATTAAGATAGCATCATTTACCCAGATACCTTAGATCTGAATTTGTTTTTTTCTATTAACCCAAAGAGAATGCTTTTATATTCTACTGAACATAAGATGCCTGAATACTATATATATAGTCCTAGTTGACCGCAGTCAATTTGAATGAAATGAGCATTCTGGCAATTTATCTGTGAAAACAGCAGATGTACTTTCTTTAATATTATATTCTAAATGTGTAGTCAAGAAATTGGATGTGGGAGAGCCAGGTCAAAGGTTCAAAGCAAGCTTTGATACATTCTACACATGCATGAACACCTGTCTCCATGTATCAATAACCTTTGGTTCTATGTCAAGTAAAAAAACAGATCAATAGTATCAAATTCCTTGCTAGATTATAAAAAAGCAAAACGGAGTTGGAAAATATTGTAGGTGTCTAAGAAGCTTTAATCTAATAACCACTCTAGTTGCCTTCTTTTGAGAATCCCTTCAGCAATAGACCTAGGCTTGCTGTATAAGCGTCTGCTGTTCTGCACTGTTGCTTTTGATAACATAATGCCAACACAATGTTTATGCTGTTACCTTTTCAGGTGCTTATATCTGAAGGATTAGGACACTATGCAAGGGACCCAAAGTTTGTTTCTGCAACAAAACATGAGATTGCAGATGCCTGTGATATGACTATTGACGAGATGGAAAGTGCTGCAAGCCACCTTCTCAATGGAGACATTAGCAATGGAACTAATGGTGACATGTTCCCTATTTTAAATAGACAAGATTACGAACTTCAAGAATTTGGTCCTGGCTTTAGTGATGAAGAGCCAGATACTGGAAAATATGAAGAAGACTTATCTGATGAAATGATATGCATTACAACCTTATAGTATTTAGTGAGAAAAAAAGTTTGATTTTAAACAAACAGAAGTGCCTCCTAGTTCTATGATGCTAGGCACTAGTTGGAATCAATAAGGAATCGAGCTTTGCATGAGTGATGTTATTGTCACATTGTGAGGAAGCCATACTTTTATTTATTAGTACGTGTTTCCAGTATAATGAATCAGGATTCGAATGATTTCTTCAAGGCCTTTGCTACAGAATCGCGGGCGCATCAGGGAATGAAGGCATATCTTTAGAACCAAGAAGATTTTAACCCGTTTGTGTTAAAACAAAAACAGAGAAAGTGGAAAGATTGCTGTCTTCCAATTGTGTTCTGCTGCCTTCTAGAGTGTTCACAATTCTCAGTGGAAAAAAGATTGGCACTTTTAAAGAGGTCTTCAGAAGGCTGTGGTGATGACAATCAAATATGTCATTACCTCTGATCACAAAGCATATCAGAAATCCACTGCATTCAGCATACCCACTCAGATATATTATTTTAAAATTTGCTTATTTTTTTAAAAAGCTCCTTAATACATTTTACCAAACTCTTTTTGCAAGAGATTGTTTCATCTGCTGCTGAAAGCGTTTTTTCTCATATGTAACAGCAGTTTACATAGCAAAATATCATTAAAAATAGTCTGTTTTATGACTATCATATCAAGGGCAAAATACACTGGAATATTTGCATTTTTACTAATGCACTTGCAACCAGGTTAAAGTAGAACTAGATAGGACAGTTTGTTAAAAACTATATAGCAGAGATTATTGTAAATAAATTCTAATCTACCATAATTTGTATTTGTAAAGAGATGTTCTATATTTTGTAATTATTGTACCGTAATTGAACCGCAGCAATATTTATGGAGCCTCATTATTGCAATTCTTCACTGAATTCTAAATAGAAGTATTTTTACTTGGACTGTATAGCACTATAGAATTAAATATTTAAATAGAGCCACCTTCATTATAAAATGTTTTTGAAGTAAAGATTTTAAAAAACTTGATGCAACAGAGATTTTATAAAATATTTTGAGTCAATTGGATTCTCACTTTACAATGTTAAGACATAGAAAATGAGTAATTATAATCTTGTATTTGGAAAGCTATTTGGAATCTGCTGTCTTTTTGAGAGAAAACAAACTGGATTTATCTCTACAACTCTTGCAATAACAGCTAGAAACAAGAATAATACAAAAAGCTATCAGTTTGGCAAGGTTTTTTTTAATTTTGAAATAAACACAGATTGAAGTTCCAATCCTACACCATTTTCCTAATAAAAAGCCCCATTGTATAAAATGGGTTTTTTTTAATGAAGGTGCATAGGACTGAACCACCATGAGCATTCTATTTGGTAGAGATTTCCTACATAGATACATTTACAAAATGGATAGTTAACAAGTTACACAGCTTGAAGTGGAGTGTTTTGATGATGATTATTTACATAACCAAAACATCCCTAAATTGTTGAGAAAATGGCATGGTTGACAAACTTTTTGATGTTCTATATGTAATGTTTTCAGGATTTGTTTTTATGCAATCAAAGGAGGGCTTCAATGTTGTTTGTGATGCAGTAAAATCCCGACACTGAAAATAACATGATTTTGGAGACCAATAAATATCAAAAGTTTATTTTATTAACATTGGATAAATGGACTTGTTCTGCCAAGCAACTTTATCAGGGTTATCTGTATTAACAAAATAGGTAGCAGTCGTCATGTTTCAAAACCGTGACGTACATAGCTAAGATTAATATAAACATTTTTGTACACAGTGGCAATTTGCTATGAATACCTTACAAACCTCTTCTTTCAAATATCAGGAGAGAATTTAAAGGTTTGTACATTATTTCTTGACCTACATCATTTTGTATGAAAATAAATGCAAAATGTTACTGAGAATAAAATTGTGTAATAATGTTATTATAATTTGTCTCTTCTTACCAACAAATGCAATTCTAAAGATTGGAGATTTCTTTTTGCCCCATAGTTCTGTGTCTGAACCATGGGCTTTGCTTCTTTCTTCCCTAGTCACTGATTTCCATGACACCACAGGGAGCAGTCATCTAAGGAAGTGGGAAACACCCCTACATTCACAACCTGAATTTGGAAAAGTGACATCATGGCAACAGGAAACATACTCTAAGGCAGGGGTGTCAAAATGCCGGCCCGCGAGCCGGATGCGTCATGCTGAAACCATGCCCACCCCATTGCTGGCAATGGAAAAAAAGTTGCGATACGTTGCGACACATCACGTGACATTGCAAGTTTGACACCCCTGCTCTAAGGTTTGTGATCCAAGTGAGATTTTCAGAATAATGAGCAATGAGGTGGGTGCTGCTGCTTTTGAACTATTGTTGTCGGTATTGGATATGTTGATAGAAGATTAGAACCATGAAACTGCATATCAGATGGGAGACATGATGCAGGGGAATTCAGCTGGGGCCTGGTTGCAATGGCTATCATGGCTAGGTAACAAAAGGAGCTGTTGTCAGAGCCTGGCTTGTGGGCCATGGCTGCCAGAATTGATAGCCAAAAAGTGTTGCTGCTTCAATGAAAGCTGGTCTGAAAATCTCACTAGTGAATCTGGGCAATGTACAGGGTGAAGGTGGAGGTTTCTGAATGTTTCATTACCAGGCTAGGTAACATCTTCAGCAGAATTTAGGGGATGTCAAAATCAATGTCCTTCTGTTTAGAAGGGCTTCGTGCGGTCAGTAAATCTTGTGTTGGTGAGGTCACATCAGGTCAGGGTCTTATTATGGGTCTTGTGTGATGGGGAGGTTACATCAGGTGAGGGCCATTGGGAGGTGAACTGGTGCGGAGGGGCTTGTGTGGGTTGGTTGAGGGTTGGTACTGTCTCTGGTTGCTTGATTTGAATTCTGTGCAGTTGATTTGAATTCTGAGATGTTCATAGGCTGGTTGTAGGTCGAGGTGTCTGTTGATGGAATGTACAGGGTCCTAGCAAGCCATAGAAGAGCCAGCAACAGCGAGTTTTGCTCTATCAAAGCTGTTGAATCCCTTGGGGACTATGTGACAGGAGTTACCCTGGATGAGAAGCAGGGAATGACTGACAATATCCCCTTTCCCCAGAGTGAAATTGGGATTGATCCTCTAAAGTCTCCTGTCAGAGTGGGGTAGAAACTGGGCCAAGTAAAATTGGAAGGAATAGAGAAGGGAGAACGGGAACTTGACTGAGATCAAAGTTAGGCAGATTATTGCCAATTGGGCAGTGTGACAGAGTTAAGCGCTAAGACAATGTCTGTAGTTGGCTGAAAGGCAGTGAAGATGGCATGTAGGCAACTTGAGGGGAATGGAAAAAGGGAATAGTAGTGTCAGGTCAAGTCAAGAAGCTGTGATAGTGGTGCTGGGCAAACCATTATGGAAAGGGAGAAAGGCAGTTTCATCGTTGGATCTTGCCATTCAAATTCTGATGGTGGATGAACAAACCAGCTGGTGTATATTACTGAAACCTGGCTGGGTGAAGGCACAGGTACTGCCCTTTTAGAGACAGGCTCTCCAAGATTCTGAGTTCTCCACTATTCATGATCCTAAGGAAAGAGGAGGATGGTTGTGATCCTCATGGAAACCTTGATGGCAGTGAAGGGCACTTTAAGGTGATATGTTCTAGATACCATATCTGTGTGGAGTTCAGGCTGTAGGAACCAGTAGGGGATAATGCTTGTTCTATTATCTCTTGCCAGGTTGCATGGCTAATCTCTTCTTGAAATTGCAGAGTTGGATTTGGAAGCCTCTCAGCTGTTTATGCTGGAGTATTTCAACCTTCATGCCTCATGCCTCTATTGGCTCAGGACAATATTATTCTTAAATAATTTTTGCCCTGAAGCATGTAGGTGGTTGCATATTAAAATTCTTCAGTCTCTGTCCACCTATTCCATCTTATTGTTCTTTCTCTCTTTTCTGGAGGCCTAGGTATACAAAAATGTAGTTTAGAAGTTCCTATAATACAACTTATTGATTAGTTTAACCTTTTTTATGCCTGAGTTAGTTCACAACTAAATCCATCTCCTATGGGTTAGCTGATCGGCCATTTTTTAATGGAACACTTGCCAGAAGTGGATTAAAGTCAACTCCCTAGTTTTCAATTAAGGATGCAAATAATCTTGCTTAATGAGACCAATTCAGTGCAAGGCCTTTATTATTCCCTTAATGTATTTAAACAATAAGGTAAGACAAAATAAATCATAGCAGTGCCTATAGAAAAAGAGAACAAAACAAACAAAACCCCGAGGCTAAACATAATTATACTAAAATTTGCATATTCCAGAAATAAAATATTTTTGCAAAGCACAAGCAACATAATTTAATCATGATTATTTCTACTAAAAGCACGGCATCACTTCAGCAGGACTTTCATTCTTTTCTATTCTTTAGTGACCAATTGAAAAAAATGTCTCAAATGTACAAGATACAGAATATAGGTCAAAGAGGTCTAACCTGAACATAATTCTGCTTCAGTTATTTAGAATAATCCAAGAAAACTATCCTGAATAAAATTCAGCTGGTGGTGTCAATATGACAATTTTATTTCATTCTGAGATTAAATGCTGCCTTGTGTACTAGAAAAAATATGTTGCTATTTTCTCTTTACCTTTAGACCGGATGTGGAAAACAGGCAAAACATCTATTTGTTATTACATAGAATCAAAAGCCATAAACTACATTCTATTTTTGTTATTTTTCCTTCCACTGTTTTGTAGGACTATCCAAAATCTGACTTCTGTTTTATGGTAAAAATTTACTGCACATACTATCAAGTGTCTATTTATAATAATTATGTGATTAATCAGATGTTTCTAGTAATCTATTATTAACATACTAACTGAAGTAAAGCATCATTTCTATTGTACATCCTTTTTCTTGACATTGAAAGTAGATTTTTGATTTAGTGCTATAGAAAAACATATCAAGTGGTGCCACTCTTTATACATGTTCCTACAGAAAAAGTAGGCCAAGATTCTCCTATGGAGGCAAACTTCTAGTGCAGAGCAAAAAGTTAACGCTGAGTTTCCAGAGTTTGAGGTTTATATACTGGAACATTTTTCTCTCGAAGCGGTGGCAATCCCAAGATAAGATCAGCAGCCTTCTCTGCTATCATGATGGTTGGGGCATTTAAATTCCCGCTAACAATACTGGGCATTATTGAGGCATCAACTACTCTTAAACTTTCTGTGCCTATAACTTTGGTCTCAGGATCAACCACAGCAGTAGAATCAGAACTCTGCCCCATTTTGCAAGTGCACGAAGGATGATAGGCACTATCAGCTTTTTGTCTTATGAAAGCATCTATTTCTTTGTCAGACCGAATATGTTCCCCTGGTTGAATCTCAGGTCCACGGAATACTTCAAATGCTTTCTGAGCAAAGATCTCCCTAGCTAATTTCACACACTGGCGAAACTCCCAGACATCCATTTCTGTTAAAAGAACACAAAACAAGACTAAATCACAATGACTGTGTGCTCAGCGCAGCCAATATAAACATTAATACTACATTCTTTTCAGACAACAATTCAGAGTAAAATGTCACAACTTAAGATACAGGAAAGGCGGGTAAGATGGACATTGCTTTATATTTTAATATCTATTTGCCATGAAGAAGAAAGAACATTTTGAATGTAAAATGAGGAAAATTGAAGTAATAGATTTTCTGTACGTACCATTTAGTAGAATAACAATTTTAAAACAGATCTTTGCACATTTAATCCTTCATCCAGGACTGATGGAAGAGGATAAGATACAAAGAAATGGAAAATGCCATCAAAATAAGACTACCAGTACAATATGCCATTGTCTATAGAAAGTGTAACTATATTGTTCATAGGTGAGTTTAGTTTACAAGCTGAAAACAACAACATCACAGAATATAGATAATTTTGCATTACCTGTTGACAAATAGTTAGGCTCAAGGATTGGATGCTCAGCTGGGTCTGCACTCTTCAGCTTCAGCTTTCCTACACTGGTACTTCGCATAGGGCCAATATGGACCTGTAACAATCCAAGAAGATCCATGGTAAATGGCATCTAAAGGTTCATTATAAAATAACCTAATGCAGCGGTTCTCAACCTTTTCCGGGGCTCGACCCCGGCCCGCATCGCGCATGCGTGGCGCGACGGGCTGCATCGCGCATATGCGGCACGACGGACTGCATCGCGCATGCGCGGCACGCGCATCGTGCATGCGCGGTGCGATGGGCCGCATCGCAAAGGGGGAAAAATGGCCGACCAAAAAAAAATGGCCAACCAAAAAAAAATGGCCGACCCCTCCCCCCCAAAAAATGGCGGGCCCGCATCACGCATGCACGGCGCGACGGCCCACATCTCAAAGGGGAAAAAATGGCCGACCAAAAAAAAATGGCGGACTGCGGTGTTTGGCGACCCCCGTGAAATGGTCGTTCGACCCCAAATGGGGTCACGACCCACAGGTTGAGAACTGCTGACCTAATGGGATTCATAGAAACTTGGGGTTTCACGAGTTATTTAGACATTGCACAGTTGATTTAGGCAATTATTCCATGTTTCAAAGCTTGATTTCATTACTCACTGGCTTTATAGAGAAAATCAGATCTTGTATTAATTATATTTTTATATTCAAATGAGGGTAGTTAATATTGGTTAACAAACACAAGAGATCCACAAAACCCTTTACAATGTGAAGATGCCTTTTTAGAGGTTTTGGATGAATTATATTGTCTGTATATCGATTGAATGGGAATCTATATCATCTCTGGTTAAGCCTTCTGCCCACCAACAAAGGGACTGGGAACTATTTCCAAAAGTACAATGTGCTTCTTTAATTATACGCCCCAAGAAAATGAACAACCTTTCAGGAAAATATTTCTGTCCAGTGGATATTCTAATGTTGTAATTGGTATTACTACTCACCTGATAAGCTTCCAACTGTGATGCAACCCGCCCATGGTCAATCACTTGAGAAGGGAGGAAATGGAACTGGATATCAGGGTGAGAAATGCCTGGACGACTTCTTATAAATCCACCAGTCTCTAAATGGGCAGTGGCTCCATCTCCTGAAGGGTGAAACAGCAAACACCAGATACATAAATAATGAAAATGGAAAAATGAGGGTTTCAAAAAATCATTTTACATTCCCTGTATTTTATGCTATGAACATTCATCACACCCAGTAAAAATTGTGCCTAAGTCTCATTACTAAAACTTTGTGCTTGGAGTCCAGCTCGCAGGACATAGTTACCACCTGCTTTTGGGACTGTACTCATTGGATGATGCATCATGTAAGTCATAATTTGTTGACAAGCCACAGTGGCCTTGGTCATAAATAACATATATTAATTCAAAACAAACCCAAATCATATTATAGCTTATGAAATCAAGAGCATGTCTCGTTTACCATGAAAGCATTCACAGTTGAAATAGGTTTTCTTTTCACTTTAGAAATATACTTAATTTATAACCTGCAGTGTACTTTGTAATCAGGTATAATTGCTTTTATATAGTATTTGACCATTTAAAATATTTAAAAGTATATATTCATATTAATTTTTTTAAACTGCCAGCTGTCATAAAATTATTGCACTTGAGAATGTTAAGTTACTAACATGGAACAGTATTAGTGTTATTGACCAGCACACAAGAAAAACAGTGTTGTTATACAATAGTAACAATAATTATTTGTGCTTCTATTCTAAATATTCTTTGAATGCTGCAACCATTCTTAGAATTCTCAATAATTTCTATAAACATTAACTTCCTGTTTGTTACAAGAGATTAACAACTAAGCATTTTTTGAAAATCCAGTGAAGTAAAGCTACTTGCAGACGTAGTCTGAAATTCTGAAAAACCCTTGATTTCCTTATCTGGAATGCAAGTGTGTGAAATGAACCATCTACAAGAAAAAAAACTATTATGAATAGACAGATTCATTAAATCTTTAGTTTAAAAGCTGATTTATATCTCTAGCAAAATGAGAATATAACAAAATATAATTCTAAATTATACCTGTGGATTTCCAGAACCATTCAAGACCAATTTTGATCATTTGAAGAGGCTTTTGTGATTTATACAGTGTTAGAGGTTGAGTGCACTTTTGCTGTATGTACACTTCCAAATGATCTTGGAGATTCTGGCCAACCCCTAGCAGAAATTACCAAAAAAAAGTCCAATGTATGCATGTAACAAATATTTACAACTATATTTACAAATATATGGAACTCGGACAATGCAGCACTTTGGTTTGAAAAGGAGAAAGATTTTCCAAGTGCCCATGGGTGTCTGCACAGCACTCGTCTGCAATTCTATAAATGAAATTGGTCTTTCCTGGGATTACGTAACTACTAAAAAGGGAATTCATGTCAACCTAGGAAAGGACACAGCTGATTTAAGGAGTTCTTGGAAGAGGCTATGGCAGGGGTAGGCAACCTTGGCTCTTTTATGACTCATGGGCTTCAACTCCCAGAATTTCTGAGCCAAGGTTGCCTACCCCTGGGCTATAGGAACATCTAAACACCTTTTACTTTCAAATTCAACCTAGCCTTATACGGAACTATACTGAATCTATCATACACACCTGAAAGATGGCAGACAATAGGGATTCCTAATTTTTTTAGATCATCTGCATTTCCAACTCCAGATAGCAGAAGTAACTGTGGAGAATTTATGGCACCACCACTTAAAATAACTTCCTTAGTAGCAAAAACCTGAAATAAAATAATAGCAATTTAATCAGACTAAATTTTGATAGACTTAAGTCAATATAAAATAATGTTATTGATTTGTAGCCTTCCGTTTTCATACTCATATCTACAAGTTCTGTAACCTAGAAATTATTAAAATATGCTCTATCATATATTTTTAAATAGTTTCCTTTTAAGCAATGCTAATATTTCCTGTCCATCCAAACTTATTTAATAGACTTTTCTCCTTGTTAACATAAACTATTCTTCAAAATTTAATACTGAATCAAAAGCTTTTATTAGTGCAAATAATGTATTGTTCTCCTTACATTTAGGCATTTTCCCCCTAAACCAGGGGTGTCAAACTGCTGGCCCATGGGCCGGATGCATCACACAGAAGTTGCACCCAGCCCAGCTCCAGCAAGGGGGAAAAGGTCACAATATGTTGCGACACATGACCTGAGTTTGACATCCCTGCCCTAAACTGTATCTCACATTACTCAAATAATCCCATTAAAATAAATATTTGCTTTGTATTATCAACCAAAACAATAGTTTCAATATGTATCATCAACCAAAAAACATTCACATTCTGGAGATCAAAGAAAATATTGGTTTCTCACATTCTTCTATTGAATAGTCATCTGGCGGCACAAATCTGCAAGTGACTAATCATACCATAATAGTGGTACTGAAAACAATATAGCACAGAAAAAATTAGCTTAACTTAACCATTTATAATGTGGCTAATTCCAGAGTACAATTTTAACAATGTAATGATTCTTCAAAAACTTCCACACTACATTTTTATAACATTGCAATTATAAGATAGGAAAACAATTTGTCTTATGAACTGCCGTTTTTTTTTAATTTAAAGAAAGAGCAGGAATAAACTATTTTCACAATTGACAAGAAGTCATCCTTAAGAATTCCTAATTTTAAGCCTGGAACTAATATATATGAACTTATTAATAAATGAGCTGGACTCAATGGTGAAAGAAGTGCACCGAGAGTTGCTGATATCACTAAATAAAATAACTCAAAACACAAAGTATCTATGAAAGCTTCAAATTAATATAGTGAAGGGGCTTTCAAACTAGCAGTGCAGTTTCAAGGTAGCAAAAAGTCAATTATCAAAGGAAACTTAGTAAATACAGATTTTTTTTCTTTCTCTTTAAAATATTAGAATGACAGGATTCTCAATGAAAGAAATAGCTATTTTCAAACCAGTATGAATTTCATTTCGAGAAGTCGGGGGGGGGACCCAACTAACTCAAAAGCCAACATAAATGGAAAAGTGCAGAATGGAGTGGTACCCATTATAATTTGATCAGGTTACTGCAATGCTTTCTTGATATTAATACGTGACATGGATTTGAAGTGTCAATTGTATTTTGCTCTTATTTCAACAATATAAGAACCTTTACTACAACTCTAATGAGCCAAAAATGAAAAGTTAGTAGAAGCTGCTAGTTGATTTTCTTTTCAAAGTTGAAGAAACAATACTGCACATTCTTACCTTTTTCTTTTCTCCATTTTTAATATACTCAATACCAATTGCTTTGGTCCCCTCAAATAAAACTTTTGTAACAAGGGTACTGACTTCTGCAGACAGATTTGGACGTGACAAAGCAGGATGAAGGTATGCACTAGCTGTACTCCACCTTTTACCTATAAAATGCATGTTTTTATTGTGACAATAACTGCAACACAAATAATTTATGTTATCTCAGTATGGTAAACTGCTCTGGGAAAATCTGGTTTTAAATGTTTAATAAATAAATACCAAAATAATTTTATCTGTTCTACTGTGATTATATATTAACATTTTTAAAGTTATTACCGTAGTCCACAACTGAAGATTAATCAAGGCAGAGTAATAATGCAAATTCATTTACAAAAGACAAAAAAATACTAAAAACATGTAAAAAATTAAAAAACAACAGCTTGAATCCTTTTGTGAGAAACAGAAAGAAAGTGAAGATTAAATGGAACTCAGCTGAAAATGGAGTCCATTTCATAGTTTGAGAAAAATATTTTACTACATGACTGACAGGCAAGTTTTTGAAAGTGGAGAAAAAGGCCACTTCTGATCCAGATAGTCACATATTAATCAAATAATCTGTAAAATAATCAAGTCCTAAATCTTAACAATTTCTCAATTGAAATACAGTGATACATTGATATTCATTGTTAATTGGTTACAGGAGGAGCGATGAATAGCAAAAATGATGAGTACCCAACAAATTTTTCCCATAAGGAATAATGTAGCAAATCACAAGGAAGCTGACATCAACAAGTTGTAGCTTGTGCATTTAGTACCAAACAATGAGTACCAAGACAAAATGCACTGAATACCAAATTTGATGAGTTTCCAAGCAGTTGAGTACCAGGATACCACTGTATATTGAACTGTCAGTCCTCTCCCCACAAAAAATGACAACCAGATTTTTCAATGAGAGGAATCTTATTGTGATACCATCCACCACTTACAAGCCTGATCTTCCTGCTGCTATATGTGTGAGTAGAAACCAATTCAAAACCCAAATCTCAGTCTATCTCTTCAGTTGATTGACTATAGCAGTGGTGGCGAACCTATGGCACACATGCCAGAGGCGACACTCAGAGCCCTCTCTGTGGACATGCGTGCCATCGCCCCAGCCCCTCCTTGCCCTGCAGCCCCCTCCTCACCAGTACCCCCCCCCCGGAGGAGAGTCGCACCCAAATGCAACCCGCGCCGAGGAGTGCAGCCAACGACATGGCAGCTGGGCAGCAGGGACAGGACTCCACCCTCGTGCACCATCACGCGCAGTTGATGCTGTGGGGCACGGGCAGAGGACATGGCCTCCATGGTGTTGCTGGCCCGCCTAAGCAATCTGCGGCAAGCTGTGGAGACAGTGAGTGGCCCTACGGGTGGGCGGGGTAGGGGCAGAGCAGGGGTTGGTGGAGCAGGCGAGGCAGGGGCAGGGCTGGTTTTTGGGCACTCAGTCTCTAAAAGGTTCGCCATCACTGGACTATAGGTTTATATTGCCTTGATTTAGGTTCATTTTGCTTCTCTAATTTGATATTGAGAAAGATAATGTTTGACTATATTGACTTCTAATAAAACTATACCTATCTCAATAAATGGAGCCAAGGATAATTTCTATTTAGAGGTTTAGGTTTCTGGCAGGTCTGACAGACTGTTATAATTTTATTTATTATTTCTCATAAACTATGGGTATCCAATGCCTATAAGTCTGACATGCAGTACTGGCCCTAAATCTACATTGTTGCTCTGTACTGGGTTTAATTCAGGCATTCATTTCTATTTTAACAGCTGCCATCGTGGACAATTATAATTATCTAAGGATCAAGCAAAAAACAGTTTAAGTTGCAGTTCTGGATTTGTATGCCAAACCCCTTGCCATGGCAAAAAAAAGTATCTACCTTTCCACACAACCTTTAAAAATGAAACAGGTTAAACGAAAACCAGATGGTTAATGTTTTATCATTCAGTTGCTGCTCTATTGTGTATTTAATGTGGAAAGAAATTGGTCTGTCAGCCAAAATAAATAATTCCAGTGAACCAGCAAATGAATGAAGTTAATCATGGCTATGAGTTTATAATTTATTTATTTATAAAATGTAAAGTCCACCCATCTTACCTCAGGATAACACAGGGCAGCTTATAATAATAAAAAATAAAAACTATATAAACCAAAAAGATAAATAAGTTAGTACATGCCACTTTCATATTGATTTACCAAGATCATTAAATATTTCCTTGTGGGAATTTTGTTAGGTATAAATGTAGGTACTATTCTGGCAGGAGGAATACTTCAACTTTGATTTTTGTCCAGAGCATTTTACAAGACAGAGATACTCATGAGAAACATTAATTTTATGATTTATCTTGCAATGTCAGTTCTTCCACAATGAATATTTAAAATCAATTGTTACTTGATATAAGGTTTATGCTGTAATTAATTTATTTTATTCACAGTTGTATTTTGAAAGGAAGGGTTAACCTGAATACAGCAACATCTATGGACAGTATCAAAACAGGCAAAATGGAGGAGACGGTTTAGGATGCAAACACTGCTCCCTTTGTATGTGTGTCAATGTCACATATGCATTTACAAGGGGAAAGGCTTGCATCACCACATCACCTCTGTCATCTTGCCTGTTTTGACAGATTCCTCTGGAAGCTGCTGCTTTAATAGTCCAAAAGAATGTCTGCTGAGAAAGAACTGTGACTGATGCTATCAATTCTCAGACCAGGAATAAATATATCAGTCGCTACGTTTCAGTTTCACACTGAAAAGTTCACACTCTAATAATTACATTTATAAAGTTTGTCATTTTTGTACTTGTGTAATTTTGAAGAATATTCCAGTTTACACTAATTTATGGTGACACGATTACATAAAATTATTTACAGTAATCTTAATACAGGTAGTGCTTGATTCTCAACATTTTCTTATTGTTCGTTCAAAGTTACAACGGCACTGAAAAAAGTGACTTGCAGCTGGTCTTCACACAACCATCGTACCATCCCTCCCAGTTACATGATTAAAATTGTGTGCTTAGCAAATGGCATATATTTACGAGGGTTCCGGTTTCCCAGAACCTCGTGGTCACCATTTTGCAATGTTCCCTGCTGGCTTCCGATAAGCAAAGTCAATGGCGGAAGCCGGATTTGCTTACTGAACATACGATTCATTTAAGACTCGCTCTTTGAGGGAGATGGCCTGTCTCTAAATATGGTATATAAATAAATAAGCAACTGCAGTGATTCCCTTCACAACAATAACAAAAAAAAAAGGTTGTGAAATTGAGTGTGATTATTTAACAACCACCTTGCTTAGCAACAGAAATTCTGGTCCCAGTGGTCGTCAAGGATTACCTGCATTATTAAATATATGGGGAGTATTAGTTTAATTACCTAATCTAATTTAAATTTAAAAAATAAATGAAATTTAGGTTTGATATATAGCCCTCAATATTCCACTTAAATAGCAGGAATAGCTCTTGTTCCCACCCCACACACACACAAAGTTTCGCACCTTCTAGTCCAACCTCTTTCTCAATGTATGGCTATTAGCTCCTTAAAAGAAAACATCAGCAATTATGGGCTTTTCTCATTATGAAAAAGTTTTCAAATCATTATAAGAGTTTACAAAGACTGGTGTTCGTGCCTACTACAAACAGAAAAACGTCAAAGCTAACCTTTATATATTGTCATGTCCATCCAGCCAAAGCCTTCTTGTTGAAAACCATTCATATCATCCGTGAAAGGGTACCCAGCCTGCTGAGCTGCATCCAGGAATGTGCAATGAAGAGGGTTTTTTGTTTTTCCCCTTGACACATGAAGTGGGCCGTTCCCTCCTCGATAAAGATCAGCCCCTAACTCATGAGTTTGCGCTCTCTTAAAATATGGCAAACAGAATTCATAGCCCCATCCAACAGCCCCTTCTTGACTCCATCTGTTATAATCTTCTGCATGGCCCCGAATGTACACCATGGCATTGAGGGATGAGGAACCACCCCAGACTCGTCCTCTGGGCCAGTACATGATACGATTATCCATGTGTTTTTGGGGTGTTGTATGGTAGTACCAGTTGTATTTCTCATCACAGAGATTATAAGTTAAAGCAGCAGGCATATGAATCTTCCACAATAATTGTTTGCTACCTAAAACAGTATCTTTGGGACCTGCTTCAAGTAGCTTCACAGTGTGGTGAGGATCTTCAGTCAATCGGTTGGCTAAAACGCATCCTGCAGACCCAGCTCCGACTATTATATAACTGAAAGAGTCCATATTTTTAGAATTAAGTGGAGAGGATGCTTCGGAAGATCTCATCTTTTGTCCTTTGAAAGCTTTTGAACTCTTCAGTATACATCTTTTGAATAATTCTTTATGGGTTTGAGCACCTTTGATTAAGAAAGACATTATTTCCTATGTTATTTCAGATGTAGTCAATTTGGGTCCAAATATTCTAACCTAGAAAGGGAAATATGATCTTAGTAAAATGAAATATGACACAAAAATAATATATATTAATGTACGATATAAACTATTTATGTCACTGTATCATTTAAAATGGCTTAAATCATACATTTATTTAAGCACAACATTGAAATATGGGGAGAAGCAGGTTAAAAGATATAAAATTTGAATTTCTTTTAATGGATGTTAGGTTAGTGCACATATTACTTTGCAACTTTTACAGTATTGCCATTGCAAAACATCTTCACTTTATGGATTGTTAAACAAAACACTTTGTAGTTCCTCACTCACATTTCATCTAATTGTGACAAAACTCATGTTACTTTGCATTTCTCAAAAGCAAAACCACTTTCAACTTTACTTCTTATATAGTTATATATCATTGTTATAGACCTTCTGGAGAACTGTGGGGTATCAGGGGAATGGAAGTGTCCAACGTAGATAGGTATGAGTTTAATTTATGTATTTTGCTTTTTTCGCCATCCACTTTTCATCCACTTGCTTCTCCTACCCCCATTTTTGGGCCCCCAATATGTATTCAGAAGTATGCATTAAATCCAGTTAAATCCAATATGGATTCAAATATCCACATGATGACTGGGGAGGAAGGTCGCTCCATGCAATGGTCCTATTTCCTCAGTCCGTGCAAAGCAGTAAATTTTGCGTAGGTTTCCTGCTTGAGCCAGAAGCTACTATTTGTTTTTATTTACTGCACTGAGTTCTAGGTCACAAGGAAGCAAACATGGTGTATCCCCTCATTTTATCTTGTCAACCTGTGTGGTTAATTAGTAGTGTGAGAATGATCCTGCCCGAGCAGGGGGTTGGACTAGATGACCTCCAAGGTCCCTTCCAACTTTATTATTATCTCCCTGATCAAGGGGGAATTTGAACCTGTCACACCAGTCCTAGCCCAACATCCAACTACAGCGCAGTACAGTACACTGCTTCCGAGACTGCAGTCACCTTTAAATATTTAAGTTTTAAACACTGAAGATGCACATTTAAAGTCCTGCGTAAAGTCCCACTTAAAGTGATCTGGGATTTAAACAACCAAAACAGACAAACTCAGAAGTGCAGAACCGAGATTAACTCCATGCAAAACTAAAAACGGTAATTTTAATTGATTTTCGACAAATGAAGGGGAGGAGGCGAAGGCGGCGTGAATATCAAAGGTTCTCATACAAGCGCTTTGGACTCTTTCTTAGGCTAAAGCTTTTGATTTCACAGAAGAGTAAGATACCTGTCACACCAAACCCTTCGTTCACACCTCCCACCCTGCTTTGCCTAGCGCAAAGGCTCCCGGTATCGGTTCCACGGGCTAAGAAAGCTGCCCTTCCTTTTCCTGAGAACTTCCACTCAATTTGTACTTGTTGCACAAGAGCAGAGCGGCTTCTTTTTAAGACCGACCGGCTTCTGCCAAGCGCTCCAACTCTGCTCGCTGCCCCAGGAACTTTGAAGCGGGGGGCGGGGACAACAGAGATCTCGTTTCTCCGGCAACCCAACCGATTCCGCCATGCCGAGCGTCCTCTCACCCCACCCAACTCTGCCTCCTTCGCTCACGTCCTCTGCCAACGCAGCCCCGCCCCGCTCCGGCCAGCCGCCACGTGCTGCTTCACCTGCTCACACTGGCTAAGCTTGGCGCGCGCCACTCCGTCTCCCGGGGATACTGGAGCTGCGCTTCATTCCTCGCAAAACTCCTACGCTCCTCGCGCTCTGGTGAGGAGGAGCGAAACTTTCGAGCGCCGACTTCGGCTTTGCTGACGGGCATCTGCCCAGTCCAAAGAGCACCCGGGCAGGCACTAGAAGGAGGCGGGCCCCTGCAGGGGTTGGACTGCCAGGATTCTCCATGTTAGATAGATGGAGGCGTCTCGTTCCTCTCCTCCCCCTATTAGTTCCTGGAAGGAGCGCGCGGAGAAAGGAGCGGGATGGCATAACTAGACGGGCAAGGCTTCAGAGGTGTAGTGATCGCTCGCAACGTTTCTTGTACAGTAATGTAGGGTCTGGGAGCAGGTCGGTGGCAGAGAAGCGACTTGAATAAACGCCTTTCTTCTCCACTTCATTCCTCACCTGCATCAATGTGAAAGATTTTCTAGCTGAAAGCATGGGTTTCTTTCAGTATTTTTCCTTCTCCCTTCCAGGTTACAGTGATACTTTTACAAGAGTAATAAATTCAATAAATAAATAAATTTTAGTCATTCCAGACAACTTGATTCTTTGTGTCTTAACTTTTTTTTTTTAAACAACTTCTGGAAACCTTTTTGACAACTTACATCTCTTATCTGTCCTGATGTGGAAGACTACTGACCCCTTCCCTACTTTAAAGTTCCGTCCCCCATCTAACTACACAAAAGGATATTTTTTAAAATGTTTAGCAAGTAAAGTTTAACCTTAATCAGTGCACGTATAAAACTGATAATTGGGAATATAATAAAAGCTAAGACAATATATAATGAAAATGAATTTCTTGCTGTATCTTGTCAAAAAGCCAACTTTTTGTAATCACAGTACAAATGTACCCTGGCAACTTACTTCTGCAGTGTACCACCGCTGAGTGAGCCAGGCTTAAGTCATCTATACCTGTCTTTAAGTTTTAAGATAATGTTTTCCCATTTATGCCAGCAGCAACCTACAGCAAGAACAAGGTAAGCATTTTGCTGACTGTACTTAGGTCACGGGTGTCAAACTCAATCACATCACATGACATCGTGACCTATTGCGATGTTTTTTACCTTTGTGGAGCCGGGGTGGGCATGACGAATCCAGCCCATGGGCCGCCAGTTTAAGTTAGGTGATTGGAGAGGAAAAAGGACAATATGGCACTTATTGACCACTCCTATTCCCTAAGACCCTGGGCTTTCCCTGCTTGCACCTTCTTTCCCCTTCTCAGGTGAGATAGAAAAGCTACAGTCTACCAAACATAGCAACTGAGGGAGCAACCACAGATTTTGAGATAACAAACTTGGAAATGGAGTCTTTTTGAAAGATGGCTAAATTTACATGTCAGCCATCTAACAAAATCATCTGCAGATTCCAGGTGTCCCACTAACTTGTGATGTTCAGAAAGGGGTGGACTGTAGAACCAGTGGGTTTAACTAATACAGAGGGTTCAATCCTCTACATACCCAAAAGCAGGATTCCATCATTTAGTGCAGTGTTTCTCAACCTGGCTGTGGAATTCTGGGAGTTGAAGTCCACATGCCTTAAAATTGTCAAGGTTGAGAAACACTGATTTAGTGGCAAGCCAGAACAGATGGTATGGGGCAGGAAAGGGATTGGCAATGGCCCAGAAAGTTTTATGACATATTCAGAAAGCTACTGAGCCCCCTCTGCTGTCTTTTTCCTGCTTTTGTCAGTGAAATATGAACCATCCCAAATGACATGGAAGGCTGCATGTTCCGATGGGCTGTGAATTTGACATCTTTCTTTTAATGGGGAAAGAGGCATTCTTTAGACATCCAGTTCAAGTCTTGGCAACCTAGCCAACCTGAAGTGTCTAAATATAGGTAAAAGGTTGCACATTTTTGTTATTAGAAATACTGAATTTGGGAATTTGGCTCTTCAAATATTACTCAGTTATAGTTAGCATGGGCAATGATGAGGGGTATCAGCAGTTCTGGTTGAACAATATCTGGAGAGGCAGAGGTTCCCTGTCTCTGCCATAGCATATGTCACACAGTTATTAGCTGAATGAACAGGAAAAGAAGCATTCCTAAAATGTGAAATGAAAATTATACAGGTAGTCTTCAATTTACGACTGGTTACTTAGCGTCTCTTTGAAGTTATGATGGATCTCCCCCAAACCCATTTTCAAAGTTACAATGGCTGCCCCCTCATTATGTGACTGCATTTTGGGCACTAGGCAACTGGGTCACTTTTACAACTGTTTGCAGCACCTTGCAGTCATGCGACCATGATTTGCAACTTTTTTTTTGCCAGTTTCCAGTATTTACTTTCAGTTTCTTGCAAAAATACCCATTGGGGAAAATCAATTTGTTTTACAACAGCCATAACAAATGTCAAAAAATTGTGTCTCATCTGGTAATGTCTCAGCTAATGAGTGCAAGGACTTATGGCTGTAATTCCAGGTGAAATTACAGTTGTTAGTCTAGGACAGGGGTGTTAAACTGCCAGCCCGTGGGCTGGATGCATCATGTCGAAACTGCGCCAAGCCCACCCCAGCGACACGTCATGTGACATGGCGAGTTTGATATCCCTGGTCTAGGACTACCTGTACTACCTTCATCAACTTGAGAAATACCCTGCTACTTCTACCAGCTAGAAAGCCTGCAGTTGCTACCAGAACTAAATTGAGAAAAATGAAATGTAGCTTATCTTTGTATTCAAACAGATGTTAAATATTCTTTTATTCTTGATTTAAGCTAGCTTTGTAAATTACACAAAGTGTAATTACTATTAAGGGTATCTGTCTTCTATAAATAGTAGATAAGAGCAGGAACTTAGCTCCTTAACAGTGACTGCTTTTCTCTCACATCCTCTGCACCCCAGTCATACATTTAGAAAATTATATGTTAGAGATATTGTGTTACTACAGTCCTTTTCATTTGCATAATCAAATACAATTCGTTTTTCCTATGCAAACATACATTTTGCAGAGAGGAACATTCGGATAGGTAAATTCTGAGTCTAAACCATATCCTGAAATGTGACAAAAATAGATTTACAATATGACTTCTGTTCTGGAGAATTATTACAGATGTTTTCATATTATGAAAATGGCCATGTTCATCTGAACGATGCATTTCTATGCATCAAAGCCACCTGAAATTATAATGTATCCTTAATTTAATTCTGACTTTACCCTAACCTTTAGTATCAGAAAAAATAGACCACATCTGATTGTTTAGCACTAAGCTAAAATATTAAGACTTATATTTCTGGGAAGGTAGGGGGACTTTACCTGACTGAGTTTTTCTGAAGTCTCAAAACTAAGTTTCATGTATGTAAATCTGAAGGATTATATATTTCCTAGCTTACTTTATGGGGAAGGATTATAACTGAACAATATTTATTAATTAAACTTATATGCTGCCAGATTCCCAATCACAGAATATATGTATATATATATACACAGAGTATATATCTGTATAGCATAGTCCAATCAGTCAAGGTTTAATCAGTAATATACTGCATTTAAAAATTAAGGGGTCAAAAATGAGAGTTTTGTATGAACCTTGGATTGCTATTACTGGATACATGAAGAAATAGTCTGGCATTTTGTCATATGCATATTTGACTAAATAGGTACACAAGTTCAAAATAGATATTCCATCAATCTTTTACAAAGGTTCTAGTTAATCAATTTGTTCAATTGCCATTCCCCCCCCTAAATATATAGATCAAAAGCCTCAATGATGTATGCATTTTTTCAACAGTATCCATGTAGTATTCATATCTTTTTTTATTAGGTTTTTATATGGGTAGGGAAAGATGGGTCGGGAGGGGTACAGGGAAACCGGGATAAAGGGGACAGGGTGTGGATAGTAACAGTAGATATGCGATTCAGAGAACAAGCTGTCGTCCGGGTCTTCATATTGAATATTATTATTTATATAATACTAAACATTTATAAAAGTAAATCTGTATAGTTACAACAAACTTTTGGTAAAGCAGTAATATTCCTTTAAATAATTAGAATAGTTAATAGCATAGCAACTATTTTCAAACATCAAGCTTAATACTTAATATAATAAATCTCTAATATCTCTTCTTATTCTAACGTGTTTCAACCCACTGATAAAATTTTCCCCAGGTTTTATAGAAGATTGAATCCTCTTTCTCCTTCATCTCTAATGTTAATCTGTCCATTTCTGCGCAATCTAGAATTTTCAAAATTATAATCTGATCTGATGGTAGGTTTTCATTTTTCCAAAACTGGGCGAAAACTATTCTTGCAGCTGTCAATACATGTAGTATTAAATAATCATTTTCTTTACCATAGTTAGGTCTTAATATGCCTAACAAGAACAGTTCTGGTTTAAATTCTATCTGAATTTTCATCATCTTTACTAACCATCTATGAATCTTAGACCAATTTTTTTTGCAATAGAACATGTCCACCAGGCGTGATAATAAGTACCCGGTTTTTGTTTACATTTCCAACATGTATCTGATAAATTTTTAAAACATTTTCGCTAAACGAACTGCCACCTACATGCCACCTATAACACATTTTATATAAGTTTTATTTGTATGTTACTGCTTTAGTAAGTTTAATATTTTTATCCCACAATTTTTGCCAATCTTCTAATTCTATAGAATATTCAAAGTTCTTCGCCCATACTATCATTGTCTCTTTTACTTGTTCTTCTTCCATTTTCCAATTTAATAAGTATTTATGAAGTTTCTTAATCAAATGTTCATCTGTTGTTAAAAGTATTTTATCAAGTGGAAAAAACTAAAGTGTTAACAAAAAATTTAACTGATAAACAAAAAACTCAACTCACCAAAAAGACAAATCTTCAAAAAGTTAAATATTTAGGTATCTATCTTACAGCAAAATATTCATCATTAAAAGAGGATAATTATGAGAGACTAATAAAACAAATAAAAATCGACTTGGAAAAATGGGAAAATCTCCAATTATCATTATTAGGAAGAATAGCGACTGTTAAAATGAACATTTTACCAAAACTAATTTTTTTATTTCAAACAGTTCCTGTAAAGCTGGGTAAGAAATTTTTTGATGATTTAAACGCAATGATATTAAGATTTATATGGCAAAGAAAGAAAGCAAGAATTAAATGTAAACTTCTACAAGATTTGAAAGAGAGAGGGGGCTTTGGACTTCCGGATTGGAGACTTTATTATCAAGCAGCTACTTTGCTTTGGATTAAAGAATGGGTTACTCTGAGAAATAAGCAAATTCTCTATTTAGAGGGATATGATCTTCAACTAGGCTGGCATGCCTTTTTATGGTATGAGAAAGCTAAAATACATAAGTACTTTCAAAACCACGCTATAAGAAATGCTTTACTCTTTGAATGGGGGAAAGTTAGACACAAAATGTACATGAAAATTCCTGAGTGGCTTTCAACAATGGAAGCATTTGCTTATCCGAATTTGATTAATTACAATAAACTTGTTAGTTATAAAGACATTTTGGATAAGGATGGAAAACTCAAAGACAGGCAAACCCTTCAACAACAAGGTATTGATTTAACATGGTGGTCCTATTTGCAAATTCAAACAAGATATGAAAAAGACATAAAAACAATGGGATTTTACATGTAGTATTCATATCTGATGTTGGTATTATATGAACAGAAAATGATAAGATAGTTCTTATTTGAGTTTTATATCGTAATTCATTCACAAATGAGATAAAATACTTAAAATCAATTTGCATTTTACAACATTCAAGGAGGTACCGCCATTTTATTAAACATTGCTTAAAAAGACATACTGTATAGTGACAATGTGGAGATGAAGAGATTTGTTGTGTTATAACCTTTGTGTACTTTATCAGATCAAATACATCTTTTTGTCATCTTCTTTATTGGAATATAAAAGTAATATCACGGTCTTTGAGCAACATGTGTAATATTAAGAATTTTACAGAATTAGTTTAGTTTTCCATACTAAAAGTTGCATAAATGACTCCAATTTTGAATTTCTTTACAACCTGATAAAGTAAGTTAGGATGAGAGGAAGCAAGTGGCCAAGTGAATAATGTTTTGAAGTTGAGCTGTCATATAGCCCTAGTCTACAGCTGAAACAATAGTGATGCATATAAGCACATATTTAGTGTATTAGCTGTGCACCAGGGATACTGTAGCAAAAGCTCACTGTCAAGAGTATCTGTGTCTATATGATACCATACAGCATATCATAAAAAAAGATACTAATTAAAGATTGTGAAAGAATGGTATAAAAGAATATTGTTCATAATAACAACAATACAGCAATAAAGGAAAAATACAGTAAGCACTATTGGCAGCTACCTTGTTTCTTCTGAGCTCTGCTCCCTCATCCTAAATTTCTGCCTTCCAGCCAGAGACTAAATAATACAGTCAATGTATGCTAGTAATTTTGACCGTGTTATTTAAGTTACCCCAGGACTCCCTTCACACCCTCTGAAAATTAAGAGGGCGGCGGTTAAAGAAATGACCAAAGACGTGCTGCTCTACCAGCATCCAAGGCACGACTGATTCTTTAGCCCAGGGGTTCTCAACCTTGGCAACTTTAAGACTTGTGGACTTCAACTCCCAGAATTCCTCAGCCAGCAAAGCTGGCTGAGGAATTCTGGGAGTTGAAGTCCACAAGTCTTAAAGTTGCCAAGGTTGAGAACCCCTGCTTTAGCCTGTGGGAAGCCTGTAAATTCTGGCACGGTGTTCCCCAACCTTGGCAGCTTGACAAACGGGTGGACTTCAGCTCCTAGAATTCTCCGGGCAGCATTCTGAGAATTGAAGCCCACGCATGAGACTTGAAGTCCACACATCTCCACAACCAAGAATCGCCTAGTGTGGTAGCCTGCACATTCCGGCTTCTCGGTTTCGAAAGGCAGCGGGCGACCGGATTCTTATCTCTTCGTCTTCTAACCCAAGTTGGCAGGGCTCCCTCTGAGCAGCGAGCTCCTGGCGGAGCTAAGGGATAGGTTGCGGTGAGGCGCGGGGCGGAGGAAAGATATAAATGTGGCTGAGGGGAAGGTTAGGAGGCTTCGCTTAGTCTTCGTCAAAGAGGCTAAGCGAGCAGAGCGAGCAGGCTAAAGAGGCAGCTTCTGGGAGAGCCGGCCGGGATGAATGCTGCGGCGTGGGTGCTGCTGGGCTGGATGCTGAGCAGAAAGAGCTTCCAGGGAGAAGCCCAGTTGGTAAGCGATGCCCAACGTGCTTGGCGCCTTTTCTTCCCTGCGTTGGCTTCGAGCCTTGCCCCTCGCCTGCTGGGTAGCGGGCAGAAATTCGGGAGGCTTTGAAGGAAGTTCAGGCGCTTGAACATCTGCCTGGGAAAGGTAGCTTTTAAATGGCCCGCCCCTTCCTCTGCTTTGGAGATATTTGGCTGCCACTCAGGGCTTTGGGAGAAACCCCTTGTGGTGGAAGGAGAGAGGGGGGGGGGGTTCTACAAAGTATGGCTTATCCAATTTGTGTCGGTTGAAATATCAGCAACAGTTCTATTATCATAGCATGCTTAGGGAAACTACTTTAAAAAAAAACCCAAGAATTAATTAGCCACAGCCTGGTGCAAATAAACTTTTGAAAGACTTAATTCTGAAATTAGGAACTGCTTTTTTGGTAGAAATGATCAGAGATTGGGGATGAGATGCTTTCTTGATGGACTTGTAAAAAAGCAAATAATTTCTGGGTTCAAATACACATGGTACAAAATTTTTTAAAGCTCAACATTCTCAAACCCATTAGTTTGAGACCATACTTAGCTGACTGGTTAACATCCATTTTGCCAGTAGTGTTTTTTTTGTTAGGATTGAAAAATGATGAAAGTGAAAGAGGAATGAATCCATTTACCCAACAATGAACACCTTAGAGCAGTGTTTCTCAACCTTGACAATTTTAAGGCATGTGGAATTCTGGGAGTTGAAGTCCACATGCCTTAAAATTGTCAAGGTTGAGAAACACTGCCTTAGAGGACAGGTGGAATACAAACACAATAATGTCAGCATTTCCAAATCTTTTTAGTACTCTAAAGCTGGCTCATTTATTCATTCATTGATTTCTATAGCTGTCCATCTCAATGACTCTGGGCAGCTTACAATTTTTCTAGAAAGTAACTATTACATTTTCTTTTCTTTTAACCCTGGTTTTCTTTTTCGTTACAGCCTATCAAATGCTATAAAGAAGATGGTATGTATAAATAAGATGTGTTTTTAAGGGTTAAAATTGTTAAAATTCTGTTGCAAGTATTGGATATTCATGCACCCCATTTCCATTGTAGGTGGTTTAAGATACAATTAATATATGAAGTCCTTGTGGTCTTTTTAATCAATGTGCGTCTAAAGAAGTATACTCATCATATGTCTGCTTACTTTTTGCCTTTCCTTGACTGATTAGGCCAGACGAAGGCCACAGAGGCCACAGATGGCAATCAGTGCGTCACAGAAGGAGGAAAGAATTGAGGTCTCCAGCCTTAAGTCTGTTGTAAAGCCTCTTGTGTGAAGAACCCTCCTTTAGATTCCACCGAATTGAATAATATCTGACCAGTTTGTCATTCCTAAAGATAATGGTTAACCTTCTCCGTTCCAATGCTTTTGCATAAAGCAAAGTAAATCAATAATACTTAAAGAATGCAATGCTGTGGTTAGTCTGTAAATAAATACTAGTGACGTTCTCAAGGGTGGTATAATGAGTAGACTTGAGACCGTGAATTTTTTTTAACATTATACTGTGATAGTATTTCTATTAATATTTCCAATTGTGAATAAGTAGCAGAAAAAGTGAATGAAGAAAACACAAGGGATTGGAAAGGAATGGCATGGCTTATACTTCCTAAAAAGTATTGTTGAAATGCAGCAGATATATAAAACGATGCATAGGAAGGATGGCTTTGGATTTTGCATGAACCTTTTATGTATTCCAGGACTCCAAGATCAACATTTGATGGAAAAACAATTAAATATCAGTGTAAATATTTTGCACTTTGAAAAAGTTAATGTCATCCCATTCCTGTTCATTTTCTGAATCAGCATGTATTCTGATGACAGTTTTAGCCATCATAAGAACTTGAGAAGAGAGTACAATAAGCAAAATGATCTTGAGAATTACATTTCAAATTGTTTAACATATGGAATTTTAATGATGACAGCAGGCTATGTTTCTGCAGGTTAAATTAGTACACATGCATTTTTGTGTGATTTTGATTCTTCTGACATTTTCTCCTTCAAGAAAGGTAAAATGAAGTAAAATGGCTGCCAAAGTCTATCAAGAGATCTTTAATTTTAAATGTCTCACTTGGAGGAAGATGTAGGACAGTCAAAAAAGAGTCATACTGCAGCTGGATTCTTACTGGCAAACTCTCTAATCCAGCTCCTATAGATTCTGTGGCTATTGGCATTTCTGTACCCTTTCTAGAAGGGTGGCCAAGGAAGCAGGAACTCCAGATGACATGCCCACTAGCATGGATTTTTCTGGGAATGAATGGTAGTGTTCAGAGAAGGAGGAGTACAAAACATCCAAAGCTTCAAGATCTTGCAGGCTAGTTGAGCTAGCCTAATAAACTGGAGGTTTTCACTGCAAATGTATTAACTCCTCACTTTCATTCTTTGCAAGGGCCTCATCCTGAGTTGGAACAAGAACATAGATTCACACCAGCAGATCTTTTTAATATCAGCATCAAGATTGTTGAAATACAAGGAATATGCAAATTTAACATAAGTTGGATCCTTAATGAAGATGGTAAATTTCATTTTTTAAGTAATAGGTCCATAAATATTTTGTATTAAATATAACAAATACTTTGATATATAATGAATACTGCAGTGATCTCTTCTAATGTGCCCTTTCTGCTCTGATTTTAAAGGGGAAGTAAACAATGTTGTGATTTTTTTAGTGCCTGAAGGCTGTGGGCTTTGGATGGATCTGGGACTTTACCATCTTGGTAGTGGATAAGGTGGCACCACCCTACACAGACCTGGTGGACAATCTGGAGGTCCTTCTAAATTCACAATTCCTGTTCGAGGATTAGGTGGCAGTTATGGCTGGGAGAACCTTTGAACAACTTCATTTTGTGTGCTAGTTGCACACTTTCCTGGATCATGAGACTGCTCACAGTTATACCCTGGTCACCTCCAGAGTGGATTGTTGTAACATGCTCTGCATGTGGCTGTCCTTTGATGAGCATTTGGAAGTTTCAGTTGATGAATAGTGTGGCTGTACTCACAGTTATGTGTGTCCCTAGGATGAGCAGCAATTGTTTCCTGTCTGCTTCTGGGTGCAATTCAAGGTGCTGATTTTGACATATAAAGCCCTACATTGTATGTGATCAGGTTTCTTGAGGAACTGCCTTTTCCCAATTATGACTATTTATCCCTTCAGTCCAGCAAGAGGTGTATGCTGTGGGTCATGCCTGCTAAGGAATTCTATCTGGTGGGACCCAGAAGATGTGCCTTCTCTGCTGCAGCTTTGCCCTCTAGAACAGAGGTCCCCAACCTTTTGGGCACCAGGGACCAGTTCCATGGAGAGAGGTTTTTCCGCGGACTGGAGGGGGTGTGGTTTTGAGTGCTGCCTGCATACCGCAGATGGGGCTTTGCTTGTTTGTGTGGACCGGTTGCTGGCATGCCTAGCCCAGTATTGGTTCACGGACTGGGGGTTAAGGACCCCTGCTCTAGAACATCACTCCCCCGAGGTAAGGTTGGCCCCATCCTGGTAGCCTTCCAGAAAGCCCTTAAAGTGTGTTTTCCCAAAAACCTTGGGGTACCCATGAGAAGCCTGCAAGGTGGTTATATGAAGTTATATGATTGTCTCAGGCAGTCTTGGCTTTTTCATGTTTTTAACATGAAAATCGGGGGTGGGAGGATTAAAACAGTTTTCCTTTGCTATTATTCCTTTCTGTTTTCTGATTCCTGTCTGATTTGGATATGCAAACACTTTGATTACTTCTAAAATCCAGCAGTAAGAGAACAAATATATATTTCAGTATTGGATACCATAAAGATAGATACACAGGCTGGAATGCAGAGTTGAGTCAAGGTAGTAAAGTAAACACAAATCTGCCATTGTTTGTCTTTGGGAGACCTGTAATAGTTGGAATAGCACTGTTACTGATAACATCTTGAAAACAAACTAGAATTCTTTGACAAAACAATTTTCTTGCAGCCAGTATACAATACTTGAAGGCAACCAAGATATGTGAATCCCGTGAAGGCTGTATTCGATGTGATTATCTAGAAGCATTTCAAAGTCAAACCATGTCTGAGCATCAAAAAGTAAGAGCATTTTTTAAAAGTTGTGCTTTGCTGCTATTATATTGTACTGATAGAATATGGTCTTACTCAGTTTAGTCACCTAATGCAATAGTAAATTATTTCTTTTAAGACAACATGATGAATTAGACTCTGTACAATAGAACAAAAATAGTGTAGTTTATCTTCTGAACTGAAATGACAAAAACCTGGTTTTTATGTAAAATTATTGTGAGATGAAAATAAACTTCAGTGCTCCAAATGTGCTCAAAGCTTCTGTTCTGTAATATTTTTTTTGGTAACTAGCTCTGGTTGGTGGGTATTAAAATATCATAAAAATGGAAAGTCGACTCAGCTATTGAATTTCCGTTTTGTTTGAGTAAAAATACAATTATTCTGAACTTTTTGGTATATTAAAATTCTACTAAATGCTATGTTGGACAGTAAACAATAATGACAAGTAAATAAATAGTAATCCAAGATAAATTTTTAGGCAACTGAAGAAATCAAAATATTATATTGCATATATGTGCTTATTTAATGCTCATTCAAGTCAAAGGTTGAATGTTTACATATTTAGTTCACAGCATGTCAGATTACAAAAGCAACAGAAGAAATAAATCAAAATTATAAAGAACAATAGTGCTAATAAATTAACCCTCCCAAAATGTATGCCAATTAAGGCTAGGATTGAAGGTCCAGTGAAATGAAACTGTCTTTAAAATTTATATAACATCCATGATAGAAGTAGCTTTATGGACCTCTGGAATGGAGAATTCTAAAGTATGGGGTTTGCCGCACAAAAGGCTTGTCACCTTATCCATGTCCTCCTCTTTTCAGATGGAGGTAACACATTATTATGGTTGATTGCACAGTCAGCCAGATGTTTAGACTGGATTTGACATTTTTATCCACCTATTGAGTCTTTCTATAGGCAGATTTTGTTGTTCGATGGTATTGATGATGATAATGATGATTGCATTTTCATGAAACGTATTTGAAAAGGGAAGAAGGAAAAAAAGACAAAATAAGACAAAAAAACCAACCCAGAAAATAAATAGAGAATTTACGAGCAAGATAGGACCTTTGTTAGATAAGAATTTTCAATATTTTATAAGTTTTCCATAAATGAAATAACATAATATCTTATACTGGTTTTAAAAACTGCAGGTCGTTGTTAAAATCCGATTAATATATAAATATCAATGATAATCAGTGCACAATAAATCTCAAAGAATTATACTACAGTAATTTATATCTAAACACTGAAGGGTAAATTCTTATTTAAGAGATCGTTAAAAATTAGAACACTATGGCTTTTTTAAAAGAGAAATCCAAATTTTGGATGTGGTTCAAGCTGGTTCAGGTATGGGTTTATAATTGAAAAATGACTTTCCATTTGAATTCTGTTTCAGTTTTATGATGGGGATACTTTTAACAAGCCTTTCCAAGATGTTTTAATCAAATAACAGATTTAATTCTGGCAAGGTAGTGCCTGATATAAACCAGATTTAGACCAGCAAGCTGCATCATGTATGATTTTTGGAAGCAACTGATTCCTAATTTTTCTATCCTTGGTCAATAATTCTGCAGTTAGAAAATCCCATTAAACATTTTCGGGTGATATTGTCATCTTAGTATTTTATTAATGTACCAGATCCAATCAGTAATGGAAAATAGAGTAAGTGAGGAGTACGCTTCTGGTTTGCTTATATTTCTGAAAGAATATGGTTCAGAAAAAGGAAGTGGTTTAGTTCATATCCAGAATTATATAACCTTCAAATATATTTAATTACAGTGGCAATTCAACTTTGTTGGATTCTCTGTAGAAGAAAATACTAAGTACTTCATTGATGCTTACAACCTTCCACCAGCAAATATAGATCAAGATCATTCAAAAACACAGATGAGTCTAACTTCTCCAGGTAACTGATTAAATAGTGTTGATTTATAAATTTTCATCTTTAAATAGCTTCTGTAATTTTAAGATGATATGTATATATAAATATATAAAAGAGTTCACGTATACTTTAAAGTAATGGGTCCAGCGAGCTTTGTTTGATAAACAGAACAAGCATGATATCTAATCTATTGATTTAGAATGTGTTCATTTCTCTTCAGTGGCTTATACTTTCATGCAGTTTTCCTAATCTTTATTTTAAAAGCTTTTTCTCATAACTGGAATCAATTGATTCACATATTATAAATGTTCATAATTTCTAATGCACAAACTCTTATTTAAATTCAGACTGTGAAGATAATAGTTTGAAATATTGCCAAAAGTGTATAGAAAAAGGTAAGCAATTGTTTTCATTAATTCATTACACTAAGGGTCATTAAAATTTATTATCAAACATATTTCAAGATACTAAATGCAATGGTGACCATAAACTTTAACTCATAAATAAAATGCCAGGGAATCCAGTGGCACCAAAAGGATGAAGATGCTACAGTAGCTATTTTTAGTTAACTACAAAAGAACATTTAGTTATGTTACTTTTCCTGCCCATTTTAATTAATAGCCCTTAATGCATTTTTTGCATTTATGTAGAATAGCTTTGTAACCTGTTAGAACTGAAATCTATTCAAGGAAATTGTGCATCCCACTGGGATATGGTCATGGGTTTTCAATTCAGTTCTTTTCTGACTGATGTAGCGTTAGCATACAAAATTGTCTCCTTGTAAGATTTCAACTAGAAGTTACTTAAAAAAAACAACCTCTTTTTTTCCTCCTATTTGCTGCTGTGCAGATAGTTACCAATACACAGTTTCTGGTTAATGCTGGTTGAGGAATTTGTTTGTTTGTGTATCTATTTAACATTTTTATAGTATGCCCAGCTGAAAAGACTCTGAGAAGGTTACAAAAGGAAATCTGGGGCTGTCATCCTAACACATGTGACAGGCACCAGGTTGGGTTTTTCTCTATTCACATTTTCCTTCTCTTAAATATCCTGTTTTCCTGAAAATAAGACCTACCCCCAAAATAAGCCCTAGCTTGATTTTTTTTGGGGTGGGCTTAATATAACCCTACCTCAAAAATAAACCCTGGTTTTGGGGTGAGGCACAGACCTAAAAATCAACCTAGGGCAGGTGTGGGGGTGTGGAGCTGCCCCACATGCCCCACACCTACTTATCTTGCAGCAGGCCTCTCCTTGCCGGCCCCACATGCCCCGCACCTACTTACTTTGCAGCCAGGCTTCTCCTTAATGGCCCACTTCTTCTGCGGTTTCCCCAAGCCTGCATTTCACAGTCAGAGGCCTTTCTGGAAGTCCATTGCAGCCGAGAACCAAGCTATCGATTTAATCCATAACTCGGTTCTGCAAGGCCTTTGCAACTGAGAACTGAGCTATGGATTGAATCCATAGCTCAGTTCTCGACTGCAGTGCCCTTCTGGAAAGGCCTTTGACTGCGAAATGCAGGCCAGAGCTCCATTCTCAGCTGCAAAATGAAGCTACTCCCTCAGCTGCAGAAGAAGTGGGCTGACTGAATGGAGCTGTTGGTACCAGAGGTGAGTGGAAACGACATCTCCCTCCAAAAATAAGATCTAGTACCTCTTTTGGAGGAAAAAAAAAAGACCAGGTCTTATTTTCAGGGAAACACAAGTAAGAGATCCTGGTTGTCTTACATAATTTAGTTGAGGTTAACTTCTCATCTTTTGACGCTAGGAAACAGATTATTCCCCAGTTGTCCAGTCTGAAAATATCAGATTTACCATTTCACATGATAATTGTCACCTAAAATTTACCTAGAAATTACTTGCAAAATAATTCTTCAGATAAAGGAATCACGGGATGATTCTGAAACACACAGTAAATACAATAAACAAATAAATTAAATACTTCTAAAAATATTATGAGAGCAGGAAAATGCTATATTAATCTCTTTAGAAAAAATGTTGAAAAAGAGTTAAGTAATTTTTTAAAATGCCAGTTTTAAAGGACCAGTTGTTTAGGACATTCATTAATCATGTCTATAATTATTTCCATTTTTGTGTCCAGGATCTGCAAAGCAATGTGTACTTTAAAGTAAAACAATGAAAACATCAGTCATGTTTTAATTTTTTTTTAAATTTCACAGGGAGTTTATGGAATCCACATATAACAATATGTAACAAGGAATTTGAACTAGAAGTGAATTTTACACCTAGTAACTTTTGTTCCAAATATAAAATCCATCTTTGTGACTCTGATGAATGCGATAATTCAATTCTTCATGTTGTGCCTAATACCAAGGTACATATATATATATATTCTTTAGATATAAAACTAGGAATGAGTACGATGACTAATTGTCAAATTACATGACTAGAACTGATAAGAGATGACACCAGGTTGGATAAAGTCAAAATTAATGTAAATACTAGCTTTTGAAAAACATCATGCAATTACAAGCTGAACAGATAAGAAATAAAAAGTGCCATATTTCTTGTTTTGTTTTTTTTAAATTAAACATTTTGAAAAGTTCTGTAATACATTTATCTGGAATTTTTCTTGGAATAGGGAAACAATATTAGAGTTTCTGAAAAAATAAGAATGAGTGATCAAGAAAGAAACTTAATATTTAAAGAGGTAAGATTTTATTTTTGTTTGTAAGGAAAATGTCAAATTAGAAGGGCTCTATTACTGTTTCGGAACTGTGGCCCAAACATTGAAACACAAGTTACACCTGATGCTATCTGCCTCATCAATGTGTATGAGGGAGTAGTGATTCAAGTAAGTCATGCCAGCGCTCTCTTGCTGTAAGAGGTCATAGTTTAATGGACATTTTTTTTGGAGGGGGGATAATCATATTGCAGGAAAAGAAGCTTAATAAATGTTTTTTAAAGGTGATGACCCTAATATATATTTGTAAAAAACGGGAACTGTTTCTAAAAGCGGCTCTGTTCTTGAATGCAATTTGTAATGTTTATCGTGGATTTTTTTTTACAAGATAACGTGGAAGAATTTAAGCAATTTGAATATTACTTTTTTTAACATAGGGCTCCTGAGCATAGCAAGAGTTTTAAGTATAGCAGTTATTAATTAGCAAGCTTTTAGCATAGCTTTACTTCTGTAGTTAGATTTCAAGAGGAAGTTAGGCAATTAGAACTAATGGAAAGTTGGAATTCGGCTTTTAAAAGGTAGGACCCAGTATACAGAATTTATTTTAAACTTGTTATAATCAATCACATTTCTTGTTACTTGATTATACCCTATTTCCTTCTATCAATGTCTTGCACATAAGATGTTACTAAAAGTTACCATGTGTGCGTCACCTGCTTTGTAAACCCATAAAAACTTCTTTACTGATTCTGAAATACTCTACTGTCCTGTCTAGGGATGCTAAGTTAGAAGAAAGAAAACTAACTTATAACTAATAAAAAGGTGGACCTAAATTTAGTAATTCTATCTTATAGATGTTTCTCCAACAATTTATGCTAATGGCATATATTGTATAGCTAGCCATAATGGATTTAATTTTGATGGGACCTGCCCTTTTTATTTTTAAACTGGAAAAGTGCAGTGTTTATCTCTTTTCTACAATTGTATTCCCACACACCATCGTATTCACTGTTTTTAAGGAATTTTCAATGCAAAATTAAGTATAAAAACAACACTGAATTTAATAATAATTCGAATGTTATTATTTTGTTTCTCTTCTTCCAGCTAATTCCTTATTTTCCAGGATGTCAAAATGACTGCAAAAGATACTCATATTATCAAATAGTTTGCACTGAAGAACCTATCCCTGGTTAGTTGAGACTTTTAAATGTTTGTATATGGATGGAAATATTAAGCTTTATATGCTAAGGTAATTTTTTTAGTGTAAGCTTAAGATTGGCCAGTGAGGTTATAAAGCTTGAAGGGATTTTATTGTGCTTAGGATTTTAGTATGTTTAAGTTTGACATTAGCATTTATTTTATATATAGTAACCATTTTATATTGATACTTATAGTGTTATCATGTAATCATTGTTTTGTTATTTTGTAATCATTTTGTAGTTAATTGCTTGATCAGATGCTTTATATATATATTGGAAAAGTAAGGGCTTCATGCTTTAGGTACAGGTGATTGCTTATATGAAAAGAGCACAGTATGGGGAGGGGGAAAAGGAGTTACGGATGGAGCCTGGGTTGCTGTGTATGAGTCATCATCTAAGAATTGTTTTTTTTGTGCCATCTTATGCCTGGTACCAAGACTTGATCTTTTTGTTCTGGAAAGGTATAAAAGGTGGAAGACATCTTTTCTGGTTGTTGCCTTCATTCCTCTACTAGCCACGAAGAGGAATAAGGTGGCCCTCTCTGTTTTGATCAAAATAAAGTTGTAATCTTAGTTGAAACCTTGGCTCAGGAGTTTCTTTGGCTCTTTTAAATTCCTGAGTAACGGTGGGGCAATTGTGAGGCTAAGTGGAAAACCTTACAACCTCATTCAAGCAGCTTCAGACTGACTCTTAAGTTATAGAGTATTTTTTTTTTTTACAGGATTGTGAGAATAAAAGAATTTAGAGATAAGGAAAGGTACTACTTTAGTTGCTTTGAGCAATTTTAGAGGAGGATGAGATAAAATAATAATCTTGGTGGATAAGTACTAATAGAGAATACAGAATAGCAGAGTTGGAAGGGACCTTGGGGATTTTCTGGTTGAACCCCCTGCTCAGTCAGGAAAAGTCAATTCACCTTTCTATATGCTCCCCTGAATGGTCTCTAAATTACTTATTTAGTTATTTTGTTCTGTATCATTCAATTTAAACCACATCATGATAATTTTTATCTTTGACTACTCAGTATTTTATCAGTTTCATATCAGAAAAAGAGAAAAAATGATGAAAGTAGGGTTTATATCAAGAGAAATTTATTTCTAGAACATTGTGAATGAAGAAGATAAATTCAAATAATAACTGTGAAAAACGGTAATAATATGTTGATCACAGAATCATCGGGCTGCAAGAAGCCTTGGATGTCTTTTAGTCCAACCTCCTACTCAGTCAGGAAACCTGATACCATTTCAGACAAATGGTTGTCCAATCTCGTCTTAAAAAATTTCAGTGTTGGAGCATTCACGGCTTCTGGAGGCAAGTTGTTCCACTGATTAATTGTTCTAACTGTCAGGAAGTTTCTCCTTAGTTCTAGGTTGCTTCTCTCCTTGATTAGTTTTCATCTGTTGCTTCTTGTTTGCTTTCAGGTACTTTGGAGAATAGCTTGACTCCCTCTTTGGCAACTCCTTAGATATTGGAACACTGCTATCATGTCACCCTTGTCCTTCTTTTCATTAAACTTGACCTAATTAATTCTAGAAACCGTTTTTTATATGATTTAGCCTCCAGTCCCTTATCAGTCAGGAGTCCCTGACATATTTGCAAGCAAGACATAAGGTAACAAAGTACTCTCTTGAAATAGGCAGGCAGCCAAGACCCATAGTATGCAATTCATTGACAGCCCCCATATTGCCTGGATCAGATTTTGAAGAGGAGATGGGAAGAGAGGCAAATATTATGTTGATGTGTTAACCATGAATAAAAACATCTTCATTCAGGTTTGGTGGGGGGGGGGTTGCTGAAAATATAGCAGATAGTTTGTGGTTATAAATATAATTGTACATGGTTAATTCAAGCAATTTATGAATTCTCATTTTTTTGCAGAACCAAAAGCTACAGACAGACCAGGTACTGGATAATGTTCTGTTCAATTTCAGCATTAGTATGTAATGCCAATCATTGTATAATGTAGTGATAATGAATACCTTTATCCCATGTATTTGCATATGTGGCCTTCAAAAGAAGTTATAGAAACAGGAAGAATTTTCCAGGCAGATTTCAACATATACAGCATGTGAAAAAGTACCAGAAGGAACATATTGAGAAAGGCACATCAGGAAGACAATTCTTTCAATAAAAGATTATTTCCATGAGACAGTAACATTCTAATAGAAAAATGCCAGGGTTTATTAGAAAAGTGTCAAGGTGAAAATGGTCAAGGTTCTATGGAATAATTGAGTCTTACAGGTCTTGACTTAAACAGCCATTCATTTAACGATTTTTCAAAGTTTCAACAGCACTGAAAAAAGTGACTTATGACCAGTCCTCGCTCTTATGACCATAGCAGCATCCCTGTGGTCACATAGTCAAAATTTGGGTAGTTGGAACCAGTACCCAAATATTCACCATGTTTTCTCGAAAATAAGACTGGGTCTTATATTAATTTTTGCTCCAAAAGATGCATTAGGGCTTATTTTCCAGTTAGGGCTTATATTTGGGGAAATACGGTACTAAATGTGTCTGTCTGGATGACGATCTTAACTGGGGCTTATTTTGGGGGTAGGGCTTATATTACGAGCGTCCTGAAAAGTCAGGTTAGGGATATTTTCTGGTTGAGTCTTATTTTGGGGGAAACACAGTATAACAGTTTCAGGGTCCCAGAGTCACATGATTGCCACTTGCAACTTTTCCAGAGGGCTTCCAACCAGCAGAGTCTATAAGGGAAGTCAAATTTGTTTAATTATCATGGCAAGAGAAGTCACGAACAGATACAATTCATGACTGCATTGCTTAGTGACAGAAGTTCTGGTCCCAATTGTGGTTATAAGTTGAGGAATACTTCTATTGGAAGTTATAAAAGTTTATGGGAATCATATACTAAGCTACAAGATGACAGCAAGAAAATTCACCTTTCTATATGCTCCCCAGAATGGTATCTAAATTGCTTATTTAGTTATTTTGTTCTGTATCATTCAATTTAACCCACACCATGATAACCTTTATCTTTGGCTACTCAGTATTTTATCAGTTTCATGTCAGAAAAAGAGAAAGTGGGATTTATATCAAGAGAAATTTATTTCTAGAACATTGTGAATGAGGAAGATAAATTCAAATAATAACTGTGAAAAAGGGTAATAATGTGATGATCACAGAATCACCGGGCTGCAAGGAGCCTTGGAGGTCTTTTAGTCTAAGCACTGGCCCAAGACCTTATACTATCCCGGATAACTGCTGTCCAATTTTTTCTTGAAAATCACCAGTGATGGAATACTCATAACTCTGGGAAGCAAATTGTTCCATTGGTTAATTGTTGTTACTGTCAAGAAATTTAACCTTAGTTCCAGTTTGGACCTCTCTTTAATGAGCTTCCACCCATTGCTTCTTGTCCTATGCTCAGGTGCTTTGGAGAATAGATCAACCCCCTCTTTTCTATGACAGCCACACAACTATCGTGTCACTCCTAATCCTTTTCTTGGTTAGGCTAAACCAGCGGTTCTCAACCTTTTCCGGGGTTCGACCCCAGCCCGCATTGTGCATGCGCGGCGCGATGGGGCGCATCACGCATGCACGGCGCGACGGGGTGCATAACGCATGCGTGGCACAATGGGGCGCATGCGCGGCGTGAGGGCCCGCATCGCAAAGGGGGAAAAAAAGGCCGGCCAAAAAAAAAATGGCCGGCCCAAAAAAAAAAAATGGCGGCATGCACGCGCGACAGCCCGCATGGCAAAGGGGAAAAAAATGGCCGACCCCCCCCCAAAAATGGCTGACCCAAAAAAATGGCTGACCCCCCCAAAAAATGGCGGGCCCGCATCGCGCATGTGTGGCGTGATGGCCCGCATCGCAAAGGGGAAAAATGGCCGACAAAAAAAATAAAAATGGCAAACTGCGGTGTTTGGCGACCCCCGTGAAATGGTCGTTTGACCCCAAATGGGGTTGCGACCCACAGGTTGAGAACAGCTGGGCTAAACATACATCATAGGTTTGGCCTCCAGACCGCTTATCATCTTTGTGTAATGAGATAAAGAGAATGAAGAATGAATATTCTTTGAAGAGAGGATGCAGTTACATGTTGGGGCGGAAGAGAAACCTGAAATCCCTTATCTTGATTATGACATAGAGACAGCAGTTAAAATGGTTTGTTAAGTGAACATACCGAATAGCAATTAATGACCAGCTTCTAAGAGATGGGCTAAGATCAGACCATGGAAAGAAATCCCCAAGGGAAAAAGTATTGGTCTGCCTTAGTAACGCAGATTGCAAAACTGTCCTGAGAAGAAAAAATGCTGTTCCGGATGTTACAGACCCCAATAAACATAGAGAAGATTCCCAGGATGAGCTTTACTTATTGGCAAAGGTGTGTGGATGTGTGAGTGCATGGAGTTTCCTTTTGGGAAGTGAGCAATGGAAGCTTAAACCCATATTTGGCTCTATGCATTCTAAAAGCAATAAGTCCTGGAAACATCATAAAGTCTTCTTCACGGTCCTCATTCTGACACAGGCAAGCTTTGGTTGCCAAAGAAAGACTTCCTTTGTGTGTGTCTGAGCATATGATAACCAGATATAGTGACTCTGAATATGGAAACTCCATTTAGCCATTAGTTCTACATTGTGGCTGGCTACCATTTTAGTTATTGGTGGGCCTTTTTTCCTTTTATACCTTTTGTGTGAGTGATGGTGGTAGGATGAGCAACATATTTGTGGCCAGAGTCAATATTAACATTATGGGGAGGTTGAGAATTACAACATAGAGGGTAGATGTATCAATCAAGATACATCTTAGCAGAAGGTTTTGAGTTGTGTTTCTTAATGGCAATATTCCTATTTTCAGCTTTCACTATGGTATTTACCTATTTAGCCTCTCAAAATGTCTATCAATTGGCAGGTTTCAGCAATCATGGTTAGAAGATGTGCAAAGGCAACAAAATGGACTGGGAATCTTCAGGTTGACAATTCCTAATTTAGACTATGGTCAGAAGATTGCTTTACTAGTCTTTGTGAATTTAGAGACAGAACCACCCACAATCATTTCCATTTCCCACTTCTCATTTAAGCTCTAATGTCTCACCTCCATCTGTGCTGTATCACCACTTGTATACATGAGAATGCATTTTATAATCATTTGAGAATTAGAAATGGCAATTGCTCATTTTTTATTAAGTTAATTTTAAACTTTTGAAAGAATTTTGCAATCTTACAAATTCATTTTCTTTCTCATTTAGATATGGGAAAAATATATGCTGGCCTATCCATCGCTTTACTTCTGATAGTGTGCATAGTTGCTGCTGTGCTTTATTTCAAGAGTAGGCATGGTAAGAGCTTACCTTTTTCTATATTGTTTTGCTTATAGTCCCTCCTCTACCTTTTGTCCACAAAGGAAGACTTAGAACATTGAAATGTTCTGTGTCATGAGGGGGAGTGGGACAAAAGAAGTGTTCACTCTGAATCCAGATTTTTGCAGGATTTCAAAATACACCTGTATTGTGTATTTACTGGGAAAATAGCAAGTCCTGTGGCATCTCAAACACAAGTATATGCAAATAGTTTTGAGTATGGCATATATCTATGATTGGAAGGTAGGCAGATGAGAAAGGAGATAATTTTTTAAAAGATTAGAGCAAACATTGAATGGAAAAGATGCAGACAGTCAAAATTACTCAGAAAGCAGCTAATACGGAAAGTGTTAAGATGAGGCATATGATAACAAACTTAATTTTTAATCTGAGAAATACTGTATGGTTAAGCCAGTAAATTCTAGTTTAGCAGTTTTTCCACAATGAAATGTTTTAAGTGAAATAATTACAGGCATGAGGTCAATGACAATGTCCTAGAGCAGGGGTCCCCAACTCCTGGGCCATGACCCACTACCAGGCCACGGTCCATTTGAAACATTGAGCTGCAGGCCGGTGCATACTTAGCACAGCTCAACTTAAACAAGTGGCAGGCCAGTGCACACCTGTGAGTGGTGGGCCAGCATGCACGCGCAGCTCAACTTGGGGACCACTGTCCTAGAGAATAGAAATATTCTACCAATTTATCTATTTTCAATGTTCGGTTGGTGTTGTGACTCTAGAATCATTGGGTTTTGTGCATGAAAATGGAAAACATGTAAGATAATTTGGTGGTTAGTTTGTTTCCATTATAAAGTGGTACTGATTAGTCTATTCATAGTAGTGCCTGGAAAATTACATTTATTGAAACAATTTCTTACTAAGCATTGATATTGATACTATTTTGCTAGACTTCCTTCCTATGAGACAAGATGATAAACTACTGTAGATCTCAGATAAGCAAGAAAATTGTAAGGACAAAATATAAACATTATTCTTTCAAACACAAAGTGCTTTTGAATGTACTGTTCATTTTGAAATATCTATTTTAAACATTGAGGTAGGTAAGTACAAAACGGTAGAGCTTGGTGATCACGTGCTATTGCAAATTTGGGAATGATAATTCTGATGTCTTGGAGGCTGCCTTTGTTGCGAATATATAACAAAAATATAATGGGCTTAGGCTTCCATGATGATTTTGTTTTCTTTTGAGATAGTTGATGTTTGATTGTAATTTTCCTCAGTTTATTGGCATACATTCCTAATTACAATGATGGCCAAATGACAAAATATGTGCCGTGGTGTCACTGCATGTTCCACTCTTTCCTATGTGTCATGATGTTTGTCTTATACATTGCACTGATGTTTGCACTGATACATTTCCTTACTTGTTCCCCTTATGTGGATAGTCATGGAAGCATTATATATTCAGCCTCAACACTTAGTGATAAAATGTCTGAAAATCTGAAATGCAGCCTAAGTTACACTAAATTCCCACTATGATTGTGTGGATTCTTCAAATAAGGCATTCATAATTGCTCATCTTGTGTACCCTGGGCAGACAGAAAATGCTTTTAAATTAAAGGCAGTCCCTTCTCTTGTATGCTTATTTTTTGGTAATCCTCAGAAGGATGAGAAGATAGATGTCTGAAAACATAGTGTTGAAGAGTTACCTCTCACTCTTCTATATATAGTTCAGCTACTCTTCAAGTTACCTTTTAGGTACAATCCAAAGAATTAGCTAACTTGACTAAATCAATGCTTCTCCTTAGTGATTTGGCCTTATTAACCAAACTTTTGTTATTTTGTTTTTGAAAGAGGAATTCATCTGTACCATATTCATTATAATTCAGCATACTGTTGTTCCATAGGAAGGTTAAACTATGTTTGTAAGCTAAATTTGTTTTGAAAATATGTGCCATTGTATATTCCCAAGATAACAAATACTGTTTTTTCAGCTTACTTAAATTTCAACTTGCTTGCTCCAAGTTTTATTTTAACAGTGATGTTTTGTTTTTTTAAAAACAGGTCCAGCAAGTAATCTGGCTCACTTCCATCCTATAACAGCACAAACACCCATAACAATTCTTATTGTATATTCTCAAGAAGCTTGTTTACAGCACACTGTCCTAAGTTTTGCTGAATTTCTACAGGAATACTGTAAAAGTAATGTTATAATAGACCTGTGGCAAAAACGGAGAATTGCTGAAATAGGTCCTGTGCAATGGCTTGCTACTCAGAAAGAAATTGCTGATAAAGTCATTTTTCTTTGCCCAACCCACTCAAGTGCTTCATGTGATTCAACCTGTAATAGCATTATAGAAAACCAGAAGGATTCTGAATGTATGTTCACTCTTGCATTACACTTCTTCTGCAGTGATTGGAAGATGGATTCTTCTCTTTGCAAGTACATGGTAGTTTCTTTCAATGAAACACATTCAGACCCAGTTCTCCCAAGTCCATTGAGCATCTGCCCAAACTATTTTTTAATGAAAGATATAGACTCTTTTTGTAGAGACCTTTATGTTTTACAAAATCAGAGGCATAAAGCTGCAAAGGAGAAGTGGAACTGGAAATTTAGGATTAGACCTGGATTGCAGGTATAGTATTAAAACAGAGATTGTTACTCTTTTTTCTCTTTTAACTGTAACAGTGAATTAATATTGTAAGTTGGAAATATTCATACATTTTGCATTCATAATACTTGTACACTATTTTTATACTTTTTCTGCTTTAATATACAAAAAATAACAAAAACAATACAAAAATTAAATACTGGTATAAAAGTTAATAAAAAAGGAAGAAACAGGGAATAGTAAAATGCATAAATAATTACTTTTAATCAATGGATTACACCATGACCACATGTAATCATATTAGTTTGTCTATCCAATATATCAGTAGAAAGCCAATGCAAAGTTGGAAAGGAAGCAATTATCTCCAATCCAGAATTTTAAATCTAGTGTAGAAACTTCATCCCATTGGAGCAGCATAGTGGCCTAGAGTAGGGCTTTTCAACCTTTTCACCCATTATACCACTTTTAGGATATGGCAACATCTGAGTACCACCAGTCGCCTAGCAAGGTGTGAAAAACTTGGTGACCAAAAAAAAAAAAAAGGAAAAAAGTGATAAAGTACAGGTAGTTGAAGTTACAATGGCACTGAAAAAAGTGCCCCACAAGCCACAGCCGAACAAGACACCTGCCTGCCTGCCCGCCCGGCGGCACTCTTCCTCCTGTCCGAGGTTTTCATTGTTGTGAGCATTTCTGTTGAGGATTGGCAGCAGGGTGGGGGGGAGGTGTTTGGTTTTTATTCCCCCGTCTGCTGGGTGGTTGCAGCAGGTTTTGGTCACTTCACATGACCCTGGGACACTGTGACCGTTATAAATATGAATCAGTTGCCAAGCATCTGGATGTAAATCACAAAACCTTGGAGATGCTGCAACATTCCAGCTGATTGGTGCTTCTTTAGGCTCAGCAGAAGCACCAGAATCAGCGCCGAACTCCAGCAGGAGCCTGATGCTGATCCTGGCGTTTCCACTGAGCCCTGACAGCCCCAAAGAAGCACCGATCAGCTGGAAAGCAGCACTGATCCTGGTGCTTCCACTGAGCCTTGACAGCCCTGCAGCTCCAGCCATCTCTCGCTCAGGCTTGTGCCGTGCTGCCACCGGTTCAGCTCATTCCCCTCCCCCACTACTTTTCTAGGATGGTCGTGTACCACCTGCCAGGTGCCAATGTACCACAGGTGATACCCATAACACTGGTTGAAAAGCCCTGGCCTAGAGTTGGAGCTCTTGCCTCACAGTCAAGAGGCTATGAGTTCAATCCTAAGTCGTGGTAGATATTTCTCTCTCTGGGTGCAAAGGAAAAAATAACTGCTGTGAGCTTCACATAGGCATCAGGAAGAGCATCCAGCCAGTAATTGCTCAGCTCCATTCAGCTGCCCAGACTCTATCCCAATGCAAGGAATTACAGGGTCATTAAAAGAAAAAAAATATAAGCTTCATCCCATAGAAGTAAAACCATCTTTTTGGTTACACCATGCACAATAAATTGGTAAATACCAGATGTTTGATGTACAGTTCAGCATGACATTCACATTCTGACATTTTTTTTCTGAATGCTATATAAACAAATGTAGAAAAAATGATTCAAAACAAGACAGTGAGAAACTAGTCAAAAATACAGTAAGGATACTCCTCCTCCCTTTGCACTTTCAGATTACAGAATTGAAATTGACTGACAACCCTTAGCAAATTTACTGAGAACCCAATAAACATTTCAACTTTCGATCATAAAATATATAATGTTCCTTAAAATGCTGTTGATTTGCTCAAATGGGATATTCTAACTCCTTGTTCCATATTTCTCATCAATAGTGATGTCTAATTTAGACATTAGTTGTCTTTATAATTGAACTATACTTGCAAATGAAATTTAGAATTATTCAGAACTATCCAATAAATTTTTTTCCAAATTTCTGATACTTTAGTGCCCCTATACTTAGGAAAGTGAACGGTAGCAATTTCATAACAGAGATGATTGCTAATTCATTTCCAGGGATTAAAAGGACTGCATAGGAGATGACCAGGCTGAGCCCGAGGGAGGAGTCAAATGTGTCATAAATCATGAGTCTTTGCATGTCTGCAAGAGATCTAATTCCAGCCCACCTTGAATGCTTTCTTAATTCCTGCTCATTTTCCTTGACTGTTAGTAGCTCAGATTCTTGTAGAGAGCTTGAGCTTGCAATATATTTTTATACTCATCTGAACTGCCTGAATTTCCTGATTCCCCCAGAGCTCGGAAAACTGGCAAATATATTTAAATCATTGTACAGTTTGGGCCCATGATAAAAAAGTATGTCCCTGCTTCCTATGTCTGATGTGGATTTCTCAAGCATTTCATTTGTGCAATATAAAGCTTGATTACTATTGGTTCCTCTTCACAAGACTCATATGCTCTTGATTTGCTGGCAGCTAAACGTGTTGGCCAAACCCCAGATATGCATTACTTCAATCAGAACTTAAAAATCATAGCTGTGATTTGTTTTGTTCTACTTTGTTATAGAATGTGACAGGAAAGAAGCTTCCCTGGCACTTGCTTTAAAAACTTAAACAGCCTTAAACTTAATGGAATGTGAACAACAAATTTACACAAATACATTATTTTCCATTGGGGAAACAGATTGTTCCCTCAGCCCCATCAGTGTCACGTGCTAACAGGATTCAATGCTCTTGCTCCTCTTGTTTAAGGTCTACATAAAACTGCAGGCTGAGGTAATTCAGTTCAGCAATCAGTGTCCAGCATGCTGATAACAGATATATATCAACCCTAAACCAGCCAAATATGCTATTGATGTCCTGTCTCGGTGTGTGGATCTGGATGTGGAGAAACAACTCTGGTTTAATCCTGCAGAACCTGAGTGGCTGTAGATTTTAGCATCCTCCAGCTCCATCTTTAATCTTGGATGGGGCAGTATTCAAATTTAATGGCCAGTCTGAATGATTTTCAACATACAACGTCTGCTTGAAGAGCATGAGGCCTTTGCACAGCTCCATTTTGTGCAGCACTTGGGCCTTTCAGACAGCCACTCATGCCTTTGTCCCTTTGTGGCTTGACTTCTGCAATGCCCTTGACTTCTACAATGCCCTTGAATACCACTGCCACAACAAAGGTAATGATGGGCATGCCTTAGTATGTCCTTCACAAGCTGCATTGCTCTCTGGAATAAGATCCTACTTTCTTCAAAGATTTGTGTAACTCCTACTCTGATGGCATTCTCCCAAGACTTTGGATAGGGAAAATATAGTCCCCTTGTTGCATAGGTTTTTGGAATTAGAGTGTGTTGTCTAAAGGTATTTTTAAAATATAGTTCATATTATATATTTGGTGGGTCAGTTTTTGTGTGAGAAAGAGATGATAGAAATATAATTGTGAGTTATCCAGAGTTGCCTTGGAGTCAATCAGAATCTAAATCTAATGAAATAAAGTGACTTGCAGATGCTTAGATAATGTGTGTTTAGTAGCCAGGAAGTTTTGAAAGCTGTAATCTCTTGTACCAATTCTGCCAACTGGCATTATTCCAATAGGTACCCAGGTCTGGTGCTCTGAATGTGTGCACATCTTGGCTGTATTTTTGATTTGGAGTTTTTTTAAAAAACTGCTTTGTATTTTCTGTCACTAAGACTTCACTAAGATCATTATAAAATATTCAACGAGAATAGTGTTTTTCAAACTTGGCAATTTTAAGATGTGTAAACATCAACTCTCTAAATTCCATAGCCAGCATGGCTGTCTGGCTAGGTAATTCTGGAAACATGGCATGGCTGGTTCATGAATTCTGAGAGTTGAAGTCCACACATTTTAATGTTGCAAGTTTGAAAAACACTGCACTAGAGGAAAGGGTTTAGAGAAATCTTTAATAACATTATGCCTTATTTTTAAATGATTCCAGAGGAAATATAATTTAATATGCTTAATTTATTTAAAACACAAAACTAGGGATCAGGGAAACATTCTATTTCTAAATAATACTGGATCACCACACAAATGCAGCTCTTTCACGTAACATACGGACACCAAAGCGCTGCCATTCTTGTTGATAAATCCAGAGCTCCTGTGTCGTATCTAGGCAGGCTAGAACAGCACCACCTTTCCAAGCAATCAAACGTGGATCCATATCCTAATATTAATAAACAGATACAAAAATACCATATAATTAAAATTTAAACATGAACCAATGGCCGATTCCTTGACCCTTTACAAATGTGGCTAAATTCTAAAGGCTCTAAAAGAACAGATAGAACCAACTTACTTTGGGGGGGAAAAACGTATTTTTATTTTGTTGACTACCCCAAAGTCTGTCATTGCTTCAATTGTCAAACAGATTCCAGTGAATGCACAGACCAATTCAACACCTATTAATAAAACTGGTGCTACAAGTAGAAATTATCTACAAGGAGTATGCACAGAAGATTTTGCCAATCCCAAGTGTACTTCTGTACTTACAACTGCCATGGGTATATAATTCTAGAAAGCCCTTGAATGGTGCAGTTGAGCCTTTGGGAGATGTGACCATCTCAACCTATGCTCACAGCGGTACTGTGACTGAAGCATCGCTCTGAATGGAACAGAGAGCCTATTACTCATCTCAAAATGTGTTTGACTACTGCATAATTAATTCCCTTACATTATCTAGCGTTATCCAACTGCTCTCCTATTTGAAAATCTGCACAAATCCATACAAAGATACCTTTGGTCTTGTAATGACTTCTACATTTTCAACAACTCTTCTGAAAGAAGGAGGCATTTTGTTGAGAATTCTGTGTTGAAGAAATTCTTGAGCTTTGTGGAACATCAAGCCACCTCCAACTACAAGGATTGAACTGTACATTTTCTTTTTGGTATCATCTGATGCTAGAAAAGTGCACATGAAAGAACTGTAAATAAACTCTAACAAATAAATTGGAAAAATAACAATTAATACAATAATTGGAAAAATAAGTATTTTATATACACTGATGAAATCTACTATGACTAGCATAAATCTTGCCTGAAACAATTAGTATTACGTATCACGCAAAGTAATACAGTTTCCTTACCACAGCAGTCAATGCTGTGCAGAATTGCTTTGTCAAGGCCTAAAGCTTTCCCTTCAAATTGAGATACAGCAGTTTTTCGGGACATGTGAGTTGTTAGCATTTCTTCAGATTCATTTCCACCAATAATGCAGTCACTATGAGAACTGCCTAAGTCCACTTCTGAAGGATAAACATTTTCAGCAACACTTGCAGATTGGCCTCGGAGATCTCCATCAAATCCACCCAGCTTGGTCATGGATTTTCGGTCAGCTGTTGCTTTTGCAGACTGGGGAAAAAAATAAGATTATTTTTCAATAAAATCCTGCCCATAACTCAAGCTGAAGAACACCTAAAAGCTCAATGCTATTTCTGTTCCTCCAAGTTTACTTCCTAATTAGTCAGACCTAATTCTTAATGTAAAAGGCCCAAGAAACTGTATTTACTGCTGCAATTGACTTTCCCATCCAAAACCACAGGTATCTATACCATTGGATGAGAACTGACAACACACAATTGAAGTATTGTTTTGTGAATTACTTAATACTCTGCTTATATATATATATATATATATATATATATATATGTATGTATGTATGTATGTATGTATGTATGTATGTATGTATGTATGTATATGTATATATATATATATATATCAAGATAGTCGACCACAACAATCCAGAATAACATTAAAAAAATCTCAACAATTTCACAAGCTTTTTTATTCATCGATAAGAAGTTACTGTTGAAAACAAGGAAATACATGAGCTGCAAATGACTACAGATGTGGCTGCTAAAAACTAAAAGAATACAGAGAAGAGCAACAAAGATGATCAGGGGACTGAAGACTAAAACAAAGGAAGAACGGTTGCAGGAATTGAATATGTCTAGTTTAATGAACAGAAGGACGGGGGACATGATAGTTCCAATATCTAAGGGGCAGATACAGAGAAGAGGGAGTCAAGCTATTCTCCAAAGCACCTGAAGGCAGGCAAGAAACAATGGATGGAAACTAATCAAGGAGAGAACCAACTTAGAACTAAGGAGAAATTTCCTGACAGTTAGAACAATTAACCAGTGGAATGACTTGCCTCCAGAAGTTGTGGGTGCTCCAAAACTGGAAGTTTTAAAGAAGAGACTGGATAGCCATTTGTCCGAAATGGTGTAGGGTTTCCTGCTTGAGCAGGGATTCCAACTCTGTTAGTCTATTCTGTTATTGGAAATGATTAGCATTTGCCTAGGTGGGAAGATTTGTATAGAGCATAGCTGGCTCAGGAATTCTGGGAGTCGAAGTCCATAGGTCGTAAAGTTGCCATAGTTGCCCACCCCTGGTTTAGTGAATAGTAAACCTTTTTCTAATAACTGAACAAGACTTTCCTTCCTTTTCATTCTTTCCGTCAGTTACATTTTCCCCATCCTTTCCCATCTAGTTATGGTACTAAAAGGAGAGGAGGGGAATGTGATGGTGTCTACGGGGGGGGGGTGTAATCAAAACAGATATGATGGAAGATGGAGCATGCCCTGTTGTCTATGTGTATATATGTTATGTATGTATGTATGTAAAATTAATTTACCTAAAAAGTGATGGATCTGGCATCATATTACCATCTTGACTCCCCCACACTGGGTGAATGTGTGCATTTGTACCTTTATGTTTTTATATTATTAGGTATCTGTGAGAGAAAATGGTTGGTAGAAGTGGGACATCAATAATTTTATATATAGGGGTACTTTGTTTTACAATTTAAATAATTCGATTAATATGAACGTGTGGGTTTTTTTTTATCCATATCCTTCCTTTTCTGTGTGGCTTCTGGCAGGGGTATACATACATAACAGTGTCTCATATATTTTGGGGGGCAAACTCAAGGATTAGTTTCTGCTAGAATTGGCAAGCTTAGGTTGATAAAACAGACACTCTGATTGCAAAGAATGTTTATCTCTATCTTTCCCCCCCCTGCCTATTCATTTTGGGGAGGCAATTTTAAATTTAGGATATTCTTTTTTGTAAACATGGTATATTCTTCTTGCCTACACTGGATATCCCCAGTGTAGCCAATAACTACATCCATTCAACTCAATTCTATAACTTCCAAATAGGAATCCTATACATTGATTTTAGTTAAAAAAAACCTGCAAAAGAAGTATCTGGGTAATAAAAACAAATTAAAGCATCATAGTGATTATAGTTCAGGATAGTTAAATACTGTAAATGTACATGTAAGCATACAAGCACAATTACACATAAAGAGATTGTGCCAACTGTAATAGCTGTCTCTTGCCTTCTTTGGCATGATTGCAAGAACATCTAAAACAGTGGTTCTCAACCTTTCTAATGCCGCGACTCCTTAATACAGTTCCTCATGTTGTGGTGACCCCCAACCATAAAATTATTTTCGTTGCTACTTCATAACTGTAATTTTGCTACTGTTTGGAATTGTAATGTAAATATCTGATATGCAGGGTGTATTTTCATTGTTACGAATTGAACATAGTTAAAGCATAGTGATGAATTACAAAAACAATATAGCAATGCTCACTGGAGAAACTTACTCTTCCTTGCTCAAAAATGTTGGGGAGGGAGGGAAGGGGAAGGAAGGAAGAAAGGAACATTGAAGGGGAAAGGAAGGAGATGGAGAAGGAAGGAGATTGAAGGGGAAAGGAAGGAAGGAAGGAAGGAAGGAAGGAAGGAGAAAGATTGAAGTGGAAGGGATGGAGATGGAAGGAAGGAAGGAAGAAAGATTGAAGGGGAAAGGAAGGAGATGGAGAAGGAAGGAGATTGAAGGGGAAAGGAAGGAAGGAAGGAAGGAGAAAGAGATTGAAGTGGAAGGGATGGAGATGGAGATGGAAGGAAGGAAGATTGAAGGGGAAAGGAAGAAGATGAAGGAAGGAGATTGAAGGGGGAAGGAAGGAAGGAGAGAGATTGAAGGGGAAGGGATGGAGATGGAAGGAAGGAAGGAAGATTGAAGGGGAAAGGAAGGAGATGGAGAAGGAAGGAAATTGAAGGGGGAAGGAAAGAAGGAAGGAAGGAGAGGGAGATTGAAGGGGAAGGGATGGAGTTGGAGATGGAAGGAAGGAAGGAAGGAAGACCGAAGGGGAAACGAAGGAGATGGAGAAGGAAGGAGATTGAAGGGGGAAGGAAGGAAGGAAGGAAGGAAGGAAGGAAGGAAGGAAGGAGAGATTGAAGGGGAAGGGATTGAGATGGAGATGGAAGGAAGGAAGATTGAAGGGGAAAGGAAGGAGATGGAGAAGGAAGGAGATTGAAGGGGGAAGGAAGGAAGGAAGAAAGGAAGGAGAGATTGAAGGGGAAGGGAAGGAGATGGATGGATGGAAGGAAGGAAGGAAGGAAGGAAGGAAGGATCTTTGGAGAGTCACGTTTTCCCAAATGGTGATGAACTGCAACTCCCAGCATTCCCCACTCTTCCACAGTGCTTTTTAAGGCTGCTGGGGATGGTAGTCTGGAGCCCCCCATTCTCATCCCGGCACCTCTTGCCTTCTCCCAGCCGCCCCCCCGGGACCTGCCCACCCCTCCAGCCTCCTGAGCACCATCGCAGCGGCGGGATCGTGGGAGCCCCTTTCCACGCTGCGCAGCCCTTCACCACCAAACCCTTCCCCGACTCGTCACACGCAAGAGGGGCACAGCCAAAACGCCAGCTCCTGCTCGGAAGGCGCCGCTTCTCCCCTCCCAGCCCGTCTGGCTGGCCTCTGATGCACATGCAGCCATCACCCTCTTCCCCGCTGCCTGGCTGCTTTCGAGGCCCGGAGCCCGGCAAGCCGGGAAGGAGCCACTCCTGCCCGCCAGCCCCAGGGCCATGCCAGGCACCAGAGGGTCGAGGCGGCCTCCGACGGTGAGGGAGGTGGGCCGGATGGTACGGAGGGAAGCTCTGGTGCGGAGGGCAGCCAGGGGCGGAGCGCAGCTGGGCAACCAGGAGGCGTGGGGACCGGCTCGACCATAGCTCAGCTCAGCCAGCAGCGGCGGCAATGGCGAAGCAGCCCAGCAGCAGTGCCAGCAGCGGCCCAGACCTGGCTCGGACCGGCCGCCCCCGCCCCGATACCCCCACCTGCAGCTGCCTCGCCTGTCCCAGCAGCGGTGGCAGCGGTGGAGCAGCCCAGCGGTACCGCCAGCAGCGGCCCAGACCCGGCTCGGACCGACTGCCCCCACCCCCATACCCCTGCCTGCAGCTGCCTCGCCTGTCCCGCCACTCACCCTGTGCAGCCCCTCCATGTAGAGTGGGCCCTGCAGCTCCCACAGCACCAGCTGCACACCACACTGATGGCGCAGAGCTTGCGGTTGCCGAGCGAGACACCAATGCAGGGCGGCGGGAAGGCGCGGGCTGCGGACAAGCCGAGGCGGTGGCAAGTGTCATGGGCCAGGCACTCCAGGGCGGCCATGTAGGCACACAGGGTGAGGCACTGGCGGCACAGGTCCAACACCGGCTAAGCCACCAGCTGGCCCGGCCCAAGGAAGGTCAGCCACCCACCGTGCGCCCACCTTCGCACCCAGTGCCCGCCACTGCCCCGCCAGCACCTCTGCCGCCACCTTTCCCGTGCAGCCCCGCTTGTCAAGCGGGCCCCATGGCTCCCACAGCAGCCGCTGCAATGCACACCAATGGCGCACGAGGTGAGCATGAGGCAGGCGAGCACATGTTTTCCGTGCTTCAGTGCCAGGCTCTCCATGCTGCAGCGCGACCCTGGAGAGCCTGGCTGACATGGATGAGCACAAAGGCAGGAGTGCACATGGACTCCACTTTTTCGGCAGGGCAGAATTAAGTGCTGCTCCCCACCTCCCACCCCTGGTCCTCTTTTACTTACAAGTAGATGGCGTAGTTGCTCAGCAGGGAGAGGTGAAAAGTTCCTGCAAACTTGTCTTTGCTGCAGACAACTTGCATGTGCAACGTTTGCTGGCTGGGTCTTTTGGCGCGCTCAGCAGTGCAGAGACAGCCGTTAATGACCAGGTTTGGACAATTCCTATTGACTTTCGAAAGCCAATAGAATAGAGTCTATTGAATTGATTAAGAGTCTATCTCTATTAAGAGGGTGTAGCACAGCTCATGGAAAAATTGAAAAAAATCCATTAAAAAAAAGGTGCTGGAGCGCGGTTTTGAGCGTTCTATGACAAAAAAAGCCCTGGTCTTAGGCGACCCCTGTGAAATGGTCGTTCGACCCCCAAAGGGGTCGCGACCCACAGGTTGAGAACCGCTGATCTAAAATGTCTACTTTGATTTTAAATTATGTGCAGTTTCTTATGACATCTGTGTATTAAACACTAGATAATCTTATACATAGCTGAAGCAAGCGAGCTTTATAAACTACAATTATTAGCTGAAAAAGCACACTTAAGTTATAACCATCATATGTAGTTGAGACACCCTGATCTGACTGTATTCTTATCCTCATAATCTGATACCTTTCAGATCTGCTGGTCTATATTATCCTCAGTCAACATAGCAATGGGCACACAGAAATTCTAGCCCAACTTAGCTGGGGAATGCCAGAACAGGGCAGGTCATATCAATAGAATTCATCTACCACTTCTCTGGAAAGCAGGTGTTAAGTAAATAGAACGAGACACCGAGTTCATTGTATACAGGGGGGAAAAATAAAAGGAGAAAGCCACGCACACACACCTGCTCTTGCTTACTTTGTGTAGCTAAGAGATAATGTTCATCATGGGGGTCCTCAGGATCACCTTGAGACCTGTGCTGCAAAACTATCATTTTCTGACCCACAATTCCAAAAGTTGTTGGATAAAATAGTGCCATTGGAGCCTAATTGTGAAAGATGGGAAGAATTTCAAATTATTGTAAATATCTATAGATTCATCTATCTTTGTTGCAGTTGGATTACAATTAAACAACCAATGATTAAATAATTTCTCTCAGCAGAATATGTAGATCAAAATATTTAATATTTTTTAGTAAAAGGTGAAAGATTTTATACAATCTGAGGAGAAACCAGAGTTTTCCCTTATCTTCTCCTTCCCCTATTTTCCTACTATTTTCTTTTGTATTTTATATTATAAGCTAATAAAAGAACCCTCAAAATGAAGTATTTATTTTTTTAGATTTACAGCCCACTTTTTGTACAGGAGCTCAAGATGGCATAAACATATGTAGTAGAGGAATTATGTGGTAAACTGAAAGAATGCAAGACTAAGAATGTATGAATTACTGGCAATAGTTAACAATATATATAAGCTGAAGATATGGAGGAACTGGAACCACAGGATTATTTAGTCTGAATAAACATAGTAATGAAGGATACCATCAATCCTCCTTTTTTGTAGCCAGCAACCTCCCCTGTGTGCAAGCTATTTCCCCAAACAAAGAATACTGGACAAGATCATTTTTTTGTAGTTAGTCAGAAGAGAGCGATGTTTCTATTACTTCCCAGGGAAGTTTATTTTAATGTTTTTCTAAAAATCCAATTATAGTCCTTGGCCAAATTACCCACAATTTAGATGGTAGGTAAGTACACAGTTCACCATGGACTAGCATCCAATGTGATGTTGCTATCCTGGAATAATAAACAAGGGTACAGTAGCAGTTTCCAAGTTCCCACTGTTTCCCATCTTCGTAATATACAATGCTTGAACTAATGCAAAACATTTTGATGGGACATTTCTAATAGAACTTTTTTTTAATTTAAAACTCAAAAGAAAAGAAATGTTCTGTTTCATTCAAAGCACTATAAGGGATGTGTCTCACAGTCTTTTACCTGTAACTTTTCATCTCCTAAGCGCAACTGATACAACAAAGCTGGAGAATCTGGGTGACGGACTTGAAACTCATGATCTTTCAGTCCAGATAAATCCTAATAATAAAAGAAGGTATAAATATTTTATAGATTTAACTATGCATGTATACTCTGAAGTAACATACTGAAGTGTTACTGGGTTGTTGTTCATTTCGTGCCTTCAAGTCACAAAACTGGACTGCCTGGACAATTCCCTGTAGTTTGCTTGCAAGATTTCAAAAGTGCTTTACCATTGCCTCTTTTCTCGTGATTGGCCCAAAATCATCGAGCTGGCTTTGTTATCTATGGCAGCATTTCCTAACCTTTAGATCTTGGCAGCCCAGCTTGGGGAGGGGTGAGAGAGGGGAACTGGGCCACATGAGTGGCATGCCAGCGCGCACACATGCGCAGCTTGACTTGCACAAATGGCAGGCCAGCGCACGCATGTGTGCAGGTGTGCAGATACGCTGCTTGTGCAGCCTGGTTCCAAATAGGCCACAGCCTGGGAGTGGCCCACGGCCTGGAGGTTGTGAAACCCTTATCTAAGGGAAGTCTAGAGCTTATGGTCTCCCAGTTTCTAGTCTGATACCTTAACCACTAAACCAAACTGGTTCTCTGAAATTTAGCTTAAATGAATTCAACTCTCTCAAAAGTAACTCAGACATCATAGCCAGGTAAGTAAATAATTAGCTTTTGTCAAGTGTTTTTGTTAATAGTCAATGAAGTAAGGGTTGATGATTTATTAATCTGTGGAAAAACACCAGTAACAGATTTCTCAGGAAGCTAATCTAACAGCTTCCTGAGAAATCTATTACTGGTGGTTTTTCCACAGATTAATAGCTTAGCTAGTAATAGCCCAAGAAGATATTTAAAAAAAAACTTTATTAAAGAGTCCATCAAACTGTGAAAGGTTTTTTCTGTGATGTAACTTTTGACAACATTAAACAAGTACATTAGCAATGATTTTGCAGCTGGGGCCCACCTTTCTTGATAGCAAACATATCTAAAACTCCTTCCTCTTATTTTCCCCACAAAACAACCCTGCGAGGTGGGTTGGGCATATAGAGAGTGACCAGCCCAAAGTCATCCAGCTGACTTTCCTGCCTAAGACAGGACTAATCTCCTGGTTGTTTTTTTCCTTTTTACGACCCTGTAAATTCAGGGTAGAGTTAGGGTGACTGGATGGAGGTAAGAGTTTACTAGCTGGATGCCCTTCCTGACACCGAGGTAGAGTTTGCAGAAGATATTTTTTACTTTGTGCCCTAGGAGTGAAACATCTGCCACTACCTAGGATTGAACTCTCAACCTTCCAAATGGAAGGTGAGACTCTTCACCACTAAGCCATCACAATTCTTACTTACTTCTCCCTTTTCAGTGTCATAAACTGTACACGCATTAGCTTTATAAACTTCCAGATGCGTTCTCCATACATTTTAAAATGCCTCAGTCATAACAGACTCTGACCTAAAAAAATGCAAAGCCTGACAGTTTTAGATCTTACCTGGTCTAAATGGCAAAATGTTTCTTTTAAGTGTTGGAGAAGAAGACAGTCTGTCTTCTTAACTAGCTGGCAATCTCTATAAGGAAACCCAGCTCGTTGCATAAGCCAATAAAAACATCTTGATATGTCAGAGCCACCATATGTAAGACGTAACCTAAAAAAAGAGAAAAGACCACCCACAGTTGTGAGAACATTGGCTTTTTCAGAAGAAGCTATTTAACTTGAAGAAAGTAATTTAAAAACATTCAGAAGAAATATTATAGCCATGATTATTAATCCAGTCATTTATTTGGTCCAATATGAATGTTGCTATACCAACATGGGGTACTAATCTTTGATTTTCCAACACAAAAGTTGCAGTGATTTTTCAAAATATTTTAGATTTATTTTTTTTTAAAAAAAAGCTACTTAAAAGGGCCTTATAAAGTGCAGTTAGCCATTGACTTACGACTGTAGTTTAGTCCTGCAATTAAGAATGTAACTCACGAGGGTCATAAAGCGGGTCACCACATTACTGGATCTAATTTTATGTCCATTTTTGCCCAGTCATTAAGCAAACCAATTGTTCACTAAGGTCTGGCTTTTGCCAGAAACCAGAAGTAAACTCTGGATTCTGACAAAAATATAAACTACAGTTATGTGACACCAAGGCCCTGCAAATGCCCATAAATGCAGCTTGCTTGCCAGCACCCAAAATGCAATCAAATGACCACCGGGAGGTGGGGGGGGGTGGGGGGGTGTCAATGTTGGAACTTCAAAATGGGACATTAGTAGTTTTGGGGAGGTTCACTGAAACTTCAAACAATCACTAAACAATTGGTTATAATTGAGGACTATTTGCACAGGATTCTTTGGCCTGGACAAAATGTTAAATTTTACTAAAAAATTTTAAATGTATGTAAAATGTTTGCTCCCAACTTCTGATTGTTACCTGGTGTTATGATGTGAAACCCCATCTTCAACGCAGCAGATGCTTGTCTTCTGATCCCCCACATCAACAACACATGCACTGCCTAAACCACTTCCAAAAGTAGCACATACAGATTCTTGATGCACGATTATTCCTAAAAACAAAAGGATGCTGTAAATGCTATCTACTATTTCTATTGTACAAAGATAGCTTTGCATTTGTCATACGCTACAGAACAATTTAGAAAACTCAATTTATGTGACAATTGTCAAAGAAATAAGAAATGTGCCTGATTCCTCCTGTGTCTTTTGTCAGTTGGTCAATTTATCCAGGAAATCTATCTGTGTTCCATGATTCTTTATTTCCCAACTAATCAGTGTCATTTATATAAACTTTGTATCTCGTTAAAAAAGGATGGGCTGTTATTTTCAGGCCTAAGACTGCATTTCTCCTCTATTCTTGGAAATAGATTTGAGAACTACATTCAAACTTTGGTGGCGGCAGGCACAATAAAACTCTGCTAGTTTAAGGCTGAGGAGTAAAGCTTAGAATATAAAGCTAGCAGTGAGATAATCTAATCCAAGAAACAAGATGTAGATTTGCATGCCTCTTCCAGTTTCCAAGTCTGTGGTTACTTAAGACTCACCCACAAACAGAACTGGTTGGTTAGTACATTGTACAAGTTGCTTTTATGGCACAGCCCTGCTTTTCTGAAACCAGGGGATGGACTGCAAGGGAAAGCGAATCATATGTTTGACAAATAAAACTTTATAACTGGGAGGCAACTGGTGATTGTGCAACCATTCCTCTTATAAATCTTATAAAGTGTAGGAGAGAGATGGGCAAGCCATGGGGAGGAGTCAAATCTGGACTTAGTCTAGAATCCTTAAGATTGCACAAGAGGGCAAAGTCCAACACATGCACACCCGAATGCTCTTGAACAGGGGTAGTCAACCTTTTTATACCTACCGTCCACTTTTGTATCTCTGTTACCAGTAAAATTTTCTAACCACCCACCGGTTCCACAGTAATGATGATTTATAAAGTAGGGAAGTAACTTTACTTCACAAAATTTATAAAGCAGAGTTACAGCAAGTTAAAGCATATAATAATAATTACTTACCAAATACTTTATGTCAGACTTTTGCTAAGTTTGGCAGAATAAATCTTTATAAAACAACATACTGTAGTTAAATCTATCTTTTTATTTATACTTTGCATACATAGAAGCATGAAGTCTGATGAAATTACATTTAATTAATTAAATTATTAATGAGATCCCTGAGGCTGATGCTGTGAAACTAAATACTGGATATCTGGCTCAATTTTTGTAAGGAACAAACGAAGGTCTCCTCTTTCGGAAATATTCAGGTGATTTCTTTCTTTGGTCATAATATGATTAACAGCACTAAAGCCTGACTCCACAAGGTACGGAAAGGTATCAATAAACTGAATACCATTTTCCACATATTTGGATATAAGACGCATTTTTTTACTTTGCCATAGGTTTTCATATCCACCACTATCGAATTTATGTTTACTTTCTTCATCATATCTAATTTCTAACAGTTCTTCTTGGCAAGTTGTATCAGCCTCTTCAATATTTGCGGTAAAAGGATTTTTCATCCAGTCATACACCTTCAATTTCAAATATCTTCAAATCGTTTTTCCATGTCCAATTTAAGTTCGTTGAGGTGGCTACTGAATCTGTCAATATCCTCTGGAGTTACATCATCTTTTATAGATGATAATTCAGGAAACCGATGAAATTCTCTCTTCAATAGATTATAACGAAGTAGTTCAAGTTTGTCAATTAATAATGACACAATACTTTGGCAACTTAGAGTTTTATTAGCTCCTTGAAGCTGCAAATTAACATCATGAAATCTCTTGAAAATATCTGCCAAATAAAAGGCATCATTCTTTACTGTTTTTAAGTGTTGACACAGATTGGTCTCATTATTACTTTCAAAAAATTGTATGACACTATCATATAATGCTACAAAACAAGCCAAAGATGTATCCTTTGACAGCCACCGAACTTCTGTGTGCAAAAGTAATGCAATAAAATCTTCATTATTGTCCTGGCAAAGCTGTCAAAACATTCTATCATTTTTTGCATTGGATTTGATCTTGTTTATGGCTCGAATTATTATAGTTAATGATGGAGACTTGTACTTAGATGTTTTCCTACAAGATGTTGTCTGTGCACCACACAATGAATACATAAAACATTTAGCACTTCTTCCTTCAAATAAGCAACAAATCCACAATAGCGAACTACCATTGATGGTGCTCCATCAGTAGCGCATGCAACAATATTATTCAAAGGAATATTATTTTTTGTAAAGTATGATTTCACAGTATTAAATATAGATAATCCTCTTGTATCTGTAATGAGATTTATTGTGAATAGCATTTCTTCTCGTAATGTATTGTTTTCATCAAAATAACGTACATATGCCATCAATAAAGCATTATTATCTGCAATGGTAGACTCGTCCAATTGCATGGAAAATGAAGAGTTTTGGAGAATACTTATCAGGTTTTTTTTCAACATTAACTGCCATTTCTTCAATTCGTCGCTTTACTGTACTATTGCTTAGGGGCAACGTTTTTAAAATTTCAGGTATATCCTGATGCATTACTGTTGAGATAAATTCTTTTGTAGAGGGTATTATTACAGTTTCTCCAATATTATAGCTTTTACCACTTTTTGCAACTAATTGTGAAATGCGATAAGCGGCAATCCATCTTTGTTCGCTGCATGTTGTTTCTTAAATGATGCAACGATTGTTGAACGATTTTGAAATTTTTTATATATTTCCTGAAAATATTCAATGGGCTTGTCCTTATCATTTGGATGCTTTGTAGAAAGATGTTCTCGCAATCGACTTGGTTTCATTGCCTCATTGGATAATGTTTTATGACACAATAAACACATTGGATGTTGTTTATTTACAACAGATTCTATGAAACCCATCTTCAGATACTCTGGCAAATAGCCACAAGCGTATTTCTTTTTTTGAGACATGGACTCACAATATTTTGTTTGAAGATGTAGGCACGTGCTCACTCTCACAAATCTAACTGCGTACTGACCAGTGCAACCGCAAACAAAAGAGCCTGCGCCGTGTATTGTCGTCTGCGCATGCCTCTCGCGCATCGTGGATTGGGTTGGGGGGGGTGCCAGCTACCAGCTCTGCTTGTCTGTTACAGCTGGGTGGTGTGGGGGGAGATGCACGAGCTATTCTGAGACGAGGCTCTTTTGTGGTCGCACTATAGCGCCATTTAGTTTCACTTACGTAACATGAACTAAACTTATGCACGGGCGATACAAATAATATATTTTCAGAAATTTAAATTGTCACGGGGAATTTTATGAAAACCTAATGAAAATGTTTTTAAATAATGCTATGAAATTTATTTAAAAAGTCAATTAAATTTAAAAAAAGGAAAGTGCTTCAGTAGCGGACAAAACCCCTACCGCCCACCATGAAAGCTGGAACGCCCACTAGTGGGCGGTAGGGACAAGGTTGACTACCACTGCTCTTGAACCTTATCTAGTCTTACCCACATGCAAACCTTCAATTCTGAGAAGATTGCTATATATAGGCTTGAGCAATAAAACAACTAAATGAACTCTTCAACTCTTCAGTGGTTTCTTAAGAAACTACTACCCACCCTTTCCTGGAATATAGAAAATACTTCAGAACTTTTCTTTTTGGCAACGTAACTAAATAATAAAGGGAAGGCTCTGTTAAGTCAGTTAAAAAGGTTTATACTGCGTAGACATACTCTAGATAGGTTTAAATCAATACAATTCCATCTTTAGAGCCAGACTTGCATCTCAGTTTGGCAGCTGAAAATGATGGATTTATCACTAGATGGGTGCATGGCAAGAATCACAAAGATAATTCGAAGTCACAAAACAATTGTGATTGAAATGCATAAATTAAGATAATTTAAAACAATATGGTAGCAGATTATAGTGATTTATTACCTGAAAAGCCCATTTTCAGGAGAATCATATTTACTATTTCTTTCACATGCTGCTTATTATAGATGTCTGGAATTAGTAAAATACATCTGTAATACTAAACAAGAGAAGGGAAAAAAAGAAGAGACAGACATGAGACAGAATGACCAATGCCATGGGACAATTAAATAATAACAGGCAGCTGAAATAAGTTTATTGTTTTGGTAAATGTTAATGTCAGCATTTAAATAAATACAATAATTTAGATAACCATGAAATGGTCAGTCTAGTTCAGCGATAAGCAACCATGGCTCTTTTATGACCCGTGGACTTCAACTCTCAGAATTCCTGAGCCAGCCAGGTTGCCTACCCCTGGTCTAGTTGGTGATGATGGGGGGGGGAGTTGGGGGGTGGAGATCCAGCTGGCAGCCTCTCCTTTGTGGGATACTGCAGGGCTCAGTATCCTCTCTTCTTCTGTTTAACAGCTACATGACTAGGTGTGATCATCCAACTGTTTGGGAGCAGCTATCATCAATATGCTAATGATACTCAGCTTTATACCTCCCCAACCTATTGGCTGCCTGAATTACATCCTGGAGGCTCTATCTCATTGCTCTGAGTCTGTCAAGGCCAGATAGGGCACAATAGGCTTTAGTTCAGGGGTGTCAAACTCACAACATCACGTGATGTGTTGTGATGTATCATGACTTTTTTGCCACTGCTGGCAATGGGGTGGGCGTGGTTTCGCTATGATGTATCTGGCCCATGGGCCGGCAGTTTGACACCCCTGTTTTAGTTCAACTCAAGCAAGATGGTGCTTGGCTGCTATGTGTTTATTTTTCTATTGTGTATTCTGTATATTCTGTACTTTATTTATTTTATGGTAAGCCACTTAAGAGTTATATATGTGAAATGGGAGGCTATAAATATCAAATAACTAAATTATCATTATAGATAATCTTGAGGATGGGCTAATATGTAAGAAAGTGATGCCAATGAACATGGTATATGTCTTCAGGGTATATTAATGGTAGTAATAATGGTAGAAAGTTGACTGTCATTGTTACATTCACTTGACATTAATCATTGTTCACCTTCAAATCCTTCAGAGATATTTCTAGATATTTCTGAATTGCATGCGACCATATGACCTCAAGATCAGCAAGGACTGCAGTAAGGGAGCCCCCAGGTCCTAAGTGAAGGTTCAGCTGTCCCCGTCGAATAGGCCAATGAATACTGTAACAGTCCAGAGGATTAATATATAATGCCTGAAAAGGATAAAAAGAAACAAGCAAAACATAGTTTCTATTAACTAGGAACAGTTTTAATTCTGCTGATGGTGTTATCATACTGTATGTAATATTAACATTATATTATATTTTAATAATTTACTGTGTAAGGATTTATTTATTATTATATTTATTCACCACCCATTTCTCACCTGCAACTCTAAATACAAATAAAACATTTCATGCAAAATGTGATCACAAATATTTGGAATTTCCACATATCCTACTAGCCTAAATATGGTATACTGTCAAAATGCGGCTGCAGCTGACATGGGAAGGAGCCATAGTCAATATGGATTGAAACTACAATATTATGTAGCTATCTGGACATGTTCCATTCCTCTGATCAACTTTCTCTCCTTTGTGGCATATCATCCTTTTGTCTTTCTTTGTGCTTACTTGAAATGAAATTAAGTCTAAAATCACGTCCACCGTCAAACTATAATGTGGCTATCTACCCTTTAAAAAAAAAAAAAATTACAGGTAGTCCTTGACTTACAACAGTTCATCTAGTGCAGCGGTTCTCAACCTATGGGTCGCGACCCCATTTGGGGTCGAACGACCATTTCGCGGGGGTCGCCGAACACTGCGGTCCGCCATTTTGTTTTTGGTTTTTTTTTGTTTGTTTGTTTTTTGTTTTTTTCGTCGTGCGCGCCGTGCATGAGTGGATCGGTCCGTCATTTTTTTTTCCGTCGCGCGCGGGCCGCGCATGCACGGTTTGGGCCGTCGCGTGCGCGCCACACATGCGCAGATCGGCCCGTCGCGGTCCACCATTTTGTTTTTGGGGTTTTTTTGTCACGCGCGCGCCGGGGGCACGCCGCGCATGGGCGGGGCAAGTGGGGTCTCAACCTGAAAAAGGTTGAGAACCACTGATCTAGTGACTGTTCAAAGTTACAACAGTGATGAAAAAAGCGACTTATGACCGTTTTTCACATTTAAGATCATTGCAGCATCCCCATGATCAAAATTCAGATGCTTATCAACTGGTTCATATTTATGACATTTACAATGTTCCGGGAGTCACATGGTCAGCTTTTGTGACCTTCTGACAAGCAAAGTCAATGGGGAAGCCAGATTCACTTAATAACCATGTTACTAAGTTAACAACTGCAGTGATTCACTTAACAACTGTGGCAAGAAAGGTCGTAAAATGGGACAAAATTCACTTAACAAATGTTTCACTTAGCAACATAAATTTTGGACTCGGTTGTGGTTGTAATTCGAGGACTACTTGTCACTTTGCTTTTTTAATTGGAGAGAGAACAGAGAGGAATACACTATATAGCGCTATAAATCACTAGTGCCGTAAGTCACAATGACCAGAGAAGCAGAAAGAAAAATGAATCAGAACTGAAAGAATAAAGAAGTAAAAAAACCCACAAACACAGAAACTTCACGAAGGTTTCCCCCCAAAAGGCAGAACAGAGTAGGAAGTAAATGAGAAAGGCAGTGCTGAAATTGGGGAAAACCATAATTTTTTATGGCATGATCTCTGCCTGTCCTTAATGGAGGGGAAAATTAACAACTCTTGGGTGACAATGGTCAAAAAACCAATCAGAATGAATGAATATTGAGCTTGAAATTCTTTGACAAATATCACTGTTGTGCCGCATCACATTTGTCTCCAAAAAGTTCTTTCAGAAAGTGAATGCTGCATGTGTCTGCCATGCAGCAGGGTTTTTTTTTCTTCTTTAGATAGACATACTGGAATAAAGGTATTTATTTCAAACTATGGTTTTGGAGAACATTACTAGATCAAGCAACTTATTCAGGATATAATGAAGACCAACTGCCCCCTTGAGGCAACAACTGGTAAGCAGAAATTTACATACTTTGTGAATGTGGTGTTTGTAGATGATCGAAGAAGAAATGAATTATGCTTGAGAGAAATAGAAGAAACCAAAGACAACGGACAGGATGGATGAAAATGATCATAGGGACATTCTTGAAAGAACTATAGAATCTCACTGAAGACAGATTGGAATCATTTATCCATACTGGAGCAGGAATTGGCTTCTAAGCAAAGGCAATTTATGATTGCATCAAGTCAAAAAGTTTTAAAACAACTTTTAAAGCAAAATTACACACGTAACTTTAGTGTAGTGAGGGGGAAAAAAGCCCTACCTCTTCACCAACAACATATTCTGGGTGATGAGTAGTATTTGTCCATTTTGCCCCAGAGCTATGATCTAAAATAGCAGGTCTCATTTGTCTGTTGTATGATCGGATCTAGAATAAACATTGAAAGAAATCACTTAAAAATGAAATGTCATGCTATAGACAAAAAATAATCTTTACTTTAAGAATGCAGGGCTGTTCAGTTGAAATCCAAAGTCATGCATATTCCTAAATATTGTCCATTGTCCTTGAAAACAATCCTGACAGTGCAATTAACCCAAACTTTGGTGAAACATGCTATTAGTATTAACTACAGTTTATAAATGAGGTACCTGATCAGGTGATATAGGTGTACGTCTGGCACCATTTGACATCTTCTTAGACCATATTGCTTGGTCAACCATTTTAAGCCCATTTTGTCTTTGTTCAGTACTTTCTGGTTTCTAAATAAAATCAATCAGTAATTCAGATTGCTTCCAAACCTAGAACTAATTATTTTGGATTAGTATTTCAGAAACTAATATACAAACAACAATCTATTACTTTAAAAAAAACCCATATCATTATATAAAAACTCAAACTTTCACATTTTGTATTTCGTTATATCTCCCACAAAATGGCTAGTAAATTGATACTTAGGCTAAGAAAAGCAGGCAACAATTGACTGTCATTTTTCAATTGTTAAATTGAAATTTAAAAATCTGTTGATTTATAGATTTGGCAACTATAAGCAGAAATGGTGATCTCTCCCAGGTAAAGGAGGCCTTACTAGATGAAGAGGGACTAGCGATCAAGTGGCCAGAACCAATCCCTCCAGCTAAAGATAGTGAAGATGGACTGGGCAACATTAGGGTTAGACTAACCCTTGTTTGTCATTCTGGGACTGCCTAAGCCACCATAACAATTGCTGGAATGACCTGAGCCAAATGTTTGTCCAGATGTGCCTGCTTCTGCTCTATAGCAGGGCTGAGACTTTGGGGTTGTGTGATGAAGAAAGAATTTGAGATTAACTCTTTAAATGTATCCTCTTCTGTCAGTAATCAAACTAACTGCTGCGTCCCATTTCATTATCCACACAGGCCATCCTAGCACACTGACTGCTGCCAATCCCACCTCAATCACCTGGAGAGATAGGAAAGTCCCATAACTATGACACAAGAATGGTAATAAAGGATATCCTTTCATTCTGTTCACTTCCTGTACCTTGGTGAACCATCCCTACCCACATCAAAATTGTGTGTCTGGGAACCTAGGAATGCTTTCTTGGTGGTATTCTGTAGGAACCCCTGATTTTTGTGATAATATCATAGACATTACACCTGCTGAGCCTGATGTAGCAAAGGCCTCTAATTTAATATGGAAGAAATTCCTTTTGAATAAAATTCTTGTTTTGGCAGTCAGTTAGAGGGTCTAGATATATATTGGTTATTGGATTAATACTACAGACTCCTACAGCCCTAACTCATCTAGTAAGGTAAAGATCACTATGGAACCTAGCCATACTGAATTCCAATCATCAATCTGTTGATCCTTACCCAGTCCATGCCTAGCAATATAATTCCCCCCCCCCCCAGGAGAGAAGGTTTGCATTCTCCATTTGTGGAAGCTAGAATCTGATGTTTTTTCTGCTGGTGGTAACAACTGAGGAGATAATACCAAAGTTTTACGTGGGCAGTAGTCTGTGACAATATGACTCTTATGGTCTAAGTTCAGAGCTTTCTTTAAAGCAGAAATACTACTATTGACAAAATATATCCTGCACCCAAAGAATAAAAAGCATGGATCCCAAATGTAGAAACTGGATAATGTAACAAAACTTTAGCTTTCATCAATTTGGAAAACATACAGATAATCTATTTATAGCCTATTGATGATGGTAATTCAGTAAAAGCCATTTGTATTCCCCCAAAGAGCCTGCAGGGTGGAGTAAGTCTTAAACCATCTCTTGCCTTATTTATTAGGCAAAGTGCACAAGTAGAAATCACAGCCATAGATACTAAAGGATTGGAAAACAGCACAAATTTAGCATACTAGAACAAGCCATGAAAATAATATATTTCATACAAGCAACAACTGATTCAGTTTCATGTAAGACCCAAATATTGAAGACTTACATTGAGTCCTTCTCTTAGAAGCCAACTGTCTTTGTATGAGATTTGTCCTTGTTGTTTATGTCTTCTTGCAATGATGTGAGGGACACTAACAGGAAGCGTATCTGTGGCTCTTCCAATCCTTAAAGTCATTGAGCCAGGATGTATCACAATAATGAAGTTGCTCTGGATTTGCTAAAAATAATAAAATAATAATCCCCATTTTATCTGAAAACAATTTTCTATGACGTTATAAATCAAGTTTATTCCATTGAAAGCTACCCTAGGTTTTTGAGCTATGCAGTTTTATTGCAGACTCACTTTCTATCAATAAAAAGTTTTTCACTTAAGAGCAATGAAAACGTATATTATATTTGCATACTTCCTTATTCAAAGCTAAGTAAAAGTGATACATGTATGCCTAAATACAGAAAAGTGGAAGAGCAGATTGATACTTATGCATCTAGAAATGACTATACTGGATAGATTTTACTTTTGAATAATCTTACATTATCATATTGCAAACAGTTAAGTACACAGATTTAATATGATGTCCCCAATCTGATAAATTCCAAAAGAGAATATTAAACAGTGGAGAAAATATATATTTTAAAATTTTTCTTATGTGAGGATCTCCATGCAATATTCACATACAAGAGAAATCATGTATATAGTATTTTAATACTTGATCTCAGTGGAATTTATTCTTACTAAAGACACATTTGAGCAAATGTTATAGCTTAGATAGTACAGGTAGTCCTTGACTCACAATTGAGCACAACGTTTCCATTGCTAAGCAAGACAGTTGTTAAATGAGTTTTGTTCCATTTTACCTTTATTGCCACAGTTGTTATGTGAATCCCTGCAGTTGTTAAGTTAGTAACATGGTTAAGTGAATTTGACTTCTTCACTGACCTTGCTTGTCAGAATGTCACAAACAGGTGATCATGTAACACTGCAATTGTCATAAAGTCATAAGTCACTTTTTTCAGTGCCATTGTAACTTTGAATAGTCACTAAATGAATGGTTGTAAGTCAAGGACTACCATATCATTTCAAGCTACAAGTATGGCCACAAAATAAGTCAAATGTACAAGACACCTATAAATACAGTGACCATATATCTTCTGTTATAAAGGAACAGTCCTTTATCTTAGAAAGCTATTCTTTAGATTTATTTTCTTGGTTTTGGTCTTGAATTTTCCTTTGTAAAACAAAGTTATAAACAAACTTTTTAAAAATACTTCAGATCTTTCAGATTTTATCCTTTTTCATGTTTCGCCTTTTTCAAGAAAATATGGTCACCACACTTATAAATGAAATAGAAAAAAATACCCTGCATGGAGGAGGATGGGAAGCATATTTGTTTTCTGAGGTTTTCGCGGGTGTTTGTATGTAGGTCTTTGGTTCTTCGGGTTTTCTCCCACGTAGAATTTGAAGTGTCTTGGCGACGTTTCGACGAAGTCTCATTCGTCATCTTCAGGCTGGTGCTTTCGGCTTCTGCTTCCAGGAGCAATGTGAGATTTTAGCTGTTTCTTCCTTTTAACTGCCAGTGGGGGTTTGAACTGATTGGCTGGGAGCTCAGCTGTGTTCTGATTGGGTGGAGGTGTGTTCTGATTGGTTAGGGGCTTGGCTGTGCTCTGATTGGATGGGGGGTTGGCTGTGCTCTGATTGGATGGGGGAGTGTTCTGTTTGGGTGGGGGCTTTGTTGTGCTCAGGTTAGTCAGTGTTACAAGGGGATTAGAGATGGTGGACTGTATAGCTGTTTGGCTTTGCGTTCGTGGTCGTGCCTCATCTTCATGGTGGGTGTCAGTTTGCTTCGTGTATGGATTGGAGGGGTTTAAGGTGGCTAATGATGCAGCTGTGGTCTGGCTTCTGGTTTGTGGTCGTGCCTCCTCATCAGTGTGGGTTTGCGTTTGCTTTTTGCCTGGATGTGTGGTGGTGACATCCTGTGTGGTTTTTGTGAGTGTAGGTCTGGTGTCATTCCCCGTGCTATGGACTCGTCTGTCAATAAGGGCGGGTTTCCAAATGGCTGGTAGGCGGGAGGTATCATCTCGTTTGTTCATGCTGTGTGGGCGTTTTTCTATCTCGATGGCTTCTCTGATTATTCTGTTATTAAAGTGTTCAGTTTTGGCGATAGTTCTGGTCTTTTTGAAATCAATTTCATGTCCTGTGGCTTTGAGGTGTTGGACCAGGGAAGAAGTTGGTTCCTCTTTTTTGACTGAGTTTTTGTGTTCTTCAATGCGTGCACTTATTCTTCTGTTGGTTTGTCCAATGTATATGGTGGAGCAGGCAGTAATTAGAAAATCAAGGAGTATATGAAATCCCATGTACTGCCTGCTCCACCACATACATTGGACAAACAGAACACTCCCCCAGCCAATCAGAGCACAGCCAACCCCCCATCCAATCAGAGCACAGCCAAGCCCCTAACCAATCAGAACACACCTCCACCCAATCAGAACACAGCTGAGCTCCCAGCCAATCAGTTCAAACCCCCACTGGCAGTTAAAAGGAAGAAACAGCTAAAATCTCACATTGCTCCTAGAAGCAGAAGCCGAAAGCACCAGCCTGAAGATGACGAATGAGACTTCGTCGAAACGTCGCCAAGACACTTCAAATTCTACGTGGGAGAAAACCCGAAGAACACTATATATATATATGCATACAGCCCAGGTTCGAATCTCAGAAGGGTAAGTCTGGCTGATGAGAGTTAAGAAACTCGAAATAGCTATCCTAGTACTCCCTTTATTCTTTGTTAGCAATTTAAAATAATATATATAGACACACACACACACACACACACACACACATATATACATATATATACATATACATATACACATATATATATACATATATATACATATATATATATATACATATATATACACACACACACACACACACACACGTGTGTCAAGTGATTATTTTTTTTTTTAGATTGCACCCTGTAGACCCAAATATGGGAGGAAGAAATCATTCTTTCCTTTGCTTGTTTCAGCTCAACCCAGAGCCATCTGCAAGCACAAATATATATATGTTGTTTTTTAAAATTGTTGACAAAGAAATAAGGGAATTTCTGATATAGCTATTTCGAGTTTCTTAACTCTCTTCAGTCAGACTCACCCTTCGAATCCCAGAAGGGTGAGTCTGACTGAAGAGAGTTAAGAAACTCGAAATAGCTATATCAGAAATTCCCTTATTTCTTTGTCAACAATTTTAAAAAACAACATATATATATATATATATATATATATATATATATATATATATATATATATATATATATATATATATATATATATATATATATATATATATATATATATATATATATATATATATATATATATATATATATATATATATATATATATATATATATATATATATATATATATATATATATATATATATATATATATATATATATATATATATATATATATATATATATATATATATATATATATATATATATATATATATATATATATATATAATAGAGCTGGAAAGGACATTGGAGGTCTTCCAGTCCAGCCCCACGCTTAAGCAGAACCTATACCACTTCAGACAAGTGACTGTCTAGCCCAGACATGTCAAACTCGCAACATCACGTGATGTCATGCAATGTATCAGGATGGTTTTGCCATTGCTGGCAATGGGGTGGGCGCAGCTTCCGGATGATGCGTCCTGATCTAGCCTCTTCAAAATCTCCAGTGATGGAGCGCCCACGACTTCTGAAGGCAAGCTGTTCCACTGGTTAATTGTCCTCACTGTCAGGAAGTTTCTCCTTAATTCTAGGTTGCTTCTCTCTTTGTTCAGTTTCCAATCATTGTTTCTTGCCCTGCCCTCTGGTGGTTTGGAGAAAAGCACCAGAGGGCAGGGCAAGAAACAATGATTGGACCCTCATCTTTTTGGCAGCCCTTGAAATACTGGAATACTGCTATCATGTCTCCCGTTTCTTCTTTTCTTTAGACTAGCCAAACCCAAGTCCTGCAGCTGTTCTTTGTATGTTTTAGTCTCCAGGTCTTTGATCATCTTAGTTGCTCTTCTCTGAATTTTTTCCAAACTCTCAACATCTTTTTTGGTGGTGACCAAAACTGGCTGCAGTATTCCAGGTGTGGTCTTATTAGGGTTTTATAAAGTGGTACTAATACTTAGTGTGATCTTGATTCTATGCCTCTGTTTATACAACCTAGGATTGTATTACCAGTAGGTCTTTTGGGGGCTGCTGCATACTGCTGGTTCATAGTCAAGTGATGATCCACTAGGACTCTAAGGTCCCTCCCTGTTTTTGAGCCAGGTCTCGCCCAATCTGTACTTACTTATACCTTTGATTTTCCCTGTCTAAATGTAAAACTTTGCTTTTCTCCACAATGAAACTCATTTTGTTGGACAGGGCCCATTGTTCAAGTTTGTCAAGATCTTTTCGGATCCCGAGTTTGTCTTCTGGGGTGTTGGGGTATTTTTAAAGAAACGCTCAAATCTCGATTACCAACGTGAACGACTATAGAAAGCACTCATTTCTGCAACTAAACTAAACTAAGGAGAATACTTGATCAAACTGAACTCAAGTCCTGATGGCTACACGGACGCATGCACTCTTGAGGCAGTCCACGCTACTTCCGGGTTGATGCTTGGCTTCCCATGCTTAGTTGAGCCCCAGAGATCTTCCGGGTAGCCTCCTAGGACAATACAACCGTGCGTGGGGGGGGGCAGGGAGGTAGGGAGGCAGGCAAGCTTGTGTATGTGTGGTGTGTGTGTGTGTGCGTATGCCTAGCTGCCGGGGCAACAGAAAAAGCAGGCCTGAATTATCAAGCGCCTGCCGAGAAAGCTTCCCACATCGCTGGAGGCTTCCTGCACGCTGCCTCGGTGGAGGCGAGACCGGCTGCGAAGCCTCGGCGTTGGAAAGGGCCCGGGGATGGCGCGGTTGAAGCCGACTCTTGCGCGCCGGCCGCAGGGCTTACCTCTTGCAACGAGTCGGGGACGGCGGCGGGGACGATGGGCCTCTTGGCGCCGCGCTGCTCCTTCTCCTTGTCGCGCTCTTTGTCTTTCCCGTTCTCTGCGGCCGCCGCAGCGGTTTCCCCCTTCTCCGCCTGGGTCATCTTCTCTCTCGGCCGAGCGACGGGCCGGCCGGGACTCCTCCTCCGAGGGGAAGCGGCGGCGAGAGCAGGCACCCACCCCTGCCTCACCCGCGAGGTGGGCAGGAAGAGCGGGACCGCGGTTCCTCCGGGGAATCGGAACGATCCCGGGATGGTTTTGCCTCCGGGTGACGGAGGAACGAGCCGTCGATCACGGCCGGCTTTTTTTTTTTTTTTAAGGACCTTGGTGCGCCGCCTTCTCAAAAAGGCCTTTCCCGGTTCCTATTTCCTCTTCGTTAGGTACACCAAAATAGCGAAAGCTGCTCAGAGGGGCGGCCCTTCTGTTGCTGGATGCACAACTGATGCCACGTCCAAGGAGTGCATTATTTTAAAAGTGGGTGAAGCTACAACCCAGCTTTTTAAAAGGTGAAATTGGCGACTTTTGTCACCTGCAAGGCTTAAGTAAACCGTTGGGCCTCTGAAATGAAAAAGAAAACAAACAAATGCTTAGCCTTTTTTACTTTTGGGGAGGGCCAAAACTGGGTTCATTAGTGGTCCACAGAGATTGCAATAAAGTATAATCAGATTTCACTTAGTTCAGTGTTGCTTAACCTTGGTCACTTGAAGCTGTGTGGACTTCAACTCCCCGAATTCCTTAATATTGGCTGGGGAATTTGGGCAGTTGAAGTCCACACAGCTTCAAATGGCCAAGGTTGAGAAGCACAACCTTAGCAGATAGTGTGAACTCAGCTGCTGAAGTTAAGTGAAATGGATTTTTAAGTAGGAGCTTGCACCATAATGCCAAATTGTTTGGTTTCAAACCAAACTACAGCATCCTGGAGGTTCTGAACTGTCATTACTGGTACCTACCTAGCATAACCCATCAGATAAATTGCTCCCTGCATTCCCAGCACCTCCGTTTCATCACTTTTAGTGTCCCAATGCAGCAAATCTAGTTGGCCTGTCTTTTCTTGTCCACCCACCAATTTTCCCAGTTCCTCCCCTCAGTTTTTTTCACTTTCTCCATTTCCCCTCCCACCCAGAACAAAACTTTCTGTTTCACGATTACAAAATGTTGTTATAGGTATAATTAAAACTTTTATCCATGTTAATTCTGTGCATGAAATGGCTTATGAACAGAAAATTTGGGACATCCCTATTCACAAATACCTGAATTTTGGGGTTTTTTGGTATTTCAGCCAAGATAGTTTTTTTTTTAAATAATAGGAACCAGCTGTGAGCAAATTGAATTTGTCTTCTCCTGGGTCCCCTGGAGAAGAGCGGCTTATAAGTCTAATAAATAAATAAATAAATAAATAAATAAATAAATAAATAATGTAGTTTCTGCCTTTAGAAAAATACGTGCTTTTTCTTGCAAGTTTTAAGGGGGAAAAAAATCCGTTGTTCTTTTGTCGAGTCATTATTTCAAGCCAGTCATCTCTCTTATTGCTAAAATGCCCATAGCACCTATAGTACCAGGTTCTCTGCTTCACTTAATGCCACAGAAAAAAAACCCAAAGAATTCCTGAAAGAATGGCATCTATACCCTTACCTCTATCATATTTAAAAGAGAAGAGAAAAATTATAAGATCTTTGTTGAAATTTATTAAAGTTTCCTAAGGCTGTACAGCACATATGAAAGAAATGTTTTACAAATGCACTAACACAGCAAAGCTCATTTCTTAAAGCAGAAAATACAGCTGTCTCCTTTGGAAAGCCTGGTAGGTTGCTTTCCTGGTTGACCAGCTGTGTACTGTATTCGTATGCAGACATTTCCATTGGGACTGCTGGCAGCGCTGTACCTTCACCCACATGTGCAAACAGCCAGAGGCAGTCTTTGGAACAGCTATCTCAAGGATGTACCTACGACTTCAGCACTTCAGAGGCAGGGGATACCAGCCTTATTTTTGCTACTATATTTTGCAAAGCACTCTTTAAATGTTTTATCCAGCGCCTTTAATGGTCCCTTTTAAAATCAGGCTTATATCACTTTTAAATATAGGTAATCATTATACAATACTACTATATTCCATCACTTGCCAGCAGCATCCTTTTTTATATATCCAATCAACTTCCAAACACTTAGTCATGTACAATATTCAGCATAAAAAAGAGCAATATACAGAAGCTGGCAGAAAAATACAGAAAAATCTCAGAATATAGTACTCTGTTAAAGAAACTTAAGAAATATTTTTTTAGAAGGGAAATTCCAGCATGAAATTGAATTAAATTGTCCCAGAAAACCCTTTTGACCTTCACCCGTATAATGGTGCTTATACATGAATTGGACTTTGACTCCCATACATAAACAGAACGACACTTAAGGGGAACTGAGTTGGAGTCTAAAACTCTTGGATAGCATTAGGTTTTGCAAATAAGTAGAGTTACTGGGATTTAATGTGAGGATTTAGTGAGCATGATAAATGTATTTTTATTTATAAATTTGTATACATAAATTGCAGTAAGGTCAGCTTTTACATTTGGGATTTAACATGGCAACTGAGAGGTCAAAATGAAACAGATCATAAACTATAAGGAACACAGATAATGGGTGTAGCTTATGGGGAAAAACAATGGGAATTATAGTTCTGAAATAGCTAGATGTCCATAGATGGTTTGCTGACTTTAAGCCATAATCGATTAGTGTTCAAAACACAAGACACCATTTCCCTTAAAACAAATAACAGATACCTGGAGGAGTGATGGTGGATTAAATTAGATTTAAAAAAAGAATTTGAACTTAAAAGAATTTGAACTTGTAATAATCTCACCAAAAGCATTTTAAGGTATATGGGGGGGGGATGTTAGAAGTAGTTCAAGCTTGTATAGTTTCTTCCTGATCTTAACATACATATTCTGAGATTATCCTTTTTTAAGTCTCCATGTGCATAATTTTTCAATTCTAAAATATATTTATAACAATTAAATGATTCCAACTCAATATTTTGCAAAGTCATATATTTCCATAACTTTACAACTACCACAAAATATCCCATCAGCTATACAAAAGGCTTAAAACAGATAGTAAACAGGTGCATTTAATTTAATAGAACTGCACTTCAGTTACACTGGATCCTAGAAAATGGAATTCCCAGTACAACTTCATTGTTCTGCGGATTCACAGAGCAGTCAAATCACTTAGACAACACATTTGCAATCTTCAGACCCCTTTGCTGCATTCTTGATCAGGTTCTTCTAGTTGTACAAATATGTAGTCTTATGCCTGCTTCTTAACACAGGCATTTACCTATGGAGAAAGAAAAGAAAAATTGATTAAAGTATTTGTTGTTGTTTTTTTCACAGTTACTGATAGCTGTTATCTAATAAAATATTTCCAGAACCTGAAAAAGCCTTTTAAACTTACTTTACTTTATATAGAAGTACACTTTCTACATCCTTTCTGATAAATCTATTTTGAAAGTCTTTCAGATATAATTTATGATGGTAAACATTCAAAGGAGATAAACAATCACATTGATCTTACACACTTCTAAGTAGAATATTAGTGCTAACTGAAATATACTTAAATCTCCAATGTTATTTGACATACAACTGAGTATTAGGGTATTCAACATGATTAGCTATGCTACTGTAATAGAATACTAAAAATTTCCATAATGGAAGAAGTCTAATAAATGGTTCTGATATAAGATTCTCTTTGCCCTCCTTCCCATAAAACAGTTGCTCAAATGTAAATTGATATGAGAGATTTTTTTAAAAAGTAGCTTGTTGTCTAAATAAATTGACTGGATTAGGATTAAACATTAATAACAATTAAACATTGTTATTTCTGGTAACTCTTAATGGGCTTTTACAGATGTTATTTCTGTTAATAGACTTTTTTGCTGACCAGGATTGAATGACAAAGTTCTGTTTATAGATAAAAGATGAGATGTAGAATGAAGATAGTTTGTTGTATTTTTAGAGAAAATGATAGGTAAAAAATTATTTATGCTTGTGACAAAGGCGGAAGTTACTTTCTTTTCTATTTCTTTTTCTTTGCTATATTTTTGCTCTTTTCTATTTTTCCTTTTATTTTTTTTCTCTGTAGTTTCTATTTTTTTCTTTTTCTTTTACTTTTTGTAATGTGTATTAGTTTTTATCTGTATAACTAATCTTTACAATTCTAAAAAAAGAAAAGTGTACATTACATTCTCTCATAAAACTGTTGCTCAAATGTAAATTCATTTAAAATTAAATTGATATTTCTTTGATCGTCACAGATAAACATTGCATGATAGCAATTTAAAACAGGATTAAAGATTAACCTTCATTTTAGAATAGTGTTGTTTACTGAAGAGTTTTAAGTACATCCGAAATACTGTTTTTTCTAACAAGGGTAATATATAATTCAGTGAATCATAGTACTCAGTGCTTGCCAGTGTACCTGCGGTATATTTCTACATATTCTCAAAAGTATATAATATAGAGTGGCCCAAATCGGGAAACTGCAGCAGGAGATGATTGGAGAATGAAAGGGAGTACCAAACAATTCTTTGTCAATTTATTTTATTGAAGGTAGTCCTTGTTTAGTGACCACCATTGGGACCACTATTAAGCAAAGCAGTTGTTAAGTGAAACTGCAACTCTGCTCATGATCTTACTTCAGCTTTTCTTTGCTTTACAGGTCTGTGAAGAAGACAAATTCAAGGACTGGTTGCAAAGTTACTTTTTATCACCATGATAACTACGAATGGCCACTATATGAGACAGTCGCTAAACAAGGACTACCTATACTAGGAAACATAGGCTGTTATACATATAAGATAGATCCATTCCCATTTTTCCTAATCTCAAATCTGATTTTATATAATATACATTTACATTTTTGAATAAGGATAAAAATGAAACAGAAAAGCTCATCAGCATGGTCTATATAAGTATTTAAAATCCTGCAAGATTTTTCTAGTAACATTAAGTATTATGATTTTTCTGAGCTGAATTCAATGTGACTTTTGGGCAAAGCATCTTAAGAAGAAAAAGATGGGCTACCTTCCTCATCCGCCCCCAGCCATTGGTGGGGGACTTGGACCTCCAAAGTGGGTTATTCGACCCATTCTACGACGAGGAAATCCTGGAGGTCTAAGAGAAACAAAGATCAATTTAAAAAGAAGTAATTCTCACTTCTGTGGCCACATTTGGGCATCACAGTAATGTAGATTGAAAACTGATTTAATGTGAACAATTCACCTGTTAACACGTATGATTATATTTGGATAACCCCATCTGTAACATATTTTGAATTAAGACAAGAACAGAGATTTCTTTCCCAAAACGGAATAAACCCAAATAACTCATGATTTATAACTAATTCATTAGAAAATAAATTTCAAAAATCAAAATTAAGTACAGGGGTAGTGACTTACAACCATAATCAAGCCTGAAAAAATAAGCTCAGAGAACACCAAGATCCCTGAGCTACAAATATCCTCTTCTGTTGTTATGGTCTTAAATTGTGGCAGTCATTAAGTAAGTAATCACTTGACCAGCCCAATTTTATAATCTTTTTTGCCATGGTCATTAAGCTAATGCAGCACTTTTCTTCAATGGGCATTTTTTGCTGAAACAGGAAGTAAATACCAGAAAATGGCAAAAAGCAGCAAAAATCATAGTTATATGATCAAAAGGGCCATAAATGCAGCCAATTGCCAAGCATCCAAAATTGAACACATGATCATGGGAGTATGTGTATCTAGTAAAAATTCCAGAACTTGCTTATTAAGTAACTCTGGAGAGGTCGATAGTTATATGAGGACTTCCTATAAACTTATGATGACAAACAATCCATGAACAGAGTTAAAATTCTCCTGGCAGGAGGAAGCAAGCAAACAAAATTGTGTAGCCTGGTCTTTCATGAATTTAGCTTTGCATCTTAAAAGACATAATCTGATGAATGTAACAATGCATCTTTTATCATTTTTCCACTCAAACTCAAGTATACTTAGTTAAATTAAGCAATTTATTTTTTAATTGTAACTGATTGATTATTGAATTTTAATATTTTAAATTGATCATTATATTGAAATTTAATTATATTTTAAATCGAGGGGGTGGAAATTAATTAGTGGATTGGTGAATGGTGTGACTGTTACTGTTTGAAGGTTGGATTACTAGAATGTGGGGAGGGGATTTTTGTGATGATAGTGGGAGGTGGGGGGGGAGTTCTATTCTTATAATGAATATGGAATGATGAATGGATATGGTTGTATAAATGGTGCCAGTCTGCCAGACGAATGGGAGGCCGCGGAGTGGGGGGGTGCTAGACCCGGAGTGGCAGAGGGTGGGCCTATACCGGTCGTATGGGGGAGAGGCAGATATGGCGGGAACAGAGGGGTAGGCCGCTCTCGGGGAACTGGGATTCGCTGCCTTACAGCGATTCCCTGTTCTGGCCCCTCTATAACAACTGGTTCAACCTGCAGTACTGGTGACGAACGAAATCCGGACCCTGGTCTCAGACTGTTGCTGCTTAATGCCAGGTCAGTTCAAAATAAAGCTCCCCTCATCCGGGAATTAATCTGTGATGAGGAGGCCGACCTGGCATGTATCACCGAGACCTGGCTGGGCACGGAGGGGGGTGTTCCCCTCTCGGAAATGTGCCCAGCTGGGTTTCGGGTGTGGCACCAGCCGCGACCCCAGGGAAGGGGGGGAGGAGTGGCTATAATAGCCCGGGAGACCGTCGGCTTGCGCAGGCTCACTGTTTCCGAGATTTCGGGTTGTGAGTCCCTCCTGGTGAAGTTGGACCTAGGAGTTCAGGTGGGCTTGTTGCTTACGTACCTGCCTCCCAGCTGCGTGGCATCAGCCCTGCCTGCGTTGCTCGAGGAAGTGGCTGGGCTGGCAGTTGAACTCCCGAGGCTGATAGTCCTGGGAGACCTCAACTTGCCTTCGCTTGGCCGGGCCTCTGGGTTGGCGCAGGAGTTCATGGCTTCCATGGCAACCATGGACCTGACTCAAGTAGTTCAGGGTCCGACCCACCAGGGGGGGCATTCGCCCGATATGATCTTTCTCTCGGAACAGTTGAGTGATGGTTTGGTGTTAAGGGGTTTAGTCACGGTACCCTTGTCATGGTCAGACCATTTCCTGCTGCGGCTTGACTTTGGGGCTCCAATCCTCCCCCGCAGGGAGGCGGAACCGATTAGGTGGTTCCGCCCCAGACACCTGATGGATCCAATGGGTTTCCAGACGGAGCTTGGGGAATTACCAGATTCGCTCGTACACGGTTCGGCAGAGTCCCTTGTGGCGGCCTGGAATATAGCTGCTGCGGGGGCTTTGGATCGGATCGCGCCTATGCGGCCTCTCCATGGTTTCGGACCCAGGAAGTCTCCTTGGTTTACTGAGGAGCTCAGGGGGATGAAACGTCTTAGGAGACGTCTAGAGAAGCGTTGGAGAAGATCGAAGGCTGAATCTGATCGAACCAGGTTGAGATCACACATTAGATCCTACCTGAGAGCGATTAAAGCGGCAAAATCCCGGTATTTTTCCGCTTTAATCGCGTCTGCGGAATCGCGCCCGGCTGCCCTGTTTAGGGTGACTCGGTCTCTCCTTGGTACGGGGAGGTCCGGGGGACCCTTGCAGGGAAGTGCCGAGGATTTTAACAACTTTTTCGCAGACAAAGTCGCTCAGATCCGGGCGGACCTCGACTCCAACATTGTAGCAGTGGCGACTGATAATGATTCAGTCGAGGTGACTGGGGCTCGTCTTAGTCAGTTTATTTGGGATGAGTTTGAAGCTGTTACACCTGATGAAGTGGACAAGGCCATTGGAGCTGTTAGTAATGCCACCTGCTTGTTGGACCCGTGTCCCTCATGGCTGGTTTCGGCCAGCAGGGAGGTATCACGGAGCTGGATCCAGGAGATAGTCATCGCTTCTTTGAGGGATGGGTCCTTTCCGGCTCCTTTAAAGGAGGCACTTGTGCGCCCACTCCTCAAGAAGCCTTCCCTAGATTCAGCCATTCTTTCGAACTATCGTCCTGTCTCCAACCTTCCCTATGTGGGGAAGGTTGTTGAGAAGGTGGTGGCACTTCAACTCCAACGGGCCTTGGAGGAAACCGATTATCTGGGTCCCTTGCAGTCGGGATTCAGACCCGGTTACTCTACGGAAACTGCTTTGGTCGCGCTGATGGATGATCTCTGGCGGGCCCGGGATAGGGGTTTATCTTCTATCCTGGTGCTTCTTGACCTCTCAGCGGCTTTCGATACCATTGACCATGGTATCCTTCTGCGCCGACTGGAGGGGTTGGGGGTGGGAGGCACTGTTCTCCAGTGGTTCTCCTCCTACCTTTCTGGCCGGTCGCAGTCGGTGTTGGTAGGGGATCAAAGATCGACCTCTAGGCTCCTCCCTTGTGGGGTGCCGCAGGGGTCGGTTCTTTCGCCCCTGCTGTTTAATATTTACATGAGGCCGCTGGGTGAGATCATCCATAGACACGGGGTGAGTTACCATCAGTACGCTGATGATACCCAGTTGTACGTTTCCACCCCGTGCCAAGTCAGCGAAGCAGCAGAAGTGATGTGCCGGTGTTTGGAGGCTGTGAGGGCCTGGATGGGTGAGAACAGACTAAAGCTTAATCCCGACAAGACGGAGTGGCTGTGGGTTCTCCCTCCCAAGGACAAGACCAACTGTCCGTCCATTACTCTGGGGGGGGGAAACTTTGAACCCCTCGGAGAAGGTTCGTAACTTGGGTGTTCTCCTCGATCCACAGCTGCACTTAGACCAACATTTGGCGGCTGTGACGAGGGGAGCATTTGCCCAGGTTCGCCTGGTGCACCAGTTGCGACCTTATCTGGACAGGGAGGCCTTGCTCACAGTCGCTCATGCCCTTATCACCTCGAGGATCGACTACTGCAATGCTCTCTACATGGGGCTACCCTTGAAGAGTGTTCGGAGACTTCAATTAGTCCAGAATGCAGCCGCGCGAGCAATCGTGGGCTTACCTCGGTATGCCCACATTTCACCAACGCTCCGCGAGCTGCACTGGCTACCTATTAGTCTCCGCTCGCAATTCAAAGTGTTGGTTATTACCTATAAAGCCCTACATGGCCTAGGACCAGGTTACTTGCAGGACCGTCTTTTGCCTCATACCTCATCACGACCGGTCAGAGAGCACAGAGTTGGTCTTCTCCGGGTCCCGTCGACCAGTCAATGTAGGCTGGCGGGCCCCAGGAGAAGGGCCTTCTCTGTTGCGGCCCCTACCCTCTGGAATCAGCTCCCTCCGGGGATTCGGACCGCTCCCACTCTTCTGGCCTTCCGAAAAGAATTAAAAACTTATTTGTGTCGGCAGATCTGGGAATGATTGGTGTTGAATGTTGGATGAATGTTTTTTTATTAAAAATTTGGGGTATTGTTTTTACTTTATGATCATTTTAATTTAATTTATATTAGACTTTAAATGCGATTGTTATTTATCTATGTTGTAAGCCGCTCTGGGTCCCCTGGAGAAGAGCGGCTTATAAGTCTAATAAATAATAATAATAATACTTAAGTGTGGAAACTGAATTTATACTGGAGATACTACAGAAGAGCTTAAGCTTTATAAATATGTAGAAACTCCAGAAAAACACAATGACTTTTAACCATTGCACTCCAGTTTTTCACACTGTATGTCAGACATGTCAAACACAAGACCTGGGGCCCGCAAAGTGGTTTCATGTGGCCCGCGAAGCCATCCTGGAAACAGTGAGGGAACGGCCTCCGCTGCCTTGGCCCTGGCCAGCCAGGAGCCAATGTACAATTTTGTGGTGGCCATCTATGCTGAAATGCATTCAGTCTTAGCTCCACAAGGCCATCCAGAAACAGCGGGGAACCAGCCCCTGCTGCATTGGCTCCGCCTCCTGGGTGTATGCCGGGGAGGTGTCACCCTTTGTAAGGAATGAAGAAATGGACCATGCCTTGGCACTTGCCCCGGTCCCACCCCCTTCTGCCAGAGACCCTCAGATCTGTCCCACTCCTGCCCAGGCATCCACATGCCCCCTTGACGCGAACGATGTAGAGCTGGCCATGCCCATCCAGTAGGCCACACCCATTCCATCCACACCCACCCAATAGGCTGCACCCACCCTGGCGACACGCACCCGGCCCCCAGAGGGCAACCGCAATGCTGATGCGGCCCTCAATGAAATTGAGTTTGACACTCCTTCTGTATGTCATCTAAATTAAAGCAAAAAAAGCAGTACCCTCTTCCATCATCATATCTTGAAGAAGAGGAAGATGTGTAGCCTCTCCTCAAATCTGGGTGAATAATGCTCTGAAAACTAAAATGAAAATCTCTGTTAATTGAAATAAGAAAGATCTGAAATATTCAGTATTTCTAGAACTATGTGTAACATTTTAAAAATAACCAAGTGCTAAAGATGAAGCAATTGGTTGTTTTAAATTTATTTTCCAAACACAAAAATAGATTGAAATAGAACTGAAAATAAAATGTTATTGTTAGCAGAACCCTCAAAACAAAATACAAAATTTATAAGCTGACAATTAAATGTGACGCAATCAGCTAAATGAATTTTATAACGCAAAGCTATCCTATATAAAACCACAATTTTCCAATACTGTGTGACAATGGACAATAGTCAATATATAATACAACTCGTGGAACCAAGCATTAGTTAACCTATAGCTCTTTCTGGATGGAACTATTTAATGTTTCACTATATCATGCATTTCTTCATTTGCTGAATTGAAAAAGAATAGCTAAAATGTCCCAAGACTTAGAATATACACCTAAATGGTATTGCAGACTGATAGGTCATAGACCAGCACTAGACATTTCACTGCCTGAGGAGGACAAGATAATACTACCATTACATTCCATATATAAACAGATTATAACAGTAGCTGAATTCCACTTTGTTGTTCATGAGGAAATATGAACCTGGATCAGAAAATACTGTCAGGAAATGCAGACCCAATCTACACTGCCCAATTTTTTGCCTCCACTGCTGTTTCTCATCACTCATCAAGGCTGGGAAGCACTTTCACATTACCTAATGGCAGAAGCCCGACTTTTTAAGGAACAGCCAACATTTTTGAATATTAGAAATTAGGAATGTTAGAAATTTCATTTTAAAGTTATTTAATCCATCTGGTCTTTTAATTAAATATGGATTTAGAGTTGTTACAAGTACTATCCAGTTTGAGGGACAACTATTAGCTCAGCTTTCTCCTGATATTCAAGGATACTCCAAAAATTGTTAGTTTTTCCAAAAAATCTTATTATACAAGGAATTCTGTACATAGAGAAACTCTTATGTATTTATTTGTATATATCTGAATTACTCTATAAATCTTACGAAATTATTGCTGAAAATTCAGCCTTGGGTTTAATTTCCTTTTACATTTTTTCTTAAGACATTGACTATATATTTTCATCAATTTTATTCAAAAACTCCACAAGAAGAGCAATTAAGAATGAGATCCTTCTACTCCATAGACGTTTTGCTAAATAAATTTAACTGTAAAATACATCAATTATATATACTAATCTACTCAGGCTTGAAGTGTCTCAAAGGGAAATTGTGTAATTCGTACTTTTTAATTTGAGGGGAAAACTTCACTTACAACATAACTATGAAATCTGCTATTCCCCAGAAGAAGTCAGTTATAGATGACAAACTCCATGGAGCCCGACTCCGGTTATCCAAAACTTGTCCTACAACCCAGAACAACAATTATGACCATTTTGAAATAATAATGGAACTAATCATATACCGTTAACAAAAGAGCTGATCATACAATATTATTAATCCAAAGTTTGTTTATAAACCCAGTCCCACCCATTCCTTTCATAGTTCAGGATAATAATTATAGTTCCAGAAGCGACCAATGGAAAAGAGAGAGAGAGAGAGAGAGAGAGAGAGAGAGAGAGAGAGAGATGACATTTAATAAAAAGGCCAGGATACTGCAGACAGAGTGATCCCCCTTTAACAGTGATCTTTTCACCAGCGGATCCACGGGAGTTCCTTTCAGTGCGTATTGCTGGGTAGACTCCAGCCCAACTTGGTCCCCAAGGTAGGAGCGGCCAGTTTTAAGCTTGTCCCACAAGGCTGTGTTGCGCCTTTGCTACGCTCCCGCTCTCCCTCGGGATCAAAGGCAGGCAAAACAGAACGCGGAAACACCTGAACGTTCCCCCTCCCCGGGATGCGGGCTTTCCCCCTCCGTCAAAAATCTCCGGGTCTCACCGTTCGAAATGTAAACCATCGCTACGCCGCCTCGCCTCCGCCCCGAGAGCGCCCGACAATCCCCGAACCGACCCCCGAGTGTTCTCTCTTGCTCCGCCCCTTCACCGAGAAAGTCAGCGCTGGGAAGACTACATTGGCTGAGAGCTCTGGGATGGTCCGTGGCGTCATTGTCGCTTTGATGCTTCCTTTCCCACCCCCTCATCTTTTTTTTTGTCTCAGGAGTATAGAGCTAGAAACGCAGAAGGGATGTTGCTTTGTAAGGAAAAGGAGATTTGAATGCCCGCTTTAAAATGCTTATTCTACCTATTGTATCTCTGCCTGACATAAATAAAAGTTGTTGAAGGCATGATCGAAGGAATACGTCGGTCGGACGACAAAAATTTTGCTTCTAGAAATCTTTTGGATGTTCCTTGTAGACTTTGGCTGCTAACTGTGACGATAACCTGAAATTCTATCTATTATATGTTGAATATAATAGATTGTATTGAAATCTGTTTTTACACAATGGCAGTGTATACGTAGTCCTCGACTCACAACAGTCCATTTAGTGACTGTTCGAAGTTACATCGTCACTGAAAAAAGTGACTTATGACCCTTTTTTCACACTTGCAACCATTGCCCCAAACCCACAATCACATGATCAAAATTCAGCTGCTTAGCAATTGACTCTTATTTATGATGACTGCAGTCTCCCGGGGTCATGTGGTCCCCTTTTGCAACTTTCTGACAAGCAAAATGAATAGAACAGAATAACAAAGTTGGAAGGGATCTTGGAGGTCTTCTAGTCCAGCCCCCTGCTCAGGCAGGAAGCCCTATATCAT